>JAHTLZ010000016.1:30563880-30614972 GCA_023846285.1 Phrynocephalus versicolor | reverse complement strand
TATTATTATTATTATTATTATTATTATTATTATTATTATTATTATTACTTAGACGATGACTTTTTTCCACGTGTGGAATGGCTTTCTGTATCCTTGGGCTGGGGTTTCTGAAGAATTAAATAAATCATGTCTCATAATATGTATAGATGTGAAAGTCACGTTTCAGATCTTTGAATGGCCTCTCTTAAATCCAGACCCTTGCAGAGAGAGAGAGCTGGACCTTGGAACAATTCCACTGGGGAAACTAATGGCAATTTTTGCTATGCCATATGAAGGGGGTTCTACTGCATTAGCAGGGTTGAATCCAGAAGCCCCTTGGGGTAACTTCTAGCTTTACAGTTCTATGATGAAAGTGGTCCTTATGACAACACTGATAAAGACACTCTGCATAATCATGACCCCCGGTGCAATTCAGATATAGAGGCCGTTGCATGAAATCCTTTACAGCATTATCTCCTTGCTTAAACAGAACAGTGTAGTTTGAACTGGAGCCCCAGTAAAGGAGAGTAGGGGGAGTTTAATTTTCCCTTCATAGACAATGTAACTGTGATCAGTATTTTGTACCCTGCCTGAAAAATGTCTATTAGTTGGGGGGGGGGGGGAATATGGAGGCAGAGTAAAGTATGGTGTATATGGTTTCTTGCTCTGAAATGAAAAGTGGGCAGTAATGCTGAAGAAACTTAGTCAGAGAGGAAAGGTCAGCTGCTACTTCTGCTTCCCAGACTGAGAAAGTTCAAAAAGGAAACGAGACATCATTGCCTCTCCCAGTCGCTTTTAGCTTGGCCCTGAAAAGCCGTTTCTGCAGCCACCAGATGTCTATGTATTCATTATAGGCTTTAAAACCTCTGTTCTGTGTATAAAGGATCTCTTACCTCTATCTGCCGGGAGCATGGAGCCGCAGCAGAGCATGGAGCTTGCAAACAAAGAGGTAACCAGGAGAGCGTGATTGCTGCAGTCTTGTCCAACTCTTCTTTCCTTTCTTTCCACTGGGCAACAGTGGTCTTCAGCATTTCTTTTTTGCATTCAATTTTGCTAACAAACTCCTCCATCATGCAGAAGAAGTCCCAAGGTGCCCACCTAGCTCATTGGTTGCGCTGGCCATAGCTACGGAGCATGATTGTTGCCCGTTGTGTGTCTCCACAAAGCATCTTGTGACTGCCTGTTGTATATGTGATGATCTAACAGGAGACAAGCTGCCAGTCAGCCTCTCCATATGGGCTCATAAATAAGCTCCTGAAGAAGATTCTGAGGAACGCAGGAGGTTCCTAGGACTGTGATTTGAAAGCCACTGTCTTGGGTTGTTTAGCGAGCCCTTTAAGGCTTCCCTACTGGTGATGGGCTCAACTATTGCTTAGACGATGTTGGCTTTTCTCCTTAAATGGTGGTGGGGGTGCTTCAAACATGGAGCTTGGGGGCAGTGCTTTTTACTTAGGATTTTGCTTTCTTAGGGTGCTTTTACATGAACCCTAAAATCCAAGGCAAAGGACTCCCAGATCCAGAGCTTAAAAATATTTTCCCACCAGCTCCGGACTTTAAAAAAAATTAAGTATGACCACGCCTACCTAAGCGTGTCCCAGCGCACTTTTCAAGTACCTGGCCTACAGGAGGTAAAAAATCTTCTAATGCAGATTGTAAAGCTATGAATACCGGGCTCTCTCGCCTTCTGTTTGTTTTTTTTGTCCCCACCGCCCCTTTAAGAGACAGGAATTCCTATGGGGCTGCTCGGGGCTGCTTCAACCGGCAGACAGAGGTGAGCCTGCATTTTTTTCTCCCTCTTTTTCTCCCTCCCAATGGAGTGCGGAGGGGTGGGAACACAGGAAGAGGGACAACCCCCCATGATCTCTGGTCCGAATTTAAGGTGGCAACGGATTTTAGAGGTCATGTAAAAGCGCCCTTAGTTGTCTATTGTCTGGAACAGAAAGATTAAAAGATGGAAACCTTAAGATACCACCCTCTCTGCATTCTTTCACTGTTTTCTTTGAAACCACTGGTTCTTAACATTCAGATTCAGTAACATACTTCCAAAACTAAAGATTACTAACACAAAAGCAGGATTTTGGGCTGGGGGACTTGCTGGCTGGTGAACTTCTGGAAATTATAATTCAGAACAGTCCCAGCTCTGTCCTGGGACTGGTGCTTTTCAATCTGTTCATAAATGACCTGGAGACAGGGATAAACAGTGAGGTGGCCAAGTTTGCCGATGACACAAAACTTTTCCGTGTGGTAAAAACCAGAGAAGATTGTGAAGAGCTCCAGAAGGATCTCTCCAAACTGGGGGAATGGGCTGAGAAATGGCAAATGCGTTTTAATGTAACCAAATGTAAAGTAATACATATTGGGGCAAAGAATCCAAACTTCATCTATCAACTCATGGGCTCTGAGTTATCCGTGACGGATTAGGAAAGAGATCTTGGTGTGTTGGTGGACAGCTCCATGAAGGTGTCTCCCCAATATGTGGCAGCAGTGAAGAAGGCCAATTCCATGCTAGGGATTATCAAAAAGGGGATTGAAAATAAAACAGCCAACATTATAATGCCATTATACAAAACAATAGTAAGGCCCCACCTGGAGTATTGTGTACAATTCTGGTCACCGCATCTCAAGAAAGACATAGTGGAACTGGAAAAGGTGCAGAAGAGAGCGACTAAAATGATTACTGGGCTGGGGCAGCTCCGTTATGAAGAAAGGCTAAAACATTTGGGCCTCTTTAGTCTGGAAAAAAGGCGCTTGAGGGGGGATATGATTGAGACATACAAAATAATGTAGGGTATGAGTAAAGTGGATAGAGGGAAGCTCTTCTCTCTCTCCCAAAATACCAGAACTAGGGGACATACACTCAAATTGAGGGTTGGGAGAGTAAGAACTGACAAAAGAAAATATTTTTTTCACCCAGCGCGTTGTAAGTCTATGGAACTCCCTGCCACAGGATGTGGTGATGGCATCTGGCCTGGATGCCTTCAAAAGGGGATTGGACAGATTCCTGGAGGAAAAGTCCATCACAGGTTACAAACCATGATGGAGAAACCAGGGTACTTCAAGGGCCAGATGCAGGGGAGTGGTATAAGGAGACAGATATCTAGTCTCATGCGCTCCCAAACGCATCTGGTGGGGCTGCTGTGAGATACAGGAAGCTGGACTAGATGGGCCTTTGGGCTGATCCAGCATGGCTCTTCTTATGTTCTTATGCTCTTAATTTACAAATTTGGTGCAAATGGATGGATGTTCTAGTTGGGCCATGCTTCTCCTCATGAGAGACCATGCTTCTTATGATGGACAATCAAGGTGTAGAATTTCCTCTTGCAAGATGCGGCAATAGATCGCTGGTGCCAACAGCTTTACAGATGGGTTTAGACTGGTGGTTTCTAACCTTCAGCAACTCAGATGTTCTTGGACAACAGTTCCCAGAAACCTTTACCACCAGTTGTACTGACTGGGATTCCTGGGAGTTCTAGTCCAAGAACACCTGACTTACCTAAGATTGGGAGCTGCTGGTTAATCAAATTATAATGTATGCTTAACCAGTGGTTAATAACCTGGATCCGGGGTTGCAGAGAATGCTAATCAAATTTGCCGATGACACAAAATTAGGTGGAATAGCTAATATACCCTGGAAGACACAAACAAAATTTGAAGGGATCTAGATAGCCTTGAGCACTGGGCTGAAAACAACAGAGTGAAATTCAGCAGGGATGAATGCAAGGTACTGCACCTAGGAAAAAGAAACCAAACACAGCTACAAGATGGGAGATACCTGAATCAGCAATACTGCAAGCGAGAAGGATCTTGGAATCGTCATACTATAAATGATAAGATGAATATGAGCCAACAATGGGATGTGGTTACAATGGCTGTTTTAGGCCTCATTAACAGAAGTATAGTTTTCAAATCATGCAAGGTACTAGTTCCCCTCGATTCAGCACTGGTAGGGCTCATATTGAGTACTGTGTCCTGCATTTTAAGAAGAATGTTGACAAATTGGAACACATTCAGAGGAGGGCAACAAGAATGATCAGGGGGTCTGGAAACCAATTCCCAGGTGTTGGTACATATTGTGTTGGTATACACAGAAGACTGTGAGGCATGTTAAGCTCTGAGAAAAGATGACTGAGAGGCAATATGTTCTTGATCATCCCAGGGTGCAGAACATGCAATAAGGACCTCATGTAACAGGAAGCGAGATTTTGGTTGAATATCAGGAAAAACATCCCGTTAGAACAGTAAAGCAATAGAAACAATTACCTTGGGAGGTGGTGAGTGCTCCAAAACTGGAGGCATTCAACAGAAATTTGGACAATCCTCTGGCAGATACCCTTTGATTTGTATTCCTGCCTTGAGCAGGGGGGTTAGACTCTTCATAATTTTATGATTATAAGCAAAATCTATGAATGGAGGATATACTGTAGGCAACATCCTTATTCTGAGAGGGTGCACAACTGAATACCTGGTAGCAGGGAGAACAGCAAGAGACCTGTCACCTTCAAGTTTGACTTGAGAGCTTCCAGGTGGCATCTTACCATTTACTATGAGGTGTAGGATGATGGACTATTGGACCTATAGTTCAGTTCAGCAGGTTGCTGAAATGCTGTATAACCAGGAGGAGCAGCATGCCTAAAAGATAGCTGGATTTCCTATGGAGGTCTTACACAAAATTCAGTAGATTGTCTTATACTTTGAGATCAAACCAGAGCAAGCAAGAAATGAAATGAAATTCCTATCCTCTGTAAGGCTATGGTGTGTGTATGATTCTGGCTGTCTCTAGCTACTGGAAATAAATATATGTTAACAAGGGTGAGAAAAGGTTGATTTGACTTCATTCTCTGCCACTCACAAGGCCGACCGTTTATTTCATGTCAATTAATGCCATCGTTAGCAACATAAAATTAGACATGGAGACGTGTGTGGTAGGGTGGCCTCAAAGAGATTTCCTTTTGTAATCTATCACCAGGTTAAGCTTTCAGCCATCTTTGCTAGGTCATAGTCCTTTTTCCTTGCGCTGTTGTGACAAAGGAGGTGGCAATGTTGGTCTCCTGCCAAAAGAATTATTTTAAGCAAAGGACTTCCTCTAGAAAGCCATCCTGTAATATCAAGGGCACTCTTATACAATGGGTTTTCTTCCCAGTGTTGCAACTCAGTGATTTTAGATCATGGATTTAATTGTCTTACAAGTGGCATGGGGGTGCCATATCTAAAGACATGAAAGGCCCAACTGGACCACAACCTCCCACCTAATGTCATTGTGTGCTTTACATCCCTGATATATTACAACAAAACAACAGCAACAAAACTATTTAGTAGCCCTGTTTTTTAAAAAAAATATACTCTCAACATTTCCAGTTTTGCATTTTAAACCCAAAGTATACATAACCATCAGAATGAACAAAATGAAATGAAGTTTGTTTGTGCTACCCTAATGCTAAATACAGTACATGATTTCAGAATAAACACCATTTTGATATAGAAAACAACAATATATATATAAAATAATGGCTCTCCTGCTGCATAATGAGTAGTATTTTAGATTTATTTTCAAAAATTTAAAGTTAGCTTTTATATATTTTCATAGAATATTTTAATAGCATCCTTTCATCAGTTCTAAATGGCATGAAGTACTATTTGCTTTTGTATTTTGTAACTTGTAAAAATATTTGCAAAGTGCAATATCGGAACTGACCACTAGAAGGAACAAGGCTTCCCTGTATTTTTGTGAGTGGCTGTTATGGCAATTGGCTAATAATGCAAAACCCCAAAAATTATTTATTTATTTATTTTAGAGTATTTTTACCCCACCTTTATCCTTAGAAAAGGACCCAATGTGGCTTACAGTTACGATGGATAATATACAGTCCAGTACAATTAAGACATGTTCAAGTACATGTATTGAGAACAAGGAATTGTGGTACATCTTCCAGCATTAAAAGACAACATTACATTAAAGCTACAAGAGAACGCAAGCAGTTAAAAGAGGAGCAAAATTCCATGTAATGTTATGAGTGATGGAAACTAACATTGAAAACATAGTGTCAATGCACTCACACAAGGTTATAAGTGGTTATAAACACAAAGTGTTTGTGATCCTGTAGATTTAAATGAAAGGCACATAATAGGGAGTCCATCATTCAGGGAAAGCTTGCCTAAAGAGAAAGGTCTTTGCCTGCTTCTGGAAAGACATTAGAGATGGGGCAGTCTAGCCTCTAGTGGAAGGGTTCCGGAGTCTGGGTGCCACAGCTGAGAAGGCCCTTTCATGTGTTCCCATGTGGCGTACCTGTGAGGGTGGCGGGAAGGAGACAAAGGCCTCTCCTGATGACCTTAACACCCTAACCGGTTCATACTGTGAGATTCAATCTTTGAGGTAGCTAGGACCCAGGTTGTAGAGTGTTTTGTAGGTTAAGGTCATCACTTTGAATTGTGCCCAATAGCTGCTTGGTAGCCAGTGGAGCTGTTTTAATAGGGATGTAATATGATCTCTGTATCCCACCCCAGTTAGCAATCTGGCTGCTGCATTTTGGACCCACTGAAGTTTCCTGAGACTTTTCACTGGTAGTTCCACACACAGCACATTACAGTAGTCTAGCTGGGACGTCACTGGGGCATGTGTCACTGTGGCCAGAGCAAGTTTCTTAAGAAATGAGCATAACTGCCATACTAACTTTAATTGTGCAAATACACTCCTGGCCACAGCATTAACCTGGGCATCCATGCTCAAGGATGAGTCCAAGAGCACCCCCAAGCTACGCACCATTCAGTACAGGTTGCATCCCTATCCCTAGTTCTCCCTTTCGACTGACCAAAAACACCTCTGTCTTGTCTGGGTTTAGTTTCATCTTGTTCATCCTCATCCAGTTCATTACTGCAGATTGTCATTATACCTCAGATTATAATGACACTCTAGCTGCCAAAAAGTAATGAGTAGGACAAGTTCTTTTCAAGAAACAGTGTTCCAGGCTTTGCTATGACCTTGCTTTTTCTCAGCGACATATGCATGCAAAATTGTTCGGTGTGAGATCTAGTTCGTCTCTTTTTTTAAAATGATACTCCATGCTTTCTCTGGGAAAGATTACTTCTGTTCCTAACTGCTTCCTGCCTTGAGACATCCTCTAATCATTCAGTATACAAGTGTCCTTCATTGCATTTCTCTCCAGCAGCAGCATCTTGAAATTGGCCATTACATCATTTCAAAAGCCTTTGCAGACTCTTTGTTACCAGCTGAGACACTGTTTTGAATTGAATTATTTTCAATTGATTTTGATAAAGACAATTCTGTTTTCTGAACTTCCTAACAAGTTGGGAAGGTTTGTGGGCAGAAAGATTGGGCCAGGGGCTATGATGGATAGATAGATACTGTATTCAAAAGAAACACACCCACAACAGTGTCCTAACTGTAAACATCAACTTTGCTTTATTTCATGGCAGAGAAGGGAAATGTTTCTTTCTGCTGGCGGTGGGTTTCCGGGACATGTAATTTTAAAAAGCAAAATTTCCCATTCTCTGTTTTCTGGAGACTTTCTGGCTACTGGCATGGCTCCTTGGTTTCTTGAGATACAGTACCTTGTTTTTGTACTTTCAGCTGGAAAACGGGGGACTGGGGCTCTTGTTCAGCCACCTGTGGTGGGGGCACTCAGACCCGTTCAGTTTATTGTGTCTCCTCCGATGGACATGGTTCTCAAGGTGTCATTGATGATGCTGAGTGTGCCTCTTTAACCGAGAAGCCACGGAGCACTCAGCCTTGCAATATGCGGCAGTGTGCAACATGGATCACAGGGCCATGGTCTGAGGTATGTATTTTTTCTATAGATTCAGTGTATACACTTATTTACTTCCATATTTGACATTATGGGCTTTAAAGTGCCTTGAATTCTAACTTAAAGTGATCCTTTCCACTACTTTCTAAATATAAAGTACAGTAGGACCCAGGTATCTGCTGGGGATTGGTTCCAGGCCTTCCCGTGGATAATGAAAACCGTGGATAAGAGAGAACACAAAAATCCCCGAAACTGTTATTTTGTGACAATAGCTTGCTTTACGGCTGCTGTTTGTGACAGTAGCTTGCACTACAGCTGCTGTTTTACGACAGTAGCTTGCTTTACAGCTGCTGTTTGTGACAGTAGCTTGCTTTGTGGCTGCTGAAGTATTTATTTAATTATTTTTCCTCTGCCAGCCGTGGATAACTGAATCAGTGGTTAATGTATCAGTGGACACAGGGGTTCTACTGTACTCAGAAGTTATTTACTATTTCTTTCTTCATGAGGTGCACTGCTACCATGCAGCTTGTCCAAGGCATGTTCTAGGCTGGTCTTTGCCCCTAAGCCTCATCTCATGGAGTGCACCCCACGTACAAGGTAGCACTAGCTACCTGGTTGGCTTTGGAATGAGAAGAAAGCCTATCAATGCTATCACCAACTGCCTCCATTCCATACCCTTGATATACAATCTTGTTGTTGCATATGCATAGACATCATTCTTCTTCTATGTCCATCATAGGTTCCTTTTTCCCTACATAGTCCTAACCAGCAATACTGTCTCTGAAACAATGCCATAGACCTCAACTCTTCTTCTCATGCAAAAGAAACCAAACGCTGCAGCAATATTCCTCATATACCTCCTGCAGAGTGTGAACTCGTTTTAACTGGCCCTAGGGGATATTAATAAGGAATTGAAAACGTTAAAAGAAGAGATGTTTATTTAGGTTGTAAAATGTGGAGAGAAGAAATATAAACAAGGAGTAAAGAGGTGCATTTCTTAAACTGACAAGTTCTCTTTAAAAAACAGTGCTCAGCTAGCTGTGGGGAAGGTGTTCAGACCAGGACGGTAAGCTGCAGGGCGGATTCAGGCTCTCGGACTCTTGATATTGCCTGTTTGACAGAACCCAAACCTCCACTGACCCAGCCCTGCACTGGAGGGAACTGTATACAAGAGATTGGTTGGCACATTGGAGACTGGGGATTGGTGAGTACTGCACATAACTGCTTAATCTGCTACAGTATTAACTTCTTTATCACTTTTCTATAGCTCTCTATTGGTCCCTGCTGCCTTTCTATTCCCTCTTCCAGCTTGTTTAGCCCAAACTGGTCACACTAACACACCTTTTGTCAGTCTTCTACAATGGCAGAAACTGTAAGGAGAGTAAGGTCAACTCTAAGGTCGAAATCACACATGCCAGAAGAAGCATAGTTATATTGATTCTGCTATTATTTAAATTGTTTGGAGGTGTGTTTTTTTTTTTACATTTTTTCCACATGACGCACAGGTAATACTGGTTCATTTGGCCAGCCAATCAAGTTTTTTTGTCACCTCACTGGCATGGCCTTTTTAAAAGTGACCTGATCCTTGTAGTGTCTCAATAATGATGGTTTTGGCACACATGGACATTGGTGTTAATTTAGCTATTTTGCAAACTGGTTGGGCTTTCGTGGCACCATGGTCATTACATGGCCACAGTGCTTGTGCCCTTCTTTTATTTTTAAAATGCTTAGCAGTAAATCAATTTTCCTTTTACATTTTTTTCTGCACAACAGCTTACCAATGTACCACTTAGCTGATGTCTTCCCTGCTGTAACTGTCATACCCATTTTGTGTGGCTTATACTTAATCTCCACCACTTGCTTTTCAACAACAATTCACGTTCTTTTTAATGCTGCCCTATATTTATCTAGTGACATATCCCACCAAGTGACGCAAGTAGCAGGTGGAAGTGACAGGAAATTAGTGATATATCATTTAGAATTTTTTTAAAAAGAAAATGTTAGGGCAGCAGGGACTCAGAAACAGGATGGAAAATGAATCGATGTATGTGAGGTGGTACATGTAGCCTATAGAACTGGTACAAATATCAATAAATACGCCAGTTGAACTGACAGCCATGTGAATGGGTGCAGGGATATTTATTCCACATGACTATACATACAAATAGATCGATATTTAAAATAGGAGCAAAAAGAAACAATTCAAATGGTGCGTGTGATTTAGGCCCAAAGTAAGAGAGGCTGTGCAAAGGGGCTACATAGGAATTTTATCTACTATACCCTGTGAGATGGACTTACAAGGAAGGGTACTGAAGAAATATGGTCAGGTAATAACTTTCTCTGGAAACGAAACTATATAGAGTGTATAGCTGGCAAAGCTTAGCTATAAAGTAAGTACTGTAATATTACTTTCAAAATGTTATTCCTTATTCAGTTGGTTAGTTAAAATAAATGGAATTAATTTAATGGTAGTTATTTAATGGTAATGTGTTACATTTTAGCAACTGATGGATTTTAAAAATAAAATTTTGAAGTAAAATGTTTAACACTTTAGAGATGTATTTGAAGTGTTGTTTTTAAAATGACTAGATGCTTCCTACGGTTTGCTGAAAATGTAGCAATTTGCATATTAATGTGTTAAATCTAAAGCATAATTTCCTGGCTCTGGTGGTTGGAATGGTCTCTATGGAGAATCACTGATATATTTTTTCCTTTGTCTGAGCTTACATATAAGTCCTATTCACATGGTAATTATTATTAATTTTAGACTTTTATTCTGGACAAAACAATGAGGAGGCCCAATCCTGCACTCAAGGCTCTCCAGTCCAGCCCTCAAGGCTGTTGATTTGGGGAATTCTGCTTTTAATGAAAGCATTGTGGACTGCTTTTTGTCTGAACTAGAACCTTGAGAGGGACATGGACTCAGAATCCCTGCTGAAGGAATAGACCTCTTGGTAGTGGGATGGCTAATTTTGTAAACAAACAAACAAACAAACAAACAAACAAACAAACAAACAAATACTCTAAAGAACTTCCAAGACTTTCATGAACAACGGTGGATAGGCATTTTTGGCAACTGCCCATCAAATGACTTTAAGGCAATCACAGTTTTCTTAATGCTAAGAGAATGTCACTGGATTATAAACTCCCTCATTATAATGTGTCCATCCATCTTTCTAAGATGAGGAAAATCGGGGGGGACGTGGTGTCAAGCCAATTATGAACTGAGCCTCAAGGAGCCACCAGTCCAGGTGTTGCCCCAGAAGGGGAAGTGAAACCTTCTGTGTTTGAGTGAATGTGCATATGTGTGAAAGAGATTGGGAACTGTGGAAAGTGGCATGTCTGGAGTTAGTGGGGATGGTCTCATCACGGCTGTCACTCTATGCCTGCTTGGAGTCCACTCATTGTTCAGGTCAGAAAAGTCTCCTTACCACGTATCTTTACTACATCCAGACTCTATCAGCATGCTACCTGACAATTTATGAGAAGGCTTAGTTGCAACAGATTTACATCTCTTCATTGTCTGAAAATTCTTGGTTTTAACACCAAAAAAGGAGGTCATATTAACTGTCTCAGTAAAAATTTATTACTGCTCCATATTAACATGGCTTGGCCCTTGCATTGCAGTGCTCTAAAAGCTGTGACGTAGGGTTCCGAACCCGACAGGTCATCTGTGCTGATGGTGATTCCAAATTCTACAGTCAAGAGAACTGCCAGGCCATCCAGCCCCAGATACCAGTCAGGCTGGAAACTTGCAATACCCAGCCCTGTCCTCTGCCACAGCGTAAGTACTGTAAGAACTGGTGTAGCAGTGGTTCATTAACTCCTTTTAAAATACAGTCCCCTAACACATTCTAAGCAATTAGGATGGATGGTAGCGCCCGTGTGCATGCAACAGCATGAGTTCCATGGTGTTTATCCCCCTTGACAGACTAAACAGTTTAAATAGACCCCCTCTGAGATCTAAATAATTATTATTTTATTTAAAATATTTATATGCCTTTTTTATCCTAAAAGGATCCAAGGTAGCTCACAGTATGAAAAGAAACACTATAAGCTAAAACAATAAATTATTGTGATTATTAAAAAAAAACAATTAAATAAATATAATGTTAAAACTAGAGCTGCCTAGATGCCCTAAGCACATCCGATCTCGCCTGATTTCGGAAGCTAAGCAGGGTCGGCCCAGGTTAGTACTTGGATGGGAGACCACCAGGGAATACCAGGTGTTGTAGGCACCTGGAGTAGGAACTGGCAAACCACTCCAGTATTCCTGCCAAAAAAACTCCATGGATGTGGAGTCACGAAGAGTCGGTCACGACTGTAACGACCTCTCTCACACACACATGACTGTAACAACCTCTCTCTCTCTCTCTCTCTCTCTCTCTCTCACACACACACACACACACACACACACACACACACACACACAAAGTTAAAACTAGAAGATAAAAGCAATACTAAAACATATGTAAAATAGCATCAGTACAAAGCAGTTACATTTTAAGAACCCGCTTTTAGACAGTCAAACACTAAAAGAAGCCTGCCTGAAGAAAACGGTCTTTGCCTGATTGTGGAAAGACAGCAGAGATGGGGCCAGCCTGGCCTCCCATAGGAGGGAGTTCCAGTGTTTAAGAAGAGCGCTAGAGTTGGCACCCTCTTCTATCCTCACCAAACACGCCTGTGAGAACGGTGGGAATCGGGGGGGGGGAAGGCCTCCCCTGATAATATTAAAACTCAGGCAAGCTCATAAAGGGAGATGCAGCCTTTGAGAAGGTTTGGACTGATGCTGTTTAGGGATTTATAGCTTAAGACCAGCACTTGGTAAAGTTCCTGGAAACAGGCTGGCAGCCGTTGGGGCTGCTATAATAGGGAGATTATGTGATCCTTGTAACCAGCCCAAGTTAGCAATCTAGCTGAAGCATTTAGCACCTGCTGAATTTTCCAGGCACTTTCCAAAGGCATTCCTGACACTTGCAGAAAAATTTATTTGGAGACAAAGACCTTACAGTACCTATGATTGACAATTATTGTGGTAAAAACTGAACCCAATGGTAGATTAAGTGTACATCAACTTCAGTAACATCATCAGGTGTTCAATAGTGTGTAGAAGATCCAAGGATCTACTGATAAAACTGATAATATAGACTGTGAAGTGGGAAAGTCTAGTTGTAATAGTCTAAAAGGTTACCCATTGATCGGCCCATGTCTGCCCAATGTTGGAGTCATAGAGGTGCCTCTATAGGGTCTACAGATGTTTTGGCTTTCCACAGACACTATAAAACAAAACCTCAAATTCCAGTTTCCCCCCCAAAAAATCTATAACCTGGTCTGGGCTGGTAATTCACCCCATCACCATTTTAATGTTGAATTTTTTTTAACCTTTATATAAAAGCAATACTTTAATGTGTTGTATAAAATGGATGTAAAATCCCAAGTCATGTTTTACAAAATGGATGAAAGGTTCAAAGTCGTGTAGAATGAGTATCTGCAAGTTGTAACATGTCTCAGGTGTAGTTAAGTGGTGCATGATACAATCTGGATCCTGATTGGTCATGGGAAGTATAAAGGTACATTATACTTCTGGAAACAGATGTCCTCTGCTGTACGGCAAATGACTTTGTCCTGTTATACTGACATGTTATGCATGTTATGATGCTGGAATCTATGTCAAATTGAACTATTTCTCTGTTTCTCTGTACATATTGTAATATATACTCCATGTTTTTCATCTCCATGTGTCAAGTCATGATTATGTCCATTGAACTCTGCTTATAAGCCTACAGAGGTTATCAAAACCTGTAAGGTTGATATTTTCCAGTGGGGTTATTGCAGAATTTATATCCACATATTTAGAAAGTAAAACTTCACCACAGAGTTTTACCGCCTGGTGGCCACTTACCACAAACATAATAAAACTAAAAATTGAGGCTTCTTCACCTGATTTCAATGGGAGGACAAATAATTTTTGCACAGAAGGTAATTTAGAGCGCTCAGTCTACCTCTCCACATTCACTGAAATAGGGCTACGTTGATTGTGATTACTCTCAGCTGATGTCTATATTTGTCATTTTCTAAGCTAGGAATATTCTTTTCATTTCAGAGGTTCCCAGTATGCAAGACACCACAGGCTATGACATCAGTCGTCAGGCTGTATGGACACGCTACAACCCTAGTCACGGCACCACAGGTTTGGAACCATTGTCCTTTATTTTTCTGGGAGTACCAAAACATTTATTGGGAAATACCAATTTATTGGCATTTTCTTTAGGATAGCTGTACCGAAATTTACAGAAATGATTTATAACAATAGTAGAATCGTAGTACCTTAGGCTTGTATATTGACCTTTCATACAGAAGAATGGAATAACTCATCTGTTATATTCAACTTCTTGGTTGCTATACCAAGCAATAACCTTTATATTTATCTCTGAAAGCCGATCTCCAAGTGAAAGCTAGAGGTGAATCACTTTTGGTAAGCCAGAATGTACTGGGGTGAATGAAGAAGGCATTCTAATTCTATTATAAATTATACTATATATAATTATCTTTTTAAAGCAGGCAGAGAGGGAGAGTACACTAAGGTAATTGTTGAAAAGTCATCAAGCATTTCAAGTCAGGTGGTACATATTGTGCCAGAAAAAAAGGAAGCTTCTTTTTGATGAAATCAATGATGAAATCAGTATTGCAAATATCACTGTAGGGGGGGGGGAATTGTTTGTTTTAAATCCCACAAAAAGATACTTGGTTATTCTAACCCTATGATTAGGGAGAAGGATAAGATATTATCCATTACAGAACATTCTGTGTTTTCCAGTTTCTAGAAATGAGAGAATAACCCAAACTGACTCTACACATCAGCAGCTCCCGTCCCATGAAGATCAGAGTTCCAATTTTTTGCCTTTGCGGTGGGAATCCCACTCAAGCTCCTCCGTGTCCCACCGCTTCAACTCACATGAAAATGCTGGAGGTGATGTTCGCAACTGCCACCAAAGTCGTCACGGTTGTTGTTCCGATGGTCACACTGCTGCTGCAGGTCCTTTTGGTCAAGGCTGCCCTTTGGAGAGCTGTCACCAGAGCAGGTAGGGTCCGGTCCTTTAATAACAGATACACTAGCAAATCCAATCTGCTGGTTCATTTTGAGCAGGTCCCACTAGGACTAGTTTCTGCTGTTGTTTCCGGATGCAGGTACGGATGCTGCCCTGATGGAATATCATCTTCGCAGGGGCCAAATAAAGAAGGATGTGCACAGTACTACAGCGATGTTTATGTAAACAGAAACGAACCTGCTACAGCTTCTTCAACGGTATGCGTAGGAAACATCTCAGCCAGATGTGTGATTTCAATTAATATCTATTCATCTTGCACCAGAAGTATGGTTGATGACATGTTCTGTATCCCACCTCCTACCTTCAGCTAAACATAGAGTGATTTTATCCTCCCAGAGGTAAAAAAAAAAAAGTCTTCCTACTAATAATGATTTTGAGACCTAACTGCTAAGATGTGGTTGTTGGAGGTTGTTGGAGAGGGAGGAATACGCATCCAAAATATTTATGTGCTGCTCTTTCCTGTTCAAAATGCTTTACACACACGACTGCGTCCATGAGACAGACAGTTGTAGTGTTACATGTGCAGGATGGAGTAGAATGAGGGAAGGGATGGCTCATTTTTAAGGCCAGCTACTGGCAGCGTGGCAGAAGCAAGATATGAACTAAACAGGTCCGAGTCCAGTCCCTAATCATGTGATGCTTAATATCTCAATAAACCCTGTGCTGAACATCAGATTTCTATTTCACTAGACAGCTTAGTAAATGCCAGAAAACCTTTAGATCTCCAGAGTAAACCATGGTCCACAGGGATCAAACAAAAACCACAAAAGAATGGATGAACCAGATAGTTTGCAAGGTGGTTTTAGGTTTCTATCATATCTTGTCACATGGCATTGCCCAAATAACAGTCACTGAACTGTAGCATCCAAATATTCACGTGAGGCCCTCCAAGTGGTACTGCTGCCTTCTTTGGGTTCCCTTGACAGGAGGCCTCGCTGTACTCATAGCCTGAGACCTTGGCTCCTCTCTTTCGCCTTTCCTTCCTTCCTTCATGGTAATGGGCACTTCTGACACTGCAGCTGATTAACAATCAAGTTTTAATCCTGCTCCGCCTCTTTTGCTAAGCATAAGAGGAGCAGGGGGTAATGTTGGCTGCAACTCTTCCCAGCTCCAGCAGATTTCCTTCGACCTTGCCAAAGCCCGTGGGCTCAGCTCCTAAGGATTTTGAGAGGGGTTGTTTTCAAAATAGAGCAAGTGGGGGCCTTCCCAGCAGCCGATTGCTCAGACTCTGGAATTGTGCTTGCTACAGAACAAAAACAATTGCCCTTAGGTGGGGAGAGTATTTGGCAACCCAAATTCCGTAGCTTATCACAGTCCGTCTCAGTTCAACTAGGCTCATTGGAATCAAAGGGACTCGCAGATGAGTTGACTAACCAAATCCCCACTGATTCTGTAGGCCCAACCTAGTGGCATTTATAATGCTTTTAGGCAATAGGATTTTGGCCAGTGTGGGACGTAGATTTCTTTTGGCTCCTCCTTGTGAAGAAGTCAATACTGTAGCATGTCGCTACAAAACAGCAGATGTATTTTGACCTATTTTTCTTCTATTCCGTCTTCTGAGTTTATGAAAATAAGTCCATATATCATTGCTTTTAATTCTCTATGGGCAGCCCCTCCAAGTCAGGGAGAAACATATTATGTTTCTTCATGGGCCTTTGAAGTTCCCCTGTTATGTGCTTAAAGAGCTGATTTTATTATCTGTTAGGGAAACTTTTTGTAAGGAGGGCCAGATTTGGTGGCTGAGAATGTGTCAGAGGCCGGTTGCTCCCCAACCCTGCCACCCCACTGCAAGCCCCACCCACTTTCTTTTTAAAAAATGGGGTGAAGGAGGGGGAGGGAGGGGCAGGACAGCCAGCCGCGGGTCACTCAGAACGGCCTGACGGGCCAGATTTGGCCCCCGGGCCAGACTTTGGGCAGGCCTGCGTTAGGCTAAATTAGTTTAATTTTTCCTATTTTTATCGTATTCAGTAAAGGAAAATGTAATGTCATTGCAAATTGTTTCAGCGGTATATGTCCTCTTTCACGTTATATCTTCTTGGTAACATCTGGATTTGTCCAAGGCAAGCGAAGATCCATCCCCGCAGAGGCCAGCCGAGGAGTGCCGAAGTTCTATGTATGGTTGTTGCTATGACAACATCGCTTCTGCATCAGGGCCTAGTGGGGAAGGGTGCCTCAGCAGACCTGGCCGTCGTAAGTGACATTATTTGGTTTCATCCAGTGCTTTCAGTTTAAAAGGAGCAAAACAGATTACTTGCTTTTCAGCAGTTTCGTGTGGGGATCTACACTTTGATTTTTAAAACCCTGTTTAGCAGAGTTCAAAATTGTTTCGGAACATAATGTGAAGATTCTGGTCTTTGAATTCTGTTGGCTTTGTAAGAAATTCCAGGGAACCAGGCGTGGGGCGTGGTGGTGGTGGTGCTGAAACTGAAGTACCCTGTGTGTTCTTTTAGTTTGGTACTGTAAGGCAATCTGCATTCATCGCTGTCATGATGGAGAGAAATCACTAATGGATTTTTGTTCTAGTTGATTCCTTGTTCAGCCACCCTGAAGAATTCATGACTGTTAAGTGCAGTTTCCCAGAAAGGGCAGATCAAAAGCAGCCTGGACAGGGGCAGGGACCGAAAGGACTGCAGCTTTGAAGCCACTTGGCACTCTGCCTTCCTTTGAAAGCTGCATTGTTTAGCCCGGCTGCTTGCTTTCAGCTGGCTTCTGGATGGGCCTGGGCTCGGCTGAGAAGGACTTGCCCCACTGTTTCCCTCTAAATCCAGTGCCTGCTTTCATTTGATGGGTAAGGGTGCTGTTTAGGAGCCATGAATCCTGAACGTCAGTCGATCAGTCAACTGGCATACACAAAAATATCAAGATAAGAAACAGTTAATCAACTGGATCTGCAAATTCATTATGCCTCAGTCTGTGATTCCTCACTATCTGGTTAAAAAGGCTGCCATGTTCTCCATTATAACTGAGTCTCCAGATGACAGGATATATACTCTAGTGCAGTGATGGCGAACCTTTTAGAGATCGAGTGCCCAAACTGCAATTCAAAAACCATTTTTTTTTGTTGCAAAGTACCAATATGTCAGTTTAACCTAATCTCTATAAATTGCCATGGTATCTTGACATGCCGTGATTTGTCCAAACTATTTCCAATACTGAAGTCACAAGGTCATTTACTTTGATTGAATGTAACACTCTAAGACTATGATTTATTGCATTTTAGAGATTTTATGGAGGAGCAGAATTGGTCCTACCTTCAGGGCAACATAATTATCCAGGCATTCCTGTGCCTTTACTTGCGCCCCAGAACATACCTATTCTTTTCTCAAGAGTCCTTCCTGCAGAGCCATTTCAGCCATATCAGTTTTACTTTGTGATGGAGACAACTCCATTAGATGACTCCTTGTCTCAACCTTTTCTCCTACAAACTTGGGTTGGTCGCAGGCTTTTGTGGATCTCCAGGCTGCGAGCCACAAGTGGATTCTTCAAAACCAGCCTCAACCTATTATACCTCCAGTGACTGCTTACACCCCTTGCTGCCTTCCAACATCCTAATATTGGGGGGGGGGGGCAAAAATTATAACAAGACAACTAGTGGATTTTCTCACCGGAGAGATGGCTTAGCCATGTCAGAAGGAGAGCACGGTCATCAGGTTCCTCTGCCACCAGGATGGGAAATACTTTTGTTCGTGGGGGCTCCTGTCCAGCCAGCATAGGCTTAATCCAGTGGCTGCAAACCTTTGGCATTCCAGATGTTTTGGACCACAGTTCCCACAACCTTTTGTAGTTGGCAATCTAGGCTCAGAATTCTGGGAGCTGTGGTCCAAAAACATCTGGAGAGTGGAAAATTCGCCATCACTGACTTAATCCTTGAGAAATGCTGAAAGCCACCATTACTCTTCTAGCTTTTTGATTTAACAACTATCATTATTGCTGCTACGGTTGTTGCTTTTGCCAGGGGTTTCTAGGTATACATTATCTAGAGATAGATTGTCAGTTTCTTCTTCTGGTTGCACTCTAGAACTTTGCAGCTTGCCCAGAGCTACACAGGCTGACTCTGTGGACATAGCACAAGGTTTATTGAGCACGAGAAGAACATTTGTATACTCACTCAGTCTGTGACTACTTCTCATCTGCCATTTTCTGACAGCTTACCCTCTCAACTGCCTGCTGCCCAGTGCCCATGGCCCCTGTTCAGATTGGACAATTCGCTGGTACTTTGTAAGTGATGTCGGGAAATGCAACCGGTTCTGGTATGGAGGCTGCCATGGCAATAAGAACAACTTTGCATCCGAAGAGGAGTGCATGAAAGCATGCCATGAATCTGAGGGAAGACGTGAGGAGAACCATCACTACCATGGCACTGTTCCTCACATCCACAGCAGTTCTCAGCAATATGCTGGAGGATCTACTGGTCACACTCACGAAAGAGGAGGAGGAGGAGGAGGAGGAGGAGGAGCCACTTTGCATGGTGAGATTTTCCCAGTTCATGCAGGCTCAGAAACTCACTCTGTGCTGTATCACAGTGAGAGTAGATGGGGAAGGGCTAGGGTTATAGATGCTTTACCTGAGCGAGGGATTGGCCTGCTAGAGAATCAACAGCAGGACTCTCATCACTCAGCAGGAGATGGAGATAGAAGGAAGGATCTGGCAGGCAACCTGCATGGTTTGAGGGAAACTCTCATCTCCGGACACTCTGAAAGGCGATTGACTGTCAACAGTCAGACAGTTCACTCTGAGCATGAGGAGCGGAGGAGGGAATCCGGAACAGACAGGCCCGCTGTGAATAGATACGAGCATCAAGCTCTGCCGGCTGCCTCGATCCAACATTCTCTGAACAGGTATTCTGAACTGTTTTCTACTAACATACAGAGCACAACTGCATCCTGCATTCTGCTGTGCATGAACGTTTTGCTTGTTACCAAAGTATTTCATATCGTATCCCAATGTAACTGTCACACCGTGGCCCCACTCCCAGTTATTAATACCCGCTACTAGCATTTTACTATCCCAGGTGAGTTTTCATGGGGTTAGCCATGTTAATCTGTTGCAGCAAGAACAACAAAGAGTCTTCTATCATCTGAAAGGCTAAGGTGAGTGTTCTGTTACCTAAATGCAGAGTAAATGGAGAGTTGCACCAGTGTGCTCCTGCTCCAGCAGGCTCCTTCTCACATGTCTGTTCTTCTACTTGGCCATGAGATCAAGTTGTGCTGCTGGTCATGCAACAGGGAGCATGCTAGAGCAGAAGGTATCTTTCGCAGGACTTTCCTTTTACTCATAATGCCACCTTACTAGAGATGGGCACGAATCAAAAAAATGGTGTTTCTGTTTTTCGTTTGTCATTGAGAGGTCTGTTTCGGTCCGTTTCCGTTTGTCACGAATTTTTGGAAAAAAATTGTTTCTGTTTTTCGTTTTTTCGTTTGTTGTTTCTACCTGCTTTTTGCGTAATTTTTAAAACATTTCCCTGTGCGGGAGTCCCCCAACGCCCCAGACCAGAGGGAAAACACTAAAAAAATGGATGCTGGCAGAGACACAGTATAGACTAGGTACGCAGGGAGGCTGCAAAGGCAGCAGCGGGCGTTGCCCAGGGTGCAAGGCAGCCGCAGAGTGACTGCACTGCGGGGCAAGGGAGGGTACTGACCGAGAGGTACGCATGCACGCACACAGGGAGGCTGCAGGACTGAAGCTAGAGTTGCAGAGATAGCAATCCCACCCTAGCTCCCACCGGAGACTGCAAGGAGGACGGGGGCTGCCAGAGCTTTTTATGCCCTCTGTGGCTGCCAGGCCTGCCCAGTCTGCAACCTGGGCATGCTATTGGTTGAACATGATCCCATCACATGGCTTGCCTCCATTTTGTGGCTGGTGGCGACATCCATTTTAAAGGGAAAAGAAAAATACATCGCGATGGGAGAAGACAAAAACAAATGTTTTAAGGACCCCAACCCCCTGGTAGGTAATAATTTTAAATAATTATCGCATTATCGCTGCGTTTTTACAGATGTCCAGGGTGTTTTAATACCCAAGAAATCAATCAATATTAGGCATCTGGGAGCCATTTTGGGTCGATGTCCCCTAACTCCCCTTAAAGGGAAAAAATACAGCGATCTGAGAAAAGACATAAATGCACCTTTTAAGGACCCCAACACCCCTGGTAGGTATTATCAGACAATATAAATAATTATCACTGGATTTTTACGGATGTCCAGGGCGTTTTTTAACATTTAAAACAGCTCATTTCATTGCACATCACCATTAATGGAAACGAAACGTAACGACCACAATTTTCGTGGTTGTTCATTTCGTTGCATTTTCATCACAATTTTCGTTTGTCGTTTCGATACGTAACGGAACGACTAACGAATAACGGAAATGAAAAAATGTTCGTTCCGTGCCCATCTCTACACCTTACCCATTTGCAACATATTGTAGCAAGTGCATCAGATAGCATCTGATGAGGTGGGATGTAGTACATGAATGTGTGTGCCTGTTAAAAGTTGCTAGCCCTTAAAGTACCACAAAGTTCCCTATTATTCTTAAGAGCATTGCTTTTTGTAAATCAACATTGCTATAGCCTTCTTAAGGCTAAAGGGGTGTGTGTAAGAGCAGGATTTTGGTCAGGTGTGTCTCTCCCAAGTCCTCTGCAGGAAGTCTTGTCCAAGCTTCTGATGCCACCTAGTTCCGGTCTTCTAAAGCTGACAGCAACTTCAAATCCTTTTTCTGGCTTTTGAGCATCCAAAGTAAATTTTGTGGAAGTCGCCAGCTTCTGAACATCTTGAATTTAAGCTTTTAGATGTGAGAGCTTGTTCTGATCCCTCATCTAGATACGATTGCTCAGGATCAAGTTTAATTCTTACACAAATTAATGAAGGGGTTTTTTTTTTTTGGTGGTGTGGCATTATCCTTGCAGAAAAGTAGACTGACAAGTATTTTTTTTCTGTCTTGATCTGTACATACATCTTTTAAGCCAACTCAAAATGTCTTCAGGAAATTATGGTGTGTCTTTCAGAATTGTCTTGGACGGATCAGAGTCTTCTGCTGCTGAGGCCAGCTTGGGACAAAGCATTCGCCTTCTCTGTAAGGTGGGCAGTTCCCATTTCTCCAGAGTTGAATGGCAGAAAGATGGCCGGCCAGTGTCATCTGACAGGTGAGCCTGGCTCCTGAATCCACCTTGCTTTGGGACCCGCTGTATTAAATTAGGCCATCAGGTTGGGGAGGAATAGCAGGATATTGACCTCATTGTAACATTTTAAAATTCTTCAATTGTTAAAAATCCATTTATCACATTTTACTGATCACTTTTAAGCCACTAAGCTAATCAATAAAGTGCTGTTAACATGCAATTGAGGCTGACCTCACATTTCTTGCTTGTAGCTACAATCAATACTTAACAATGTTCTGCTTCCTCCTCCCCTTGCAGGCACACCTACCTGTCTGACAGTTCATTGGTGATCAGCCAGCTCAGAGCAGAGGATGCTGGGACTTATGTGTGCATAATTTCAAATGGGAGGACCGAACGCAGACAGATTGAGTTGAAGATCAAAGGTTATTAATTCTTTTGCTTTTTTAGGTCACCTGATCTAACTCCTTGACTCTTGCCAATGCCAAATGAAACTGGGCATTACGGTAAAAGCCAACTTCTAATGCTTATTTTACAGTAATTTTTAGACTGAGTGACTTGAAGAAGCTAGTCAGGATCTACTGTTAGATGTCTCTATGGTTTGAAGATCACCAGCAGTTTCAACATCCAGTTCTAGAATATTAGCAATGTTGACTTTTCCCACCTTAAAGTAGGCTGCTGAAATGAAAATTGCTGGGTTAACTAGGAGTATATCCCATATTAGTTCACTTAGCATGCAGGAAAATTACTAGAATTCTTTAGAGCATGCTCATCCGCACCCTGTCCTTTAATTCCAACAGTATCTCTTGGACACTGTTCTTAGCCATGGAAGGGGATTTGCTTGTAAATCGTGAAAAAGTAGAGGACATAGCTTAGGGAAAGAATGCAGCTTGATGTGGGCTTTTCTTCCTCTCCTTAAGCCTGAGCGCTAAAATAGCATCTCTCCTCTCTGTCATGGCAGAGCAGGTAGAAGTGGAGGTAACAGGGCCAACTGGGATAGAGATTCTAAGTTGCTTGTGTTCTGCATGTGAAAGCAAGTGTAAAGAACAGCCCAGAGAATTTTTTCAATCAATAAATAGAATTAGATCGACTTAAGTCCCATTCTCACTGGATGTATCTTGTAAACACCTTATCACGTTCACTGAGCTGATATCAACCTTGGTGAAGGACATCAGCAACACAGGAAAATAGGAAAGTCCCTTAGAGTCATGTTAGACTCTTAATCCAAGTAGCTAATGTATTGTGTCTCTATTGACTTGAACGAGCTCTCCAGGGTTTTAGTTCATTCAAAGTTTCATCTGGAGATGCTGTGAAAGGACCCTCTCCCCTGCAAACCAGGTTCTCTGCCAGAGTTATGGCCAAGGCCAGCTTTGGGTTTGAGGCAGTGAATCAGTGATGAAGACAACCCTGACACCTACTAGTTCTGTACATACCACTATTATTAAGCAAAACAAGGAGTGAAACAAATGACAAGGGAAGACTGCAGGCTGCTGTGGAGAAGAAAAGAAACAGGCCTGTGGGGCTTTTGTGAGCCAGACCTTGTCCTTGACCCTGGCCGTTCCTGTGGCCCATCTTAATTACATGTATGACACGTTTCAGCCTCACAGCTCTTCAGTGGTCAAAAGGCTTACTTATAAAGAGTTTCAGGTACACTACTAGAAGCATGATTTCTAGAGGGATGTCGTATTTTCCTCCAGCCAAGTTCCTGGCTGAGTCATGGAGTCTGTCTCAATTCCTCCCCTTTCTCCATCATATGATTTGAACTTGCAGGCTTTCGTTTGCCTCCCCCCCCCCCATCTCATCCAGGAGATGGTCTACCTTTATAGTGCAATGAAGTTTGTCACGTCCTAGTCCCACTGGGTGCCATGACAGATTAATTATGCCTGTGCTTTACAAAGCCTAAGCATCCAAGTGTTAACTTTCACCTGTTTTAACACTTGGATTCCATAGTCAGTGAGCAACATTGCCTGGTTTTCAAGTGACAGGTGGTGAGTACATAAAAGTGGAATGTTTCCTGGGTTTTTACAGATGAAACTGCTGGTAAGTGTTATGTAACAGAAATGTCCCCTCCACATAAGTATCACAAGCTAAGGGGAGATTTGTCTGTGAAAATTCTCAGTCATCCAGGTAAGTTTATCTGGAAGTCGAGTCATAGCAACTGGACTTCTTTTTCTTGAGAGATTGAAACATTTTGCCGCTCATCCAAACAGCTTTGTCAGGGGAGATTCTGTTCTGATTTGTTCTCTCTCTCTCTCTCTCTCTCTCTCTTCCCTCTGTGTAGATATCTCTGGATCTGCTGTTGCAGAGGGAACAAGGAGACACCATCTCACATACAGCCAGAATCACCACCACAGAGGCTTTGATACAGGAGTTAGTAGCCGTCAGCCTTTGACATACAGGTATTATAGGCATCCTTCAGTCTCGAAGGACCATGGTATCATGCTCTGTATAGAAGCCATGTTGTTTCCACACTACATGGAAAGATTAAGTGGCCTCTTCAGAGCACAAGGCCTGGGTAGATTAATATGGAGGTTAAAACTGTTACCCAAGCAGCAAACCCTCCCTCTCCACATCACTGGAATTGTCTAATGGAATGGCAGAGCTGATACGATTAGTTCCAGCTGCATCACAGGAGTTACCAGAACATGATTGTACACAACCATGACCTGCCTAGGGACTCCGGGTCTGGATTTTGCCTCAAGGTTAATTCCTGAAGCCTTTCCCAGAAATGGATATAGCTACAAGGCAGTGGAAGTTTAAAATCCTAGAACAGTGGTGGCGAACCTTCAGCACTCCAGATGTTTTGGACCCCAACTCCCACAGTCTTTTGCCATTGGCAATACAGGCTTGGAATTCTGGGAGTTGTGTTCCAAAACATCTGGAATGCCAAAGGTTCGTTGCCACTGTCCTAGAATATGGTTCTTTCATTTTATCTGCTGTTGGGGCATAAAGCCCCCTTCCTCCTTCAAAAACGTTGACCATCTCCTGTAACCTTGGGGCCCTTACGAGGTCCTACCAGCCGGGCCAAGGTTTATTTTTATTACTCCTCCAACACTGACAGTGATGAGGCAGTAAGTAAAAACTAGCAGCAGGTTAAGTAAAATGGCGGCATGATGAAACTCAGCAGTCGTCAGCTCCCAATGGCAGTTGTAATAGAACGCTGCAGCAGTCAGTGCCAGGTGGCTCATAAAAGGATCTGCACATAAAAGATCGCAAAGCGAGCGGGTGCCCCTTCAGCTTTATGGACTAGTACGAGAACTTATTTGGGAGCTGGCCCATATATAGGATGGTACAGCTAATTGTTCTTCTTCAACCTGACATTATTCAGATGTGCTAAACTGCAACCCCCATCAACCCCCCCCCCATGCAGCATAGATGAGGTCTTGTTCTGAATGGGGCTAATGGGGTTAAGTAGGCCAACCCATTTGGAGAATTTTAGGTTGAGAATGCTAATTAAATATTTTTATATCTACAAATACAAAAATATTTGTAGATATACAGATACTGTTTTATACAAATATTATACACTATAGCAACACTTTCCTTAGGACATGTTCTGACTGTCTTTCATAACTCTTATTACAGTAGACATGGGTGGGCAGGCATAAAAGATTCTGTTGGACCTGACTTTAAGGAAACGTCAATACAAAAGAAAATGTACTGAGCTTTAAATAATCCTCTGAATTTTCAAGGAACTGAGTTGGAAAGGGACAGATGTTACACCTGTAATCTTGAAGTAAGAGAAAGGAGTTATGGAAAGAAGACTGTGCCTCCAAATATTAAAGAACCTGGGCAAGCTCAGCACACTTTCCACACCCAAGTGGTTACCTTAATAGCTTGCTGCCATTAGCAGCAGAAGCAGCAGCAACAACATTTTATTGAATAAGTAATTAGCAGCTGTTAGGTGATACTTGGTAATTAAATTCAGGGAACTGTTCACCACTTAGGCTACCGAGCTACAGCAGGTGGCTAAGGCTAGAATTCATTCCTTCATGTCAGGGGTCCTCAAACTTTTTAAACAGGGGGGTGGGTGTTTCACTGTCCCTCAGAACTGTTGGGGGCTGGGTGGCAGCGGGTGTGTGTGTGAGGGAACGGGGGGAGGGTTGGGGCAGGCGGTGGTGGCGGTGGCAGCTGGGGGGGCGAAGGAATCGAGGGGGAGGGTTGGGGCAAGTGGTGGTGGTGATGGTGGCAGCAGGGAGGGTGAGGGAACCTGGGGGGGAGGGTTGGGGCTGTGCTAAATGATGCTGAGTCTGGAGCCCTGCAGGCTCCTTCCCGTGTCTGCAGATTCCAAGGTAGGAAGCGCCGAAGCCCTGGGCAGCCCCTGAGAAAGAACACCCTGGTTGAGGAGCAACTGGCTCTTGGGTTGCTTCTTTCTCAGGAGGGCCATTCTGGCGTGAGAGTGGCCAGGCTCTGGAGAACTACCTCCGCCCTTTCGTTCTTCCTCTCCACCGCCAGGTGATGATTGATGATGATTGATGAGCAGAGGGGGAGGGGGGGCAGCCAGCCAGCCAGCCACTCTGCCACTTCTGGTGTGAGGGGAAGCCCCCGGGCGCTCCCTCCGTAGAAGCAGTGGGCAGGCAGAGGGGAGAGAGAGGGCAAGAAGCATGAGCTTGGCAGCCGGCATGTGGAGAGGCAGCATAATGGGATGCATTGGCACCCCGCCAGGTCTGGGCGAAGGAGGGCCAGGGACCAGTTGTGCAGTGGGTGGGGAGGGGAATTGGGGGATCGCGAAGCAGCGCTCAGCACCGAGCAGTGGAGCAGTGGGGGGGGGACAGGGATCACCATAGCACTCCTGTTTGCCACTGCCGCACCAGCTTGCCCCCTCTACCCCAGTCTTGGTACCCCCCTTCAGCTTGCCGCAGCTTCTGGCCCACCAGACGGGAAAGGCGCACAGCCAGCACGCTGATCAACTGAGTGGTGGTGGTGGGAGTGGGGGACTGCACCGTGGCCCTCCCACTTTGAACTGCCTAGCTAGCGTTTCATAAGGGGAAGCGGCTCCCAGCCGGCGGGGAATAGAAGCAGCTGCGGAGGCAGACTTGCTCACCCACTTGCTCTCAAAGCGGGGGGGGGGGATTGGTCCAACGGGCCAGATTCAGGACCCTGGCAAGCCAGATTTGACCCACAGGCCGTAGTTCAAGGACCCCTGCTCTTTGTAGGTAGAGATGGCCTCAGGCTAACAATTGTGAATCAGCGAGTGCACAGCAGATCAATGCTAATTCTTTCTGTGGAATCTATTTGCAGTTCTTTGTTAGAAAGCTCTAAGACAGTGGTTCCCAGTCATAAATTCCCAGATGTTCTTGGGTTGCAACTCTCAGAAATCCTGGTGAACACAATGAGTGATGAAGGCTTCTGGGAGTTTAGGTCCAAGAATATCTGAGGACCCAAGGCTGGGAACCACTGTTCTAAGGGATTCCCTTGAACTTGAGCATAAAAGCTCTCTAGCAGATAGTTCTAAGTACCTCACCAGATTACAAATCCCAGGATTCAGTAGGAAAAGAGCCATGGCAGTTAAAATAGCACCAGACTCTCATAGCTTTCCATTGTAGATCAGTGGTTCCCAACACTGGGTAACCCAGGTGTTGCTGGACTGCAATTCCCAGAAGCCTTCACTACCAGCAGTACTGGTTGGGTTTCTGGCAGTTGCTATCTAACTACACCTGGGTTACCCAAGGTTTTATTTATTTATTTATGAATATTTTTACCCCACCTTTCTCCTTGGAAAAAGACCCAAGGTGGCTAGCAAATAATGAGGGACAATATACAGCCCAGAACATTTAAGACATATTCATGTTTAGAACTGGGAATTAGGAGATATATCTTACAACACTAAAAGGTAACATTAAAGCTACAAAGAACACTGCTGTAGATGATATAACTGCGTGCTGTCAAGATGATTCTGACTTACGGCAACTCTTCGCAGAGCTTCCTAGGTATATAGAATACTCAAAAGTGGTTTCCCAATGCCTTCCTGTGGGGTAGTCTGAGACCATATATAGTGTTCAAGACCACACAGGCTGGCTTCTCTCCTATAAGGCATACTGGGGAACCCAACTCCACAGCCCAGTATTCCATCTCTCTGAGCACTCAGACCATTAGAATTCTGTTATGTCCCTTTTTGCCCCTCTGCTACCAGGGGATGAACATCATTGTGGCTATTCTGACTTTGGGTGCAGCTGCTGTAGACAATGTGCATTATATAATGAATCCCAGAGTCTTCAGCCAAGAAATTCTCCTTTCAGCTCTTCTTTCCCTGTTCATTTTATTTTTAACAATCAGCTCTAATATACTGTGCTTTTTGTTCCCAAGTACATGACTGGAATATTCTAGTTTTCTGCATTTTATGTGTTTGTTTTCATAGTCTTGATTCATTTTCTTTAGCCTTCGTCATTAGTTATCATCTCTATCAAGAAAATTCTTAGCAACTATTAATAAATCCACATTTCAATCATGCATTGTGTGGCCTAAAAGCCAGCTTCAAGTTTCTCTTGCCTGTAACACTCTTCACCTTAAAAAAGCTACTCTGGGCCATCTCTCTCTCTCTCTCTCTCTCTCTCTCTCTCTCTCTTTTGGCCATCTCTCTTCTGATTTTCATTGTGTGACAAGGTATTTGCTGGCATACTCTCTTGCATTTTCAATCTTTAGCTGCATTTCTCAGGCCACTTGCTTTTTTACAAAGTCCTATGAATCTAGTTTCCATAGCTTTCACTTCTAGACCATACTCATAGCCTACTTTATTGAGTAACCTTTGCAGAGCATATACATTGTCAGCTAGTACTGTACCATCTGCATATCTGATGCTGTTGATTATCTCCCATTGCCCTTGACAATGATTACTGCCATTGCAATTAGCAAGTCATTCTCTAAGGTTGTTCTTGGAGTGAAAGTTGAAAAGCAATAGGAAAAGAGCACATCCCCATGCCAATCTTCACACTGTATTTCTGCATCTGTAGTTATCTCGTTTCTCACTTTCACGGCACTTTGGTGGTGTCAGTACAGTTGCCAGTTACATGTGTCTCTTGAATGACAAGAATAAACTTTAGATCATGGATTTTGTTTACCAGAAACTCCATCAGTTTGGGATGTTGATAGCTATGTTTCAATATTTGAAAGGATGTCATATTCAAGAGGGAACAGGTTTGTTTTCCATGGCTTCAGAGACTAGGACTCGGGGCAATGGTTTCAAACTACAGGAAAAGAGATTCCATTTGAACATTAGGAAGAACTTCATGGCAGTTAGAGCTGTTCGGCAGTGGAATATGCTGCCACAAAGGGTGGTGGAGTCCCCTTCTTTGGAGGTTTTTAAGCAGAGGCTGAATGGCTATCTGTCGAAAATATTGTGATGGGCTTCCTGCATGGCAGGAGGTTGGACTAGATGGCCCTTGAGGTCTCTTCCAACTCTATGATTCTATGATTCTATGACTCTGTCAGTGAATCAGGCATATGTACCCACTATGTCACTGCACCTGTGCCTAAGAAGACATTAGGCAGACTAGTGCTTCCCCGATTACATATCCTCCTCTTGAGCCAAACTACTGATCTCCTGCCACACACTGCTGAGGACTAAGAAGTACTGTAGTGGGGAAAGGTGACCCCCCCCCAAAAAAAAGAGTCCTTCTTTACTGACCTCTGGCTTGTCTGATGCTTTTCCTGATAGTGGCTGCTGCCCTAGAGCAGGACTCAAAAGGTCGATGACAGCCTTGGTGGCAGGGGAACTTAATGACACCCAACATTTTTCCATCTTTGATATCATCCAAACAAAATGCTCACACTCCCAGTGCAGTCATTTCCTTCTCTTCCTCTCCAGACAGCTGCTAGCATCAAGCACTGGACATGCTTATCTCTTCTGAAGCTACTGAAGTCTCCATCCAACATAGAGACATTTGGAGCAGGCTTTTGCGAGCTAAAAAGGGTCACTTAAGATTGCATAAGGTGTGATATGCTATTTGGTGGGATTCTTGCATCCAGATGGCATATACACCTGAAGAAACCTATTTGATCCAGCTTTTTAAAGAAATCTCCATCCCTGCCTCTCCTGTCTCTTCCCTCTTCCAAGAAGAAGTTTTAATTTTTTTAAAAAATTAAGTAGTGCAGTGCATCAGTACTGATCTAATACTGTTGAAAAATATATTTCACTTCCTCTGCAGAAAATGTATAATTCCCTAATATTTTGAAGTGGCTCTCTTCTTAAGCCACTTAATATAAGAAATTAGAAGAGGAGGCTAATCTGATAGTCACAAGCTCTGCTTTGGTTTCTTTCCACCAATCACACACACTGGAAATGAACCAAAAAGACCAATCCTAATCAGTACCAAAGTGATGGGGGGAGCCCCTGAGAGGGACCCAAAAAGATTTTGGCAGGATTGTTCTAGGGATGGGCTAGTTCAGCACTTATGTCTTGTGCCTGTCAGTAAAATATGCGAATCAGCCCATTCCCACAGCAAACCAAGCGGCAAGACAAATGCCCATCTGATCACACCTTCTTGAGTTCCCTAGCACAAGTCAAGGTGTAATCAGATGGTGAAACAAATGTGTCTTATCACACTGGAAAGGGTCATTTTGCCAGGAGCAATTCCCCTTGAAAATGATCTTTGTCCATCCAGAAATCACTGTAGCTCTGCAGCCAAAAGGCCCAGCTTGGGTATGGATTAGGGTTGGGCTGGAGCACTATTACCCATCTGCCACATGATCACCAGGACATAGCTTGCTCTGGACTGTGGCACAAGTTCAAAATACAAACTATTTCCCTGTCTGTTTGCACCTTCTGTCGGCCCCTTAGTAATGTTTGGTAATATTTCCAGTTCCTGGCAGTTGGCTTGTGTGAGTCAATCAAGTGCTCTGCCTTGTCTGGTCTCCAAGATAGCTAAGAGATACATTTCGTTGAAATTCTCCAGCCCTTTGTAGAAAGTGCCATATAGAGCCAGGCAAGCCACGAAGACACCAGGCAAGAGAACATTGTGTTCCACACGATTGCTGTGGTGAGAGGCATCCTCTAGGCCTGCAGCCAAAGGAACATTTAGGAAAGATGTGTTTATACAAGCATTTGCACTTTGTAAAATGTTAAGAGCAGAACTCAGGCTGAAGTGGAGCCTCTGCAGCCACTCACTTCTGCTGAGATAAAGATGAGATGCCAGTGTGTACCTAAGCAGGAATGTATCTAGCGGGACCACTTGGGGGGAAATACATGGGAAACGTTTCAGTGGGATCCTACAGACGTAACAGACAGAACTAGAATGCTCATGCTCTTTTTGATAACCACTTTGTAGGTTAAATATGTATAAGAATGAGCCTTCAGTTGTCGATGCCAACATTGGGGATCGAGTCCGACTGCCTTGCCGTGTGGAGGCCTCGCCTTCTCTAACCATCGAGTGGCAGAAAGATGGTCAGCCCCTCTCTTCTCCCAGGTAAGCTTCAAGAAAGACGCTGGCATGCAGATTGCGTCCCATCAGGTTGGAGCTGATGTATAGCAACCCCAATAGGGTTTTGAAGGGGAGATGGTTAAGGAGTGGTTTCACCAGCACCGCCCAACTCCATTGAGTTTCCATGACCAAGCAACGCTTCAAACCTAATCATTCACTCTGCCTACTACACCCCACTGGGTATCAAGAAATCGGTGAGTGGTAGGTAGTTCAAAAACACAGCCATGCAACTTTCTATTGGGAACTGAACAGGGCTTTCTACACACAAAGGATAGTATGCTCCACCACTGAGCTACAGTACCTCTCTTTGCCTGTCCTTTTCCTTCCTTTAGCCCAAGTATCTACACCATGTCTGTTTCTATATATTTCTTTCCCCTCCTAATTTCAGTAGCAAGAGCAGACACGGTTATGTTTTGCTTTTTTATGTGCCCATAAACCATACTGGTGAAGCAGGTCGGAATGAGCAGCACAGGACAACTCCAAAACCACCACTCCTGAAATCAGAGGGAAGATGCACCAAGGGAGACATGGCAGTGCCACCTTTTGCCTGTTCCAGTTTCTATGCGAAATTCCAGATGTTACCATAATGGCACAGAAACTTGGGTGGGCAGGCTGCCATCTCTTTGGCACACCTTGCTTTACCTGGAGAGTTACCAGTCCATTCTGATTCAACAAACAGATCAAATTAACTACAATGCCGTGGCAAAACCAGATGTCTGACCATGAACAAGTGGATCTAACCATTCCTATCCATTACACTGTAGTTTACAATACAACACACTTTACCTCTTAAAACCATCCTAGGCATATGTGTCTTTATTCTCTTCTCTTAAAATTCACTCCCCACCACCACCCCTATTTGGTTCCCAGACATAGGCAGCAGTCTGACGGTGCTCTCGTGATCAGTCGTCTTGCAGCAGAAGATGCCGGCTTCTTCGCATGCATTGCTTCCAATGGTCGGGATCAGGATCAAAGAGAAATCCAAATCAGACCTAGAGGTACTAAAGAAGCTGGAAGAAAAGCTTTGTTTTGAAATTTAGAGGCTGTTGGACTGAAACTACGTGGGAAGGAAATAATGGAGGTGTTCTGACAGCATTAAGGAGTTTGATTCCCTGCTGTGCTTTTTAGGAGAAGAGCAAGCCTGTGTAGCTATGGGCAAGCTGCCTTGTCCTAACCCACCCTTAGAAAGAAGGGAATGGTAAACCATCTCTGAATACACTGTACTGAGGAAGTCCTGGAAAGGGTTATCATAAATCAAAATCAATGGAATGCAAAATTCATCTTCTTTAAATGAAGCATCATGTCACTGTTAACCACTGAATGCATTTGCCAAATGATCCAAATTGAACCACTCATGCAAACACAAGCAGCTGGCCTCCTACTGTTCTACTGTCTCAAGCAGCCACAGGTATGAATGGCTGTTTCTCTGACCAGCTCCATCAGTAGAACATTTGAAGCCACCAACATGACTGCAGATTATCAGCCCATCAGCATGCCAGTGCAGAACAACGAGCCTTACTTACTTAGCTAACTGGAGCAGGGATAGGTAGCTCGTGAGATCCAATGCCACCAGCACCCATGCACTCCCTTCAAAATTTGGGGGGGGGGGAAATCTCAGGGCTCAAAAAGCCATCTTGTGCCATCTGGGTGTACAAGGGAGGAAACTCTGCAATGTTTTCTAGAAGCTATCAGCACCTTTGGGATCACCCAGAGCTGCATGAGGGAGTACAAAGCTGTCTCATTTGACAAAAACTAAGAGCTGCTGGATGGCTTAGGTCTCTGCCTGCCGAGCCAGAAGTTGGGACTTCTCAATGATCTATATAGGGTCCCCTTCCAGCCCTGCAGTTCAGAGGCTATTATTAAGAGAGAGAAATTGGGAGGCGGAGCTCTTCCAGCTCCAGAGACGTGTATGTGAGGCTCGTAGACCTCTGGAAGTTGGCTCACCCGCCCTCCCCAGTTTAGGATCATCCGGAAAGTTTGCTAATTGTGCCAGTATGAATGTATGTCTTTTTTTAAATTTTACACACAGCAACACCAACCCCCCTGGGTGGTGGATGGTAGCTAAGCCAGTTCCAGATTGGTTTAAATCTCTAACGAGTCTGTTCTCCTTGCGGCAAGAGAACAGAGTGACTTTTAGGAAGAATGACTACTTTGACCAAACGAGCTGTGGGAATTTTCCGTGCCAAGACGCCAGTTTGTATGCCTGCTGCTTGAGGGAGGCCATGAAAAGAGGCACTTAACTATAGGTTGATGGTTACATCATTACGCTCTCTGGACAAAGGCGCATATTGTGGAAAAGTAATGCCGAGATTTGTTTCCCACACTTTACAGGAGGCTAGTATCCAGCTAGAAAGGCCAAGTTAATACAAGCAGCAGTTGGGTTGTTGGAAGTCAGAGCTGTGTATTCACAGCCATCATTCCGGCACCCTGGCTAGAGTCTTCATGGGATTGACAATACCCTTTTCCTCCCTAGGAGAGTTGAAAATCACTGGCCTCCTGCCCAGCCTTTCTGTGTTGGAGGGTGAAAATGCTCGGCTCCACTGTGTTGTGACAGGCACCAATGTGAACATCAGATGGTCAAGGTAAATGGAAAAACATGAAGCACCATGTTTGTTTTGCTAATCAAGTCTAGTGAAGCACTGGGCAGCCAGCATCTAACAACTAGTAGCTATAAGAGCATGGATAAATCTAGGTTTATGATATTGGTTACTCCTAACCAATTTAAGAGCATGGGGTGGAGTGTTAGAAGTATCCATTCCTTCTGTGAGGGAAGATGTGCATGAGATGAGCATTATTTTTGAAGTACAGGATAATAAAGACCCATATTTCTGCTCAGAAATGGAGTGCCTGTGAGAGCAGATGGCCACCACACTGAGATGTCCCAAGATGGAAGTCTGCTTCTAAACAACGTCCAGATCGGTGATGAGGGGTCCTACACCTGCAACGCTTACAGTGGCAATAATTCCGTCAGTGCAAGTACAGATGTCAGGGTTATTAGGAAGAGGCCAGAAGGTGGGTACACTCTTTGTCCTTTTGCCCAAGAATCCTAGCCTTTATTTTTAAAATCAGTCAAGATTTACTGCAACAAAAATGAAGCGGGAGGTCAAAATACAAATAGCACAATCTAAGCCATTTTTATTCCTGAAATTCATATCTAGGTTCAATCGTTCTTACAAACATGTAAGCTTATATAGAAGGGCAACCTTAATATAATTTTAGTTATCAAAAATTAAAGATTTTAATTAACAGAGCTAATAGAAGATGCTGTTTAAGCTATAATCGATCTTAAAGGAGAAACCCTCCTGGAATGTACAGGCTTTAACACTTAAATGCCATCTACTGTAAAGCCACCGTTAGCGATCAGCGTTGGCCTTCCAAATGTTTTGTACTTTTAGAAGTGCTGAAATCCTAGCCAGCATGACCAGAGGACAAGGGTTTAGGGATTTAATTTCAAATCGTTTGAAGATCCAAATGTTGAGAATCACTTATCTGACCTGGGGACACTTTTTGAAAGAAAACCGTAATTATTCCCTCAAACTGCTTTCCCATTTCTGAATTTGGATATCTTTAAAGACAGGTTGTAACGTAATTTAGAGTAGTGAAGTGTTGTTGTTTTTTCTAGGCATAAAAGAAACTGTGATTTCTAAGGTGCTAGAATTTACATCTTCTTATAGAATGAAGAAGATTGTCTGTGATGCACTTGGTGGAATACACAGAATCTTCCCCATTTTAGGAATGCACAATGCATATTTCCAGGAAATAATCTCAACTACAGTACTGCATTTGTAAAGAAGCCCTCTTTGCAAGCTGTGTTTCTTCCAACGTCTGTCTCCCACTTTCTCTTCCTTCAGTCTCTGCAGCTCTCCCTAGAGACCCAGGCAGGGAATGTGTTGACCAACCACATCTTGCCAACTGTGACCTGATTCTACAGGCCCAACTCTGTGGTAACGAGTATTACTCCAGTTTTTGCTGTGCTAGCTGTTTGCGGCACCACGGCTGACCCTTCGCCTTCCCCTCCATGTAATGCTGCTTAAGAAGAAAGAAGCCTATTGCCCAGAGTGGTGACTTCTAAAGAGAGCAAATATATATTTTCTCAGGAGTGTACACTGGACAGTCCGTATGACAGCAAATAGAATAGATGGCAATATTCAGCTCTTTACCTTTCCAAGTTTCTGTGGCATTTTGCAACCAAAAAACATCTGACTTGTTCCTAAGAGCCAGCTAACCAGTTAACATTTCGGAAACAGCAATATGGGCATGCGTCAAAAGTAAGCAAAAATGCATACAGTGATGGTTATATTCAACTTTAAAATAAACACAAACATGAAGGAAGCCTGGTTTTAGCCTTTTACAAGGGGAAAATGTTGACTACATTTCTCAGAAAACTAACATATTGACCTCACGTCTTTTTCCTGCATGGTTCCATGTGAACCCCCTCAGTGCTAGTTTTCTTTGAAGAGTTACAGACAAATGAATTCATCCTAAAACAGAAGCAAGCGATTACTAACGATATAGTCTTAGCAGCACAGTGGTTGACATAGGGCAGAATTACTGCAGTTGCAACTGCAATGGATCTAATAGGTTACTGAGGAGAAAACAGCATAGGACTTGAGGAAAAGACTTGCACTTCCGATACCCTTCGACAGGAAGGCTGGGATTTTATAGCCAATCTTAGTGCAAGTAAATACAACTAAACACTGGGGCTTACTCCCATAGACATGCTTTCAATTCTTGCAGAAGTCTCCTAAAGAAATAGCAAAACTTCCAGGATTCTTCCGATACATAAATACACTACTACTGCACAAGGCTTCCCTACTAGGTTGATGCTTCAGAATTATGGCAGACTCCATTTAACCTCAGGTTAATCATTGTCATGATATACTTAACACTGCACCTCAAGGTGGCTACCAACAGCAAACACGTTTAGGCGGATAAATGGGAATTCTACCTCAAAGAATGCCAAGTTGACAATTCAGCTGACATACTATGAACAAATTGTAGATGGTGTCAGGGGCAGCATAAACTCCAAATCAAGGGCAGAAAGGGGGAAAATACCACACATTGTGGATGGAGGAGAAAAATCCAAAAACTGTAAGGAAGTGTGTGTGTGTGGGGGGGGAATGCTATGCATATCTTATGATGACTGAAGAAATTGCTTCTCAACCCTCTGCTTTCTGGGTGAAGATATATAACTGAACTGTTACCATAGTTTCCAACCCACTAGCATGGACAAACTGATGACAAAGCCAAGACACACTGCACAAGAATTCTGTTTGCTGATTTTCTGAACCCTTTCAATCAGTTACTCAATAATCTGCAAAGCAGGACAGCACAATACAACAGGCCATTAATAAATTTTCAGGTTATGGCCACCATGGCAACTCATAAAAGGTTCCTATGTTAAGATTCTTCCTACAGTCTGATGTTGTTGAGCTGAACGAAATGGGAAATGGAAGGAGGTAGCTCTACTTGGTTTACCCACATGTCATCATGATGAATTGGGACTGCCCTCATCAGGTTACCTGAAGCTCTTCCACCAATGATTGCCTTACACTTTCATGACAAATACATGAACCCTAACCAGGCCCCTCCATGTTTCTGATCTGAATTGCATGCTACCAACCACAGTTCTATGGTCACTGTATTAATTTGTGACTTACTGTCATTAATGACATCCAAAGAGAAACAGCTGCCTTTTATGCAAAAAGATTCCAATGAGAAAGCCAGTTCCCTCGTTGAAAACATAAGGGTTGTACACTCTTATTCCAATGGCAGAGAACAGTGTAGTGTCAAGAAGTTTATGTAAACTGTTCAAACACAATTATGTGTTTAATAATTTGGTGTACACTGCCCAGAGTTCCTGAGGGAAGTTGGGTGGTTAATAAGTGCAAATATAAATAGATTAAATAAATAAAAGAGAAACTTCTCCAATTATAGGTATACAATATATATTTCTTATGTTTAGACAATAGATAAATTGTATGAACTATATAAATGCCAAACAAATGTATATACCCGAGTATAAGCTGAGGGCCTAATTTAACCCCCAAAACAGGTAAAACTTACTGACTCGAGTATGAGCTGAGGACGGTTTTTTTCCTTATACTCGAGTATATATGGTATACGGCCCAGATCTAAAGGGGCTGGGGGTAGTAACTGGCACCGTGTGCTGGGAGTGTGGAGAGAATTAGGAAGTTAATACTATCGAGTAAACTCCCTGATTGCCTCCACAGTCCTTGCACAGTTGCCAATACTACCCCAAGCCCCTTTAGAGCTTCATAACTAAGTCCCCTTACCCCTAAATCTTTTCAGATTTCAGAGGGTTCCCTAAATTACTTGGGGGAGGTACCCCTTCTACTTTGGAGTCCCAAGGTAAATAAATTTTGATTGCATATTTTAAAAATAATTTTGAGTGCATCTTTTTTTAAAAAAAAAAACATGCACTCAAAATTACCTACCTTTGGGGCATCAAAACAGCAGGGGTACCTTAAGAAAGCAATTTTAGGGAGCCCCATGAAATATGGAAACATTTGGGGATAAGGGGGCTTAGTTATGAAGCTCCAAAGGGGGTGTCGCTGGGGGGGGGGCTTCTAATTGGAATCATATGGGTAATGGCAGCAGCCTTATCTCCTGCCCGATCAGCTTCGGAGTAGGAGTTTTTTTCCTAGGAATCATTGGAATCATACGGGAAGCGGAGGCACCGCTATTGCTCGCCTGATCAGGACTTGCCCTCTGCCGCCCTCCCCAAGCCCTCTGAGCGCCTAATTTTTGCCCCCCCCCCCAAAAAAAAAACTGGGAAACACTGACTGGAGTAGAAGCCAATGGCGTTTTTTTTGGCCAAAAATGGCTGGAAAACTCTTGAGTATATATGGTAGTTCAAAATCTAAGTTCAGATGCTTTAACATCATTTAAGGATGCAACTGAAACAGTGTCTAGTACAGTCAGTAATACATTATAATAGTATATAATATAATCTTAGAACTGCAAGGGTGGAAGGAAACAAATGGATTATCAAGTCCAGCCCATCAAGGAGGCACAAGTGGGGAATTGAACTCCCAATCTTTGTCTCCACAGCCAGAGACATAAACCACTGAGCTACCCAGCAGCTACCCAAGTGTCTTTTTTCCTGATATACTAAACATGCTGTTTCAGAAACAGTGGAATCAGCATCCATGAATGTACACATCTATACAATACACCACCATGCAATTCTGTGATTTTAAAATATCTCTCCCCCAATTGAGTTATCCTATTATACACTGCTAAATTGTAAAGCTATTTAATCAGTCATAGTAGAAAAAGGGTCATTAAACATTTACTGAAATCCCCACTCCACCACCCAGTTTCTTATCTGGCCTCCCTTTTTCAGCACTGTCTGATTATCCAATGATAGTGACTTCAAAACATTATTAGAGAACACTTTATAAACCGCTCCTGTTAAAAAAAATACAGCACAACAGCCCAGCTAATGTTTAGGTACCTCAAACAGCATGATCTTGTGGTAAATCCAAGACACCTTAATGGCAGCAGGCTACCCCTCTCCCCATTCCCACCCCCCAAATAGCTTCTACAGTGCTGAAATTCAATCCAGCAATTTTTCCAACACTCTGCAGCAAGGTTTCAGAATATGACAATGGAAGAATGAAGATATAATCATAGAATAACTGGAAGGGGCATATAAGGCCATGAAGTCCAACCCCCTGGCTCAGTGCAGGAATCCAGAGTGAACCTGACAAACAGTTGTCATATTTTCTCTTGAATGCCACCTCCTAAGGTAATTGCATCCAAAGTTATACTGTTCTAACACTTTGGAGTTTTTTCCTGATTCAGTGGACCCTTGTATAACAAACGGTTTGTATAACATAAAATCTGTAGAACATAAAACATTCTGGAGATAGAGGAAATTTGCTTAACGGAATTCCCTATGGGGTGAATTCGTACAACATAAAAATGGGATTACTCCGTTTTCAATGCATTTCAATTGGAAATTATAAAGGAAAATTTGCTTAACATAATTTTATTTGGAACGAATTAATTCCTTTATACAAGGTACCATTGTATTCAACTGAAATCTGGGTTCCTGTAACTTGTCCATTATTAGCTCTTCTACACGTTGGGGTGATGGACCACAGAACCTGCCCCTCCTCTGTATGACAATCCTTCAAGTATCTGAAAAGCACTATCATATATCGACTCCAGTCTTAGATATTTCCAACAGTCCCATGCAACACTTCCACATGATCCCTGATTGTTCAGGGTTGCCAATCATGTTGATGCTTAAGAGGTAGCGCCAACTAGTTTCCTCTACTGACAAGTTAGGAATTTAACTCTTTGTTGAACATCTGAATAGGATTTTTTAGAAAGGTCACTCACAGCACTCAAAAATGCCAAGTAAGGGCAAATAGCTCCTGCTTTAAATAATGTGCACCTTACAACATGCAAATAGTATGTCTGCAATAGATTTATTAGACATGTTTTAGATAAACCCAAGTTTAAATAAGGGCAAAAATCAGGAAAAGGACAAAGGTAATTTCTGAGAAAGCCACAACTACTACCAACATTTATTTCTGTTAAAGCAGATTATAAATCATCAGTACAAATATATATCTTACATTTGCTTGTAAGGCCAGGTTTTAAGAGTAAAATTAAAAATGAGATGGAGCTCATGGTTTATCAGAGGAAGGACAGGGAAGAGCGGCAGTCTAGCCACAAGCTTTCACACAAAACAATTGGGGGGGGGGAAGCTGTTTAAAAAATCTGAAATCTATTCAATGCACATAAAATGGGTTTGTAATTAGACCTGATTGTAGATTTGATTACATTTGTCACAGTATTGTTAAAATAGATTTAAGACAAAAAAAACTGTAGTGGTATATGAAAGGACCTATGCATACGCTAATATCTAGGTTGATTTTTTTTTTTTTAAATAAAGAAAGACTTTACCAATTGTTTTCAAACCAAGACAATACTGCTTGTAAACTACTCTACAGTGATTCCTTTTATTGGTCATGATGCATGATTGCTGCAGTATGCTAATTACAATGAACATACAAGAAGAAACTAAGAACTCTGCTCCCCTCCCTACTCCCCTCTTACTGACCGTCAGAATCAGTGATAAATCAATCTTATGTACAATTTTACATCCAACCCCCTTTTATAACTTTGGCAAGATTACTTACAACTCAGTCAGCTTTTAATATCTAGAACTATTTAAAATAATCTAAAATGCATAAAAATAAAGATTTTGGCTTTATTTTATATATAATAAATCATTGTATTACTCAAAATGGAAGCTCATCCTTTCCCATGGGCAATATATGCTGAGCAGCTCTCGCATTTTTTTCCCTTCGGCCCATTTGCTACTGTGCCACGATCCCCATTACACCCTTCTTCCTTCTCAGGGGGAATGGGCCATTCACAGGAAACACAGACACATTATAAAGATAAGTTACGTCATTTTCCTTGTCTCGTGAGGTCTTCTGAAGTACTTGCGCGGGGGCGGGGGAGGGCTTCAGGGCTCACTTCCCATCTTCAGCCCTTTGGAAGGTTCCTTTGCCACTCGAGTTCTCAAGAAAGAAGGCGGGTGGTACAGAGGTTGCATTTCCTAGATTTCCCTGTTGCTCGGGGTATGGGGATCTCTCCCCCTTCCCCTCGTCCCCATGATCACTCCCTCTCTGCATGCCCACTCCAATTCCCTTGGGACATCAGCACGGAGAGTGCTGCCTGTAAGTCCCCCTCGGCCTTATTTCCCCATACATCCACTCCAACACAGAGACACACAGACGACGGACAAGCCAGAGGGCCGATTAGAGTTCAATTTCAAAAGTCTTCTGTAATTCACTTGAGAAAGGATTAGTGGGGGAGGGGTTGGTGCGCTGCTTCGATTTGCTCTCCAGTGCGGCCCACTGTGCTTCAAACGGATCCACCTGTTGGCCAGGTGCAGGGGGTAACCCGTGCTTGTCCTCCGCGGGCCATTTGGCACTGTCCACTCCATTGAAAGCAGCCGAGCCATTGAGCTGTTGGGCAGGAGGTTTAAAGAACGGGCTGGCCGTCGCACTGTTAGTTTCATACGGAGGGAATGTCTGTTGCTTCGTAAGACTCGGGGACTGCTGAGAGTGGGAGACTGGAGTGTGACCGGCAGTGCCAAAGACATTGGCTACCATCTGAGAAGGGGTGATTCCAACCACCGGCACACTGGGAGCAGAGTAGGGCATGCCGTTCGCTACAGCGTACTGCTGAGGTGGTAGAAAAGCAGGTTGCATGGGCTGCACAACACCAACAGGCACTGGTTGAGGTGGGATGAAGGTGTTGATGGGAAAAGGGGCCGTGGCCTGAGTCACAGCCGGAGGAGGCGGGAGCAGGGGCTGGGCGGCTGGAGGTTGGGGTGGTGTCTGCTGCGACCGGACGGTCTTGGAGACTTCTTCCAGCCAACGGTCCGCCTCTGAAGGAGTGCGCCTGTGGTTTGCTTGGAACAGATTTGGTGAGGCAGCTCCTGAGTTAGTATTCCACTCAGGACCTGTGAATAGAAATTAGGGCACCATCTCAGAAAGCTGTACTCTTTACCCTTCTGCTAATTGCTGCTCTGATAAGGGATCCAGCAGAATTCCTAAAATAGCTTTAAACATCTTTGGGTAAGGATTTTCAATTTTGGATGAGGAGTTAAGATAAATATTCCAATACTGCAGTTAGAGAATATCTGTTTAACTGCATAAATGCAAAAGTAAAGCCACAATTATACTGACTAACATTATGTGTAAACAAAAGCTTTGGAAATGGAACTGAACATGGTAAAAGGAGATGTAACATGAACTTTTTAAAAAAAAGCTTCTTCACTCTAAATGCTCAGTAAAGATGTGGCAACTGGAGTATAGTAATGTCAATATCTAGGCCAATCTTTTCAGGCAATGGGAAATGCACAGGTTGCAATTTGGAATTAAGCCAGCCTTGTACATCAGACAGTATCTATCAGATCATCTGCAGCATTCCTATACGTGTTCAACCACACAAAACTCATAATTTCTAAATAAATAAATTTTAAAAAACTAGTTTGAAACTGTACTTACTGATGGCTTGTTGTTTTCATTCCTTTCCTTCTTTCACTTCTACACTCTCTATGCAACTCAGTCTGTTAACCTCTCTCTAATTGTTCTGTAATATTCAATACTTAATATTTCAGTTTATTTCTATTCACATTTCAATTCAATGCATTTTCTTCTAGACGCCGCCTTGTCCCCACCATCTCACCTATCTCATGTTCTCCCTATTGTTTCTTTGTTCTTTGCAAGTAAATTGACATATTACTATCTTCATTCCTCAACATCCTCACAATTAACCAAAACACTTGCTGTTTGGAATGAAGCCAGTGGATTTTTTTTTCTCCCAAACAGAAGCAAAGTCCACCAGTACAGCACAGAGGTTTTGGGTTAAAATCCCATATTTAATTTGCCCCTTCTGATGATAGTACCTTAGGTAGCACTGTGGGGTTGTGAAAAGCACATTGCTTGAAATCTTATAGACCGCAGCTGAACAGGGCAGGAAGCATATTTGATGCTATGTACAATGTTGTACTTCCTAAGAACATCTCGAGACAGCTGATGAGTATATTAATTTGGCTTGGCTCAGTAATCAGACCTTAACATACACCCACTGGTAGGTAGCCCTCCTCCTTTGCTTTAGCCCATGGCAGATAAAGAGTGCAAGAGGAAAGAGGACTCACACAGTATGTTTGGAGCACGCAGAAGCATCACAAACTCTCAAAGTTCCACTGGATGCTCCAGAACAGCCTCACCTCTTTTCTAATGTGTGCAAGGCATTATAATGTATTTGGATACTAGAGATTTTTGCTACTCAAAGAAGAGCTGGATTAAGGGGTCTTCCTTGAGTTCTTAGTAATGTTTAGGAACCTAGGGTAACAGACATTTATGCTGCTGGGCAGAGACATCTGAACCACTTAGTCAGTCACCTTTTTTTTTTTGGTCATGCAGCTCAACACCCCTTTTTATCCAGTTAGGAGATTGGGACTTGAGACAAACAGAACTGTGGCATACATACAAATGCTTTCTAGTGTATTGTGAAAAATATATTTAACATATATGTTAAAGCATCCACACACATGTGCCCAAGAACCTCTAGACCAAATGCATCATTGTATATATTGGCCAAACTCAGCAAGAAGTACTGACATGTACTGTATGAATTCAACGAATAGGCAGAAGTGTTTCTGTTGAAGTATACCAATTATGGAAATGTGCATGTTCAAGTCACTAAAACTTCCATTATCGTGAGCTCTAACTGGATTCTCTTGTCATTTATTTTATTATCTTATCACAGCATTTACCTGTTTTTAAAAAAGAGCACGTTACGGAATGCAGTAGATTGAACCAGCATCACAAGTTTCAACCCTCTAAAAGCAACACACACATACAGGATCTGTGTCCAGTCTTACCAGAAAGAGAGGCTACAGCTCCAGTTTTAGCAGCAGCTGGAGCAGCAGGGGCATGAGCCCAAGGATTGGTTTCCCGAACTGGCATTGCTGTGGGTGCTACAGTGGTTTGAGCTGGTTTAGCAGCAAGCACATGGAAGGCAGAGGCAGTGCCATTAACTAAAATGGGAGCAGACAACATCAATGCTGTTAATTCATGCAAGGCATGCAGGTGACTGGGAAGTTAAATGCATGGTTTGTGCCAACATGCAACACAAGCAATGGTTTCCTTATCCTTTCAGTACTCATCTACAAACATTTCCCACAATACTTTTTTATTCACTCAAGTGTTTTGCAAAGATGCCTTTCATTTTAGAGAATGGGGTAATTTTCCTCTAGAATTTTTACAGAATGTAATGAATTAGTTTCCACATTTTACACACAGATGCAGCTCAGTTTTCTTTGATGAAACTAAGTTAGTTGCACTACTTCTTGTACACTGGAAATTCAAAGTCAATAACTGAACTATATTCATGATCCCAGTCAAAGCCAAAGGAAGTTAAGTTAGTGCTCCACATACATTCAAAGGATCACGAACTGGGAGGTGCTATAATGATGTTGGAGTCAACCTTTCTAAATCTAATACTCTGATCAAAGTTTACATTTTAAGCAAAATCCATCAAGATCAGGTTCAATGTGCCCTCTAAGTTTTGGCCCTGCTATGTGTCTGGGCTCTCTCCCACATGTGTAAGTCCCTCCAACAGCACCCCTGTGCATTCCGAATAGAACACCTTAGAGCAGGCATGTCCAAACTTTGGCCCTCCTGATGTTTTGGACCACAACTCCCAGAATGCCAAGCCTGTATTTCCAATGGCAAAGGATTGTGGGAGTTGTGGCCCAAAACATCTGGTGGGCCGAAGTTTGGACATGCCTGCCTTAGAGGTTCACCTTAGGGAACCTTGATAAGGCCTCAAATTATTTTGCTGAGAGTTATCAAAATACTGAAATTTCTTTTCATTTATAAGACACTAAGAACACAAACAAAGATTATGACCTAATTATCAAATTTGAGAACCTGTTTTGCTTCAACTAGGGTAAGGCCAGTATCCCATTAAAAAGACACAGGAGATTAAAGAACCTGAGTTCAGGTTTTATATCCCTTTTGCACTAGCAAAGTCTATCAATGAGCGGAAAATGTGCCTTGTACTTTTACAAAACAGTCCTCTGTCATGAGTGTATGGTTCAGCAGTTTCCCTGGGTTTTCTTCTTCCCAGAGGTTAACACAGCCACTGCAAGCATAGAAATGAGTTAAAATTGAATAACCTCAAATGCAAACAAAACAGGTGCCAGGCAATCTAAGACACTAACAGTGACACAAAGGGAAAGCAGCACTGCACAAGTGACAAGCAGGACAATGACACACAAACCTCGAGGCAACATACCTTGGAAAGCAGGAGACTGTGGTGCAACTGCAGTGACTGGTTTTGTCATAGGGGCAGAGGAGAAAGGGTCCTCAGGTGGTGCACTAAATGCATTTGTAATCTGGGAGCATAGGGAACTTATGCTATCCACCTCTCCTTCCACTTCAGGAACTGAAAGGAAGAACAGAAGCTACATAGATACCCAGACAGAGTTCCTCTCATCTCTGTACTTCTTCAATTGTTTTTATCGTGACATAAGACTACCTCAGATATCCCACAAATTCACTGGCAAAGATGCAAGAGAGAAAGAGAGAAAACCCAGAAATTCTGGGGACTGGGAATGGAGACTGCAATTACGTTGCCTGATTTTATGCCATTACCTTTGGATGCTTATATCCATGTTAATACTTGTGTAACTCAGGACAGTTTCTTAACTCTTACAGAGTTACTAGGTCCCTCATTTCTGGGCCAACATATATGACTTGATCATGGGCTGACAAGCCAAGATGCTCATGATCCAGGTGTTCAGATCACACGTCTAAATAACATAGCTGCTGGAGTCCTAATGGCACTACATTTTGCCACACAAATCCAATGATACAATCACCCACAGCCATCACATGGCCTCTTCAGGATAACAAAAAACTTCCCACCCTCCTCCAAGGTTCTATTTTACTTTATGCATCCCCTCCATCCTAGGTGATCTCCAGGTGCTGCAGAATGGAGCCACTCCTCAGCAAGTTTCCATGGATGAACAGGAATTTGAACCCAGACTTCCTGAGTCCACCACTATCTGTTACACCACACTGGTGACATGTGGATTTTAAAGTAGGTCCTTCGTCGGGTTTTGTTCTGGGAACAGTCTTGGCTTCCATACTGAAAAACCTCTGCTGGGAATATTATGCCCACATTGGTGTTCCTGGTCCTCTCAGAGTCTTTTGATACGATCAATCATGGTATCCCTTCTGTGAAAGCTGAACTGAGAGTTGAGTCCCTATATTACAGCAGTTCTGCTTTCATTTCAATGATCAGCAGACCAGGAACTTTTGTTATTCTCTCTGGAAACTCCACTGTGGTACATCTCAAATCTCCGTTCTATTTCCCTTGTGTCAACAGAATGCAGATACGATCTCTTTTCCTCATATGGAGGAAGGGAGTGGCTGCTGATCCTCGGGTTCAGGAGTGGGCAGGATGTGGGCAAACAGGGACTCAACCCAGACAAGACAGAAATGCTGCCAGTAGGTGGCTCCTCTGCTTGGCTAAATAATACTCTTCCCACTCTATATGAGTTTCTATTACCTAGGAAGGAGGCACATTCACAGTCTAGAAATGCATACACTGTATAGCTAATTTCCCTCTTGAGTCCCAAATGGCCTCAGTAGCAAACAGCGCACTTTCTGGGTGTTGGCTACAGCTTTGATTGCCTGTGGACCGTCTGTGGGGCTGTAATTGCCCCCATGCACTCATAATTTCCTACCTCAGCTATGCCGATCAATCAATTAACAAGCCTGCTTCAAATGTTGGTGGGAAACCTTAAACCCCTAAGACAGCTAGTTTGTCTCAAGGAGCAGCTGTTCCACCCTTATTATTAAGGTCAGTTTCAGAGAATTTTCCTCTATGTATCCCCATGTACTGTGGATTCTTTCCAGAGAAAGAGCCTTCTCAGTAGTGCCCCCCCCCCCCCCAATGTATGGAAAGTTCTCCTAAGACAAATCCGCCTGGCATCCTGATCAGTGCCATTTAGATGCCAGATAAAGATTCTCCTCTTCTGCAAGGCATTCATACTTGATAGTTTTACTTCTGGCTCTTATATTCTTTATCTTTTAACATCTGGAAGCCAATTTCTGCTCGTTTCTTATTCTCCACTATAAATCCTATGATTTTATCGATTGCTTTTGCTGTCTGTCCTTGCAAAAACACCCTTTTGGACACCACCAGCTGGGTAGCAGATAACGGTATTAAATAAAACAAGATAAAGGAAGGAGCTATGAAAGGAGCAAGGGTGGGGGAGAGAGACAATCAGATCCACATCGTTCGTGCTGAAACAGATTGTCTCTAACGTACAAATCGAGCGATTGCAGCCGAGCCAACTGTACAGAACATTTTAAAAGGAAGGAAATTGGTTCTTACCGGAGTTCTTCATGGGGAAGTCAGTCTTCCTCTGGACTGTGGAAGGCAACTCGTTAATTCGCAGAGAGAGCTGGCGCTTAAATGGGGACATCTTCTGGCTAAGAGCAGGGAAGCCTCTGAAGGAGCCTTGCCTGGCCAGCTGCTCTATAGGAGCGTGTCTTCGTGGGATGGCATGAGGATTATTTGATTCTCTGTCAACGGCGGCAAGAGCATCGGCAGGAGGAGAGGTTGGGGAACTTGGGGACGGGGCTGTATTGCCTGGTATAACACTTGAAGGAACTGTTTTCACGTCTGTTTCAACTGTGAGAGAAAAGAATCAGCTAAAAGTAATATTACTGGTTGAAGAGCTGGGCAAACATTATTATGGTTCTGATATAATGGTTCCTTTTGTTTCTCTAAAACTATCTCACAGCTTTATGTGGTCCTGAGTTTGGGGAAAAACTAACTCGGACACTTGCCCGATGCCTTTAGGACAACTGCCTGGGGAAGGAGTAATGATATTTCACTACCTGTCCCTTCCCATGACATAGATTATATGGCTTTGGGCTTTTCATACCAAAGTTAAGCTAAAAGCCACATATCCAATAACCAACGAGACAAGAGTTTCTTACACAGTGTCCTTTGCTAAAAGAAGAGTAAGGCTGAAATATTGTTTTGGGGTACTCTATTCCATTCTTAACAAATTAGAGAGATTGTTACTATTTTAAGATTAATTATTCCTCCTGACTATTAAAACCATGATATCTGAAGACAGTAATGGATAAATCACGCCAATATATTCATAATCAGGTTAAAAAGGATGGCAATTTAGCGAGACACTAATTTTTTGTAAACTTATACTTAGTGCCTGCAAATAGTGGTTTTAACATTTCATTCTGAAAGTATGTGAGAGCCCTGATGTTTTAGGTGTGTGTGTTGTGTCATTACAGTCGTGACTGACTCTACGTGACTCCATGTCCATGGAGTTTTCTTGGCAGGAGTACTGGAGTGGCTTGTCAGTTCCTACTCCAGATGTTTTAGGTACAAAACATCATAAAGTTCAAAAAAACACCAAGCTATATGTTCATGGCTTATTCTAAATCACTTCATTGATTTTGGACAATGTTTTTCAAATAATCACCTTGTTTTCTGGACCTATGTCTACATGATTCTTACACACAATTGGCAGACAGCTGTTCTGGCATGTGTGAAAATAATTTAAACATATGTGGGTTGCCCTAAGAACCAAAATGCTGTAAAAAGGTGAACAAGGTTTCAATTTTCCTATAATTCTTAATTAGACTAGGTAATTTAAAAGGCAGTAATTGGCCCTTGGGAAGGCATAGGAACATTAATCGAGATGTTTTAACCATAACTATTTTAGAATCATTATCAAGATGGAGATTCAAGATCAAATTAGTCACTGCTAGGTGCTGCATGTATCAGATTGCACCTAACATTTTTTAAACAAAGCCTGGCTGCTACTGAGATAGGTATCCAGTTTTGCCCAAAGTATGCAGGATCCTTAATTGTCAGAAGAATGAATGCAAAGAGAAATGACAACGTTTATACAATACCTCTTAAGACAAGTAAGATGAACAATTTGAAAGACAATTATTTTCACGGGAATAATGAAAATGCCTCACAAGACAAAAAAACTTACAAAATTTAAAAATATTACTATGGGAAACCATGTTTTGCAAGACATTTTTTTTGTAAAACAACATGACTCATAAAACAAACTAAATTTGTCTTAAGAGGCACTACATTTTTTAAAGCGAGAGCTATTTCTACAGTGGTGCAATACTTTTGAGATACAAAGCATGCAAGGGAGTTGTGCCGTAATGGATTTATTTGGCATTAGGCTCCATCACAGCTATATGTAATACAGCACATGAATACAGGGGAAATAACTGTGCTCTATTATTTTGCAAGTGAAATGGCTCCTTGAGAAAGTGCTCCATTCACAACAAAGCAGTCTATCTGCCAAATGAGTTGACTACTGTTCTATTACCTTTCGAGTCTTGTGTCTGTCTCATGACTTCCTCCCTTTCTGCTTGTTCAGTTGCTGTAGTAACCCTGAAAGATCCCTCTCTGGTGAATGTGGTTCTACTGGCATCAAAGGTAGCCGTCACTCCACACTCTTTCTCCCTCTTTTGCTTTCGCTCCAGGCAGGCTGCAAAGGCACAGCCAACTGCATGACTCAACCTTTCTCCCTGGAAAGATACTGCGTCAGTTAGAACAGGAACAGAACCATATTCAATTAGAACAGGAACAGAACCGTATTTCTAGACCCTGCCAAACGATTGCTGGCTCTCAATACAAACATCTGTAGCAATATCATCAAGAAGATTCATAGGTGCAGTACTATGACAGTCGTAAAACAAAAACAGAAAGAGAAGGTTTAACTCACTCTCCAGAATTTTTTAAGCTAATAAGTACAGAGATGTCCAGGTAGTTCATTCTAAAATACTGATGCTATCAAAATGTATTAAAAATAATTATTACAGTTGGGTTTCTCATTTGTATCAAGAGAGACACATAACTGGAACTAACTGCAGCACTGTAGTGTTTCCAGTTTGAAATATAGTGGACCCTTGTATAACAAACAGCTTGTATAACATAAAATCTGTACAACAAAAAAATTCCGGAGATAGGGGAAATTTGCTTAACATAATCACCTATGGGGAAAATCCGTACAACATAAAAATGGGATTTCTCCATTTTCAATGCATTCCTATGGGAATTTGTAGAAAGGAAAATTTGCTTAACATAATTTCATTTGGAACGGATTAATTCCTTTATACAAGGTACCACTGTACAGTATTTAAGCTTTGAGACTGCACTGCACTTAATGAAAAGGTTAACACAAGGCCAGATTTCTCTACACAACACAATCCCCCTCCCTTCTGACACATATCCCTTTGGATATGACATCTTGTTTTCACACTCCTAAAAAGAAGCTCACCGTGTCCTTTACAGCCATAAAACAATGACATATCCAGCGTCGCGTAGTCCCGTCTCGACAGATATAAGAAAATGCTCTGTCAAAATTCCTATCCGGAGCACAGAAAGAAACCTTCTCTATTGTCTGATCAACTATAAGGTCCTAAAGAAAAAATAACCCAGGCAATGTAAGTACAAATCATTACAGGAACAAGAACACTAGAACAGATGACAGTCTTTCAAGGTTCCCTTGTTCTTGACACCATCTTAATACCTGTTTTTGCTTTTCAATTCATACCCACATTTGTTAGCCATTTCCCAGACAGAGCAGCAGAAAGTAGAATCTGCTAGCAAGGATTCCATCAACGGACTGAATCCTACCTTCTGTTCTCTAAATATAAATGCATGCAAGTGGAACAGCCTAATTAAAATGTATAGGTTGAAATGTGTGCAAGCATGTCCTCAGGACTGGCTGGCATTGCATGGAAGTTCAGTGTTTGATGACTTCTAGAAAAATGATCAAACATCAAGGATAAATATTACCCCTAGTGTCACACATGAGTTGGAGGTAAAAAATTATACAGTTAACTAAGCCATTTTAGAATAGCAACAAGAATACATCAATATTAAATTCATGGTATTTATTAAGAAGCATTTGACTCTCTCTTGAGAAATTTTAAAGCACTTTCAAACTACATATTTCAACTACATAACAGAAGGAGCCCTACAGACTGGCCGTGCTGCCAGATGGTACGGTATAGAAATCCAATTAATAATAATAATAATAATAATAATAATAATAATAATAATAATAATA
>JAHTLZ010000016.1:30433812-30563048 GCA_023846285.1 Phrynocephalus versicolor | reverse complement strand
AAATAAATAAATAAATAAATAAATAAATAAATAAATAAATAAATAAAGGTACAAACTGCATAGACTGTTGCATGATTTTGAAAATACAAGGTACTGTACCCATAACCACAACATAGATGTGATTCTACCAGGATTTAGGCTCATTTGAATATTCAGCTAAAAGAACACACTACATTCTTGGGATAATAATTATTATACAGGAAGAAATATTTGAATTATTACATTTTATGTTCCACCTCTATACATCTCTGACAGTAATTTACAGACTGAGGGGGAAACAATGAATGAGAATTATTCGGTTTCCAAGAACCTCAGTCATCATTTTTCTTATAATTTCTCATGCAATTTACAGGAAAAAAGTGAACAGTTACATATCTTCCTATGTGAAATATATTATCTCACTGTCTTCTAACAAGGACAACATGAACACTAAGGTGAAGGTTTTGTCTCATCCTTATTTTAATGAGTGATGCAAAATTACTTTTCTGCCACATGTGACATGGATTACTGTAACATGCTCTATGAGGGGCTGCCAATGGAAAGTGTCAGGAAATTTCAATGGGTCCAAAATGCACCACCCAACTGCTGACTGGAGCTTGTTACAGGGACTGCATAATAACACCATTATAGCACATCTGTTACAGCAGCACTGCTGGTTGCCCCATCAGCTTCAAAGTGCTGGTTTACACCTATAAAGCCCAAAATGGCCTGGTTCCAAGTTATCTTAAAGACAGTCCCTCCCATTATGAGCCAGCTCAGGTGTTAATGATGATCAGGAGAAGCCTTTCTCTTGCCCCCTCCCCTTCACAGGGGCATTTGGTAGGGTACACATCCATCCATCCATCCATCCATCCATCCATCCATCCATCCATCCACCAACCACGGCATCTGGTACAGTACCACCCTGGGTAGTTTACAAAATACTGTATGAGTAATAACATATACAGTATATATACACAAAACAAACATTACAAAACCATAATTACTGGTAACCCCAAACTGAAAACAATAATAAAATCAAACTACTCTAAAAACCAAACAGAGGTGGTTTGAATTAGGAGAAACAGATCAGCAGCAATGGTGGTCAATAATTGGGGAAAGCCTTTCTGAACAGCCAGTTGTTTTTCAGTTGTTTTTTAAAGACCTGCAGCTTAGGATCCTGGCAGATCCCTGAGGGGAGCTGTTCTTGTCTTCAGTTGTTTTTTAAAGACCTGCAGCTTAGGATCCTGGCAGATCCCTGAGGGGAGCTGGTTCCACAAGTGAGGTGCCACTACCAAGAAAGCCTGATTCCTAGTGGCTGTTTTATGGGCTTCTCTTGGCGTCAGCACCCTCGGATGACCTGCTTGAGAAGAGTGAGTGTTGCGGGGCAATACTCTGAGATATTTGCCATTCTGACAGACAGCAACGTCCTAAACCGTTCAGGGCTTTGTATGTCAACATAAGAGCCTTGAAGTTAATGTGGTAACGGATTGTCGGCCAGTGCAGTGCGGCCAGCATTGGGGTAATATGCTGTCTTTTTGAACCCGTTACTAATCTGGCTGCAGTATTCTGCACTAGCTGGAGATTCTGCATTAACTTCAAAGACAGCCCCACGTAGAGTGCACTACAGTAGTCTAATCTCAAGACTACAAGTGCATGGACCAACTTAGTGAGGGTCCCAGGGTCGACGAAGGTGCGCAGCTGTGCAATCTGCCGTAGTTGGTAATGTGTGGAACAGATGACTGATGCCACCTGGGCCTCCATGGTGAGAACCAGGTCCAATAAAATGCCCAGGCTGCAGGCCTCATCCTATATGGACAGAATCAGCCCACCCCCCAAAAAAACCTGAGGGAGTTTCCCAACTCACTCCCACCCGGTGCCCCCATGCGGAGGATTTCTGTCTTGCCCATGTTCAGCCTCAGTCTATTCACTTTCATTCATTCCAGAACAGCATCCAGACAGCGATCGAGGGACAAAGTGGTATCTACTGCAGCTGGCAAAAAGGAGATACAGAGCTAGGTGTCATCAGTGTACTGATTACACGAAACCCCATATCTTCTGAGGATCTCACCCAGCAGTCTCATATAGATAATAAAGAGTATGGGGCAAATGACTGACACACGTGGCACCCCACAATTGAGGGATCAAGGAGTGGAAGTCATCTCCCCCAGATGAGTCACCCTTTGGGGACAGTCACCAAGGAAGGATCAGAAAGCACTGCAAAGCAGTGCCTCTGACCCCCAACTTGGACAGCCTCCCCAGGAGAATACCGTGGTTGATGGTATCAAAGGCCACTGAGATTGTGGAGAACCAACAAGGACGATTTGCCCATCAGCTTCCCTCAGAAGGTCATCATGAAGTGTGACCAATGCGGATTCTGTACCATGGTGCGGCCTGAACCCCGAATGAAATGGAACGAAAACGTCAGTTTCATCCAGAAGCCCCTGAAGCTGATTCGCCGCCACCCTCTCAACTACCTTGCTAACAAATGGAATGTTGGCAACAGGCCTGTAGCTGTCAATTTGGTCCACCACCAAATTTATTTTCTTCTGAATGGACCTAATGAGTGTCTCCTTGAGAATCATTGATTATTCTAGTGGCCTATTCAGTAGACGCAGGCCTGGATGCTTTTATAAGCCAGGTCGGGCAAGGGTCAAGGGAGGTGGTAGTGGCACAACAGCAATCAAGAGCCCTGTCCAGGCAGCCTCACTGTTTGAAAGGTGGTTAAAATAGCTAGGCAAGGTGATACACCAGACATCTCTGCTAGATCTATTGTTAACTGGAGGTCTAGGTCCTGGCAGATGGCCTCCACTTTTGATTGAAAAAAATTAGTCACAGGATACACTAGGAGGAGGACTATCACTGTGACCAATCCCAGATAGATCACATACTATACAAAACAATTTGGCCTGGTGGTTTGAGCTTAATTTATCCAGTTAGCAAAATAAGATCTTTTTGTGTCCTTAATTTTTGCTGAATAAATAGGAGACGCAATCTTGACAGCAGATAAATTATACTCCACCAGGGTCTGCCTCCAAGTGCTCTCTAGACTCCTTCTATTCCACTTCAAGGCCAGCAGATCCTGGTTAAACCAAGTGTGGAACCAGCAGCAAAAGGGGGATTTCAAGAGCAAATATGTCGATTGCTCTAGCAGAGGTAGCATACCAGCCCTCTATTTTAAACAAATAAAATAAATAAATGAGATAAAAGCGATTCAAGGAACACAGTTTCTCACTTTTAATAAATGAAGATATAAACAGCCAAAGTAGCATCAAAATTTGGAACAGAACTAAATGGAAAAAGCATCTCTAATGACACTACTTGACATACACCATATATGGCTAACACCATGGAGAACCAGTGTAAGTGACACTATGCCAGAATTGTATATACAATTTAATCAATGGCATTTCAGAAAGCAACAGTGACTCACCTTTGTTTTTTCATCAACAACTCTGAGTCCATCTGCTGAAACCCACAAGACTGCTTTAACTGCCTTCTTTCCGCTCTTGCATGGAAGGGGGGAAAGGAGAAACAGTATTACATGCTGGCTTCCTCTTTTCCAAGAAGCACAAAAGTTGGTGTGCAGATGATAATTCAGCTTCAGTAGGAGTGCCCAAAACCAAATATTCAGACCAAACAACAAAACCTCCAGAGAGTCAAGCTGAAGCCCATCTTTCAGAACACAATGCAAAAGGAAGGGGGAAAAAACCAGGATGAATCAAGTATGTTAATAAACTCAGATAAAGGCAAAGAATTCAAGCTCAAATTCTTCACTTGTTTAAACACCAAATAAACTCTCAGTTAAGGCCAATGCATAAGGAGTTACATCACAAGTAGCTTTTGTTGCAACTTTCAAGTAACAAAAGGTCTTCTTCCATCTTCCCATCACCCTGGCGTCTTGCCTAGCCCTCATGCAACGGAACCACACATTATCTTTCTTGTATGGCATTGCCTTAACTTTTTACCATAATTTCTTTAGGGTTAGAGCCTGCTCCTACCAAAGAACCAGGGTAAGTGTAAGTAGTTACTGTAGCATTGTTCTATGTGGAGAAACTAAAGGATTTGGAACATATTAAAAAAACCAAAATACATCTGGACTTTCTATGTCGACTTGGCAGAACCTTGGGAGATGACCTTTCACCCCTGGAAGTCGTTGGCTTCTCACGTCTTTATCTCCTCTGTTCCTGCAACAAGACGTTTCAAAGAGCTTGAGACAGAGAACTCCAAAAGCTAGGAGTTTATTACCTGAATTCTATATTTTGCTAGGTTTAAAAAAATGTTTTAGTTTTAAAAAAACCCTAGATTTATTATGATTATTATGCCAAATGTGTTTATTGGTTAACTGTTGTAGCTTTGTTATGTAATGTCTAGTACCATGATTTTGTTGTCTAACTGTTATTAAAATAATAAAAATAGTATTAAAATGAATTTTGTCTGTTTATTTCTCATTCTTCTGTATCAAAGTACCTAAGAAATGGTTGTGCCTGTGATTTATGAAGTTAGCGCACCTCACAGCCCGAGGTTATGTCTATTACAGACTCAGAGTCAGGAAGAATGCTTCTGGTCAAAAAGCTTTGGCCCAGGAGATCTTTGCCCTACAGAGTAATCAAAGTGGATTAAGGGCTATTAAGAATGGCCATCAATCGTATAAAGAAACTGAGAAAAGTTCTTCGGTAACAGTAAAGATAGGGTAGTGTTAGAATTTATTTTTCCAGAGATGCCGCTTTAATATCATGTACACTTTGCAATATCCTTTTAAGTTCTTATTTCTCCCCCCGCTTTCTCCCCCTTTTGAGATCCTTTCCAGCCATGTCTGAAAGGTGAATGGGGGTGTATTTGTTCTTCCAGTCCTGACTACCAATCTAGGTACTACTGAATGGGTAATAAACTGATATCTATTGGAAGTGGAGAATAATTCCTGGAGCAGCCATTGCCAAAGAGATGAGAATGTTGGCAAATGTTGGCAGCATTCCAAAGTAATTTTGTGCTTTAGAGATGTTTTTCACATGGCCCCAAATAGGGGACTACTGTCATATCCTAATATTTAGGCTTGTAAATGTTAAGTTTATTTCAATGACTAGTCAACCATAAGAGATTGTGAAGGTACAGTGGTACCTTGTATAAAGGAATTAATTCATTCCAAATGAAATTATGTTAAGCAAATTTTCCTTTATACAAATTTCCCACAGGAATGCATTGAAAACTGAGTAATTCCATTTTTATGTTGTACAGATTCTCCCCATAGGCGATTATGTTAAGAAAATGTCCCCTATCTCCAGAATTTTTTTATGTACAGATTTTATGTTATACAAACTGTTTGTTATACAAGGGTCCACTGTATTCTGAGATGCAGTGACTGAGTAGAGTAAGACCCCGTATCTACTGTGGATTCCTGAAACCAAAGATACATACAGCATACAAAGGGCCAGAACAAAAGCCACAAGGAGGTGCCGTTGTATATTATGTATAAGGGTATAGCAAAGGGTAGATAAATGAAACTGTAGGAGAAATGCCCACTGTATCACACGGCCATGTACCAATGACTGGAAGAGAAAGAGCTTTTTAATTACATTATGCATTACAATGAATGCTAAGTGAATATTAGTTCTTCACTAATAAAAAGAAACAACTTTGTCTTCCCGTGCCTATCCAATTTTCTGGCTGCAATCCTATGCAAATGTATACTGAGACAAAGCCTCCAAGATACAATGAGAGCCACCTCCAACTAAATATATATAAAATGGTATTGTAGAATTAAATGGAAAACTGGTTTATTTCATTACAAGTTTAGTACCATAATGCAAGGATGTTCATACTTTTAAAACATCTTTTTATAAAATTACTAGCTTTAAAAGTACTTCTTTTTAAAACTTTGTACTCTTACTTCCTGGTATTAACCACATATCTAACTCTACTTTTTAACAGATAAAATAGTACTTTTCACTAGCCTTTCTTAATAATGTGCATTTATTAAATATTACTAAATTATTATAAATATTTTGTAATTATTCAGTTCTGCCGATCTTGTTCTCTATTTGTGACACTGTAATTTAGGTTAAAATAAAATATATATTCTAGTAAAACAGAGGATGTGTGATTTTTAAATAGTGTTGATTTGGAATTTCAATATGAAATTGTTTGGTACAACAAAGAATAGAGTGAATTTTCAGATTCCTCCCACATCTATAATCTAAGCACATATAAATTGCTTCCTTCATATGTTGGATGTTTTGTGATATAATTTAACAGAGCTGTAAATTTAATACTTCTAGCAAGTTGAAGGTATTTATAAGCAATGTTAAATATGTTTTCTTCTAAAAGCACATAACTATACCAAGAATTTTCAACGTTAGAATTTAGTAGTGCAAAAATGTAGCTTAGAACAACTGGAATTTTCTAAAAATATTTTCATATGCATTGCCAAAACTGGCCACTAGAGAGCACCAGAGCATAGTCTCTGGCTCCCTCTCGTGGCCACTTCTGGTAATACATATGAAAATAGATGTTCAGGATTTTTATACAGTATACAGTTATGCTTCAAGTATCAAATTAAATCAATGCTGCTTTTCAAGTATTGAGGGTATAGAATGATTTCCCCATACTAAGCTATTGTGAGTATTTTGCTGATTTCTTAGATTTTTAAAAACAAGTTTTATCTCTTTGTTTTAATCCGTGCTTTTCATATATGACTCTTTTGTGTAAAAATCACCTTGTGGGAAGATAAGGCAGACAGTTTAAACAAGGATATTTAATAGTCTACCTTTTCCATTGTTGTGCTGGAAACTACATCAGACTTGAGGAGTAAGGATTCATTCATTCTGAAATGGGTTGTTCACAGATATCAAACAAAACACTGCTTTTATCTCAGCCTGGCTGGTGTTAATCTAGCTACCTGTAATTATGAGAGAATATCTAATAACGTTCTCTTAAAGTGTGGCTATTTAGAAAAGCTTTCCATGGGTATTAAATTATTAACTTTTGTTAGTGTTTCACTGTCATTTATTTTATTTTTATGCCATCGTTAACTCTTCTTAATCTTTGTTTGATGGTCTGATGTTTATTGTTCTGCTAATTATACTGTCTTATATTACTGAATTGTTTATTTACTGTATGGTTTGCTGGTTATAGTTTATATTTTGATATCTGTTTAACTTTTGTAAAAGGCCCAGAGTGGCCATTAGCTAGATGGAGCAGAATATTAAATAAATAAATAAATAAATAAATAAATAAATAAATAAATAAATAAATAAATAAATAAATAAATAAAGGGGCAAGGAGAGATCTTTTTAACAGCTTCCAGAGTCAACTGATGACAAGAACCAATTTTGTCAGCCATTCCGACACTAGGCAATGCTATACTAGGGATGTAACTCCTTATAGCGCAAACACAATGAGGCTTTAAACTTACTTTTCCAAAGAAGCCTTTGAAGAACTTCCTTTCCTGGAGGAACAGGGGGGACAAGTCGGATGCTATTACTGTAGGTAGCTAAAATGTCCCAGGGTGTCAAACCAACATATAAATACAAAAATGTAGGAATTGGAAGGATAGTGGATAATGTAGAGGTTGCCCATAGAGGTTGTGATAGTGAGATGGGAAAAGTCCCACAGAAATGCAAATAAAAGGCATCATATGGGCTTTTATTAAGACAGACTCAAGCTCTGAAATTGGTGGAAAGAGGAAAAGAAAAATCAAATCCAATTTCATGCAAATGTTTATTTTGTTTTGTTTGTCCCCTTAGCTTTTAGTGAAATTACTAGCCAAACTTGGCAGCAGACATGGAGGCATTCTAAATTGATTATAATGGCCTATAATTTACAAATTTGATAAATTTAATGCCTCTGGAAAATTTAATATATAAGAGAGCTAAAATAGCATGAAATCTAAATAAAACTGTTACAACGATGTTTCTTTTCTACCATGCCCTTTAAAAAAGATATTTCAAGTCCTATATCCTCCATTTTTATCTTCTAAAGATACCTTTAAAGCTACTTAGCAGAAAATGTGGGTAATTTTATGCCCCAGGTTTATTTTATTTTTGAATCCATATTTTTTTCACTGAAAAAAATACAATCAATTTTGGATAAATGAACAAACAAAACCAGAAAACATACTTTCTTGCTCTTGTCCTCTCTATGAAAAAACTATTCAGTAACCTTTCAAGAACACCTTCAACACCATTCAAGACTTCTCAATGTTCTCTTACAAAATATTGAAAGATATCCTGATTTGAGTCTGCACAGTGTACAAACAAATTAGAAGTGTTGCACATTTTCTCTTCAATTAAATGCACCAGCTTTAATATCAAATTTTCCAGAAACAAACAATATTATTTTCTTGATCATGTTCACTATTAGGGGCTGGGATAAGTCACATTATAAATTGCTATCATAACTGACTATCATGTAAGCAAACTGTTTAGATTCTTTGACTGCAACATATAATTCCTTCACACCATCACAAATATCTACAGAACAAGGCATTTTGGTGGTTCAAGTGAGAGTCACTCAAGCATGTGGGGAGTTAATGTCCCTGAATGATAGACTGCCTATTATGTGTCTTTCATATGAATCCATAGGATCACATAGACTTTGTGTTTATAACCACTTATACCTTGTGTGATTACACTGATACTATGTGTTCAATGTTAGTTTCCATCACTCATAACTTTAGATGGAGTTTTACTCTATTAACTGCTTGCGCTCTCTTGTAGCTTTAATGCAATTTTGTCTTTTAATGATGTAAGATGTTCCTCAATTCCCTGTTCTCAATACTTGAACATGTCTTAATTGTACTGAACTGTATATTATCCCTCATTACTGTAAGCTGCCTTGGGTCCTTTTCCAAGGAGAAAAGCGGGGTAAAAATACTCTAAAATAAATAAATAAATAAAGATTTGTCTTTCCATGTGGTGGCAGCAGCCCAAGCAGCCTCCAAGGACCAGCCGCTTTACATACAGGATGCTCTCCGATTCTTAGTTTCTGTCATTCTAGATTTAAGAGTGGGCTTCTAAAGTCATTATGCCCCTTTCTCTGCCATCTAGCAACATTTTGCACACACGGCAAAAGTAGCAGAACATCTAAGAGATATTGCTGTCTTAGTTTATTAAACCTGTTTTCAAGACAGTTGATTATAGCATAGTTGTATACAATATAACTTAATAACCACAGAAGAATTAATCAATCACAAGGCTATACACAAGGGGAAAAACTGGCTGTTACCACTGCCAAGTTAAGCATTAAATATCAACGCAATCAATCCATAGAAGGCATGTGAGAGTTCACTAGGTAGGTGATCAGCTACATTATTTAGGTGACAGTATTAATTTCATTTTCAGAAGGTGTTAAGAGAGGAAAAATTTAGATGTTTCAGATAAAGCATTAATGTTACAGAACATGCAAAATGGATTTTAGGGTAGCTATGGAAGTTAATATTCAGAAACATCACTAATATTTTAAACACAATTAAGTTACATTTCTTTTACCTGCTAAAACAAGAACATATATTAACAAACATATTTTATTTGCAAACAAAAAATATGACATGCGAAAACACTAATTTTTAAGGTAATCTGAACCACATGAGAGAGAATTGAGACAATACAGCAACACACATGTTCCAACACAGATAACCATTAGGTATGTATATATTCTTCTTTATCAAGAAAAAACTACACATTTGAACTTCTATGCCAGTGTTGGCGAACCTATGGCACGGGTGCCGAAGGTGGCACTTGGAGCCCTTTCTGTGGGCACCTGACATTGCCCCTTCACAGCTACCTGTATTCAGGTTAAATTGCTATATTGGCACTTTGCGAAAAAATAGTGGGTTTTGAATCGCAGTTTGGGCACTTGGCCTCTAAAAGGTTCGCCATCACTGTTCTATGCAAACTTGTGCATTACTGCTCTCAAACAAGTTTCAGATTCCATAAAATTTCTATTTTAAAATCTAATGGTGCAGTAGCATTTCAGAATACATCCATACCATGTAGTCAAGCTGTTCACTGACCAGATGTTATGTTTTCAAAGTATGAAAGAAAAACCTAGCTGCATGAAAGAAATTTCTTTAAAGACACTGAGACTCAAATCATCAAGATCATATTAAAAAGAGATCTGAGGCTGAAGGCTTCATTTGTAACTGGCAGGCAAGCTGTCTGGGTTTTTACAGCTCTGTGTTATATTTTGCTATTTAATCGTGAGAAATTCTCTTTCACATTTAGCTTCTCCATTGCAAGTTGTTTCTTATTCACATGGTAACATGCCACTGAATTATTTGGGAGTAGACCCCATTACTTTTCCTTTCTCTGAACAGTCTAGCATGCCCTTCATTCTAAAACAGGCATGTCTAATCTTCGGCCCTCCTGATGTTTTGGACCACAACTCCCAGAATTCTAAGTTTAGATTGCCAATGACAAAGGACTGTAGGAGTTGTGGTCCAAAACATCTGGAGGGCCGAAGTTTGGACTTGCCTGTTCTAAAACGACCCATTACCACCCCAAGTTTAAGTGTACAGCCAATATAAGATGTTAGGGTTGAATGAATGACATATCTACCAGATCAATTTCTATTCCTGGGCTGATTAGTACTTGCAATATTCTAAATGTAAATTCATGCTATTTAAAGTACAGTTAAGAATAAATCAAATGACACTATGTTGCATTCAGGCAGCAGATGGCAACAAATGGGTATAATCTTAACTTTTCCCACCCATCCCTATTCTAGTGAGCCCAGATATATTTGTGTCCATAGTTGAAAGGAAAAGACAAAGGTTCTCTAAAAAGAAAAAGAGAGAACTGTTTTATATTTTGAACAGAAAGCAGATCTGCTTCACAGATTTTTAAAAATCTAAATCTGAAATACAGAGCAGCCCCAAAGATACACAGTCAAAAGAGGATGTTAGAACTTCCGCAGTAGCGTAGAACAAAAAAGGAGGTGACTAAGGTTCAGCCATTTAATAGTTTATCACACACATCAGTCTATTTTGACAACATCAGACTGCTACACCTAAATATCTAGATTCAACAGACTGTAAACGACATTATTGCTTGTTCTGAAAAAAATTGTTCTACTGAATTGGAAGGTAAGCAGTTGCCCTGCAAACATAGAAATTCGCTCTAAAAACTTTATACAGAAACCGTATAGTGGGCTAAGAAAGGAACTACATTTGGAAATTCTTAATGAGTATACTCCTTCTAAGCTGGGAAAAGTGGCCTGAAGAGAATGAATACCTCAGTAAAGTTTTCCAGAAAAAATATCAATATGCAGTAACATCAATAGGTCCATATTTAGCAACAGAAAGCACTGATTTAACCATTTTTGGGAAGTGCTGGCCAAAAAGACTGTGAAAAGTGTCATTTTTATTATCAAGTCTGTGACTTCTATCATGAATAATTTATATTACCATGCGGGAAATGATAACCAACATCTTGATAACTTATCATGATAACAACCAATGAGAAATTGGAGATGACATCTAATCAGAGTGCTAGTTTATTCAGAAGCTCTTTAAAAAGAGAAATCTCTAATCCTCGTGTGTGCAACTATGAGAAGAAAACAAAGGGTTTCTGTTAGAAGCCACAGTGCTTACATGCAGGGGAATTTAACATTTAAAAGACATTCAGTTTTAACAATTTGATTGCTACAACTCTTATGATTTTGTGCTGCTCTCAGTTCTCAAATGTTACAATGCTCCCGTTAGAAGATCTTAAGTGTTTTTCCAGTTACAGTATTTAGAATTACATAGTTCATAAACTTTCAAGATAAGTTATCCACACCCTTCTCACTCATACACCCTCCTGATTCAGGAGACAAACACCAAGAGAAAAATGTTGTTAAGAAACTGGTGTCAGCTAATCATTTTGATACCCAACTGAAGACTTGGACATACACAAATATGAAACACAGTACTGTAGTCCCGATCAACATTCAGACTTTAAAAAGGGCATCTGTTTTAAGAAAAAAAGGACTAGCACATTTTAGAGAAAGACTTCTTTAAAAGACAGCAGCAATAAACAATGACTTTTACTGTAGAGCTGACCAGAGTTTAAATTCTTTTAACTACTCATACTGGCATTGTCATAGTAACCCCATATGTTACTTTAAGGGAAGTATTTTCGAAGGGAAAAAAATACCTAAACTAAAACAGGAAAAAGCCGCATAGTGATAATATGAAGTAAGTATACGTACAGCTTTCAGTCTTTTCACAGCATCTTCACATATATGCATTCCTCTAGATTCATCCACTTCCACATGTCCAAGATACTGAAAGAGAAAAGAAGTCAGATTAGACAAAGTGAACTCCAGCATACACATTCTAGTTGTTTAAATAGTTCAGTCTGATCATATGTTTCATACAGAGTCTCGACAGACCATCAGGCAACATCTGGGTCTCTAGAGCTGAAATACTGTAGTTACGAATAACACACTAGAAGTACAGATAAAGGTTTTCCCTGACAATTAAGTCTGACTCTAGAGTCCAGTACTCATCTTCCTTTATAAGCTGAAGAGCCAGTGTTTGTCCATAGACATATTTCCAATGGGCATGTGGCCAGCATGAATAAACACACAAGCTCATGGAATGCCTTTACTTTTCCATTGAAGTGGTACCTATTTATCTACTCAAAATTTGTGTGCTTTCAAACTACTAGGTTGGCAGGAGTGGGGATAAGCAACAGCACCCACCCCATCATGTGGTTTCAAACTGCTGACCTTTTGCTCAACAAGCCCAGTGGCTCAGCAGTTTAACCCAAAGAGTCACCCACGTCCAACATATAAGTACAGCTCCATAAAGCAGAAACAATTATGAATTCAAACGCTCTTGGAAACATGCTCAGTGATCCAGGTATCACTTAATCACACTACATTTTCATCCAAGCAGGGCCCAAAGCATGGGACTTTGGTGCAAGGCTAGGGGGTCTACTTCTCTGATGCTCTCCCAAGAACAATCCAGAGAAGGGGACATGGAAGCCCACAGAACACCAAGTCACGGAGAACTCTGAAGGAAAGCTCTCGTTAGAAACTAGCCAAAGATGTTACAGAAAGACGACAGAGGCCAAAACCCGTTCTGTAGTGGGCGGTTTCTTGGGTAGGCTAAATAAAATGTGAGTTTTATATATTGCTTGATCTTTGCTTCTGAGCCAGTTTGGCCTAAGTATGTGTTATGGAAGGAGCAAGGGAAAGTGCAAAACAATCTTGCCCAACACCCACTGATAGCATGCAGCCTCTGACCCCCAGCTTCAGAAAAAAAGGTTGACTATATCTGCTGTAGACTACAGACTTTTCACATACTATCTTGAGCCATGCTCATCTCATGAAAACACATAGTTATAGCAAAATGTTGCATTGCTCTTAGTATCTATAGTAATGAAGTATGTTCTCTAGATCAGTCAATTGAAGGACGTTTTCAGTACATTAAATTATATGCTGGCTAAATCCAAAATAATGTCAGCGGCTGAAAAATCACTTGCTAAGCATAACTGTGAAACTGGTATTTCATTTTCCATTTGAGTTTCAGAATCTGCGATAGAAAAAAGCATATTTAACATTAAGTAAGACGTTTCATGCACTGAGTTACTTAGCTTTCAATGTGCATGTGGAAGCTAATGAATAAAGATACACAGGCCACTCCCTGTTGTACTGATGGGAATCAAGATGCGGAGGAATGATCAAGATTATTTAATCAGTTTTTCACGCAGCAGCTCCCATCTTCACACAACAGATTGACTCAGCAGCACCCCAGGCTGTTTGAAACGAAGAGACATGAACTGTCTGATGGACCTCTTTGTATCCGTACGGGTCTTAGAGTAGTTCATACTACTATGGGAAAAATGAAGCTCCAAAGATGGAACCATTACAAAATCCAAAGTCATGTGTTATTTCTGTTTCACTAGGCTCTGTTGAAGCACAATAGAGCATTTGAAAACACAAATCCACTGATACTAGAAACTTCAACATACTTGCACAGCCCTATCTTTCAGCAAATGCAGATTCTTAGAATTGTCTCATGCTGTGCCCAAGTTTCATGTATTCATGAAAAAGCTTCAATTCATGAAGTGTTAAATTTGCAACTATATTTTCTCTTGTCTCCATTTTTACAACAAGGGTGTATTCAAACTGACTTGGCCAAAGTACACACAAAAACTTGCTTTATAGTGTTAATCATCTACAGAAAGGTTCAAGTAATGGATAGAAGCAAACAACCTGTTACATTTCAAATTGCAATAATCTATTTTGTCTTGCTAGATTTAGAGGGCTCACAAAAGGATCAACAAAACAAACAGTCTTTTCAATTCTCTAAGCCGGAGTGTCTTTGAAAATTATATAGAATTCTTTTGCTGCTACATGGAAGTAAGAAAATAATTTGACACAGACCAAGAATGGTGCATATAAACTACCATTTTTCACTTAAGTCTATACAGAGTAGGAAAACCCGGTGCAGAGACTGAAATACAGTCACAGTGACAATGATTACAGCACCCATCTTCAAAAATTAGAATTATCGCACTTTAAACTGAACTAGGAACAAATTCATGATTTATTGTAAGAGAAAACCTATAATTTTAGCAGAGATCAAAAAGAATTTATTAATTTATTTTGATTTTTATACTGCACAATCTGACCAACGGTCATTCTCGGCAGTTTAAAAAATTTAAGACATGGACAATACAATGAATAATACTATTAAACAATATACAACGTATAGATGAAATTAAAACTAAACAATCAACCCTAATTAAATCTGATACCAAAGCAAAAATATTAAATCAAATGCATACAGAACAGGAGGCAGATTAAAATATAAAACCAGATCAGCGAGATGGACGAGATAACAAACAATGGTCAGGGAAAGCACAGCTATACAGCCCAGTTTTAAGTTGTTTTTTAAAAACTTGTAACATGGGGGCCAAACCAATCTCAGGGGGCAGCTGGTTCCACAAACAAGGTGCAACCATAGAGAAAGCTCAGTTCCTGATAGCGGTTTTCCGAGCATCCTTCAAGTTCAGAACCTTCAAGTGCCCCAGCTGAGAGGAGTGAGTGTTATGGGCAATATTCTATGACAGGAGCCATTCTGACAGCTAACGAGGCCCCAAGCCATTTAGGGCTTTGTATGTCAACATAAGAGTCTTGAAGTCAATGCAGAATTGGATTGGCAGCCAGTGCAGCGAGGCCACAGTTCTGATAATATGTTAGTTTCTTTTTATACCTGTTATTAATCTGGCTGCGGCATTCTGCACTAGCTAGAGCCTCCGCATTAACTTCAAAGGCAGCCCCGTGTAGAGTGCGCTACAGTAGTCTAATCTTGAGACTACACGTGCATGGACCAATGTAGTGAGAGCTCCCGGATCAAGGAAGGTGCACAGCTGAGCAATCCGCTGCAGCTAAAAATAGGTGGACACGCAGGGCGACAAATGACAATTCCGTACTATGGCGCGGCCTGAACCCCAAATGAAATGGATCAAGAGCATCAGTCTCATCCAGAAGCCCCTGGAACTGATCAGCCACCACCCTCTCCACTACGTTGCACATAAATGGAATATTAGTAATGGGCCTATAGTTGTCAATTTGGTCCGCTGGTCCGCTTATTTTCTTCCGAATGAGCCTAATGAGTGTCTCCCTGCCCTCTTGTGGTGACCCATTAATTATTGCAGTGGCCCATTTGGTAATCACTGGCCTGGCTGCTTTGATGAGCCAGGCCGAGCAAGGATCCAGGGAGGAGGTGGTGGCATGACAGCAACCAAGGGCCCTGTCAACTTCAAAAGACATCAAAGGTTGGAAGGTAGAAAAAGTAACCGGGCAAGGCAATGCACTCGTCTCTGCTCGATCTACTGATGTCAACTGGTAGTCTAGGTCCCAGCAGATGGCTTCCACTATTGATTGAAAAAATGCTACAAACTGGTCACAGGTTATACTAGAGGGAGGCTTGTCACTGTGACCAAACAGTTCAGACTGATGGTTTTGAGCTTCACTTATCCCGTTAGTGAAGTAAGATCTTCTAGTGGCCTTAATTTAGAGGACACAATCTTGACAGCTGTTACGATTCAATTTTGTCAGGGCCCGCATCCAAGTGCTCTCTAGCCTCCTTCTTTTCCGCTTCAAGGTCCATAGCTCCTGGTTAAACCAGGGCGATGCACGGACCCAGCAGCAAAGGGGGCGTTCAGGACTGAGTGTGTCAATAGCCCTAGAGGAGATAGTATACCAATTTTCCACCAGAGCAACGACAGGCACATCAACCAATTCATTAGGAATCCACACATGACATCCTGAAACCCAACAGGATCCAGGAGTCTGTGTGGGCAGATCATCTTATGAGTCCAAGCTCCCCACAGAGGTGGGGTGCCACTGTGAGGCGGCATTTAATCAGGTGGTGAATATAGAACACACACACACACACACACACACACACCATTCAATCATGGGTGGTGATTCAAGAATAATCTCATAACTACTTCTTGTATGAACTAGATTTCAGGAGCCAGTATTCAACCTGTCTTCACTTTTTTTTAATTGAAGGCATATAGATTAGACTCCTATCACCTGTCATCCCTACACACCCATTATTTCACTACATATTGATGGCTATTACTCCATCCAGATCAACATAAGCTTAGAATAGAAATTTCTGTAGAAAACAGAATAGTGGTACATTATACTTGATGGATTCAAAGCAGCTGATAACAATACAATAGATACTGGAGACAGGTTGATACCAAAAAAGGGGTTCATGGCAAACATGGAGGTGAAAGAAGTTCTGCGTTTATTCTGCCCATGCAGCCTCAGTTAATACTGGCTCTTTTGAAATGATGACTACAAATGCTTTTTCTCACATGGATATCAACCATGTAGTAGTAATGGTAGATTTCACTTATTCTGATATCTACTGGGGGGTGAAATTCTGCCAAATATAGACCTTCCAAGAATTCCTAACTTACACTGCTGATAATTTTCTCCTACAAAAAGTGGAGAAAGAAACTAGAGGTTTAGCTATCCTTGACTTGATTCTATGGCTTGTTGGATGAAGCAGCAGAAAGGGGAAAGTGACCATGTTCTACTGGAGTTACTGATTTCAATAGAAACAAAACCATGGTTTAGGTTCATGTGTATGCTTGATGTTAGGCAAGCCAATTTTAATACATTCAGGACAATGATAAGTAAGGTCCCATGGCAGGAGATTCCAACAGGAAAAGAAGTTAAACATGGGTGGGAGTTTAAGTTGAAATTCTAAGGGCACAACTACAAACAATTTAAACAAGAATAAAAGGTGGAAGACAGCAAAAAAAATACCAATGAGGCTTTACCGAAAGTTCAGAGAGGATATGAAAACAGAAAAAGACTCATATAGGAAGCAGAAGAAAAGCCAGTTTACAAAGGAAGAGTACACAAGTAACAACAGCCCTGATCAGCTCTTGTTCACAGGATCACCATAAGGTCTGCCTTATGGCAACCCTATGAATGAGTGGTCTCCAACATGTCCCATCTTAAACAGCCGTCCTATACACTTGTAAACTTAACACTATAGCCGTCCTATAGCCGTACAGGACGGCTATAGGACAGCCATCCTATACACTTGTAAACTTAATCACAAATCACATATTGGGTCTTCTTTTCCTACTGCTCTCAACATTTCCAGCTGTATTGTCTTTTCCAGTCACTCTTGCCTTCAAATGATGTTTCATCATTTTTACCTCCAGAGATAGTTCAGGATGCACGTTTGCCTTTCTGACAATATAGGGTTCTGCAATTCCTTCTCCAGCAAGACATTTCAAATGAATCAGTTTTCTTCCTGTCAGCTTTCTTTACTGTCCATGTTTCATACACAGTTGGTGAATTAGAACAAAATAGTGTAGTAGATTATCTCAGTCTTGGTCTGCAGTGACATGCCCTTACGCATCATGATCTTTTCTTCTTTCTTTATTTAGTACTATATATTGGGTAAGGAGGTGCATATGTCTGCAAAGACAGCCATGTCGAACATGATTAATAATAAACAACTAAGCAAGGAAGAAAAAGAGGTAATAATTATTATGATAACTGTAGCAAGGCCAATCATGGAAAAAAATGGTGAGTCAGTAGTCAATTTAAAATACAAGAGTGGTATAAAGAAATTTGGAACATGGTTATCACGGAACATGGCAGGCGGCACAGCCTCCTCTTGTCTCCCTCATAGCAGCCATGAAGGTTTTAAAAAGTGAGTGCATTTAGGGTTTTGTCAAAGGACTTGGCAAAGGACTGAACTCTGCTTGTGCGTGCGTATTCTGTGTGCGGGGCTTGACACCTATCACCTGTCATCCCTACACACCCATTATTTCACTACATATTGATGGCTATTACTCCATCCAGATCGACATAAGCCTAGAATAGAAATTTCTGTAGAAAGCAGAATAGTGCTACATTATACTTGATGGATTCAAAGCAGCTGATAACAATACAATAGATACTGGAGACAGGTTGGTACCAAAAAAGGGGTTCGCGGCAAACACGGAGGTGAAAGAAGTTCTTTAGTCTGGAAAAAAGGCACCTGAGGGGAGATATGAGACGTACAAAATAATGCAGGGCATGAGTAAAGTGGATAGAGGGAAGCTCTTCTCCCTCTCACAAAATACCAGAACTAGGGGACATGCACTCAAATTGAGGGCTGGGAGAGTAAGAACAGACAAAAGAAAATATTTTTTCACCCAGCGTGTTGTTAGTCTGTGGAAGTCTCTGCCACAGGATGTGGTGATGGCATCTGGCCTGGATGCTTTCAAAAGGGGATTGGACAGATTCCTGGGGGAAAAGTCCATCACAGGTTACAAACCTTGATGGAGATGTGTAATCTCCAGGCTTAAAACCCGGGTACTTCAAGGGCCAGATGCAGGGGAGTGGTATCAGGAGACAGATATCTAGCCTCGTGCATTCCCAGACGCATCTGGTGGGGCCACTGTGAGAAGCTGGACTAGATGGGCTGTTGGCCTGATCCAGCATGGCTCTTCTTTGGCTCTTCTTATGTTCTTATGTGAGCAAGGAAGAAAAAGAGCTAATAATTATTATGATAACTGTAGCAAGGCCAATCATGGGAAAAATGGTGAGTTAGTAGTCAATTTAAAACACAAGACTGGTATGAAGAAATTTGGAACATGGTTATCATGGAACATGGCAGGCGGCACAGCCTCCTCTTGTCTCCCTTATAGCAGCCAGAAAAGTTTTAAAAAGTGAGTGCAAGTTAGGGTTATGTTTTATTTTTCTTCACACTTATATTTTTATTTAATTTGTTTTATTTTTCTTTATATTTTATATTTCCTTCATTGTTTTATAGTACTGTATATTGCAATATTGTAAACATTTTTGTATGAATATTTTGGAGCTGTAGAACAAATCAGTTTCCGTTATTTCTTATGGGGAAATTTGACGCGATATACAAGTTCTCTGGAATACAAGCATGTTTCCAGAACCAATTATGCTCATAAACCAAGGTTTTGCTGTACTCCCAGTGAAGATTCAATGTAATTCTGGAGAGAATGAGGGCAACATTATGAAAGGTATTAATAGGGAAGTTAATAAAAATACAAATTATTTTGCAATAGAACAATTCTGAGTGAAGGGAGCACAAAATCCCTTAAGTACTATATATGTAACTGCCTTTTCTTTTCCCCCTCTTTTTTTCCTCTTTTTGTATTCTTGTTTTTATTTTATCTCTTACTTCCTTCATTTTGTATTAATGAATATTATGTTGTGTAGGATATGTTTCAATTATAGTTTGTTCTGTATATATATTTTTTATTTTTTAGTCACAATATTTTCTAATTCCTTCATTGCTGTTCTTCTGAGTCTGTCTTCTCATTTCTTGGCTGCAGTTTCCATTTCAATCGATGACTGATCCAAGGTAAATAAAATATTTAAGGATTTCAATTCCTTTACTCTCAACATTAAAGCAGTTTAATGCACCTGTAGTCATGATTTTATCCTCTTCATGTTTTAACTGCAGTCCTACTGTGGCCCTTTCTCATTTCATTAAAAGTTTTTTCAAGTCACTGCATAAAAGATGGTATCATCTGCATATCTCAGATTTTTGTCAAAGGATTTGCTATAGTGTAGAATAGAGTGATCTTCTTCTGAAATTCTTTCATGTGCTCCAGCAGCCATCAGACATTTGTAATATGGTCTCAGGTGAATCTTCCTCATTGGAATCAAGCGTTTCTCATTCCATACAGGGCAAAAGCCTTTGTTTCAGCATCTTGGTTTAACTTCCATTTGCTTGCTACTTCTTATTTGGAGTAATTCAAGCACAAACAACAGAAGACTATAAACATCAGTTAATTAGAAGACTACATATCTAGGGGTACAATAAAATTCTGAAGCTAGCTTTGTTTACTGAATGTTGCTACGAGATGAATGTGGATTTTCCTCTACTGACGGACCAGTATGAATTATAAATTATATATAGCTGTTTCTCAAAGTCTGAGAATAGGTTGTGCATCTGGATGTGATCTGTATATTCACATAAGATATTTCATTGCCTGTATGGTTTTCATTGTGATCCTTGAGCACTCCCCATTTGAAAAGTTATTCTTCTATCCGTTGAGTATTTCAGTGTATCAAACAGCACTAAAAATTCACTTACCCACTGAAGGGCAAGAATAGATACAAAGAGTAAAGAACAAGCTTTTTAATACTGCTCTGACTGTGAATCACATGTTTTACTTCATCTAGCAACTTTCTAAAATTAACTTTGCATAAACACTGCACTTCTGACTAGCTGGAAAAAACAGACTGAAATGCTTTCTCAGTTTAATTAATCAATTAAAGACCTTTTGATTAAAATGTATCCCCATCAATTGGCTAGACTTCAATCTTTTAGTTTCTGTGGCTTTTTTAGAATACGGTCCATTGACTAGAAAATGGGACCTTCTGCAGTTGCCCATTCCTCATAAATACCCAGTCCTAGGGTTAATTTTTTCACATGGTGCTAGAAACAGAAAACAGTATAAATAAGTAAACAAAACAACTTGCTTCATACAAACAGACATGCTAGTTCTTCCAAGTAATTGCACACAGAACGTAGAACTCTACAGTCATTCTGGAAAGAGCAGATCTGCTCACCTTAACTGGGAAGCTGCATTTCCCCGTCCGGACCCCTTCTTCATCGGTCTGCCACTGGTGGGGCCTACTGGCTTCAGGGACATAGACGTCTTTCTTTCTTCTAAAGCTCTGCCGTAATTTATTCATTGCTCAGTTCTCTTATCCTATAAAAGAGGAAAGGAGGTTTCAAAGCAAGTGATATTTTCCTCTACTGTACTAAAGATCTTGAACAAATAATCAAGCAATGGCACTCCTTCAGTTAGTAAAAAGCTTGTTCAGGCACCCATTATCTAGCCAAAGGCTTATAGATAAATGGGAAAGAAGGCCATGTTCACAATATGAATCTCTAATTCTCTGTCTAGTAGATCAACCAACTCTGAGGTAAAATATGATATTTTTGTATAACAATATTCCAAGATGCTTCTGGAAAAGATTCATTTGAATAGATTAACCCACGAAAATGTCTCCTTTGCTTTAATGTTTGATTCAAGGAAGACTTCTAAAGGAGAGAAAAGGGTGACACAGCATATGACTCAGGACCAGGTGAAATATACATACACTACGACTTAAACAACTGCAGCTTGCTATATGCACAACTGTTTCACACATTAACTTATTATCAACTATTTCACATATTTAAATTAATACTTATCAGTCTTCCAGGTGGCTTTTATTTCCATATATCAAGAGATGTCAGAACTGCTAGAGAGAGATTTAGATATTCAGGGTTGTGAAGCTTCCCCTCGCTAGCACAGCTATAAGCTTTCAATCGCTAAATAATGGAATAACTCAGATATAAATCATAGGGGTGTGGTGGCTCAGTGGGCTATAGTGCTGAAACTGCTGGCTGCAAAGTCAGCCGTTTGGCGGTTCGAGTCCCGGCTGCCATGTAGCAGAGTGAGTTCCCACTGTTAACCCCAGCTCCTGCCAACCTAACAGTTCAAAAGCATGTAAATGCAAGTACATAAATAGGTACCACTGTAAAAAGCGAGAAGATAAACAGTGTTCTGTGCACAGAAATGTTCAGCCATGCTGGCCACATGGCCATGGACTTGAACAGCACTGGCTCTTTGGCTTAGAAACAAACGGAGAATAGTGCTGCCCCTAGAGCTGGACATGACTAGCACACACGTGCAGGAGGAACATTTACCTTTAAAGATAAATCATAGCTTACGGTTATTCACTGAGTTGCAACAAACCTTAGTGGTTACTGTATATACTTTTATACAGAGTGAACATAGTGTAGCCCTTCAGATGTTGTCAGAATAAAGTTTCCAACTGCCCTAGTGAAAACAGCCAATGGAAAGGAATGCTCACAGCTGCAGTCCAATGGCATCTAAAGGGCCACACTTGGCCATGGATCGTTTAATATCCAAGCAGTCTGGAAAAAGGCTGAGCAAAGGCTAAAATTAAACAGAGTTGGGGAGTATGAGTTTGCTGTAAACTTTAGATTTTTCTGTAGCTATTCTCATTGATAAAATTTCACATGTATTGCTTCATGTTTGCAGCTTAATTTCAGCCAGAGTGACTCACTACTGCTATATAAATTTCAAAGACAAAACATCCACTTTCTCATACCAAACATATTTGGTCTATTACCAAGTAATCCACTCTATGTTTGTGCAAAGGTCTACCCCTTTTCAAATATCATAGATGCCCCATGCCAGTGGACAGAAATTAAAGTGTCCATGCTCACTGCCAAGTACCATATACCTACAAATTACCTTCAAAAGAAAATCTGGACAAGAACAGGAACCTAGTCAATGTTATGAGAGCTTTTTTATGGGGTGAAATGGAGCAGCCAATGAATAATACTTCTGAAGTATTTTTGAAAGTACTCATGTGTTCTATCCTTATGTACCAAGTTTATCAAAATGAGCTCCAAATTTATTGTAAATACTTAAGGGTACTGTACAATCATAATACTTATTCAAGTACAAATAAATCAGGAACATACTTTCCGTTACTGGAGCTTTTATCACTCCGAGTTCTTCAATGGAAACTTCAGGGACTGCAGTGTTTGAGAGTTTTTGTTTGTTTGTTTGTTTGTTTGTTTGTTTGTTTGTTTGTTTGTTTGTTTAAGCTGGTAGATTTTATGAGGCATATAATTCCTGATAAAATCCTGATTGGATTCTGCAATGTCTTGTGAATTTTGAATATTTCATCTTTATATTTTAATAATGGAATTAACATTTCAACCTATTTTTCCCTGTGATCAGACAAACAGATTGGAATACTGGTAAGCTAATGCCCCACTCTTGGTTTGTGAAAAGGAGCCATCCATGAATGGGACGTATCCAAGCAAGTTCTAAGTGTATAAGGCTCTTCAATCAGAAACTACTTGTTGAAGGACATATTTGCCAAAGGTAGCTGCTGATAAAATATATCTGTCAATCTTACAATGTTTTATACATCTGCAAGGGTGAGGCCAAGTAGTTGCTTCTTCTGGAGGATCTAGATATGGCCAGGCTTAGAAACGTGAGAGATTCCACATACCGGTACTAGAACTATAGAAGCCTTAACCCAATTAGCAAAAAAGAAAGTGGGGGATCTTTTTACTCAGAGAGGTGAGAAAGGAGGAGGCACAGAAAGAGCTACATTTCCTGACGGATGCAGTTCTTCTGATTGCACTTCTAGCATCACCCCTGTGCTACTCCTCTTCCAAGGGATGATTTGAACTGGGGCAGAAGACAGGAAGCAGAATCTCGATGAAACCTATGGAAGGCTGTGTTAGGTTTAGGAATTAAGGAAGGGTTAATATGGAATGTTACAACATCATGAGTAAAGAAGGAAGGTAGGAGAGGTAACAGTAAAAAGGAAAGCCATCTTAAGGGTTAATGTAAGGGTTCAATGGATGGGTCAGAGACCACACTGAGAACCACTTAGAGCTTTCATGAAGAAAATATGCACATAACAGGTGGTTAAATTGTGGATACTGTTCAGATAATCTTCTTCAGGCATGGGTGAGCAGAGAGTGGTTGCCTACCTTCATTTGACAATGAAGAGAGAGGGATGATATCCTAGGGCAGAACTAAATCTAAGGCATCCGGTGGGCAATAACTCTGCAATATCTGCAGTAAAGTGGAAACCATGCTTCCTGTTACACTATCAGATAAACACTTTTGAGTAGCTTCAGATATTTCCTACATGGAGGCTCTGCACAAATCCAGAAGAGCATATGCTAATTTTTCAGAGTGCTCCACTTTCCAGAACCAGGTGCTGTCAATATCCACGTGGATAGTTTGAGCCAGACAGATCTGGATGAAGAAAATATATCTGGCTGAGAAGGTATGGGGAGACTGGGATAAACAATCGTTGTTCTATAGAGAACTCAAGAAACTGAAGAAATATGGGGCAGCAAGACCAGACAAGAACCCTAAAAACTACTGTGGTCTTTTCCAGCCTGATCTCCCGGAGCACTCTCAGTAACTTGTGGAAAAGATTATTGATCTGTAGGTCATGCAGTGGTGACAGTGTCCAAGGCTTCTGCCATCAGTGTGTAAAATCTTGGGGGTAAACTATGAAGTTTCTCTGTGAAGATTCTCAATCATCCAGAAGAGGTTATCTGAACATTGAGTAATGATACCTGGACTTCTTTGCTTGTTAAGTCAAAATATTTTGCTTCTCATTCAAGTCCCTACTTCAATCTGAGAAAGGTTGGTAGGAATTAACTCGAAGTTTGGCATTTTGAAGTGGCAAACAGGTCTGGTAAATATGTCTCAAAGGAGTCCAGGTTCTGACTGAACACCAGACTGCTCAGACACCCTTCTCTTGGGTTCTGTAAGCTTGAAGGCAAACTACCTCAAAACAACAATGAAATCCCAACATAGTCAGTTCCCTAATAACTGCTCTGGGATGTAATGATAAAACTAGCTATATACCTTAACTCTTTCTTGCTTTCTTCATTTTAACCGGAAATTTTGTAGGCCTACTAGCTTGATCTACTTGACTATTATATCAGGCAAATAAAATAATACAGCTAAGAAAAATGAATTATATCATGACCTATGAATTCAACTTTAATTTATGTATTTATTTATTTTAGCACACTTTCTCATTCATCTTGGGATAGAAATACAATAGTATTTCAAGAAAATTCATTTTCATTTTCACAAAACACTGTTATCGTTAATTTTAAATAATCATTGATTAATTTTTAGTAAAATGGTCAAAACAATTACAAAAGAAGATTGAAAATATGTTTTGACACCCTTCTAGAAGTGTAATCTGGGATTGATTTCAGTAGGGAGAACTTTAGGTTCCATATTCTAGGACAGGGGAGGGGAACATTTGACCCTCCCAATGTTTGGGCCTACAACACCCAGAAACCCAATGATAAAGGACCTTGGAACCTGTAGTCCAAAACATCTGGAGAGCCAAAGCTCCCCCCCCCTCCGATATAGGACCAAGGAAGCAAAAAACCTCTATGGCAAGTTCTACTGGTGACTACATATTCAAGAGAACATTTTCAAGAGACCTTAGTAACCAGATTGATTCATAAGAGATTTCCTTAGAACAGCAGTCCCTAAATTATTTAGTGCTTCAAAGGTTGAAAACAATGCAATGAATTAAACTTGGAAAGCAACTGACAATCAGATGAAGATCTTCCAATATCTCCATCCATTAGCCCAGCAGCCACATTCTGTAACAATGAAAGCTTCTATCTAGACACACTTCAAGGGTAGTTCTAAGAGTCTAGCTATGTTAGTCTGTTTCAGCAACGTACAAACAAAAACATACTGTAAACCTTTGATATACTGTATAAAAAACTGCAGAAAGAAATACGGGGGGGGGGGAGATAAGAATGGCAAAGGAAGAAAAACTTTCAAAGGAATGTAGCGAAATGGAAGACCTGAATGCTAAGCACGATACACTTAACATGTACAAGAAAACAAGGCAAGCAGCAGGTGTGTATTAACAGTAGAGGAAGTTAATCTCTTATTGGCAAGAATGGTACTACCTTGACAAGCACTAAAGAAAAACTACAGGAGTGGAAGGAATATATAGAATATCTATTTAAGGATAACAGAAGCATTGACCATGATGTAAAGTTAGATAATGGTGCAGATATCATGAGGGAAGAGGTAGAACATGCCATTAAACTATTGAAGTGTGGCAAAGCCCCAGACTCTGATGAAATAAATACAGAAGTTTTGAAATTGCTTAGTAAATAATAATCCCTTTCCCTTCTGGTTGATTTATATAAGAGCATCTATAGAAGTAGAACCATCCCACAGGATTCCAGGCAAAAATCAAAGAAAAAGAAAACAAAACAAAAGATACAAAAGACACAAAACATGTGGCATACCACAAGATGGCTCACTTTTATACCACTTCCAAAGAAACCTAATGCAAAAAGTTATAATGAACACCAGACAATCAGTTTGATGAGTCATATCCTAAAGTTATTTTTAAAAGTCCCGTATTTAAGAATATACAGGAAGTGTGAAGAGAACATTGGAGATATTCAATTTGGATTCAGAAATAGATCTGGAACTCAGGAGGCATAATTTAGTCTTCAAATATGAGTTCAGCAATGTCTCAGTGTCAACATTAATGTTTTCGTTTGCTTTATTATGAAAAAGTATTTGATTCATATTTTTTAAAAACTGGGCCTAGCAATTGTGGTATCAGATTGATTGGGAATTTGTATTGGAATCAGTGTAGAGTACTGGTGTCCAGATAGATGGTCAGATATCAGAAACAAACAAAGATGGAGATGTGTAATCTCCAGGCTTAAAACCAGGGTACTTCAAAGGCCAGATGCAGGGGAGTGGTTGCAGGAGATAGATATCTAGTCTCATGTGCTCCATAGGCATTTGGTGGGGCCACTGTGAGATACAGGAAGCTGGAGTAGATGGGCCTTTGGCCTGATCCAGTATGGCTCTTCTTATGTTCTTATATTAATCAGCATATAGCAGAGATGAGCACCAACTTCAGTTTGGAGGTTTGTGCCAGATCGTGCACCTGGCACCACAGCTGCCACACATTCCCTTCCCACGCCTCTCTATTTATTATTTATTTATTTATTTATTTGTTATATTTATATCCCGCTTATCTACTAGGTACTCTAAGCGGCTAACAAAAAGGCTATAAAGCCAACAAAATACAATAAATAAACAGACAGACATACCTAAAAACACCCTAGACCCTGTTAAAATCAAGTGAAACCTCGAGTAAAACACAAATTACTGCCGTATGACCTGCTCACTAGCCAGACCACGCTCCTCTCCTCCTCCTCTTCAGCTATTCAACTAGTCCCCTGTGCGAGCAAAACCCTGTCTGTCCCTCCACTTTGTCAGCATGGGTGATCAGTCAAGGAGGCTGGGCAGTGAAGTCCAAATTCCTGCCAGGCCTTGGATAAACAGCCAAGGAGAAGAAAGAGAGAGGGGTGCGTTCTGGCTGGCGAGCAGAGGATCTAGCTGAGGAGAAAGGCAAAGGGAATGCATGGCACTTGTGGTGCCGCATGTACAAACCAGTATAAACCTCCAAAATGAGGTTTGTGCCCATCTCTAGCGTATTGTCAGGTTTGCCCAAGCTGTCCTACCACAATCTTTGAATACCCGCTTCTTCCCATTAAACCAGTGAGCAGATTTTGCTATACCAAGTAAGGAGTGTTTAGGAATGACAGTATTAACTACCAAGGCTATTACCATACGGCAAAGACATTCTGAGTCATAGCCAAATACAGTAATACCTCAGTTTAGAAGTGCCTCGATCAATGAGCATTTTGTATGACGAGCAAAATTTTCGGAACATTTATTTTCCAGTTAATGAGCTCGTCTTCCAAAACAAGCACCAGAGCACCAAGTGGCAGCTGCACACCCCATTCCTGCCAGCACATGGTCGCGGCCATCATCACTGCACCCGGGCAGGCACTCCCCACTGCCACATACACGAGGCTGCTCCACCTGTGCAGGGTGGCATTGCTGCCACAGGCACCTTGTCGTGCTGAGAAGGTACAGCAAAGCCAGCAACCGAGGCAATGGACTTGCAGCCAAGGAATGAATTAGGTACGTTTTAATTATTTCTTGTGGGTTTTTTAAATTTACGAGTATTCTGGTTTACAAGCATGTTTCCGGAACATATTATGATCGTAAACCAAGGTACCACTGTACTCAGTTGTTACCTAGAAAACTTTACATGTTTTCATTACAGGAAGCGGACTAAAAACCAGCTGGAAGTGCTTTCTACATCACAGTGACTACTGTTGTTGCAACTGAAAATAATAAGGTTAAAATATAATGGAATGGTAGATAAGCGATTATTATGGTTTAACTGTTCCTATTCTGATATCTTCTTAGCAACCCTTTGATGGTTACGGGCTGAATTGTATAGTGGCTAGAAACTAAGTAACTACATGTCTAGGGATAAGCAATTCATCTGTTGAGTTCAGGTCTATTCCAATATGAACAAACTGTGAAGTAAATTTGCCATCTGCTGTAAACTGCCAAAACACTGTTGCCCAGAGACCATACTACTGAAAACGATGAACGTGCTTGCTGAACAGCTCACAGTAAAGCCTTCAGAGGAAAAGAACAGTTAAGCACATGTCACAACTAGTTATCTGAGAAGAATGGATACACCACCAGATAACCTGCATAAAATACAGGCGCTGCTTTTCTGCAACAATTGAAGTGTAATTTTACCACCATGTTATCTAACTAAGTGCCTGCTGGGAAGGCAGTTGTATCTATTACAGTGGTACCTCAACTTATGAACACCCCAACTTGTAAAAAATAAAGTGGCTCCTGCTTGACTGCAATAGCAATACTGCCATCTTGTGGCCACCCAACTCCAGTGCTGCAATTAGAAGGAGGAGCCATTTTGAACAGGAAAGCTAAGAACCGGGACTTTTTTTCCAATAACCTTTTGAAACTGCATGTTTTGAATATATTTAGCACCGTTTTGGGGACTTTTTAAAAAAGGTTTTTATTAAATATTATAAATCTACAATACCAAAAAACAGATAAAACAACAAAATATCATAAAGGAAAGGAAATTAATCAAAACACACACCAATATATCAAAAATATAACAAATATAATAGACAAAAACCAAGTGCAACCCACCCCCTCGGGACTTTAACAAAATTACAACTCTCATAATATTGATCAGCCCATTTCCCTCCTGAAATACATGGAGTCTTCTCCAGGTGTATACCCTACCATTTTGAAATACACATACCAACAGTTTATCCCATATTCCTGCCATTTTGAGGACTTTTTGGAACTTTTGGGAGGATTCCTCAAGCGGCTGAAAGGTAGAGAGCTGAGCTTCTGTCATTGTCATGCCTGTTAATGTGTTGTTTTCATGCTGGGACTGCTTTTTACAGTGGTACCTATTTATCTACTTGCATTTACATGCTTTCAAACTGCTAAGTTGGCAGGAGCTGGGGTTATCAGTGGGAGCTCGCTTCGCTGTGTGGCAGCCAGGATTCGAACCTCCGAGCTGCCAACTTTGCAGCCAACAGTTTTCGGACCCTTAGTCCGCTGAGCCACCACACCCTTAGTTGGTTTTAATTATTACATTGTATTTTAATTAGTGTATATTTTAATTGGTTTTTAAAAATGTTTAACTTCTGCTTTTAATTCTATTTTTTTAATATTGTGACTTGTCTTGGGCCCCCTTATTGGGAAGAAAGTGGTAAGCAAGCAAACACCCAGGAAGGCAATTACAGATTTAGTATCCACAGAAAAAGAATAAATTTTAGAAGTATTTGTGATCAGTTTTCTTCCATACTATCACATTTTAGGTTTCACTATTAACATATCATATTCTGTCCTATACTTAAAGAACAGTGTAACTCTTTGGCTTTCAAAAAACAATTTGTGTTACCGGGACTTTAGTAGCTGACACTGGATAATTACATGTCCACAGACATTCTCTTGGCACAAGAACAAAAATACTTCCAATTTCCATGGGCCAGCTGTACTGGACTACTTAAACAAAAACAAGAACGTCTGAGACATTTCAAAGATGTACACGTTTTGTTAGGCATAAGCTTTCATTGCTGGCTTCTGAAAATGTAGGGTACAGTCTATAAAAGCTTACATAAGTAAAATTTGTTTGCCGGAAGACTTGTTGAAAATTGTCTACAACCTGGAATACTCATGGAGGTTGGCATCTAAGAATACAGTAGTCCCTCGCCACAACGGGGTTCATATATTACAGTCTCAGTATATTGCGGGTTTTTTTCTTGAGAGAAGCAGGCTTCAAAAGAGAGGTTTTTAAACCCCCTCCTGGCACCTCAGCAAACAGAGCTGGGTTTGCTCCTGCCAGCTATGCTTGTAAAGAGCGGTTTTTAATCCCCTCCTGACACCTCAGCAAACAGAACTTGAGCTCCTGGCAGCAAGGTTTACTGAAGTGTCAGGAAGGGGTTAAAAACCTCTTTTTGGAAATGCCAACAGGAGCAGCCCAAGGTCAGTTTGCTGAGGCGTCTGCATTTCGAGGATATTCCTTTATCGCGGGTGGATCAGGCACCTAACTCCCGCAACAAACAGAGAGTACTGTACCATGCATTACCTTGCATTTTGTAAGAGCTAATTTTCAGCTCTGAGACAGAAAATGCTAATGCATTTTGCAGATACACCTTTCCAGAGCAACACTAAAGCTACTTGCTTCAAGTTTCTAACTTAAAAATCAAATACTTGCTTAAAGAAAAAAGAAAATTGAAAATACTATAGCTTTCAAGTGGGACAGAAATGAAGATATATGGCAAATAACAAATATTTTACATTCATATTTAAAGACTTGCTCATTAAAAGTCACTACCTCTGATTAATAAAATGACAAGGTATCCATGAATAACCCAATTGTGAAATATTAAGGTCATAATTGCTGAAGTAAATTTATCTTACAATTTATCAACCGGCTTAGCATTTACTGGTGGAGAGAAATCCTATAAATGTTTACTAGAATGTGGACACTAAGCTGTCAAAGATTATTACATAAAATATTAAATTAGTAGAAAACTAGAATTTATTTGTAACTTTTTAGGATGGTCAACTTCAGGACCATGAAGATCATACCTAAAAGAAACATAAATTGATGGCTCTGGCCATGGTGACACATGCCCTAGTGACGTCCCAGCTAGAATACTGTAATGCACTCTATGTGGGGCTACTACTGAAAAGTCTCAGGAAACTTCAATGGGTCCAAAATGCGCTCTATGTGGGGCTACTACTGAAAAGTCTCAGGAAACTTCAAATGCCGCAGCCAGATTGCTGACTGGGGCAGGATACAGAGATCACATTACACCCCTATTAAAGCAGCTCCACTGGTTGCCAATCAGCTATCAGGCACAATTCAAGGTGCTGACCTTGAGAACATAAGAACAGCCTAGCTGGAACAGGCCACAGCCCATCCAGTCCAGCATTCTGTCTCATACAGTGGCCCACTATTTGCTTCAGGGTATTCCCAAGCAGACGTCTTCACCTGCTTACAATTCCCTGCAAATGGTATTGAGAGATATCCTGCCTTTCTCTTCAACCCTGAGGTTGTCCTTAGGCATCCATAGTGATAGCCACTGACACTCTTGTTCTCCATGAACTTGTCCAATCCTTTCATAAAGCTGTCAAGGCTGACAGCTGTCAACATTTCTTCTGGCAGGGAGTTCCACAGACCAGTGATCCTCTGGGTGAAAAAGGACTTTCTCTTATTTGTTTGAGATCTAGCACCCCAAAGTTTCATGGAGTGCCACCAGTTCTAGTGTTGTGTGATAGGGAAAACAGTTTTTCCTTTTCTACTTTGTCCATACTATGTATGATTTTATAAACTTCTATCAGGTCACCTCTTAGGCACTGTCGTTCAAGAGTGAAGAGGCCCAGCCGTTGCAGCCTCAAATGGTAAGGAAGGTGTTCTAGTCCCCTAATCATTCTGGTTGCCCTCTGAACTTTTTCCATTTCCATAATATCCTTCTGGAGGTATGGTGACCAGAACTATACACAATACTCCAGATGGGGCCTCACCATAGATTTATGAAGCAGCAAATGACACTTGCTGACTTATTTTCAATACCCTTCCTAATGATCCCTACCACTGAATTTGCTTTTTTTTTTTTTACAGCTGCGGCACACTCGGTTGACACCTTTATTGAGCTGTCCACCAGGACACCAAGGTCCCTTTCCTGGTTTGTTGCAGAGATTTATAAATTGTGCTTTTTGCCCCAATATTCATCACTCTGCACTTGCTAATATTGAAGCTCATTTGCTACTGGTTTGCCTACTCCCCCAGTGTCAAGAGATCCCTCTGGATCTACAAAGCACAGTACAAAGCACTACAAAGCACTATATGACCTGGATCCTAGCTACCTCGAAGATCAAATCTCACAGTATGAACCAGCTTGGGTGCTAAGGTCACCAGGAGAGGCTTTCTCTCCATCCTTATAATCTTGTGTGATTACACTAATACTATGTTTTCAATGCTAGTTTCCATCACTCATTACATGGAATTTTACACCCCTTTTAACTGCTTGTGTTTTCTTGTAGCTTTAATGTAATGTTTTTTAATGCTGTAAGACGTTCCTCAATTCCCTGTTCTCAATACTTGGTCCAGATATATTCTTTGGATAATGATTTCAGAAGTCACTGAAAGATCTAGAAAAAAAATCAAAAGAACCATAGACACTAATTTATTTCCTGATATAAGTACCACTGATGTGAGCATTTCTGTTCTTTACCCAGTGTAGAAGGCATTCTGGCATTAATCTAAATAATGAATATCACCCAAAACCACCTGAAGTAGACATGATAGCTCCATTTCGAGGAGCCACAAAGACTGAAAGATAAGGTGATCAGTCTTCCAAGCAGCTTGGAGCAAATAAAAAGACATCCATCAACCATGCAACAGCACCATCACATAGTACTCCAAGAACATACAATCACTACAAGGAATCAGCACACAAAAAGGCACAGGTACGCATCTACATTTGGTGGGACTGAAACGTGACAATACGAAACAATCACTCAGACATGGAATATCAGCATACATATTTTTTAGGTTTATGAATATAAAAAAACAGTTTAGGGAAATGGAAGTGGGAGCCCCCACATAAATGAGGCTTTGGATCATGCCCATTTATAGACGATTTTAAGTACTGAAGTACGAAAAAGGATGAAATTATGTAGTTTGGAGGACAGGGAAGGGCAATAAAGGAGCATACATGGAGCCTGAATTTCTGGAAGCAGTCCTTGCCAAGAATGTTCTTGCTTTAGATAAATATTTAAGATTTTAAAACAAATGAATTACTGGTACACGCTACCATTTCTGGACTATAAATAAGTTGTTTAATTCTTCTGAGCAGTCAATTACTACTCCATAAGATAAACAGTAAATAAGTATGCATTAAGTTGGCTTCCTAGATTCGAGAACATAAAAAAGCAAAATGTTCTTGCTGAAAATAGTCTGCAGAAAAGATGAAAATGAACCTGATTTAGTTACAGAACACCTATAGCAGTGTTGGCAAACCTATGGCACAGGTGCCAAAGGTGGCATTCAGAACCCTTTCTGTGGGCACCCGACATCGCCCCTTCACAGCTACCTGTATTCAGGTTAAATTGCTGTATTGGCACTTTGTGAAAAATTAGTGGGTTTTGAATTGCAGTTTGGGCACTCGGTCTCTAAAAGGTTCACCATCACTGACCTATAGTAACTAGAAATCCACAAATCCAAACATTCACCCCACTCCTTTCCTCTTAGGCTTCAAAGGAATTAAGGCTTTTAAACAGAAGCAGATTTATCATAGTCCCACACAAAGCACCCATTTCAGGTGGATTTTCTACTACTTATTTATTCCACATCACTCGAGTTTCACAGCTGCCTTTTTGGCCAGAAAAGAACCAGAAAGTTTCTACAGGGAGCAAGCACACTTGTACATCCTGCCCTTCCAGCTAGGTATCACAACCTGTTGGGCAGCCTCTGCCAAGTCCACCCATCAAAAGTAGTAGTAGAAGCAGCAGAAGAATTTGACAAGAGCAGTCAAAGAGATTTTTCTGCAGACTCTTATCTTCCCCCAAAATCAAAATCACATTAAGTACCATGCCACTGAAAGAGATCTATTTATGACTGAAACAACTGATGACACGGGACTTAAAATCATAGAATCATGAAGTGCCTGCAAGGCGATTGAATCCAGTCCCCTGCTCAGCGCAAGAATGCAAATCAAAGGATGCCTGTCAGGTGGTTGTCTACATTTCTCCTGAATGTCTCCAGTGTTAGAGCACTCACCACCTCTCGAGGTAACTGGTTCCATTGTCATACTGCTCTGACAGGAAATTTTCCCCAATAGTCAACCAAAATCTGGCTTCCTGTAACATGAGCCCATTGCTGCACGACCTGCACTCTGGGTTGATTGAGAACAGATCCTTCCCTTCCTCTATATGGCAGCCTTTCAAGTGTATCTCCCCTCAGTCTTCATTTCTCAAGCTTAAACATGCCCAGACTTCACACCTGGCATATTTATTGTGTATGAACTACATAGCTGTGGCTCCACTTGAATATTAAATCCAAAAAAGCTTTCAAAGTTGTCAGTTACTTTCAATAAAGGATACTTACCACCTTATCTTAGTAGATACATTTATCAGTAAAAATATGAAGGTGGCTCATTTCAAAAACAACCCTCACTTCAAATATCACCAACTTAAAACTCTTTTAATTCCTAGGTTAATCCGTTTCTAAAAATCTCAAAATGTAGATGACTTAGTTTGAGAAAAATTCTTTTCCTGTGTCTATAAACATCCAATTGCTTAGTTATGTCACCAGAAGGGAAGCGACATAACTCACAGGGGCTTCTCACTGTTTATTAACAAGTCATTTTGGAACTTTTGGCTGCATTTCAGTCCAGTTAGTTGATTGGCATAGTCCAAAAAATCCAAGTTGGAAATCACTGTTAAATGCTGAGGGGACATCGCTGTGAGTTACACAATTTGTCATCTGTAGGCATTAACTATACAACAGGATTTGGGCCAACATATCTATAAATCATTCTGCTCATCGCTGCTAGAAACAGATGCAACGAGTACTTCCATAAAACCAACATTCTAGAAAGGAAGGAACTTGGGATACCACTTACTTCCTATCTAACCCATATTCTCCAATTCAGCACACACACTGTCAACATAAATACAACTGTGAGAATGTTCTTCAACATATACTCATGCCAGCCCTATTATTTTAAGCTTTTACTTGATAGTGAGGAGTGGTAGATAGCTACTCAATATGGGCATCTTTGCTTTTGTATTCTGTAAAGTGCTATAGAAGTTAATGTCCCAGCTGGAAAGCTCTGTGAGTTAGGTATCATGCTGAGAATCCAGAGGGTGGAAGTTCATTTCCACACTGTACATCTTAGAAGAGTCAATCCAGGTGGCCTTGTGAAAGCAGCACTGTCTCAAGATGCCCCCCAAAATAAAGGAATGGTACTTCTTAGTACTATATACCTAGAAAGCCCTGAAAATCCATAAGTCAGAACTGAGTTGACAGCACACTATTAAATTATAAATAAAAACATTAAGGTAACCAAACTCCTGTTCAATTTTTACCCTGGTGTAAGGCAACAGCCATAAATTTCAGCAGCAAGGGTCCTAAGTCAAGGACAATTTATTAAATCTCGCTGTTTAGCTCTTCAATACTAAGCAATTTAGGATATATTTGACTAACTTTATTATCTTCTATTTATCATCCACAGTATATTTACCTATTCTTCTAATGAGTGCCTAATTTCAGCAATTGTCTCTACTTCAAGTTAATACTTTATGGGCTATTATAAAAGAACTACCTCCTGGTCTATATGTTTCATTTTATGCATAGAAATTCTTGTCTATACCTAACTGCCACAATTATTTTAAAAATCTAACAGATTAACATTTATTTCTATATCAGGTTTGTCTTCACAGGTGGTAATGACATGATTCAAATTTTGCTCATTTCTGCATCAGCAATACTAATCTAGATTAAAAAAAAATAAGTCCAGTTGCTAGTTGTTATTCTGAGTTAGCTAGCCAGATAATTAGACGTAGATTGTGGGGAAATGCTGCATTAGCTTTTTTAAAATAATTACTTGAAAAGGTTGATACAAAGGACATTAGGGCAAATTATTATTTTCTGGTGATATAACTCACTGCTACTTATTTTTAATTTAATTTTTAAACACAAAGAATCCTCTCATGAAAGAATAAACTTGAGGTTTGATACTCCTCTCGCATGTTCATAAAAACAAACATTTGAATTTAAAAGTGGAAATTAGCTTTCAAAGTGGCTAACATCTTACTTTGAAATCTATCAGGTATAATGTTACTCTGTTCTCTGCCAGATCTCCACGTCAGGGCATATTCTGTTCTCCAAACTAGGGCTTTGGGTTCTCTAGGGAGGCTAGTAAAAAACTGGCCTATCCCCCTTCTAATCATTTCATAAAGTGCAAATAAAAGAGACTGGGTGGTGTGGTTCTGTAACTGAAATGGATTTGTTTTTAGCAACCAAGATGACTTATGAATTCTTTAAATCATCTACTCTGGAAGTTGAGTCATGGCAACTGGACTTCTTTTCTTGAGAGATTGAAACATTTTGCTCCTCATCCAAACAGCTTCATCTGACAGCTGCCTGACGAAGCTGTTTGGATGAGCAGCGAAACGTTTCAATCTCTCAAGAAACGAAGTCCAGTTGCCATGACTGAACCTCCAGATAAACTCACCTGGATGGTGACTGAGAATCTTCACAGACATCTTTAAACATCATCTTCAAAGATCTGTGGTTTCAGCAAGAAGGCCCCACCCTATCTGAACTTGCAACATCTAACTATCTAGGGAAATAATTTTCGTGGCAGCTGCACTTTGAGGGCTACTAATTGACCAACAAATATACCAACAAAGATAATCTGTTTCTATTATGTCTTCGGAATGTCACCAGAATGCCCCCTGTTTTCTTGTTCAGGAACCAGCCCATTGATGAGTAGTATGAACTAGACTGAATTATCCTATGGCCATGGCAAAAACAGATTAGCATTCTTACAAAACTGTGTTCTTTTTTTTTCAGAATGATTTTGTTTGGAAATCTGCTGGCTCTGCTTTAGAGCTAATGTGATTTTATCAGGCATGTTTGCAGGCTGCTGGATATAAGGATAATTCAGTTTTCCCCCTGTATTATATTTGGGCCTCAATGAACTTAGCTATTAACTTATTTTTTCTAACAAGGTATAATACCGATTTTACTAATAGATGATGCTTTGACGAGCTAATAAAATGATTCTAAATGTCATGTTTGCTAAATATTTTCAAAATAAATCATTAATGAATAATTTCAAAATGCTTATGTTATTTTGCTTTGTATTTACAGCTTTTTAACTGCTGAAATGCATTGCTACTAACACTCAATTTTGAATTTGTTTTATTATGATAACAATTAGAAGATGGCCCAGGATTTTACATTATGCAATATTTAATTAAACACAAGATGTTCTTACAGACTTTTAAGAGCTGTCTATTTACATTGCGTTTAATGTTTTGAAATGAATTCATGAACGAACCTGCACTAAATCCTGATTATGATGCAAATAAATTATGATTATCCTTGTCTGTGGTTGGATAGCTCAGTGGCTTAGGTCTCTGGCTGTGGAGTCAGAGTTTGGGACTTCAATTCCCCTTGAGTCCCTATGGACTCAAGGATCCATAGGGTTCTTATCACCTCTGCAGTTCAAAGGTTATTATTCTTCTTCTGAAATGTAAGCCGCAACAGGGGCACTTGTAAAAAAACCCAAACTGGATGAGCAAAATTGCTTTTGTCAGCCACGCCAATACATTGCCAGTTTAAATGTTCAACTAAAGTGATACAGTGGATAAGATGTTGGACAAAGGAGTCCAAATGAGGTCAAATCATCCAGCCATGGAAACTGACTAGATGCTGGCAACAGAGATACTATGTACTGTACTTGAAAATCCTATTAAGGTTGCAATAAACGAGAAGTGACTTCACAGCATATAACACACATGGAAGTTACACTACCGTATGTTTGTCCAGAACACTTGGGATGTTGTGTTTCATTAAAAGAAAGTACAATTACGTACAATTACTGTAATTCAGAAAGACCAACTTGTCTTCTTCTGCTCTTCCATGAGTTTAGGCCTCCACATCTCTGAACCCTCAACTTTGATAGTTGGGACTGACAGAGATTTATTACCAATTAGAAGAGGGCAAGACCAGTTCGTCCCAGTTCGTAAAAGCAGCGGCACAGATCTCTTCAGCCAATCTACCCTCTCACGCAGCCCAGTTTGCTAGATTCCAGAAGCTCCTCAACTATTATTACACTCTTTGCCCTGCCCTTTTGTTTAAATGAGTTGTCGCCAACAGACTCTTCTTCCAACAACTGCTGAGGAGGAGGAACATGTGTGCAGCAGTAAAATAACTGATGATTTTAGCAACACAAGTACAGTTCGGTGTACATGCTGTAAAATCAAATGTTACAGCATGTTCAATGTACATGCTGTAAAATCAGATGTTAGGAAAGCCGAAATGTAGGGAAAAGACAAGTGTATGAAAATGAGTTGTTATGTTGTTGAAGAACAAAGATGGAAAATTTATCTTTTGAGGGGCTTCAAGTCACAGATTAGCCCCTCTCCTGCCCAGCTAGTCATCCTGTCTGGCATATTCTAGAAATGAAAACCATACAAGTAACTTTTCCTATCTCCAAAATAGTCACTGAAGTTCAATATGAACACTCCTCAAAAGAAACAATACTGCTGATAAGTTTAACATGCCAATACCAGAAGGAAACTAATGAAAAGAAAAATTAGCATATGTGACAGTTTTCCTGGACTGCATTATCTTGGTAGTTTACCTGCAGTGAAACCTAAACTGGCCAGACACTGAGCATAACATATCAATAGTTATTTTTTTCAAGACTAATTATAGTAAGTTTGTTGCAAGAGGTAGTTTATTCAAAGGTTTTAGCCACTGGCCATTAGAACACTGACATCTATACACGGAACCCAAAACAGGTCGACAAGTCAACATCACCATAGGCCATGCATGGTAAATTCTAAATACTGTATACTGTATACAGTTTAAAATATACAGTATGAAAAATACACAGCAATGACTCATAGAAAATGGAGGAAGGGCTATCTTTCAGTGCTGTCACTCCTTCAGGGTCTAAAGGGCCTTAATCACCATTCTCGTCATATCAGGGCCTTTATCAATTTGATTAGTCCAATCTTCCCTCAGCTTGATGGCTAGATGGTCATACTTGGCCACCATTTAAGTTATTTCCTGATTCCTGTCGGCTAGCAGGAACTGGAGGCAACCCTTCTTGCCTCTTCCATCCAAGTCTGAGATTGTAGGCTTGATATAACTTTCCCAGATCAGTTTACACACTTTACAGGCAAAAGTACATGGTCCAAAGCCTCTCCGCTTCCCTCAGCATGCACACAGTGTGGATTCATGTGAGGAATTTTCCTGTATCTGCCCCTTCACTACTGCAGAAGGCAACATGTCCAACCGGATTAACATAAACGCCCTTCTGGAGTCAGGATTTTCAAGTTCATTTATATAAGGCATGGATGTAGTTCTAGTCATACAAATTAGGTTTCTTATATGTGTTTTAACTCTGTTCAAATCATGCTGCCTTTCTATCCTTTGTCTGAACAGGCTTTTGGTTTGATATCTGTTCATATACATTACATATTGGTGTGAAAGGTCATTATATCCCAATTTATTCTTCAACAGTTTCAGCGAAGGGGAAATATAATTATCCTTTAAGATCAAATGGTCAAGCCCAGTGTGATTCAATTTCAACAAATTTGATAAAACAGTTATCCATAATCTAGCCTCTATGGTTACTAGTCCCGGTTCGTGGAACACCATTGTATTTAGTGCACTGGTTGGCAGCTGTAAAACAGTGGTACTTCTAGATACGAAATTTGTTCCTCAAAACACTACATTGGAAATTTTCATATATTGATCCAATTGGCACACAATGCATCCTGGGAAGTGAAGTCTTCTACAAAATTTTCGTATCTTGAGTTTTTTCATACAGAATTTTTGTATCTTGAGTTTTCTCATAAAGTATTTTCGTATCTTGAGTTTTTGGGAGAGTTTTTCAGAAGACTTCCATTTCTATGGTGCACTGAGCCCCAGACAGAATTCCCTTCATATCGCTATATATATATATATCCAGAGGTACCACTGTATAGCTTTTAAGAATTTGGATTGCAGTCTTTCGATCATGGACCTATTTGCTACAATACTAAAAGGGGCTCCATAAGTCAAATGTGCCAATGTTTTAATGTGTATAGTTTCATAGCTGCTGTCACATGTTACCACCTCTTTGGTTCAAAAGAATTTTTGTATAGCACTGGAATTCTTTTGTGCATTAGATACCACATATTTTATATGGGAGTTTTTCTTCCCATTTGCCTGAACAATACCTAAGTATTTGTATTGTTGTCCCTGCTCAATACAGACTTTGTTCAAATACCAAATATGCCTCTTTCAACTGTTGCTAAAAGCTACTACAGTACCTTTGTTTTGTCATAATTTACCTCAAATCAATTTTCTTGTCAGTATTTGATAAACACCAACATCATTCTTTTAAGTCCTTGACAAAAACATGGCATCATCCACTTATAATACAGAAATGTGTTTACTTGCCAATTTGGGGGGGAGGGATAGTATTTCAGTTTATTTAACTGAGTTACAAAGTCATTTATGTAAAAGTTGAATAGCAGCAGCAAGTATACAACCCTGTTTTACCCCTTTTTCTGTCTTTATAGGTGCTATAAGATGGCCTTGTGAAGTAGTTCTGACTTGTATTATAGTATTTTTATGTAGAGCTCTGATAAAAATAGATGTTTTCAATAGTAGAGTCTCTTAATTTGACCCATAGAATAGTTCTAGAGATTGAATCAAAAGCTGCTCTAAAATCAATAAAAGCTGCATATAGGGACACAATTTTTTTGAAGAATATTTTGCAATTTGATGCTCCGGTATACTTCCAGTATTATCAATTGCTGTAAATAAGGATGATGTAATTGGTACCCACCAATCAGAGTTTTCCTTAATTAATTCCAAAGTGATTAGATCAGTGCCCAAGGCTTTACCAGGTTTCAAGGTCTGAATAATATGCTTCACTTCTGTAGAATTCACTGGTGGTCACTGTGGTACATTTCCCATTTCATCCCTTTCACATTCTACAAGTTCAGAACTGCTATACATTCCTCTAAAATCTTGTTCCCAAACTACTGGTAGTATATAATTATTCATAGCCAAGGGGGAACTAATTGAACTGTCAGCTACAAGTTGCCAAAAAGGCAAGCATTCTTAGATTTAACAGCTAAACTTAAGTTCACTCCACATTCCTCCTTTTGCTTTTTTTTTTTTAAAGATCTTCCCAAGCTTGTCTGGTGATGACACGAGAGAGGGCCACCTCTATTCTCAGGCTTTGGAACACATAGCCCCAAGAAGCCAGGTTAGCTCCCTCACAATTGAGCTTTAATTGTCAAGCAAAGATCTTCCTTTGCAGGCACCTCTTCCTTAAGTCGAGGTGGGGAGCTCCAGGGAACACACAATTTATGATACAGCAGCACCTCGACTTAAGAGCAGAAAACTGCTGGCATTTTAACTGTCCTTACAAATTTTAGACATGGTCTGCTTGACTTACAAATATTTTTCCATTTTTTATTTTTAACCTATTTTTTCAATTTTTAGATAGGTACCCCAACTTAAAAGTAGTTTGATTTAAGAGAATGCATTCGGAATGGATTAAATTCGTAAATCAAGGTACCACTGTATTTAGATATTTTCTATATTTTTAAAAAGTTCTTACATTTGCTTTTAATCTTAAGTAATCCTCCATTTCTTAAAATATAGTTTTGCATGATATTTTAAACTTATTACTGTATAGTTTTAATTACTGTTGGCTGTCTTTGATCCCCTACAGAGGAAAAAGGCAGCAAACTAACAAACAAATGTGTTCAATTTGTAAGAATTAAAGTCCTCTTGGGAGTTTGGCCCAATAAGCCCTCTTGCCCGCAGTCGTAGAAGCATGTAATATTTACTGTTGGAAACAAAAGTAAAGTGAAGCCCAAACTTCATGCCATCATATGATGCAACATGGGGAGTCTTCGTTGCCATAAGAATAATTACTGTAGCACATAGGCTGGCACTACTCCAGTCGTACTATTCTCTGACCCTATTGACCTAATAGATGTCTCTCACATGCTTCTGTCGTGCAGCACATGATATTCAAAGAGTAAAAAGAGGGTATTTCAAAGTTTGAAACACTCCAGGAACATCAGAGGCACATGGCTAAGCACTGCAACCCAAACATATCATCTTATTTCCAAAAATTGATAATGTTGTGCACATCAAATTACTTACAGCAGCCCATGAATGAATGAACTCAGAGGAGGAGTAACCTCTCTCTTGGATGCACATCTTAACATGATGAGGCACACTGAGTGTGTCAGGAAAACTAAGAGCAAGGTCACTAAGAGGACAGACTTCATTCCACATCTGGACCAATGTTCCCTTTAAAGCGTGCAGGGGCACTGCACTTCATAGGGCATGCACAGCTGACCCAGTGTTTCAGCCAATAGGCTTCTGGTCATTATGCCAAGCCCACACACAGGAGGTGGATCCATTGCACAGAACTCCAGAGATTCAGAGGGAACGTTGCTCTGAACTTCTAGCAAGGTCACTCAAGGCTGAAAGGTCAAAGCTGAGACACCAAACTAAGATGCATCCTCAACAATAAAGGTCACACCAGCAGAAGAGAACTGATAATTCCATGAGGAGGAGGGCAGGAATACTGCAGATGGTAGGTACTGGACAACAACAGTGGTGGAAGGTAACATTGGCAAAGGATCTTTTATGGCCAATGGCAGTGACACTCTAGCTAACTTTTGTTAGTATTGCAAAGAAGAAGGCAATGTTAAAAATATTTTAAATGTTTTGTATTTTGAAATTTCTATGAGATACAGTAATCCAAAATATAGACCTAAATCCTGTTGTTTGGCATAGTAAATAGATAAACAGTGTATATATAAATAGAATAGGTCCACTGAATCAATAGAATTTACAGGAGTTACCTCACCAAGCCCCAAATGATTCAATCAACGGGCTACTCCAGTTACAATTTGCTACATCAAGTCATAAGATTTCAGTCATTCACTGTTAACCAAAACTAAGAATTCAAAGAAACCTACATGAAAATGCTGGTTACACTATGTGACAGAAAAGCTCAAGGAAGCTCTAACCCACATAAAATGATGCCTATCTCCTGGGCTGCCACCAGATTTCTATTTGGAGTGGAACTATTACGCAGAAATACTTTGGAATGACAGGTAAGGAATAAGATGGCCAAGTTCTGGAATTATACATGACACTCTGGTCTCTTGTGTGTCTCTGTACCTCATCACACCAAGCAGTCTTTTTTGAATGCCACAGTACTCCTTCCACAGGAAAATTTTAAGTTCTGCAAAACAGTTCCTTAAGGAATGTACCAATGAGAAATATTTATACATAATACTTTGCTAATGTTCTATTACAAACCTTATTCCATTTATATACTTTCCCTAAGCAAAGATCCTCTCTCCTCAGGATCTATATTTTAAGAAGGCCCACAGGGATCTCAACCTTGCCTTTTCATACATGCACATTCAAGGAGACCAGGTTTCTCTACTACCCATGGTAATCCACCACACACAAAAACTTTCCAACCCATTATTAAAACCTCCTGGTCATAGACTGTATTGTGTCTGCCCACCTAACTGTATGTGGCCAGTCTTGACAGCAACGAGTAAAAATGTCCAGACTGTAAAATGTGGGTCATCTAAGGGAAACGTGTTTCCCTCAGCAAAGATGTTAACAGCTTGACAAAACATTTCCTGCATTCTTTGTAGTATTTTTATTAATAGCCACAATAGTGTTTTCCTGATTTGTGTGCATTCACAGAGACCACGAAGAAGAACAGGAATGGCACTGCAGTCATCATCTATGCTAGATAACTTGTGTAGTACTTTCTCCAAGTTACTCTTATCTCCTTTCAGACTCAAAGGTGGTATCTGTAAAAAAGCCCTCCTGCAGTATTCCCCAAAGGACGGCTTTCCACATTCAGGAATTGTAGTATTGGCCAGAATATTATTGGTGTTTGCATTAGGTTCCCATAACTTTCAGTGTCTAATTGCAGCTAACTGTTGAGATTCCAGGGCACATCTCAGTTGTACAACTGGACATTGGACCAGGCGCACAATTAAAATGCTTACTCAGGTACATTGTCAAGTCACCATGCAAGAATCAACGGAGGTGAGCTACAAAGTTGTACTCATCACTTCTAAGCCTTTATGGACTTTTCATATCCTGACACTCAACATGAGATGTGGACACTGGAGCTCACCAACTCCCAACTGCCCAATCTTGATTTCAGGAAAAACAAGTTCTTCCTGGTTTATAAGGCCAATCTAAAATCTGCAGACTTGTGAATGTTAACACAAAGCTCTCAACTGCATTGTGATCTTGAGCATATGACCGTTTGCCTTGTTTCTTCAGAATTAAGACCAGCTAAAGATTTTAATGAGTTTGATGTATTTTCAAGGCAAAGGACCACACACAGTACAGGAAGAATGCTGCTGAATACAATGGACGAAGATTGAATACTGGAAAGCACACAAAATTCAGTATCACTTGCTAGCTATGAGACACTTCAGCTACTTTGCAGCTATTAATTTCTTTCTGATAAGACACATTAGAATAGAATTCTTAGTGCTGAGTGGGAGCAATAATCTGCCATCATCCTTCACTGGGTTCCCTCTTTCACACCAGGCTAGCCATAAGAAATCCAGTCACATGCCTTGGGAGAATGATAACAGGGCAAACCTCATACCCAAGCTACCTGGGTAAAAACCCATATGCTATTAACTATGAGCTTGAACTTTAAAAAGTTCTTGTCCTTTGGAAACCTAGCATGAGAAGAAGTCAAAGTGAGAGACAGAATAACAAGCATTTTTTGGACAACAAATCTCATAATTCTCCACTCTAGGCATTGCAAATAACAAATCCACCCATAAGTATGATGCACTTGGAGAAGGCACTCCAAATCCACCCATAAGTATGATGCACTTGCGGGCAAGGCTTTTAAGACCTAGCTTCCTATTTAGAAATTCCCCAATAGCAACGGAGAAGCTTTCTTTATAAACAGGAGCAGGGGTCCTCAAACTACATTCCACAGGCTGAATACAGACCCCCAGGGTCCTGAATCTAACCCACGGGAGCAACTGCAGACCCCGAACCCACACCCACAGCTTTGAAAGCAAGCAAGCTGGCTTCTATTGGTGAAGCAGTTCAAAGCAGTGGGCTGTGTCGCTTCCCCCGCTCCCCCCCCCATGACTGGCGCGCTGACTGCTTCTGGGGCAGTTTAAAATGGGAGGGCATCCCCCGCTCCCCCCACATGGGACTGATTCTAGGACCCTCTCCCCCCACCCCCGGCACTCCTCTCCACAGCTGCAGGGCTGTTTCTCCCGCACCAGAGTCAGGTGAGCCACGGTGCGTGCTGAGGGGTGGAAGTAGGGGTAGGGGTAGGGGTAGGGGTGGGGACAGGGCACCCTGGAGGAAAGGGCAGCAAGATGGTTCCTGGGCTGCATCAGCGCCACCGCTTGTCCCAACCTTATTCTCGGCTCCCTCACCCCCCTCCACCACCGGCATCTGCCCCAACCCTACCCCAGGTTCCCTTGCCCCCAATGCTGCCGCCACCACTTGCCCCAGCCTCCCCCCTTGGTTCCCTCACCCCACCACCGCCGCCTACCCCAGCCCTACCCCAGGTTTCCTCACCCCCCCAATGCTGCTGTTTGCCCCAGCACTCCCCACTTAGTTTCTTTGCCCTCCCCACTGCCACCGCTTGCCCCAACGCTTCCCCTCAGTTCTCCCACCACCACCGCTTGCCTCAACTATCCCCACCTTGGCTCCCTCACCCCCTCACCACCACCGCCCAGCCCCCAACAGTTCTGAGGGACAGTGAACCGGGCCCCTCTTTAAAAAGTTTGAGGACCCCTGCATAGGAGGCTAGGTCTATGCTAGAACACAACAACTTCCCAGCTAGGCTTTTTCTTTAGGTGAGCCTACCTGGAAAGGTTTCCCAGCATGGGTCTGTCATGTGAACTCCCAGAACAGAGAATTATTTATTTATTTTAGAGAATTTTTTACCCCGCCCTTCTCCTTGGAAAAGGGCCCAAGGCGGCAGAGTGTAGTGAATGACAAAGAGCAGCCCTTTTGAGAATGTGTCAAAAGTATTTTTCCCACTACTGACTAACTGCAGGCTCTCAGGAGTATCACCTATAAATAAACACTCACTGTAATAAGACAAAACCAAACTCAAAATGCACGCTTTTTCTCAACCCACTGAGCGGCAGGGATATTTGAGGATTGTGGAACATCAAATGCATAATCCAGATTGCACCCATCTCTTTGGATAAACCATAAAACCATAACATCAGGAAAGAGGCAAGAAATTATTCCTCAAGTCCTTAGAAGCTTCAAAGGGTAGTAACCACCAGTGTTCCCTCTAATTTTTGTCCCAACTCTACTAGTCTCTGTTCCATGAGCCATGTATATGACCACCACCCTGCCAGGTTCTGTCACAACAAGGAAGAAAAAAACCCAGGCATGACCGGGGAATAGGGGTGGAAAAGCCCTGCAGAGAGGGTGTGTGTGGGTGGAGACATGAGCAGGTGCTTTAGAGGGAATCCTGATAGCAGCTTTGTTCTGCTTTATATTCAGGAGTGAACCTGTGGCTAAAAAAAAATGCACAGATTATTTGTGTAATCTTATTAAAACATTTTCAAAACACCTTTTTGGGCCTCTGACTTGCTATACACTTCCTACGACAAACATGAAATTTACTGTTACACAAGTTTGAACAATAACATACTTTTCCTCTCCCTCTTTGTACTACTTCCTCAGGCTTGTGTGAACTTTGGAAGTCAAGAATAAGCTGACAAGAACGTAAAAGATAAATGGTCCAAATGGGCAAAGTTCTAGCTATTCCTAGCTAACTCCTTCCAACATGGTTGTGCAAACAATCCATGCCAGGAAGAGCAATAATCCAGACAAAATTCAAATACCATACCAGCAGTCAAGTGTTTCCCTGCAGTAAGCCATTAGTTTGTCCCTTTCTACCACATATGTTTTCTTCTCCACACATACTGTACATGTACTAGAAGTTAATGTAACTAAATCAAGCTTAATGAGTATTTTATTCTCTGCACCAGTTTAGGCAACTTGTCTCTCTCCGTTTCTCCGTAGCCATCAGTTCCCATTTGTCTCCTGTCAGCCATGCCCTACGACAGTGGTGTCCAAACGTTGGCCCTCCAGATGTTTTGGACCACAACTCCCACAGTCCTTTGTCATTGGCAATAAAGGCTTGGGATTCTGGGAGTTGTGGTCCAAAACATCTGGATGACCAAAGTTTGGACACCCCTGCCCTATGGTGAAAGGACCCACAATCCAACAGGATCTGTAGAGTGAAAACTGACCTGCTGCCATTCATAATGGACAGCAAAATATGTTCGTAACTCTTTTAAAAAAGTTCTGTAAGTAGGAGAACCACACATACCTATTCAGAATGGTGGGAAATGATGGGATACTGAACAGTAAATGGAAGTCTCAGACTGAACGCTTGTTGCTTGGCACAGTAAGTCATACTAAATGAAGTAAACCAATTGAATCATTGGGGATTCTGTGAGTCTACGCCTCCATAAATTCCACTGGTACAAATGGAATTAATACAAGTAGCAACTAGAGTAGGCCCATTTGAATCAACAGAACCTTATGATTCACCAAATCCCCACTGATCCAATGGGCATACTCTATCAAAATTTACTACGCTAAGTAAGAAGATTTCAGTCACTACCTAGCTAACAAAAGATGAACAAACCAAGATGAATTCCTGCAAAGAATGTGCTTGTGCAGTGCTTTGCTCAATGGAAAATCTTCTCATCTCACTTATGGCAGTATTTATCTTTCTATCCCACTCTCCAAGGATGTGCTTATACAATTAACACTAAAGCCACACTCAGAGAAACTTGTAACTTTGAGCATTTAAGAATAAAGTGTGCTAAGAAATGCTGGATTTGGCAAACTATAAATCTCTGAACAATCAAGAAGCTACCACATGCTTTCTTACAGTAATTTGTTTCTGCTAGTTCCAGAGAACAGTGTTTCTGGATGTGGGACCAGCTCTGCTTCCCCTACTGGTGGGAGTGGGCTTTCTACCTCCAGAGTACAGGGGCAAGATTACCAACCCACAGTTCATCTGTGCACTAGAGCGTTGGAGGTAGCAATGTAGAGAGAGAACTCGATTAGTGGACATGGAAAGCTGGAGGTTTAAGGAGGACAGCTATAATGAAGGAGAGGACCACTGAGTAGATGTCATCAACTGGGAAGTGACCAAGGCCCAGCAGGTACCAGAGTTGCCAGAGAACTCAACAACTAGTTGGGAGATTGGGCTGTAACACCAGGTGTTGGGAGGAATTCTTTGTCCCATGGAAGGAAGCAGACCAAATCTGCTGGGATGAGGCAAGATGGCACAAGTTGGGGAAAGTCATGGGGAGAAGGTAACAATGATAAACCACGCCTTGAACATTGCATATGTGCTATAATTGTTGTGGTGTCACTGCTCTAGCCTTCTCTGCAAGATTTGATTTCAGTCTATCAGACATGTGCAATTAATTGGCTGATATTCATTTGTAAGTCACAATCAGAAGAAAAACAAAACAAGTTTAGTAGCTGCACAGCCATCACAAAAACCAAATACAAAAATGAAACAGGTGATACCTTTGGGCTACTAGAAAACTAACAAAAAGTTGATAACCAATAGCTTATAACATGGCAGAAGATGGATTTGCCAGGAGTTGTTTCTTAGATGTAAAGTCCTTGGCAAGATGGAAAAAACTCACTGAATCAGCAGAAATGTGGTGATTCAATTCCTATGTAAATTTCGCTCTCCCAATAAGTCTAGCTTAGCTGTAATTTACTAATGGGTTTTAGCCATTTTTGTTTTCTTCATCTTTTGCAAGGGAAAGACTGGGCCAAAACAGAGTGTGAAAAAACAGCAACATTGAAAAAAGAAAACAGAAAATAGTTTGCTATGAAAGTTCATATATTCCCATAGTTACCTCTGTAGATTGTGATGAGCATTATAGCCAAATTTATCCCTATCTGCTACAAAGCATATAAATGCAGATTAAAGAGAATTCTCACATAGACAAAGAAAGGAAAGCATATCTCTCTTATCTGAGATGTACAACTGTAAAACTGTTGAGAACATATGAAGATGTGTCAATAGGACAATTTATTTAACAATTTTCAGGTTGATTTAAATCACCAATGTACATTGATCCAATCTGTGACAATCAAAAAAGGGATTAAGCTATGGATACAATTTATTCAACCGCTTGCCTACACATATTTCTATATTTTTAAAAGACGTTCATTTGGTTGAATGAATTGCTTTAATACACCAAATAATTTTAAATTGCAGCAATGCTAAGTCTGGTTAAAACTTGAATGGGAAACTACCTGAGATCTTCAAAAAGGCTTAGTAAAGAATCCTGCATGAAATCCTGGAAACCTACTGAATCCTTAAAAAAAACAAAATAGATTCTTAATTATCAAACAAATATTAATGTATGATACAGCAGAAATTATGCAAGCCAACACCTGATGTTCTCACAAACAAATTGTAAAGAACTCATGCAGGTTTACAATACTGGACTACATGGTCAAAAGTATGGATTCAACGGGAGGCAGCTTATGCATTAACTCTAAAACTGTACTGTATTCATGAAATGAGCTTTTCACACTCCATCATTTTAAAATGATACAGTATTTCTATCTCTTCAAGAAACCACACCACCACCTTTCAGCTCCCATTTGGTGACACAACGACCGGCACCAAATTCCCCCATTTTAAAAAAAAAAGTAAATGAATTTAATTACAATTAAATCAAGATCACTTTTTTATTATCCGAACTGCACTACCCTACTTGTTTTATATCAGCTGTAAACTTATACTAGGCATCATTTCAAAGCATTGCTATTAACGTACCTGAGCAAAGGTATCAATTTCCCTAACCTAACAATAGGCCTTTTGACCCACTGTTATAGTGCAAGTAACAATTTATTTCAAACTGGAATGTGAGCACTCCATTTTCCCCCCAGGTTCACTTGCAACATTTCTAGTGTAACATAGTTTAATATTGGTTCACACATTAAGAGATTCTGCTTGCTTGTACTATACTATACAATAATTCAAGTTGTAATGAAGGTTATACACATTTAGTACTGCTTTCTTTACAACTTCTGGCAAAGCAAATACACAGACTGGTGCATTAACAACTATTGAAGCTGTTAGGAACTTGGTGGCTAAGGGAATGTACAGTATTTGAATTGTACAGCTCTCTTATTCCCCCTTCATTACACATTGAGACAATTAATTTGCATACATGGTAATAGGCAATGATAAAAGTGAAATGTGCATTTCCTACAATTTTGCAGCCATTGTTCTTAAGTCATTTCATTAAGTTAAATGTCTCATTGAAACATACTTGCAGCAGTTCTTTTTATGCTGTCACTTCAAGTTCTCTGCAGAAAGTAGCTGACAGATAGGCTAACGTGAAGACAGCAATCAAATGGCTGATTCATCATAACACTACACTGGCCCATGCTAAGAAATGTTTGATTAAACTTGAAATTTCCAGTATCCCATATTAAGATATTTCAAAGCCTGGCTTCAACTCTTCCCCAGCTTTACATCCAGAGCATCATAGGGAAAATGGAGTGATACAGTGTCAAGCCGCCATATCTTCAAAGATTTACAATGAAGGACTTACAAATTTCACTTGTTATTAACATTGATACAGACTAATTAAATGCATTTCATTTATCCAAGTCAACTATTTCCTCCTAAGGCTAAGCTTTGGGTTGTAACATAGCACATAAAGCACAAGTTTATGCACTTTCTATTAACTTGCTATATGCTGGTCAAAACAGAAAACCTTGCTGGGCTTGTCTGGAGTTTATTTGTCCCCCGCCCCCAATCAAATTTCACCTCAGAAATTAAAAAGAACACTACACATCTCTTACCATTGAGAATTTGTACTTCATAAAACACAGTCATGTAAAAAAGAAAGTACACCCTATTTGAATTCTATTGTTTTACATATCAGGACATAATGAAAATCTGTCACAATTGTACAAAAAGCACTGGTAACAAGGGGTTCCTGAGCACTTGTCTTTATTGGAGTCGGTCTGGTCAAATTCACTTCCCAAACTGGTGATCCAGTAAAAGATATCATCCACCCTTACATTTGTGTAATCTCAAGGACCACACAGCCTTTTCCTAATTCTGTGCTATGTAGGAAACTGTTAATGTTCACACACAGCACCACCCATAAGATAATGTAGATACTCAACACTAGCCACATGGACTGTTGACAGCCAGAGGTAACTACAAACTGAAGAAACATTTGATTACGCTCATCAGGTAAAAATACTAATTTGACTTTAATTAGCTCTCTCTACCTAATGACTAAAACAAATTATAACCCTAACCTTGTGTGCTAAGCAGCTGCTATTTCTATAGGGTGCTTTTTTCCCATCCCCGCAGCCAAATACAAAATTTGTGCTTCACAGCAATACAGAATACCGGTAATTTGAAAATATTTTGGCCTTAAGGGCAGGATGCAAAATTCCAACTATGCTGGAAGGGATGGTGCTTGGGACCACCCCTTTAACATGAGGTTTGCAACCTGAGTCTGAAATCACCAATCCAACCAGACTTGGCACAAACAAGTATGTGGTACTTAGCCTGATGAAATGGAATCTTCTGCATGAAAGCTTGTGCTCTTTTCTTTTTTTTAGTGGTCAAATAAAAGCATTAACCACTGCTACATTTGGGCAATCTTAAAGACTACACAGCCTTTTCCTAACTTTTCTAAAACTACACTCCTTGTGGATATATTTTCTCAGTAGGGAGAAAACAAGCTGGGTAGAGAGGGATGTTGATTGTTCCAAATTAAAAAAACCAAGTATTAAGAAAGCTATCTGGTGCAAGGAACATATACTACATGACTGTATGTACAAACCAACATGCCTTCTAATTTTTGTCCCTATCATACAGGGCTCTTTTCCATGCACAAGAAACTCCCTTCTGACTGCAGGTTCCGTCACAACCATAACAAAACCGGTCAGGGTGCATGTTTAGGGGAGGGAGAGCCCAGTGAGGAAGGAAGTTGAGGCATGCATGCACATGTACAACTTAGAGGGAACATTGGTACAAATTGATTTTTTTTAAAAAACTACAAAGACAGGAGGACCTCTAAGGTTATGTTTCCCGTCAGCTGCTCTTAGTAAATTTTTATATTCAGTAATCAAATTTGATGCACATATAATCAATTCAAGGTTAATTCTAACTAAAATTGCATAAACCTGGCACAACAAAAACAAGTTTTATATTTCAGAAATTATATCTCAGTTTGTCATTTAACACAGAATTTGGAAGGCCTAATTCACTATGGTCCCAAATATTTTTGAACCTACATGAAAAATCCATACATGTGGATTTTCATGAAGTAAGCATGACCAAAGGAATAAACAATATGTTTATGGTCACCAGGCATACTGGCTACAGCTAGTTAGGGTTTTAATCCAGAAATTTCTGAAAGATGAAAGCTCCCCAGACCTGCTTTGCACAGTGGTGCTATCTTCTCCTGGTAACTATGCACAGAGTACTAATACTGAGGTTATAGTTTATATTTAGTGGATAACCGAATCCTATTTAACTACACATCCTATTTATTTATTTATTTATTTAACAACACCTTCTCTTTAGATACTGAGCTGAGAAGACGTATTGGTAAAGCAGCTACTACATTCTTGAGACTTATAAAGAGAGTATGGCTTAACAAGAGGCTGACAGAACATACAAAGATCCAGGTCTTGAGCACACTCTTGGTTCTGCAGCAAGTTTTGGTCTCTTTGTGTACGGCAGGAAAGAAAGCTGAACACCTTTCATATGCACTGTCTCCGACACATCTTTCGCATAACTTGGCATGATAAAGTTCCAAATGGCAGAGTCCTGGAATGAGCTGGAATCTCTAACATGTATACATTATTGAAAGAGCAACATCTACGCTGGCTTGGGCATGTTGTGAGAATGACTGATGGTTGGATTCCGAAAGATCTTTTGTATGGAGAATTAGTGCAGGGAAAGTACCCCAGAGAGAGACCACAGCTATGATATAAGGATATCTGCAAGAGGGACCTGAAGATTTGGGAATGGACCTTAACAGATGGGAAACCTTGACCTCTGCTTGTTCAGCCTGGAGGGATAAGATACAGCATGGCCTTCTGCAATTTGAAGGGACACTTCTTCAACAGGCAGTCCCAGAAACAGTGAAATCTAGGGCCAGGAAAAGGGACAGCAACAGACTGTATCTGTCCTCAGCATGGAAGGACTGTCACACTCAAACTGGCCTTTTTAGCCACACTAGATGTTGCTTTAGGACTTCTATAAAGAGCATAATACCAGTCTCTCCAGACGGAAGGATGTCTATGAGTCTATGTTTAATGGATAACAGAGTGCTATTTAACTACCTCCCATCATTTGTCATCAATAGTATTGAACTTTTTATGTGGCAAAACAACATCAGCCAACTTGTCTGGGGGTAAAATCTTCCTTCAATCTAATATGATCAATGACATTTTTGTTTTTGGAAATTTTTTCTATGAAGAATGTGTAGTAAATTCTGCTTTTAGGACAGACATAATCCAAGGTAATAATATAGTTGTTCTCCTAAGGAAATAGCTTCCAGCGGTCTGATAATCCCAAACCAGTTATCAATTAATACTGAATTTCACCTGTACCATTACTGTTGAAATTAACATAAAGAATGAGTACAGATTTTAAGCCTTCCTGTTACATTTGAATCTGGATCTCCCTACCATCTCAATTTTCTTCTAGCATACAGTTCTTCCGGCGCTTACTCTTCAACATTTGAGACTTGGTGTTCCTGCTTGCATTTCCCACTTTTTTATTCTCTGTTTCCACATCATTCTGGTACCAACTGGAATCAAAATCATCTCTAAACAAATCACAATCCCCATGCCTCTCCAATCTGAAACACTGCCTCTTAGTGACTTCCAAACCAAAATGCACAGTTCAAGAGAGTTAGGCCATTAAGGCTGTATTAGTTCATGTTCCTGGACAGTAACATAAGAAACTGACTCCTCCTGTCACCCACACTCAGTTACCAGAAGGCTAAACTCCCCAGGAGGATATGAGCAATCTATGCAGAAGAGACATCCTTCATTCACCTTGCAAATGGCCAAAAGATTGGCTGCCATTCATATTTCATATCTATCAATCTCCCTGGATGGAACTCAAAAGTATGCACAAGAAAGAAACTGCCTAACTCAATGCTTCTGGTTAAAATGCTGGGTTAGTTGTTAAAATTGCGAAGAGGAGGGGAATAGAACTAAATGAGGCAGCTCCCACCACCAATGCCACCATCCTTGTTCTGATCCCTAATGCTTCTGGGTCTGGGTCTACCTTCAATATAAGACTGGAGGCAGGATGTGCAGAAGAATGAAAATGATAGCTACTGAAGATGACTTAATCACGAAAATCAGTTATATACACAAAGTGCCCACGTAAGTCAGATGATATGAAAAATATAGTCTCTACAGATATATGCCTTCAACAATATGCAAGAACTGGGATGTTTAGAAAGCAACACAGGCCTTTATCAACCTCCCAAACCAGATGCTATCTAAAACAGGCAAAAAGGAAGGCTGCTTCTCTGTAAATTTTATCAACCAGTGCGAGGCTTCTCAGTTTAGTGTGTCTTGTGAGGTTTTGTTGCATGTGGATTTATCTGGGATTTGATCAGGGTGGTGGGGAGGCGTATTGGGGTAATTAGTGAAACATGAAAGGTCATTTAATAAGTTCATTGTTTGGAATTTGAACTAAAATGACCAGTATACAAATGTCTTAATTAATAAATACAATTAATGACTTGTGAAACACCCAGTTTACTGCATGAATTATTGGAGTGATATATCAACCAATCCATTGCTTTTTAAATCTGTTTCTTTGATGGGATGTTACCTTTTATTTTATTTTTTATTTTGTTTTATTAATAGCCCATTTATTTTTTTGTTAATGACTATATTGTTTGAGATTATTTTATCTGTATTATGTATATTCTTATCACACTGTTATTCACCGCCCAGAGTGGCCCTTGGCTAGATGGGCAAGGTTTAAACTGAACAAGCAAACAAACCAACACACACTAAGGACTGGATTTTCCAACTTTCTGGACTACCAATGCTATTATTCTCCACTGTGGGTGTTTTACATACCTTGCATAAACCTTTCAAAAACATAAATGTGATGCATCTTGGAGAAAGGCCTAAACTGGAAGACTTTTAGGGTTTAGCTAGGGCAAGCTCCACCTAAGAATCCTTCTCAGAAGGAAAGCTGCCAGTCAGTAGGAATTTACTACTACTGACCACTAAGCTTAAAGTAACATATAACATCAGAATTCTAACAAAACTTGTAATCTGGTTCATCACTATCTTGTTACAGCTTTACCTACTTTTGCAATCTTCCCAAAGCTAAGACTTTCCAGATGTTCTGGAGTACAACTCCCATCAGACCCAGCCAGCATTGCCAATGGTCAAATGTGGTATAAAAATATTTGAAGGCAGACCAAGTCTTTTGAGGCCTCCCCAAGAGTATGAAACAATCATTAAAAAACTAAACTTTGAGGAGATTTTCATCCAGAGTCATCATGTTCTTCCAAGAAATATGTCGCTATCCAGAAATAATTTAGTCTCTTATCCAAATCCAAAGCACATTTGCCAATAAATATTTGGATTGCTGGAATATATTTTATAGGTTTGGAAATTACAACCAATTGCAGTCTAATTTAGAGCCAAAAACATTTTCCAGCACAGCTCTGGATGTAATTAAATCTTTCACATAGAATATTTTTTATCAGAGGTGAGAATCACACAAACTGTGGGCCACATGCAGTTCCCAAGGCAATTTTCACAGGCCGCAGATTCCTCTACCCCTAAAATTAAGCAGATTTAATTATGATCCTTGTTGGTTTTGGAACCCTCCAAAAGCAGCAACCCCTCCTCTAAAGCAAGGCATGCCTCCATGAAACCTTCTTGTAATAGAAAATGTGTTGAGGTTTTGGGGGTTTTTTTCAAAACAACCAGTAGTGGTTCCCCCCCCCCCCCGGTTATGATTTTCCATAGAGGAGCTAAGACTAGAGCTAAGAGCCATATAGCTAAGAAAAAGAATTATTCTACTTCTGACATTTTATTAGAAAGGCTTTAAACATAGCATGTGAGAGTGATCATTATGCCATCTGGCAAAATAGGACTTAGTCAACCGAGGACTAGACATGGGAAATTGTTTACATTATCCAAGAGATACTGCAATATGTGCATATTCCATGGCACCAAGCATTTCATTCATCAGTGAGTGCAGTTTGCCACTTCCTGGTTTGCCCAAGATATGATTAGGTAAGTGACTGTTTACTTAATCATATATAGTAAGCAAGGGGGCCTTTAGGAAATGAGGCAAAGTTTGGTTAACTTATTCTTTAAGGTCACAAATAAATAACACAAACGTGTGTGGGTAAGCAGACTAACAAAGCATTTTTGTCAATAAATAACATTTGTGAACTTGACTCCATGATAGACTAAACAATCCTAAAACAATGATATAATTTAGTAAGAGCTTAAGTTTTTAATTTCATGTTTATTTAAATACTATTAGATCGCTGAATAAAGTATTAAGGGTCTATGTTCCAATGCATAATCGAGGTACCAAAATGCATGCAAGAATACACTTCATTTTATCAAGGAAATTTTTACTTCAATAAATAAGATAGAAATTGAACTTTTATGTTCTATGGAAAAGTAAGTGAATTCCTAGTGAAAGAAAATGTTTATTCAGCACCATGTGGAACCTTTGTTGTTACCTGTTACCCTCCCTTCCCAATAAACTGTTTTCAGCTGATGAGTAAAGTAGTTGACTAGTGAGATAAAACTAATATGGTGAACTGACTTGAATATCCGACAATTTAAGTGCATATTTTGTCCACATGATTGTGACATCATTTGGTGTTTCCACACAGAACAGCCAAAAACTGAAAGAATGGAAAAACTATTTAAAAAGCCAACAGAAACCTAGTACAGATCAGTGCCTTTTCCTATGTCAAATATATACAGACAGTCTTAAAAGACCTATCTTGACTTTAACTAGATTAACATGTAAAAATTAGAGAAGCCAAAAAATATGTTTAACGTGTACACTTTTGTGGCAGACAGCAACCAGAAGTAAAAGCCATTGTGACTCAACTGTATGCACTCCACTTCCTAACAGCCTTTTGTGCTAAAGATGTCATGTACACAATCTGCAGACCACAAAAAGTGTAAGTCAAACAGCTTATTACCAGGAGATAACAAATCTCTGTCAATGCATTAAACTAGAGCTGGAGGACTGAAGGGGTAAAGGAGAGACTTAAGCATGATAACCTACATCTTAAAGAGGGGTAAAAATGTACTGCTTTATAAAACATTCATGACCAGATTACACAAATCTTGAGGACTAAGAAATTCTGGATGACAACTATTGCATGGTAAGGGGATACATACTTTTACAAGGAGTACTCGCAGATAAAATAAAATTATTTTATTCAGTTATCTTGAGAAAAATAAACTGAATTTCCAGCTCTTTTATTAGCTCAGTAAAGATTCCTCAATACCTTCTGTCATTTGATGCCACAGAAAATATCAGATACAAAATCCGATTTACTACAGTTATGTTACCTACTATTAACAGTACAGTAGTAGTTTAAAGGGGGCTGCTCTTCACTCGTTCTAAACCCTTTCTGATATTCTACTTTAAAGAGGGAACAATCACGATGCGAAAATCAACAACTTCACAGCAAATATTTCTAAAGTTTGCTCTTGATTATTCAGTGTCACCACACATAGAATCTCCACCGTGCAAAACCTAGCAGCAATATCAGGGGTGGCATGTCCCACAATGACTGCATCAGCTCTCCCCCCCCCTCTCTCTCCAAACCTTCCTGGGTTTTTGTTAAGAGTCAAGATGGGGGTCCGGCCAAAGGGAGTCAAGCACAAGCAGCGGCGGCGGCGGCCACGGGGTGGGTGGGGGGCGAGAAGGAGGGAGGGAGGGCAGGGCAGCCCCCGGGACTGCGAGGGGAGCCCCAGGGCACCGAGGGGGAGGCGTCGTCGGTCCCACCAGCCTCGGTCGGCCGAGGGAGGAGAGTGGGCGGCCGGGCGGGCGGCCCCTTCTTTGAGCGCTCCCTCCCTCCCTCCGGCCGCCGCCTCCACCCGCCACTTCCTCTCTTCTTTTCCCCCGCCCGCCTGCCTGCCTTTCTTTCCGCAGGGGCTCCTCATCTGCCTGCATTCCTGCCTGGGCCGCCGCGCTGGCTGATTCCTGGCCCCCTGGGTTCATTCCGGGGCTTCAGCCTGGCCGCCGTTTGAACCCTTGGGCCGCCCTATTTCCTTACCCAACCAGCACCCCAGCACCCTTTCCCCCCCCCACCCCAACCCCAGCGGCGACCCCCGCCTCCGCCAGTCCCGCCCGCCCACCCGCCTGCCCGTTTTCCCCCCTCCCCGCGAAACAGCCCCAGCTTTGCCTTCAGCAAACGCTCCCTTTCCCTGCCCCAGGAATTTAAAAAAAAAGGCACCGCAATTGGGACGACCCTTCCCCTTCCCCCCTTCCTTCCTTCCCTTCCTTGCTGGCTGCTTCCTTCCCCTTCCTTCCTCTTCCACCGACCCAACCCTTTGCAGGGAAGCCACCTACCTCCTTCCCCTTCTCCCGACTCGCCGCCGCACGCAGGCTTCCGAGGCGAGGCGAGGCGAGGCAGCCCTTCGCCCTCTTCCCCCGGCCCCACACCTCGACGGCGGGGCCTTACCCCCCTCCTCCTCCCCACCCACCCACCACCTCCACCACCCCCGGCTTACTCCGGTCCCCCAGCCCGGTGGGAGGAAAGGGCGGTGGGGGGGGGGAAGCAGGAGACCCCTCGCCTCCAGCGCCCCTTCCCTCTGCCAAGCCCCACCCCAGGCACTTTCCCGGGCCCTGCCTTGCCTGCCTGCTAGCCTGCCTGCCAGCCGGCCGGCCACTCGCTCGCTCGCTCTCTCACCTGCTACCCGCAGCCTCCACCCTTCAGCAGCAGCGGCGGCGGCAGCTCCTCCTCAGCCGCACCAACTCTCCCTCCCTGCCAACAACTCCCACCTCCTCCCCGACCCCTCTTCTTCCCCTCTCGGAGATTCATCACGCATTGGTTACCTCGGGAGGGCTTCCTCGCGGCTATTGGCGAACGCTCGCGCCTGTCAAGATCTCGCTCCGCCTTTTAGTTTTCGCAGCGTTTTGATTCACACGACGGCTTCTCCTCCTCTTTCCTTTCCTTAGCTTTTTGTTTATTGGTTCCAGCTGAAGAAGCCTGAGCTGCGATAGGCCGAAGGAGATGCCATTCGTGAGGATGGCCCCGCCTCCTCGTACAGGTTCCAATATAAATTACTAGTTTTTTTGCTACCCCCCCCCCCGGTTTGGTTGCACAATAGGGAGGGACACCGTTCAAAGAGCAAGGTGACGCACCTGACCTGGGACTAACCCTGTCAACAATTGTGGCAGATAGCTGAAACATGTTACACACCCATTATCCATTTCCTTTGAATCGCAGAATTAGGAGGTATCCCCAATACAGGTGTGTTCTTGAGAGAAATGAAGCATTTTGCCCTGAGATGGAAAAGTTTCTGTTTGGAACATTTTTAACTACTGGGTTAAAGTTTCACACTTAGCTGCTGGAAAGAATTGTTTTTATGCCTTTAAAACACCCCAGTTTTTAAACCTGTGATTTCCTTTAAAATGACTTGAATGGATTTATGTATAAAGTAAGTGATGGGTGGAGATATCTCATTCACAGGTCATGAGAGAGAGGGCACTTGACAGGACATAACAAGCTAACTGAAGTTTAAAGGTTCGGATTACTGCATTTGAGACCCTAAATAATAAATAAATTAGAAATCCAATTTGTGACATTTTCCCCCTCAGAACATCATATGCAAAAATAACTTCTGTCATTTTTACTTTTTACAATAATTGCATTGTGGTTGTTTTGGTCATGGTGGTGTAGAAGAGTACCTTTTGTGAGAAGCAACAGTCCACTAATACACTAATACTGGTCTGTAATTTGAAATTCACAATTAATTGAATTGTGATGGTTATACTGATAATTGTTTATTTCCCTCCATTATTAAAATACTGTTTATTAATGTTGGCAACTATGATTTTTGGGAGTACCTTATTTTGGGAGTACCTAAATAAACAAATTAAATGCCTTATTCAAATACCTTGTCTCTTATCTATACAGTACATAAAAGGGGCTAGCATTACCTCTGCTCTCTGCCTATGCAATTCCTATTCTCTTGGTAGCATCTACTGGAACCAATCTTTGTCTACATAGGACAATGCATTCATTCTCATGCATATGTGTACAATCTACATTCTGATGCATATCTTCATCCCAGTATCTTGGGATGTGGACTTCTGAAAGTCCCGTCCTTCCCACAGAAATCTGGGGAGGAAGCCTCCTGCTGATATAGCTGTTTCACTGCTGTCACTAGCAATGGGAAAATAGTAGTCCCATGAATTATGGGCCAGTATTTTTGGTTTTTCCCACTGCGCATCTGATCTAGTGAGCTGTAGGGAAATGTGGGCAGAATCTCGCTAGCTTCAGGATTTGTAGGACAAACAACTGAGGATCACAGGTTGTACATGCCTCATACAGATGAATACTGTAGTTATATTATGCTAATGGTAAGGCAGCTGCTAGTACAAATATTGTCTTATGATTGCTTTTTTTTGTTGCTCCTTCATAAACTTCTATATCAGGGGCAATAAACTTTTAACATCCCACTGTTTTGGACTACAGGTCCCAGAATAGCCAGCCCGTCTTGCCAACGATAAAGGAGTTGTAGTCCTAACCATCTGAAGTGCCAAAGGTTCCCCACTGCTGTTCTAGATAATGCAGCTTTTTAATATTTAAATATTTATAAGAGGCCTTATGAACAACTGCAGGTGTTGCTTCCGAGTGGAAGAACCTCTTTTAACATTATAACAGGTCATATGATATGGAAGTCCTTCTGTGAAAGCCTTTTGATGGAATGTTTCATATGAATAACTAGCCCTGGGCCAACCATGAACTACAAATCTTCAGAATGTCTCTGCAATACAGTGTTTGGCTTAGAGCTATTTAAGCACCAAGCATTTCATCTGAATGCCTTTACGCACCCAGGAGAATGCTGGTCCCATGCAAGTCTGCTGTCACAGCCATTTAAGAAATATATTATGATAGGCCACAGTGATATGCAATACTGTCGTGTTATGGTTTTCCTGAAATTTTGATGGGAAAATAAAATATGAAAAGAGAAGCTATCCTGGCAAACTAATAATTGTACTGAAGTACAGTATAGGAAAGAGAAGGGACAGAGTGCATCTCACAGTGCAATGCTATGCATATCTAATGATCAAAAAGGAGGATTAACAGTTGAGTTCTTTGTTAAGAGAGCTCCAACATTTAAAAGTTACATTGGAGGTAGCTAATTTTTGATAGCTAGGTTGGTGTCATGCTCTTTATGGCAATTACAAAATAGCCTTAACAGAAGAATGTAGGGGGAAAAAACATCTATTTTATTCTTCTTTCTCTCCCCATTCTGTTTGTTCAGTTTGAAGAGAAGGAAACAGCAACATTCGTTTTTTGAAAACTCATTTGCCATTCCCCCTTTTCCCATTTCCCTCTCCTTATCATCTAATTTCTCTGTCTTCGGCCTTTTTTATTTAGTGCCTAAAATCCTCTTGTGCAGTTATAGAGATGGAATAACTTTTAGATGTAACTATTAGAAGAAGAATTCACACACCGCAGCAGAACTAACCTAAATCCTGGTCTTGAAAAGGTCATGCCCTTTTAATTTGTGGTGGATGGACACTATCGCTCCCACCCAATTCTTGTTAAGTAATAATTGAGGTCACGATGTTATACTTACCTGGAAGAAAGTTCAACTAACCTTAATGAAAGCTACTTCTGAGTATACACATAAAGAGATCTGTGCTCCAAATTAAATCCCCACTTCATCCATAAATTTGCAGTTGAAACAAATAAGGGAACATCACCCGCTTTGAGCCATCCTGATATATGTGGAACAGTTTCTGAAGGAGTAATATCACATATTATGTCATAAAACAGAATAAAGGCAGAATCCCACATACCAACAGAGCCTACTGGGTTAGCCTGAAAAGTCAGGAAGATCAATTTGAAAAATTATATTTACAGGATGAGGAGGTGGTAGAAGTCATAACATGAGAAGGGACTGCTGATGCTGAAAATTCAGAAGGAAATTCCACAAGTACCTCAGATATGCCTCTTGGGGATCTCATAAAGCCTTCAACCCACAAAGCCTGGTATTACAGTTTGCCCTTTTCCTCTCCCCCTGCAATGCTTTATATGGTAAAAATATGAAGGCAGGTAGTCAGTGAAAAAGTATTATTACTTGTGCCAGTAATGCTATATCTTCTTCCACTGACGGTATTTACAGTAAATGCATAGAACTAGAAAACATTACTTACTGTACTATTTCACTTATTGGAGTAGCTTCACTGTTACATTACTTTTTTTGTTACATCACATTTGAAAGGTAGCTTTGCTGGGCCCTCAGAGGGGACCAGCAGCATTGTTTTTGTTATACAATACATGGATTGTTTAAATAAATAAATAAATAAATAAATAAATATTCAGTGAATACTGTGCTGCTATTCATTTCCGGGAAGTAGCCTGAGAAAAGTGGGTCAGGCTTACCGGGGCCCCTGTGGTTGGCAGTGCAGTGGACCCAGGACCTATGGTGGTGGCCCAACCGACCTCCACTCCTGGCATGACAACTCCACACTAAGAGGGTGCTGGGTCATGCCAGGAGACTGACATGAGTCAGAAGAAGACTGTGTGTATATATGAATTAACTGTTTCTGCTTTGTAGTTACATGGGGGGGGGGATAAAAGTTATACACAGATTTTGAACTATACAGAGGTCCAGTACCCCTAGCCCCAGTGTTGTTGAAAAGAGAAGTGTACTTCATAAAGCTCACACTACTTATGATTTGTTACTTATATCAAAGCTCTGGCCTGACTGCAATCCAAAAGCTCTTTGGAAATCAACACTTTAGGCATGCTCAACTCTATAGTAAACTATCTCCATTACATTAAGATAACATGATAGCATTCATTTTATATTTTATTTTAGTTTATTTCTAAATTTCTCCAGAAAGCTACGCCTTGGGATTGTTTATCTTTGTGAGGGAGTTAGTTGCCCTATTTGTTGAAAGCTAACTTGCATTATGTTTTTGCTGACCGAGAGATTCAGATAAGGCACTGAGCTTTAAACTTTCCATCCAACAGAAGAAACACTATCTTGCATAATGAAATGATCTCAGCTTTTCACAGTAGCTGTAGTATGTTATCATCACAAACTAAGCAAATTGTTATATAAATTAAACAAGTTCAATAAATTCAGCAGTATAAGCACCAATTAATTTCATTTTCTAAAATATCTTTCTCAGATATGTAAACCATGTTGTGTAATAATTTAATTATCTTTTAAATATCCCATTTTCCAGATCAAATTTGATTGAAATTTTTTGGGGGGAGGGGCGAGGGAACGTCAGTGACTCCACAGAGGCCAAGTGCGTGACAGAGAGCAAAAAGAAAGTCTCCTCAGTTCACTTCCAAATATTGTGACAGCCGAAGACTATTAAGAAAATTTTAGTTAGAAGATTTCCACCAATTTAAAAATATCCTACGGCAGAAATAAAACTCTTTAACATTGATACAATATGTAGCCTTGGTTTAGTCCTAGCATAATATTATGACTGGCAACTAATATGATTTATGAGTTCAGTCTCGGTTAGAACTCTTTATGAAGCTACTCAGAGGTCATCAAAACTGCAAAGAAGACGTTCTCTGCCATTCTTGGATCCTGCAACAGAGCTCTTTGTAAGTAATTCAGGACCTTTGCCCATGCGGTCCCTCTGTTGATTTTAAATTACTCTGGAAACCATGCTATCACATGTTTAAACCACTGTTGGTTTATGTCAGATCAAATGAAGCTTAAACCACCTCTGGAAGCAAAAATGTTGACACTGAGGCTGTTCTGCTTTGGGTATATCATGACAAGGCATGATTCTCTGGAAAACACAATAATGCTGGGAAAGGAGGAAGACCAAATATTAGATGGACTGACTCTCCGGAGGAAGCCACAGGCTTGAATCTACAAGGCTACTGAGGATAGGTCATGTTTGAGATTGCTCTTTCATGGGGGTCACCATAAAGATGATGGGAGCACCACCTAGTCCAGCATTAATAAATCAGTTCTGGTTTTTGAGGCCTGATAATGTGGATATATTCTTGAATGAGTACATTCTACCACACATGTATTCCAACTTTACCTCTCATGGCTCAACACAATATAAATATTTGCCACATCGTCCTACTTTTATGACTGAAGAAGTGGACTTGTCTATGAAAGCTTACATTAAAATATAGCAGTTAGTCTTTAAGGTGCCACAACATTTTTGCCTTTTGCCTTTTTATTTTTATTTTGTTTCTGCCTGATATGCTAGCACAGATTAACACAGCTATCTTCTCTAAAAGTAATTATACTGTTATAATACACATGGTGTGCCTTTGGGGGGTATTGCCACAATTAACCATGTTTGACATAGCTGCATATTGAGTTTTTAATAAATATATTATTTACATGCTGTCTTTCTCCTCATAGGGGACCCAAGGGGGCATATAGCAGATAAAACAACAAATTGAAAAACACTATAGAAATATCCTATTTTACAAACCAATTAATCATATACTAAGATTTTAAAGGTCAGGTTTAAAAACAAGTCAAAAACATTTAGAAGTCTGTAAGTTAAAAAAAACTAAGTGTTCCTTCATTTGGGGAAATATACTTCCAAACATTACACCGTTTGTTTAGATATGCAAGAGGAGTTTGGCCATTGTATTTTTAGCAGTGGACTTTATTTTATGCTGTGAATTGCTATAAGTCATGCACTGAAAGTTTAAATAAATAAATAAATAAATAAATAAATAAATAAATAAATAAATGTTTGTTCACAAATTGAGACAAGGATACCTGAAATATTATTTTCTCTCATTGTTGTTTAGATGCCTCCATGATCTATGGTCAGCTTTTCTTGGAGCACCCCCACTATCACAAGTGCAGTGAGAGGCTACTGCAGGAAAAAAAATGTACTCATTGCTGACGCTGCAAATAAATGCCTGGGAAGCCTTACCTGGTGCTTCCATTTGTGTCATTTTGATGCCCAAGATTATTTTCCCAGGCTTTCTGGTTCACTGACATTGCATTCATGCTCCTGAGTGTTGGCTTCCCTGTCTACTGATTGGTTCTAATAACCCTGTTTCACATTGTGGTGTTGCAATGTTCTCATCTCAATGTATTTCACTGGAATTTTAATTTCTTGCAAGCTGGGCTAGGAATTTATTAAAGCAGGATATCAAGGATGTAAATCCCTTGCAGTGCAATCTTATATGCATCTAGTTAGAATCAGAAGTATTGATTTACTCCTTAGTAGGTGAGTACAAAACTGTAGCCTCAAATGCATGCATAATCCTGCAATTCCCTTCACTGAGATGGAATGGAAATTTGTATCTTTAAAACCCTGGTTAGATTTCATTGCTCAGTTGTACAGTATAATATATCCTTTCCATGGACTTGTTCCAGGTTCACCCCCTAGCTTTTCCAGCTAAATGTTCTCTTTTATAATGAGAAATCGCTCCTGTGTAAAGCCCTGGAGAGCCTCCATCCATCAATACCAGACAGCACTGAAATAGTCAGAACGCTTCTCTCACCAATGTTAAAAAGTTTCAAATGTGCATACTGCAGTAGCTTCCTTTTAGTTGGGAAACCAACCTTACCAGACATAGTAGAGACTGTCAGAATGACAGAGCCAACTTCACTGGCCCCAGATTATCAATAACATGGCTTCTCCTATTCTCAGTTTAAGATCAAACTGGCAGCTGTGTTTGTGCACACTGGTTCCGTTGTGCTTGTACATGCTAACTCTATAGTGCAATGACTTTATCCAGTTTATCTCCAGTTTATTGTCTGAATCGCTATTTGCACATCTCTCTCTCTCTCTATCTCCCCCACCCTACCCCTACCCCACCCTTTCTGTAAGAAGCCTGGAGTCATGGAGCTTGAAGCTTTGTGTTCAGTCACTTGTTATTGAAACACTGCCTTAGTATCTTTACAGTATCACCAAGTGAGCACTTATTCGATGTCATATTTAGGGAGCATCAAATATGTGAAAACTATGTGAAAAACAAGCTGCAGGAGTCCCTGGAAGTAAGGCCTGACAGCTTAACTGGATGTCATGATATACATATATAAACATAGCATTTAAGTATGGTTTGAGCTTTAACCACATTCCTTGTATATCTGAGCAGTGCAAGTTTTTCCAAGCTTCTTTCTCAGCTTGGATGTACTGTATTGCACAGGCGCTCTGCATTGTGCTTTTTTTTAATGAACTAGTGATGTTAGTAATCTATTTCAATTAGACAGGCCAAATTTAGTTAAAGCTCATTTTCTCCATGGAACCCTGTGTGCATGATAACCAGGATTAAGGATCACAAACAGAGAATGCAAAAATCCTGGAGAGAGAGGGGGGGAGGGGGAGAGAGATGCAGCTGGAGGTAAGCCAAGATCTCAGATAAGGGATGCTTCATTGATTGAGTGAATGCATTCATACTGATAGGGGTGGGGGAAGGGCTGGCAGGGAGCTCTTGATAAACAGTCTTTCCAGCTGCTAGGAGTCTTGCTCTCTATTAGTGGGTGCTATCACAGCCACAATGGGGAGCAGATTTCACAAGCCTGTCTAGTGTCCTTACATCGCTCATAGACTGGAGGCCATTGGCCGGAATAGAGAGGCTTGTCAAAGCCTCCTTGTTATGGAGGTCTACAAGAACAATCTTTGAAATGTGCTGCATTCATGATAGGCTGTTGCTGTTGGCAGCAGAGCAAAAGAGACCGAGCATGATTCAAGATGCAAAGAAGGTGGGTAAAAGCTTAGAAGGGAAGGATACCTTTAGGTTCAGTTCTAGTGGCTCCAAACAAGAAGTGTCTCCATCGTGCTCTTACTAATCTACAAAGTACAATGATTGGAGATTTTGTTGCCTTATACTTTTTCACTCCATGTTCCCAGTATTTTGTGTATAATACAGTAGTAGTAAAGGGAACCCAGTAAATGAATATATTTTGTCTACCATCAGGTCAATTCTGACTTATGTTAGCTCAGTTAATTTGGTTTCTGGACACCGAGTTGAGAGTTCTGTTCCCCACAATGCATCAGTATACATGCACCCCAGAATATTAGTATTGTACCAACCCCACCCAAAAAATATTGGCAAGCCATGCTAGCAAGCTATAGTGAAAGTTGAGGATAACAGACAACATACAGCTATCAAGAGGAATGCAACATCTGTAGGTCTCTGCTGTAATCACTGCTCTTCAATTTGCCCTCCAAAAATATCTGCAGCAAATCACCTGCCGACTAAATCATTTTTTGCAATAATTTTAACAGAGAGTTTACCAACAACATCCAATATGCAGAGATACAGTATGACTAGCTGATAGACGGTCTGCCCCAGTTATTCAGTGCTACGTACGGTAAACAAGTAAGAAGCAAGATCTAAAAATGAGTGTTAAGAAAACCAAGCTAGCAATAAGGAGTAAAAAAGCAAGCATTTCAGTTAACACACTTAAATATATAAAATGAAAACGTGGAGCATGTTGTCAAATATAATTATTTTGGAATCTGGGCATAGCTATGCAATAAATATCAGAATAGGGGTAGCCTGAAGTAACTTCCTTAGAATTAAGAATGTAATAGGAAACAAAAAAAATGCTTTTGAAAATGTGCATTGTATTGTACACTTTTTTCTTGGCTCTACTGTACAGCACGAAAAATAGGCAGGATGCTAAGACTTTATCGGTTCAAGAGAGTAACTGACAAGGAAGCACTGAAGAAAAGACGAGCAGATAGAAATCATTAAACATATAAAATGTAGAAAGCTATATACTCCTGTCTTGTAATGAGAAACAGAGAACACAGATTTTTACAAGTGATCATTCAAGGTAAAATAACTGCAAAAAAGGAATGTAGGAATGAGGCTGAACCTTGAGGATTGGATGCAGCAAAATGTCCCTGTTTAAAGTAGCCACACCCAAGGGCAAGCTAGGCATAGTAAGTATACCCAGCCCTGATAGGAGAGGAATGAGGAAGAACGGGAGAGGAAGAAGTCACTGTGAACAATGTCAAGACTCCCGATTTCCCTTCTTTTGTTATTCAATCTTTGAACCAGACTTGGACAAGATAGAAGATGGCTTTAAACAGAGGATTCTGTACAGCATGATACAGCTTGTGGCATCAATGTTATCAAATGACTCTGTGTCCAATAGCAGTGCTGTCAGCTTTTAGATATTAAAGGTCATGCTTTTCAGGGACAGCTTTGGCATTAAGTGAAAGGCTATGTGGATGGCTCTCTTTTCCGCTCATTCAGTTGGGGTTATTCTCCCAATCTGTTGTTTTCATGGGGACAAATTAAAAAATGCAATATTGGATAAATATCACTGATTTGTTTAATATTCATCCCTTTATATTCCTTGGGTCCACAGACCATGATGAATACAAAGGGACAAATATTTAACTTTTTTATTCATCCCCATTTGATGTGGGTTTTTTTCCCTTGCCATCTTGGAAAAGATGGCCACCTGGTTTCCCATAGGACCCCTAAGCTAAGGGAAACTGGCTGCCCTATTCCAAAATGGCGGTGGCGTCACTTAGGACAAAAAGAAGCCACTGTTTTAGGCCCTGCAAAAGGCAGCCCAATTTGCCTTAGAGCTACAGCCTGTCTAAATAAAACCCTATGAACCAACAAACCAATTTGTCAGTTTGGGATTTGTCAACCTTGACAAACCACGACTAACCACAGTTTGGTCAGTTGGTCCCCATCTCCATTTATGATAGTTTTTCTATTGGGGGATTTATCTTGCTGCTTTCTGTGCTATTTTGCAAAATTTGTAATTATATTTTATCTTTAGAACATTTACTTTGGGTTGTAAATGCTTTGTTTTTTCTAAAGACCAGGGTTTATATTTGACATAATTTAGCCATCTACTCTCATGAGGCTTTCTTTCTCTTTATTAGATACTGATCTTGTGTAAGAACTTAAAGTAAGTGAGGTAACTTCATCTGACAGATGTTGGAAGAAATATCAGTTCTGAAATCAGACAGCCGCTACTCCCAATAGTGCAGAGTGTTTTGACTCTTGTAGAAATAAATCCTATTAAAGTGGATTTCTGCATTTTCATTACAGTGGAAACGTGTTCTAAAATCTAATACTCCAGTTTTGCCATTTGTAATGGAAACTGAACAATACATAATTTTAAAAAAATTGAACTGCATTCAAGACAAAACTGATTTCCTCTTCTTTTAGTTATTTCATAAAATAAATGTGCCCTTCAGCAGTGTTGCTTACATGTGCAGGAGCTCTGAGCAATATTATGCTAAAATTAAATTCTAATTAGGATTTTACTTGATTCTTTAGTTACTAAGCTAAACATGGGTCATCAATGCTAAAAGAGATGGGAGAAACAAGACTTACAGAAATTCTATATACTTTCAAGGTTGAAGTTTTATTATTAGATTCAGCAACTTTATGAATTGATGGGCTAAGAAAACTGTCAGTGAAAAATTCCAGTTGAATAATACTGTACTGTAGCTGGCACTCGGAGCTTTCCCCTCTTTAGACAACCAGGAGCAGATAAAATCAGGGTTTATATCAGAATGCAAGGATTTACTGGATTATCAGGAAGACTGGTATGATCTGCTGCCTGCCCACTCAGATTTCTCTGTTTCCTGGGGGAAGGGAGTGGATTTTTTATAGAGCAGTGTATTATTTTGAACTGTCTCTATTTTAATGCAAAGTATTTTGGAAAGTAATTTTATTTGAATAGGCATTTTCAATCTGACATTGGTAGAAATGAAAATGAAAATACTGTCTCAGATCAACAGGATTCAGAGCTACAGTACTTGCATTTTAGCCTTAGGGCATAGCTGTAATATATTATGAAATAGTGTATCACCTATACTTCAAAATACACTGCTGTACAGCTACAAAGAACGATCTCACAGCCTTTGGCTAAAGTATTGTATAGCCATTGGATTTCCAAGATCAGAGACTTCTCTTAGTTCTACCTTGAATATCATCATATAGCAGTACAGAATATGTAGATAAACTTAAAATTAGAATTTTGCTTTGAAGTGCAGTCTTCATTTCCTTGAAGGTTAGATTTCAGGGATATGTTGCAAGTCCCACAATTCTGTACAGAGTTTTTGTTCCTTTTCATTCAGTCTTTATAAAATTTATGAAGGTTTAGTGCAGTGTCTGATCTAAATTATAGAGAAGAGCAAAATGAGCACCAGTAGCAATGTGGTCCTTACAAATACCATTGCATTAACATATATAATATACAGTGGTACCTTGTATAAAGAAATTAATTTGTTCCAAATGAATTTATGTTAAGCAAATTTTCCTTTATACAAATGTCCCATAGGAATGCATTGAAAACAGAGTGATCCCATTTTGATGTTGTACAAATTCGCCCCATAGACGATTATGTTAAGCAAATTTCCCCTATCTCTGGAATTTTTTATGTTGTACAAATTTTATGTTATACAAACTGTTTGTTATACAAGGGTCCACTGTATTAGTCAGCACTCAAATTATTTGCCTCTTTGCTCTTGCTATTATGTGCCATTAAGTCACCTCCAAGATTCATTTGAAATGTGGCATTGGGGGTGAGCTTTGCAGGTACCCAAAGCCACCAGCAGGAGAAATAAGTGGATTCGAGATCAGAACTAACTAGGCCTCTTCCTAAAAGCAAATAGTGACTGAACATAGGCTTATCATATTTTGGGCACATAAAAATACAGGATGAATTAGAAAAAACAACGATGCTGGGAAAAGTTTAAGGCAGTAGTAAAGAGAAAGACCAAGGGACAGATTGACTTAATAAAGAAAGCTGTGGCTTTCTGTTTGCAAAAGCTGAGTAGGGTTGTTTATAACAAGACTTTTTAGAGGTCACTAATTCTTAAGGTTCCCATTAAGTCAGAAGCAAGTTGATGACATATAACAACTTTACCCATATAGTCCTTCTTGTCCAGATGGTTTCAGTGGCCCTATATTGGAACCTATGAATATCCATATACTGTAAATTGAAAATGACACAGCCAAGAGTAACTATGAAAAAAAATTACCTCAGACTTCGAAGGCCCCTTCCAACTTCACTATTCTATGAAGCTCTGGGAAATAAACTAAAAGATTTTGGGGCCCAGATAATCCTTCCAGGATTAGCAAAGGGGGTTGGGTGAACAACTGGCTAGAAGGTGGTGCTGATGTGAAGGATTTGAATTTTGAGATCACCGGCTTCACTTCTGGGAATATGGACTGCTGGAAGTGATAGGTTGCACCTCACATGGACTGGGTGAATGCACTTGGCCACAACATGAAGGATATCACGAGGAGGTACTGTAGTGGTAAAGTATTGGTGTGTGTGCCATGGGGGTGGTTTCTCAGGATACAGAATTTGTTCAACTTGATGCTACAGACTGCTCCCCCCACCCCCCTTTCCGACTGCCCCTGTCAGCTCCTTATTTGGTCCTGTTGTCTTCTCTTCATCCTCTGCCTTTGCCACCATCTTGAGACACAGTAGGCCTGGCTTCCCTTCTGGGAGCCACACCTGCATGCAGTCTGTGCAAGCCTTTGCCTATCAGCAGGACATGGAAAGGGGAAGCAGGTCCAGCTCCTGGAACAGAAGTTCAGCCTGTCTCTCAAGATGGCAGCAATGGTGGTGGTGGTGGTGGAGGAGGAGGAGGAGGAGGAGCTGCTGCTGCACCAGGTGGGGAGGCAATAGGATAGTGGGAAGAGGGCAGGGGTAGGCTGTAGGGCTGCAAATAGGTGGTCCAGCACTGTGTAGCCCCAGATTAGGGCCCATGATGCCATACTGGAGGAGGAGGAGGAGGAGGAGGAGGAGGCATGACTAGATAGAGAGGGGATAGGGGCAATGGGAAGGGGGCAGGAGCGAGCTGTAGCAGTGTCATAGTGGGGTGGGGAACAGGGACAATCACATCAGACACAATTTTTTAAGGGCCCAAAAATTTGCCCTGCCACAGTTGCAGGCACACCACACTGTGCCACTATGAAGAGGGCTTTAAACTGTATTGGAAGAGGGGAGAGAGATAAAACCTCAGAGGAAACCAACACAGAGGACATTCAAAATAAATTAGGCATCACTACCAGATTTTTAAAATGCAAATTAAATCATAGACTTTCTACTGCACAGAATGTGACAAGTCTTGTCTGGTTGCTTTGCTTTATTTATTTATTTATTTTATTTGTATACCGCCCGTCTTCCCAGGGAACTCTGGGCAGTTAACAATAGGGTTGAAAGAGCAATAAAACACAAGTTAAATTGGGTGGGGGGGAGAGAAAAAGAAAAAAAATTAAAAGAAGAAAAGGAAGAGGAGACAATACAATAATAAAAGAGAATCATCGGCAAGAGGTGCCAGAGAGAAAAAAAAACTACCGTATTGTAGAATGGAAACATGAAAGCCATAAATGTATTCCTGAGAAGTCCCTTCTGGTCCTAGAGACTGGAAGTAGGAAAGAGTTAAGCTGTAGACAAGACCTTTTGCTACAGTGAGAAGATGCACTGTTGCAGTGATATAACTGATCCCTGTTGCAGTGATGTAACTGGTTTGATTAGCAAAAAGAATAACCCATTTATACATCACTCTTCCCCTGATTTTACTTCAAGATTTTGTATTGAATTAGCCTGGCACTGAGGATTGTTTCCTTCTGATAAGAACATTAAGAAGAAGGAAGAGAAGAGTTATTACTGTAACTCCCCCGGCTCACAAGAACATTGATTTAGCTCTCCATTAACAAACCAGCACAGAAAAAGTAGATATACTTACAACCGGAACATTGCCTCATGTTGTAAATGTAATGTTAATTTCCTTAATAAAATATGCCCCTACTTTTCCATAATGGAAAAATGTTTTCTGCACAAATACTTTGGACAATGCCTGGTAGAGACAGAGCTTGGCCTTTGGCATATAATGAACTGTGAAAGGGCTCAGAGTATGTGATTTTAGTTATAAACCACCACCCTACCCCCATTCTTATCTCATTCAAGCACTGGTGCTGGATCTGTTGAAGTAGGTTTACGGAAAATCTGTGAACATTCTTGGATCTACTGAATATTGTGATAATAGCTCCAGGCCAGAGACCATCCAAGCTGCAGAAATCTCCAGACAGTAAATGCCTTGGTCATGGTCATCTTTTGTGGATGACCGTTTGTCTTCTTTTGCAATGGCAGTTCATTCTTCATGTATGAAGATTTCTGGAACTGTAAAAGGAGTGGGGGCTTATATAAAGGCCCCATGAGTCTTTCCCCGGCAGAAGTACAGAGATAGGAAACGTTGCCTTTTTTAGACTACACTTCCCACAATCCTCCTAGTCATCGACATTTCTGGGAGCTGTAATGAAATAAGCCTGCAGAAGTCCCATGGAGGGCAGTCATCCAAGTGGAAACCAGGACTGATACACTGTTTGGAATATCAGATCCTCTTGCAAACTGAAATGAAAACACCACCCTTTAATTCAGATGCAGCCTCAGAACATCTCTAAGCTCTGGGCCTCAACTAAGAAACTACCTGGCATATTTTCCATCTTGCCAAGGACTTTACATATAAGCAATAACTCCTGGCAACTTCATCTTTTGCTATGTTTTAACCTGTTGGTACAGCTCTGAAGAAGAGTGATTTTGCCCTCAAAATATTCGCAACTTATTGTTATTTTTCTAGTAGCCTAAAGGTACCACCTGCTCTACTTTTGTATTTGGTTTTTGTAATGGCTATACGGCTCCTCAACTTGTTTTGCTTCAAACTGAAATAGGAAGCTCTTGTTTTGTGTTTCTTCGGCTAACTGGAAGTGGGACCTGATTTCCTGAAAAACAGAAAACCTGCCACTCCCTACTTGGCTGGACTGCAGACAGAAAACATTTTACCGCTGCAGCCTAGCCATGCTGCAATGAACTCTCACAATTTTGGAAGGAGGTTGGAGACAACCCCTCTCACAAGATACAGAGAGATGTCATAATCCTGGAAAGAGAGCATTAAACAACTTCCTGCCCAGGCGGGGTCAGTCTATCATGGCTGGGAGGAGTTGCCTAAGCACACAAGTATACTATCAAGGTCATATAGGGTGGGAAAACCAGGGCCAGCCCCAAGCTTAGTGACTGGCTTTTCAAATCAATAAAATATAAACAACAATAGATAAGTAGTGATGGCATAAGTAACACTGGATGAAGCCGTGTGTTTATTTTTGGTTTGACACCTTTTTATCACAGACTTCTTCCAGTGAATTCAAGGTATCCTATTGGTTTGCTTCTTCACTGTTAGATCCTCACAAGAACCCTGTGAAATCAATCAGGCAGATACTATGACTGTCTCAAGGTCACCCATAGACTTCTAGGGCAAAATGGTGAATTGAACCCAGGTTTCCTATGTCCATTAGTCTGGCACTTGAACCATGACAGCACACTGAGTCTATGTTAAGCCATACTAAATGGTATGTGGGCAGCCTGGTTAAAACGTCTAAGTGCCACTGTTTTCTGCAGTACTGTACTTGGTAGGGAAGATATTCCCATCATTTTGCCCCTGGTAAAATATTTCTCCACATTGGTGGGTGATTCTAGTATCCACCTTGTCAGCAGCATTTTCTAAGCAGTATGCCAAGAGGTCCTCCCTCATCTTCACAAGACACTAGTTACCCCATGGTGGGTGTCGGAGATAAGATAGGAAAGCCACTGTCTTAAAAGGAACAGTTTAAACATCCCATCTATGATTCATCAAAACCTTAGCTTTAAAAATGATACTGTATTTCTGGATGTAGGGCCAGAAAGACAGAAGGGGCCCCACGGAAGAGAGTGCCGCCCACACCTGCGGAGGTCGAGAAGGAAAAGGGAGGAGGCCAGAGCTGCCCGACTGAGGGAGGAGGGGGAGTGAAAGAAAGGGAGAAAGCAGTTTGAAGAGCCCCTGAGATTGGCTGAACAAGAAAAGGCGGGAAAGGCCAACCAACTCCCCCGGCTGTGGAGTAGGGGTTTGGGGAAGCAAGAAAAGGGAAAGCGTGTGTCCTGCCCCCAGATTGGAGATGGGTCTGGATACACCGGATACACCGGGAAAGGGGAGCACTTGATGATGCCTCAGGCTGAGGCCAAAAGCTACCAACGAAGAGCCCACAAACCCGGGTGTTTGTATTGGGGGGAGAAGGAAGCGAGAGACTACAACCGTTAGTTAAAGAAGATAAGGCAGGACTTGGCATTTGAGAAATGGGTGAAGAAGACTAAGGAAGAAGAGCAACGGACTGAGGGGTACTCCTGCGGGAGGGGTCTGGCTTTGAGGGACGACTTCCTTCTCTGGAATTGGCATTGGGGGAGGCCTGGACCCAAAGCCACCTTCGAAGTTGGGGTACAGCTGGAGATGCCGACCCAGGACTTGGGACTGCCGAAGGGGTCTGGTGGAAAAACCCCCTTTCAGGGGCAGAAGGAGGGTTGAACTTTTCATTTTTTACTCCTACCAGAGACTCTAAGGATAATCCGTTCATTGTTGATATTAGTTCTGTTGAACCAGTCATAAAGAGAAGTGCCTCCAGAAGTCTGGAAGAAGACAATAACATTCCAGTTTGTTCTTAAAAAGAAGCCTCTTTATTGGACTCTGCAGGACGGGCAGTTTGGCAGAATGGTGAACCCTCACACTCGACAACACTGTGGGGGGGGGGGGTTTCAAGAATTCGAAAATGTCCAAACATCTGCAGATGTACTCTGTCTCAGGACACTGTTATATCATATGGAAGAGAAAATGTCCAAAAATTTCTCTGTTTTGTTCTCTAACCCCCCCCTTCCCCAGTGCTACATACTGTATACTTTTGTGAGTTCTTGTTCTTGTTAAGAAAGATTTTTCAATTTCCTGTACTGTGATGTTATGTAGATCTTGCATCTCCTCTGTTTGTTTCCCCTGGGTTTTATTTTCATTTCTTGACGGACATAGATCAGCATACTGTTAGTCCTTCATGGTAGCCAGTAGTGGGGGCCAAAACTGTACAATTCGTAGATCTGTATGCATTCATTTATTTGCCTGTGAATTCACATGTACATAAATAGATACATGTGAAACAGACAAACTCACACATTTCAGAAATATAATTTTTGAGGTCTTTGAACCATGCTTTAAATTAAACTATATATCTCCAAGGTTTGGTGTGACATTCATTTTCCTAGCATTTGAAAGCTATACAGATAGCTATTGCTGAAATACACTGGTGTTGCTAGAGAGTGCTTATGCTTATTAGAGTAAGAGAGATAAGCAGGAAGAATGATCTCATTTTCCAGGCCCATCTTTCTAATGTAAACAGACCATTTTCCTCTTCCTATTCCAAACAAAATATCCAGTCCTCAATAAAGGGATTATTTGAAAAACCGGAGCACAGAGGTAAGTGAAACATTATTCTATAGCACACTACCCTCTAGTGGTAAACCATTTCTGCAGTGGTGTCTTCAACAGTTATAACCAGCAGTGAAACAACTTATCCACTTAAGATGTGAATAAATTTGTTTCTTCTGTTTTTCCCTCCCTCCCTCTGGGGAGCAACAATGAGCAAGCAGAGAAGACTCCAGTGGCAGGCTCCCTCTTCACAAGGGAAGAGTGTGAGGGTGTCTCTGTGTGTGGTTGAGGAAAACAGTGCCCCAATCCAGTTGGTTTTATTTACAGTACTTTCCACACATCTCCTCTACCTCCCAGTAACTACTGGGCCAAAAATAATGGGGGGGGGGAGATAGAAAGATGCTGCTATCTGTCAATAATTTTGAGTGGTTGGGTCTTAGCAGGCCACAATGACTCTCCTTTTTTACTAAATAAAATAAGTAAACAGCAACACTTGATACAGCATGATACAGATGACACTACCAATGTATCGTGATTATCTAGAACAGCACTGTCAGTAGGAAATTCTATAAGCCGTGGACTTCACTTTATACTAAAAAAAAAAATTAAAATGGTAGAGTGGATGAAAAGTAAAGATGAGTGTTCTCCAGCAACACCACACACAGCTGTGAAGATTCTCAGTCATCCAGGTGAATTTATCTGAAAGTTGAGTCATGGCAAATGGACTTATTTTCTTGAGAGACTGAAACATTTCACTGCTCATCAAAACAGCTTCGTCAGTCTGAGGAAAGCTGATTGCGAATCCTCCATTTTACAGTTCACTTTGACCTCATGTCACCCGGGTTTGAAATAGGCCCATAAGATGGGCCAAGGTGACACAGACATGGAGAGGATGACATGGTATAATAGCTCTAAAAAGGCATGTTCAAGACACATGTGGATGCCATAAAGTAAACCAGCACCAAACGAGATCCAAATAGCAAACTATTCTGCTATGTGGATCACTTTTGTGTTCTTGTGATATCAAAGAGGTTCCATGTTTGAACAGTTCATTTTAACTAATCCCACAGATATCTTATCATAGAATCTTTTTAAACACAACTGAATAATCCGTATCTATCCAAATAGTGTGTCAGGCGTGTCCAAACTTCGGCCCTCTTGATGTTTTGGACCACAACTCCCAGAATTCTAAGCTTAGCTTGCCAATGACAAAGGACTGTAGGAGCTGCGGTCCAAAACATCTGGAGGGCTGAAGTTTGGACATGGTTGGTGTACATTATTTTATTTGCTTGTTTTTAGGATTTTTAAATATATATATATATATATATATATTTAAAAATGTAACCATTATCTATTAACAAATCTGTGCATGACAACTTCCTGCCTTTTCTTAACTGAGAAAATGATAACAAAGCACCTCATTAATGAGCAAACTGATTACCAAACCAAACATCAAAAGATTACAGAATTGGACATCAAAGTACAGTGGAACCTTGACTTACATGCCGCTTGACTTACAGCATATTTGACTTGCAGCAAGAAGGGGCCTGTTTGACTTGTGCCACGGGCTTTGACTTACAGCTTGGAGCCCTGGCGCAAGGCACCGGAATCTGGCGGCCGCCACAACCCAGCATTGCGGCTGCCACCTCCAAACTGCTCCTGCCTTTTTCCTCTCCTTCGGCAGTGGCGGCTTTGGCGAGGCCAGCTCCGAGCACCTGGAGCTGGTCCTCGGCCTCGCCAAAGCTGCCGCTGCCGCAGGAAGAGAAGAAGGGGCGGGAGCTCAGGGCTGGCCTCACTGGTTAGACAGTTGGCTCAGTCTTGTAAAAAATCTAGCTGCAGAATTCTGGTCCACAGTGGAAACATTTAGTTGGGGAGCTGTACAGTTATGGGACTCTAATGGTAAGCATAGGGTTGTTCAGAACTTGGAACGTCAGGTTAAAAATCAGTAAAACTTAAATGTTAGACATTGTTGCTATGAACATTAAAAAGTGGAGGCATATAACTTGTGGATTACAATTCCACTGCCTCCTCCTCTCTTTGAAGAGACACTTCATTTACATCCCCGGAAGGAATCTCCTATCCCAGTCGACTTTGTATTAAATTGCTGTTTTCGGGGGCCTTTTTCATCGTCTGGAACAGATTAATCCACTTTCCCATTACTTTCTATGGGAAAAGTTCATTTGACTTAAGGCATGTTTGACTTATGTCTAGACCTCCCGCTGGAATGGATTAATGACGTAAGTCAAGGTTCCACTGTATATCATACCTTGGGCTATCTGACCAAGGTATGCCTTATCACTTTCTGACCTTCTCACCAACAACTTGGTAATCTGGCCAGCTAAGACTGGTTTCTGTTAGCTTCCGGAACACAAAGTTTTCCCAAGTAATCTCTGGTAATCTCTAATGTCTGGTCAGTGTTTAGCAGTCACTTAGGTATTTTATAGTAAGCATTGAGCACAAAGAGGAAGATTGCTGCATACCACACTAGACCTCGCCATTCTTCACATGGCCTTTACAACATTCTAATATAGTTGGAGGTATCTGTTCAGTGCCAAGAAAGTACAAAGTATAATATGCACATACATAAAGGAAATAAAAAATTCAGCTTCTCAGTAGGTCTTTGCTCAACCCAGAAGAAGGATTTGCTGACTCAGTCCTGGTTGTGTCTTGATTAAATTACTGCAGAGTTCAAATTCTACACAGCATTTAACTGTGTGTTTCTCATATTTTGCCATAATGGGATTTTAAAAAGTAATTCAGATGGAGAAGAATCATATGGAAAGTTGATTTAAAGTACCACTGTGCCATAGAAGTGAATAGGCAGGAAAGGCAACAGTATATTGAAATAACAAAAGTATGATATGCATTGTGATACTATTTATTCCATTAAACATGCTGAAAAGAACCGGTTACTTACCTGTAAATGTGGTTCTTTGAGTGGACCTTTGTGAAGCCACACAGATGGGTTTCCCAACATGCACGCGCGAGGCTCCAGACTTTCCTAGCAACAGAAAGTTTGTTAGTCTCTTCCCCTTTGCACTGAACATGTGCAGGAGACTTCCTACCCAAGCCCTCGTAGCTGCCCGCGTGCAACCCATAGTGGAACACAGTGTGATGACTCAAGGGGAGGCGGGAGGGTGCTGTATGGCTTCACAAAGGTCCACTCAAAGAACCACATTTACAGGTAAGTAACTGGTTTTTCTTCTTCGTGCCCTTTCTGGAGCCACACAGATGGGTGATTACTAGAGGTACTCAGAGGATAGTGGGAAGTCATGCCATCACAAAGGAAAGGACAGCTGTTCCAAAAGTTGTAGAGGACCTCACTCGAGCATTCATCCTGTAGTGCTTCACGAAGGTCAGGAGTTTGGATCACGTGGCAGAGTTGCAAATGTCCTCTAAGAAGACACCTATCAGGAATGCAGCAGAGGAAGACACAGATCTGGTACAGTGAGCCCTGACTGGGCAAGGCAATGGCCTTTTACCTAACTGGTAAGCAAGTTCAATAGTAGAAACAATCCAGCGTGATGGGCTCAGGGAGAAAACAGGCAACACTTTAGAACTAGGGTTGTAACAGATAAACAACTTCATTTTGGAACAAAGAGAAGCAGTTCTGGATAGGTAAAAAGTGAGAGCTTGATAGGCATCCAACATACAAAGATCCTGTTCAAGAGGGGTTGAAGGATCCAGAAAGAAGGTAGGTAAAGATATGGGTTGGGAGAAGTGGAAGGGGGAAACCACCTTAGGTAGAAAAGAGATGTCTGGGTATGCTACAACCTTGTCTTTGTAAAACTGAAGGTACGGCGGATCACAACGCAGAGCACTGCTGGAGCATCTCACGAAGGTGATGGCCAGTAAGAAGGCTGTCTTAAAGGACAGCAGACATAAGGAAGGGTAGGATTAACAGGAAAAAAGTCTTTGTCCATAACAAAGGAGAGGAATCTTTTCCATTTATATGAATAAAGATGTTTAGTAGAGAGCTTCCATGCAGCCAGTATAATGTCCTGAACTATCTCAGGATCCTCCAAGCCATAAGATATAGGCATTCTAGATCAGGGTGAAAAATCTGTCCATTGTTCTGAGTCAAGAGGCTGGGACCAGAGTGCAGTCTGAAATAGTCGGAAGATATCTTTAGGAGGTGAGTGAACCGAGGTTGTCTGGGCCACCAAGGAGCTATCAGGATGGCATTCACTCTTTCTTGTCAAAGCTTGGTCACCGCTTTGAGGAGAAGAGGAAAGGGGAAAACACATAAAGTAAGTGACGACCCCAGTGGAACATGAAAGCGTCCCCCAGAGATCAGCTGCCTCTTCCTGCCCGAAAGCAGAACTTGTGACATTTGAAGTTCACTGTTGTGGCAAAGAGGTCAATTTGGGGGTTACCTACCAGTGAACTATAGACTGGAAAGTGAAATGGTGGCAGTCCCACTCATCAAATGACTTGTTCAGCCTGTTGAGGTGATTGGCAGTGTCGTTTTTGGACCTATGGGAAAGCTATGGGAAAGATGTGATGCTCCATGCACCATTCCCAGAAGTCCACAGCCAACAGCAGGAGACATTGAGAATGAGTGCCACCCTGTTTGTTGATGTAGTACATGGTGGTTGTGTTGTCGGTGACCACCTGTACTACATTGCCAGAAAGGAGTCAGCAGAACTCCTTGAAAGCCTTGAAGACCACCAGGAATTCCAGCTGGTTGATGAGGAGGGATTTCTCCTGTGATGACCAGATGTCGTGGATCATCAGAATGCGGCAGAAAGCTCCCTACCCATTGAGACTGGCATCCGTCGTGAGCTGGATTGAAGGTAAAAGTGGACAGAGGAGGCTGTGTTTGTTCACCCACTATTGGGGTTGGGAAGAGAGTTCTGTGACTTGGACGGGCTTTGAAGTCTTGAAGTGGGTCAAGCAGGATTGAAGAGATCTCATCTTTAACCTGGCATGAGGAAGGATCAAAGTGGTTGAGGCCATCAGACTGAGTAGACATTGGTGGTATGAGCCATGAGCCACAAACCTGGCTAGAAGAGGAAAATGGATGATGCAATGCCCTCTAGGCTGCTGAATGGTGGAAAGGCTCTAGCCATAGTAGAATCCAGGACCGCTCCAATGTAGGAGACTCTTTGAGCAGGTATCAATAGGATTTTTTGGGTTGACCTGCAGGCTGAGAGTGTCCAGAATGTGAAGAACAAAATGAATGTCCTTTTCCGCTTGGCTCCTTGTTTCTAACACAATAAGCCAGTTGTCAAGATAGGGGAAGACCAAGATGCCACAAGTTCTTAGGTATGCAGCGATTGGAGCCATGCACTTTGTGAAAACACGGGTGGGGTGGGACGTTATCAAACCAAATGGCAGGGCAGAATATTCATATGCCTGGTCTCCTACTGCAAACCTGAGGAATTTTCAATATGCTGGATGGGTGGAGATGTGGAAATACGCATCTTTCAGGTCTATCACTCCAAACCACTCTCCCCTGCGGAGGAGGGGAATAACCTGTGACCATTCTGAATCTCATGGTAAGGATGTACTTGTTGATCTGGTGAAGATCCAGAATGGGGCGAAGGCCTCCATCCTTCTTCGGAACGGTGAAGTGTCTTGAAAAGTGGCTTTGATGGAGAAAGGCAGGAGGATCTGGTTGGACTGTTCCCTTTTGCAGCAGGAATGCGTCCTCTTGCAGAAGGCAGAATGATGGTACTGTAAAGATGTTGCCCGTAGGTGGTAAGGATTGAAATACAAGACAATAACCTCTTTCGAGGATGGAGAGGAACCAGCAATCCGAGGTGATGGTGCACCAGGCTTGCAGGAAAGGCACTAGGCGGATAGTTGGGTGCAAGACAGAAATCTTGTCATTGTCATTTGTCCTTATTTCTGAAGGAATAGGAGGAGGAGGGCTTGGACTTCTTACTCTTGGAGGAAGCATAGGCTGGGAATGAAAAAGAGCAGGATGGGCAATCTCTGGGTTGTGCTCTCTGGTAAGATGGATGCTAGTTCTCCTTCCTCCACTGAAAACGTTGCTGACCTTGGTATGAGGAGGGGTCGATACCAACCATTTATCGGTACCTACAGGAGCCAAAGTTGAAACAGGTGAGTATCAGCAGTTTTTTCGGCTCCTTCTTCAGGATCAACTTTGAGGTCGATTTCGTAGAAAGTTGAGAGCCTGGGGAAGAGACGTCGGAGGCTCTATCTTTCTCCATGGAGGTAAGACTTAAGACAGTGATGGCGAACCTTTTACAGACCGAGTGTCCAAACTGCAATTCAAAACCCACTAATTTTTTTGCAAAGTGCCAATACAGTAATTTAACCTGTATACAGGTGGCTATGAAGGGGTGATGTCGGGTGCCCACAGAAAGGGCTCTGGGTGCCACCTTTGGCACCCGTGCCATAGGGTCACCATCACTGACTTAAGAGATTTCTCCAGGAGGTAAGTATTTATCCAGTGCCTACGATTTTTCACAGCTTGAGCTCTAAAACATTTCCAAAACTCACAGGCCTCAGGACAATGGTTATCTCCGAGGCAACAGAGACTCCTAGAATATCCGTCAGAGAAGGGAATTTTCCCAGCACAGTCAACACACTTTTTGAAGGGTGGCAGAAATGTCATAAATAGAATTGAGGATTCAACTAAAGAGAAATATTCTGTAGAAACCAGAATCAAGAGGAGACTGAGGCCGCGGTCTCACCAGCATTTTCTGTGCAGTAAAAGATGGCGTCCTAACCGCAAAGGGAAGTAATTTGTTGCCCCAACTGACCACGCCCCCGGAAGCGCACTTTCACCGAATTTTTTTAGACCACCGCTAGGGGTTGGTTTTAAAAAACTTCCCTTAAAGATGTGCAGTTCTTTGCTACTCTAAGGAGGTGTGACCCCAGAAAATATAGAGTAATTAGCTTCGTACCCCTTTTCCTGCCACTTCCTTTGGGTCCGGCAACAGACGACCCAGGAAAAAGGGAAAAGATGCGTAGTAAGCAAGTAGAGACGGGCACAGAGCAGTAAATACTACTCTGTCGAAAGGACACTAACTGAGCATCAAACACCATGTGACCGCCCCCAAAAAACCTACACATCAAATTAAGATGCGCAGAAAACTTTAGTGAGACTGCGGCCTAAGAAGAAAGAACTTTCCAACACGGTGGTTAGACGGAACTGAGGGTTTGGATGGGAAGCCTCCCGCACATGCTCAGTGCAAGGGGGGAAGGGACTAACAAACTTTCTGTTGCTAGGAAAGTCTGGACCCTCACGCATGCATGCTGGGACACCCATTTGTGTAGCTTCACAAAGGCCATGAAGAAGAACCAATTTAAATAGATTAGGCAAAGCCACCTCTGTACATGGTGACTCTTGGCTTTCCTCAGAGAGACCTACAGTTTAGACCTAAAATTATATGCATAAAATTTAGTTCTGGACAGGATGGTCTAAGGAAGTGCTCATGATGGATAATAATGCCTGAAACTCAGTACTGTCACAACTGGAGTATTCCCATGAGTGGGGATTTGGTGAGTGAATTCCTCTGTAAGTTCCATTGCGTCAGCTGGCCATCTGTAGTTTCATCTTATGACTAGATTTAAGTCACTGTTTCTATACAGTGTTTCTACATGTCCTGTTTTCCTGGCTAAAATACTTCATTAAAATAATCTATTTGATTCCAAACATTTCAAAACTATTCAACCAGTCTCACAAAGCAGGGGTAGGGAACCCACACTCAGTGGATTGCACACAGCTGAATGTTTTATGCCACCACCTCAACCATTGTATTGGTTGCCAAACAAACTAACACCAAAATTGCTGCCAATACAGCAAGCCATATGTCATTCCGAGGTCGGTAAAATGAGTACCCAGCTTGCTGGGGGGGGGGTAATGTGTAGCCTGCACACTGTAATTAAAAAATTGTAAACCGCCCAGAGACCACCTGTAGTGGTATGGGGCGGTATATAAGCAGTAGCAGATTCAATAGGTGCTCTTCTGTGTTGTTTTCTTAATATGCAATGCTATAAGATACTGTGCTCTGTGATCTCATATGGCTATATAGTACATGAAGGAAATAAAAAATGGTTTGTCCTGTAACTACAGGATCCCAAGAGAAGTCACATTTGCTAGACATCTTCTTGGCATGTTTCCACTTCCATAATTCTACTAGTATAAAGCTTGTTCCATTTGCACAAACATCATTTGGAGCTTGGTTTCATTCCAGCATTAGGACTGCTGTAATTGTTATCAGGTTTCAGTGGCAGCTGTAGAGGCACCTCTAGTGGTAATGGTTATTGTACTGCAAGGTTGCATAACAATGAGTGTGGCTTTACAACACAATACATTGTTCAAGTCTGTCAGTCTTTTTTAAAAAGACTTTGATGCACTACTATGCAAAATCTTGTTCACTGGAAGGACAGATTTTGAACCTGAGGCTCCAGTACTCTGGCCACCTCATGAGGAGAAAGGACTCCTTGGAAAAGTCCCTGGTGCTGGGAAAGATTGAAGGCAAAAGGAAAAGAGGACGGTAGAGAATGAGATGGTTGGACAGTGTCATCGATGTAACCAATATGGATTTGACCAAACTCCAGGAGGCAGTGGAAGATAGGAAGGCCTGGTGAGCTCTGGTCCATGGGGTCACGAAGAGTAGGACACAACTGTAACGACTGAACAACAACAACAAAAATGCAAAATCTGCAGTGCAATAAAAATGAGAATCCAAACACAAGGGTGGGTGTTAACTTTAGACCACTGAAATCCAACAAATATTAGCTACTTTTTGACCTCACATAACATATACTTCTGTTTGGTGATTTAGTAAAGGTGTTGCATACCCTTGCCTTTGGGTTGTGTATAAGGATCTCATGGCTTCCCCACATTTTTGTTGAAAAACAAGAATGTTATGCTAACTACAATAGTTTCCGGTTTTTTACTTAGCGTTTTAGTGTGCCTGTGTTTTACGATAAAAGATGCATCTTTCAATGTAAAACTGATCCCTAATTTCCAGCGGCAAAGCAAAGCCGGCAGAACAAATTTGCTACAGTTGCAACAACAGTATGTTTATATGTGCAAGAGAAAAACAGCCCATTTGTTTTTTTAGAAATATGCTAACATGGAAACTCTTTCAGTATTTTACTCGTGTATTAAGAGAGTATCCATCATGTCATTGGGAAAAACCACCCAGGAGTCTTTCCATTATCCGGGATGGTACAGTAGTTCCCCGTTTATCGTGGGATATTAGGTTTCCAAACCTCCTGCGATAAATGAAAATCTGCATTATGCGGACACCATTGTGGTGACGCAGTCTGCATATCAAGTTGGGTCTGGAGGCCTCCAAACCTGGTGGAGGTACCGACACTGGAAGCCTCTGGACCCGGTCACAGGCGTAGGTAGCAGAAGCCTCCAAACACAGCAGAGGTCCAGGCCACAGAAGCCTCTGGAGACCTCTGTGGCTGGAACCTCCACCGGGTCCGGAGGCCTCAGCAAGAGCCAGAGGCTTCTGTGGCTGTGACCAGGTCTGGAGGCCTCCTTTGCAGCCATCATCATCACCAATGTTGAGGGGGTGGTGGTGGCATAACATCACTCAAACAGCAGAAAGAAATTGTTTTTTTTTTTCCATGCCAGCAAAAAAGGTGGCAAAATCCATAGAGATAAATGCAGAACAGCAGTTGGGTATATAACCTCACAGAACAGCAAGGGGCAAGTCCCTGCTTTCTGTAGTGATCAAAGTTCTGCCTCCTATGTGATGAAATCAACCACCGCCTTTTGTCTGCTAAAGATCTCCACCCAGGAACAGCACACACAACTGTCTTAGCCTGACGCACCCACCCTGTCAACTCTTTCCAGAGACAACAGCCACCTCATACATCTTCAGCAGTGCACTGGAGTGCCAAAAAGCTTATGATAAATGAAAACTAGTTACTGTGGTCTAGAAGACTTCTGGTTTTTCTTGTGTTACTAACTCTGTTACTGGCTGGATTCATATGCCCTTTTGTACCATCTGGTCAATTCTGACTGATATTGTAGATATAGAGCCCTCAGAAGGGCTGCCCCCTTTCTTTGGGAGGGGGTATCGTGGGACTGTGCAGCTTGCCCAAGGCCACTAAGGTCGCCCTCTAATAATAGGCATCCCCAACAGATACACAATTATTGCAGAACTATGACCACCATTGCTGCAATAGGATGTATTTTGCATCTTGTTTTGGCTCTCCTGCTAGAGAGCTTAAGGCACAGTGAATCAAATACCTGCAGAACACGGGCGACACAGAGAAATTAGCAAAAAGTACTACGGACAAGGATAGCTTTATGATTCTTTCTCCAGGCCTCCAGGCCTCTGAGAAGTTACTGGATGTTTACAGCCATAGAAGATGAGTCAGAATATTTGTATCTTCTTTCCCACGGTAAAAGGGTCAGCTACGTAAACAAAGTGGCCAGTCATGGCACAAAAATAGATACTGGACAGCCTTGCCTCACTCTCCTTGAGGAAGCTGGATTCTTTCTGTTTCTCTGTGGGTGTTTTGGGCTTCTTGGCACATTCAGCCTCTCAGCATTGTATACTTCCATTGCTTCTAAGAAGGCTCTTTGTGTCCATGGGTTTGGTGGGATTCCCAGCCAAGGCTGAAATGCAAGATTAAAATATTAAAGCAAGATATGATCAAACCAAAATGAAAACCTACACAGATTATGCTCCTGCATCTCGTTATAAATAATCCTATATAAATACAAACAAACAAATGATGTAGTGTTTGCACTAATGCTGTAGTATACTACATTATGCATATGTTTCTCAATCCTTGAGCAAATTATACTTCTGATTTTGTCACCCTTCCCCAGCAATTAATCCGCTCTTAATTTCTGCATTGATTGTACAGTATGTGCATAGAATTCAAACTTGTTGCTTCTGAACTATTAGTTACTTTCACAGCTGGTCAGTTCATGCTGAAATTATTATTATTATTATTATTAAGAGACCTTTATTGGCATTAAGTGCTGAAATTACAAATGAAAAATAATCAAACTTGTCACATTATTATGAATAATAGAGCCGTGTCTGTTTACATCAAGATTATTTGGTCACTTGAAATCATATCAGACTGTTATCAGTTCTCCAAGTTTGAGAAAATTATCTACAACTCCGAGAATTGCCCAGTCAGCATGACCATTATCTATAGGTTGCAGTCCTAAAAGCAATGTTTCCAATCTCTGGATTATTCTTAAAATACCAAAATACAAAGGTTGTGGAGCAAATCCTAGGTATATCCACTTAATTACTTAGATGTACATTTTGGATTTCAGTCTTGATAGCAGGAGCACCATGTGTATAAATGTATGAAATTATAATTACAATGGAATAAAGTTAACTGGAGTTGGCAATAAAGGCAGCCATCCTGCACTTACATCTGTAGCAGTAAAATGGCACTGACCACAGCAGGATTTCTGACTAAACATATGCAACTAAATAATGCTGACACTTACTTGACACTTCATTAGACAGTTTGGGAATGATTACTTGACCCTGTGCCTGCCACTTGCCAGAAATAAATCCCATTGGATTCTGGAGGGCATAAATCTAAGCAGCTATGGATTGCATTTTGCCATTTACTTTGTGCATGAAGCTTGGGTCCAGGGGAACTAATATTAATAACTGTAGATCAAGAAAGATGTTTTCCAGTTCATGGTATGTTTAATGCATTTAAGTTGATTTGCTAAAGATGACAAGATTCTTTAAAAATAGAAGCCTTCCATTCTACATGAAAAGAAAAATTATGTAAAACTATTCTGAATGATAAAAAAATAGCAGTCTGTTGGACATATTTTAAATAACGATATTTATAGAGTAAATTGGTAATGCTGCAATTACCCTTTCTGGATCTGAATGTAAAATAACCGGCGAGGATTTGCGCATATGACCAAATATCGCGGTAGAACCGCTCTGCCTTAAATCTAATTTAATTTTTGACTTTTAACAGAAGTCCTCAAAAATCTTTTCGGGTTGCAGTCTGCTCCCTTATGGATATTTACTGATAAGCAAGGCATGCGGACTTCAACGGCATTCACTCTTTTTTTGCTGAATGCGCTTTGGGGTAGTGGAAGCACTTCAGCTTATGCGCGTTTTGTCTGAAACCAAGACTTCGAGATAATTATTCTGAGATCAAGGCGCCTCAGGGTTCAAGTCTCGCCGCCTGCCCGGTACATAAACGCTGCGAGGAAATCATGCTCACAGAAACCCTAGACCAGTGGTTCATAACCTGTGGGTCCCCAGATGTTCCTGGACTGCAACTCCCAGAATCCCCTTCTAGCACAGCGAGTGGTGGAGGCTTCTGGGAGTTGCAGCCCAGGAACATCTGGGGACCCACAGGTTGAGAACCACTGCCTAGACGGAACTTGAATTGTAGATTAAGAAACGGGTAGGCGCCGTCGGCATCTCCTGGGGAGTTCGACAGGGGAATGGACGCATCCAGCAGAATCACCCGCGAGAACCGCCATACGGCGCGACTCCCGCCTCCGCCTGGAAGGGGAGCTCCACCAGCGGCTCAAACCGGAAACGCGGCCATGAAAAAGGCATCCCCTGGACCGGAAGTTGGCCCTGGCCCGTGCTTCGCCAGGGAAGCCCCTCCCCTGGCCGTGCCCCCTGGCAGGCAGGCAGGCAGGCAGGCATGGCGGGCCCACGTGTCTCGGCGCTCGCGGTCTACCGCGTTGCCCTCCAGCCGCGGGGAGAGCCCTCGCTGCCTCCGCCCGGGGTGTTCGTCTCCTTGAAAGGGCGAGGGAGCAAAAGGCGGCTGATGCAGGAGAAGGAGGCAGCAGCAGCAGCCAGCGCCCGCCCAGCGGCGGCGGCGGCGCTGCTCCCGGAGACCCTCCATAGGGAACCGCACGGAGATCCCCGCGCTGCCCCGAAGGCCGTCGGTGGAGCGCCGTCGGAGGAGCCCCCTCCAGCCCCGGAGACCGTCGCGGGGAAGCCGGTCGAAGGCGCCGACGCTTCCCCGGCTGGGAGGGAGACGCTGGCGAAGAAGCGGAGGGTGAGCTTGAGATCCAAGTGCCGAGGGGCTCCCAAAACCCGAAAAGCGGGGAGGAGGGACAGAGTCTGCCACGGGGCGCGGGCGATCGAACCGCGCGAAGAGGATCCGGCGGCACTACTAGCAGGAGGGGGATCAGCTTCCCTCGGAAACAGCCAGCCGCCTTCTTCGGAGTCGCCTCCTTGGAGGGGCGGCTCCCTCCGGCGCCTCCTCCGCGACTTGCGGAGCATCCAGCACAGCCGTCTGCGGGCCGCCAAGCTTTTCGAGTGGCTGTTGGCTCCGGTTTCCCTGCAGCGCTTCTTTGCTCAATACTGGGAGAAAAAGCCCCTCCTGATCCACCGGTGCGACCCGAATTATTATCAGGGTCTCTTCTCCACGGCGGAGTTCGATGCCATCCTGCGCGACCAAGAGGTCCAGTTCGGGGTCAACTTGGACGTGACCAGCTATGCCGATGGGAAGCGAGAGACGCACAACCCCGTGGGCAGGGCGCTGCCCGCCGTGGCCTGGGACTTCTACAAGCACGGCTGTTCTCTCAGGATGCTAAATCCCCAGGCTTTTTCCTCCACCGTCTGGCAGTTCCTCTCCATCCTCCAGGAGCAGTTTGGTAGCATGGTGGGTGCCAACACCTACCTGACTCCTCCTGGCACCCAGGGCTTTGCCCCTCATTATGATGACATTGAAGCTTTTGTCATCCAGCTGGAAGGAAAGAAGCACTGGCGAGTTTACAGCCCTAGGAGAGAGGCGGAAGTGTTGCCTCAGTTCTCCAGCAACAACTTGAGCCAGACAGAGATCGGAGAGCCCATTCTGGAGACCGTGTTGGAAGCAGGGGATCTGCTGTATTTCCCCCGTGGGTTTATCCATCAAGGGGACTGCCTCCCGGATGCACATTCACTCCATATCACAGTTTCCTCATACCAACGAAATTCTTGGGGAGATCTGTTGGAAAAGCTGCTCCCTGCAGCGTTACAGGTAGCCATTGAGGAAGATGTGGATTATCGCCAAGGTCTGCCCATCGACTACTTGGAATACATGGGCGTCTTGAACTCCGATCGCGTTGATCCTCGCCGAGCGGCCTTTATGCAAAAGATCAATACTTTGTTAACTAAACTGGCAGATTATGCACCAGTTGATGCTGCGGTGGACCAAAAAGCCAAGGCTTTTCTTCATGACTGCCTCCCTCCGGTTTTGAATGAGAGTGAAAAAGCCTTGAGCGTCTATGGACATCCAGCACGTTGGGAGAATGGAGATGTTCAGAATGTTGACATCCAGATCAAAGGAAAGACACAGGTACGTCTACTTCGGTATGGCATTGCCAGGCTATGCAGTGAAGGAGGCAGCCTGTTGTTGTATTATACAACCGAAAATTCAAGAGTGTACCACAAGGAGGAGCCCAAGTACTGTGAAATAGAGCCTGAATATGCCGATGGCATAGAATTTTTGCTCTCTTCTTACCCAAATTTTATCAGCGTGAAAGACCTTCCTTGTGCTACCTTGGATGATAAGATCGCTTTGGCCACTGTTCTGTTTGAGAAGGGATTGCTGATTACTAAGAAACCTCTGTCTTCTCTATAAGACATCATCCAAATAAATATATTTTTCAATAAGAATGCCAGTGCCTTGTACTTACTAGTAAATTTAAAATGCCAGTCCAAATCTTTGAAAATGTCCTGCTGGGAAGACAAGCTTCATCTGAATGCACAAAGAAATATATATATTAGTCCAGTTATGAAAGAAGGTAACACCATTTATATATTAAATATTTACAATACAGTACACTAGCATTTCATTTTTAACTGCATGCCTAAATTGAATGCTTAAAAACTCCAGTTCAGTAAAGCTTACAAGAAATAAAAATGGTACGCTACATCTTTCTCTTGAGCAAAAATGATGGCAACTTGATGTCTAACTAGAATATATTAACATCTCCCACAAAGTATTACTGTGCTGCTGTGGAGGTAACCTTGAACTGTCAAAAGCTATTCTCCCAAATAATGACAGCAGGTTATTATATTATCCTGTGGTGTTGAATATGATCTAGTACAGGCATGTCCAAACGTCGGCCCTCTAGATGTTTTGGGCCACAACTCCCACAGTCCTTTGCCATTGGAAATACAGGCTTGGAATTCTGGGAGTTGTGGTCCAAAACATCAGGAGGGCCGAAGTTTGGTCATGCTTGATCTAGTAGGAAGGTTTGGTATCTAGCAACCAGCCTACCTAAGTGAAGCAAAAGCAAAGCAAAGTGTTTTGCTTATATTTCACCCCATAGCACTTAAAGCAGGCATGTCCAAACTTCGGCCCTCCTGATGTTTTGGACCACAACTCCCAGAATTCTAAGCTTAGATTGCCAATGGCAAAGGACTGGGAGTTGCTTTCCAAAACATCTGGAGGGATGAAGTTTGGACATGCCTGACTTAAAGCATTTTGTGCGGTTTACAGTTTAATTATGCAGGCTACACATTCCCACTCCATCCCCAAAAGCTGGGTACTCATTTTACCGACCTAGGAAGGATGGAAGGCTGAGTGAACCTTGAGCCTGCTACCAGGGATTGAACCCAGGTCGTGAGCACAGTTTTACCTGCAGTACAGGCATTTAACCACTGCGCCACGAGGCTCAGGGAGAAATGTAGTACTAATGGGAGATTTTAACCTGATATATGTTGGCAGTCCAACTCAGCTAGGAATGCAAGGTCTAACAAATACCTTACAGCCCTTGCAGACAATTTCATGGTCCAGAAGGTAGAGGAGAGACAACGAGGAATAACCATTTTAGATCTGGTCTTAACCAATAAGGAAGACCTTATAAATTGGGTCAAAGTGGTGGGATCTTTAGGTAAAAGTGACTATGCCCTCTTAGAATTTGTTATACAGTTAGAAGGTGAAGCTAAGCAGTCAGACAAGAATCCTGGACTTTAAGAAAGCCAATATTTGTAAACTTAGGGGATTTTGGGCTGTGATTCCATGGACCGATACACTGAAAGGGAAGGGAGTCCAAGACGGATGGGAGTTTCTTAAAAGCGAGATATTAAAGGCACAATCAAAAACTGTTCCAACAAGAAGAGAAAATGGGAGATGTCTAAAGAAAGCACAATGGTTTACTAAAGAACTTTCAACTCAGCTAACTATAAAGAAAAACAAGTACAGTACAAGAAATGGAAAAATGGGAAATGAACCAAAGAGGAATATAAGCAAACAGCTAATATATGCAGGGGGATGGTAAAAAAAGCAAAAGTGCAAAATGAACTTAGACTTGCTAGAGAGAGATTAAAAATAGTAAAAAGGGTTTCTTTAGATATGTCCGTAGCAAAAAGAAAAACAAGTCAGTGGTAGGCTCTCTGTGTGGTGATGATACCCAATTCCTAACAGGAGACAAGGAAAAGGCAGAACTACTGAACACCTTCTTTGCCTTAGTTTTCTCCAAAAAGGAAAAATCTGCTGGGACAAAGAGTAGATGAGGTAGGATGGGAATTGCAACATAGAATAGGTAGAGAGGTAGTACAAAAACACCTGGAAACATTAAATGAATTTACCTTTAAGTCTCCTGGGCCAGATGAATTACACCCAAGGATATTAAAAGAACTGGCAGAAGTAATTTCAGAGCCATTGGCAATAATCTTTGAGAAGTCCTGGAGAACAGGGGAAGTCCCCATCGATTGGAGGAGGGCTAATGTCCCCGTCTTCAAAAAAAAAGGGGGGGAGGACCCAAATAATTACCACCCAGTCAGCTTGACTTCAATTCCTGGAAAGATGCTAGAGCAGATTATTATACAGGCACTCTGTAATTCTGTAAAAAGCAATGCTGTCATTACAAGAAGTCAACACTGGTTTCTTAAAATCAAGTCATGCAAGACTAATTTGATCTTTTTCTTTGATATAATTACAGGCTTGGTGGATGAGGGGAATGCTATGAAAATTGCTTATCTGGACTTCAGTAAGGTTTCGATAAGGTTCCCCATGGTATTCTTGCAAAGAACTTATTAGAAAGTGGGATAGATAGTGCTACTGTTAGGTGGATTTGAAATTGGTTGACTGATGGCACCCAAAGGGTGACCATAAACAGCTTCTCTTCAGCTTGGAGAGACGTGACCAGTGGGGTGCCCAGGGCTCTCTTTTGGGTCCACTGCTATTCAATATCTTTATTAATCACTTGGAGGAAGGAACAGAGATTAATGCTAATTAAATTTGCAGATGATACCAAATTGGGAGGGGTTGCTGATTCCCTAAAAGACATGAAAATCCAAAATGACCTTTTAGAGTACTGGGCCAAAGCTAACAGAATGGGTTTCAACAGAGGGAAAAGTAGGGTGCTACATCTAGGTAAAAAGAATGAATTGCACAGATATAGGATGGGAGATACCTGGCTGTAAAATAGTACACGTGAAAGGGATCTGGGAGTCTTGCTGGACCACAAATTGAACATGAGTCAACAGTGTGACGCGGCGGCCAAGAAAGCCAATGTGATTCTTGGTTGCATCAACAGAAGCATCGTGTCTAGATCAATCGAAGTTGTAACCACTCTATTCTGCTCTGGTCAGACCCCACCTGGAGTACTATGTCCAGTTCTGCCCACCTCAATTTAAAAAGGATGTTGACAACCTTGAGTGGGTCCAGAGGAGGGTGACCAGGATGGTTGAAGGTCTGGAAGAAATGTCTTACAAGGAAGAGCTTAGGTAGCTGGGAATATTTAGCCTTTGAAAAAGAAGGCTGAGGGGGGATAGGATAGCTATGTTTAAATATTTGAAAGGATGACATATTGACGAGGGAACAGATTTTCCATGGCTTCAGAAACTAGGACTCTGGACTGGTAACTACCAGATACCAGTCTGATGGGGAGGGGGGAAATATCTCCTTATGCCTTATTCCGCTCTTGAAACTGATGCTCTTATTTTATTTTTAATTTTTAAAAATGAATTGAACATACTTTATTTCTCCTTTATATATTCTAATCTTATTAGTCAATATCTCTATCAGCACTCTTTGTCATGTCCTGTTCATAATGTCTATAGCAAAAGATCCTGTACGCTTTTCCAACTTTTAGCAACCTCACACCTTGCTGTCCCTATCAGTTTTGCAATTAGCTCTTTATTAGTCAGCTTCTCATTTCCCCCAGTAAATAATGAAAATAATAGCAATGTTTCATTCATAATTATTTTTGATAAGTCAAGCTCTCTAGCCAATTAATTACTTCATGCCAATAATGCTTCTATTTTGGGACAGAAAATCCACATATGTTCCAGTCTCCCCCTTTGTCCAGCACTTGTCGGATATATCTTTATTAAATGTATGTAACTTTGAAGGGGATATATGCCATCTATCAACAACCTTCACAACCATTTCTTTCATTTTTGCTGAAATTGACTTATATGGGTATTTGTTCCAAATTCGCATCCATACCTCATCAGGTATATTAATATTTAAATTTGTTTCCCAAGCTATTTTAGCTCCTCTACCTTTACCATATTCTTTCTCAATGATACATTTATATATTAATGAAGTCAGTCTTATTCTTTTATTTTTATCTTTTTGAATACAGTATTGTTCGAATTCTGTTAATAATCTTCTAGGGTCGGATTTTTCACATAATTTATTTGCAAAACTTCTTACTTGTTTTATTTGTAACCAGTTTGTTCTTATCTGACTTACTTTTTTCTTCATTTTCTCTCAGTGTGATTGGTTCCCCTGACTCAAATAAGTTCTTAATTATATATACAGTGGACCCTTGTATAACAAATGGCTTGTATAACATAAAATCTGTACAACATAAAAATTCCGGCGATAGGGGAAATTTGCTTAACAGAATTGCCTACGGGGTGAATCCATGCAGCATAAAAATGGTCGCAATTAGGGATTACTCCATTTTCAATGCATTCCTATGGGAAATTTGTATAAAGGAAAATTTGCTTAACATAATTTCATTTGGAATGAATTAATTCCTTTATACAAGGTACCACTGTACTGTAATCCAATTTCTCTCCAGTGTTTAAGAAACAGATGCTCTTACATATCACAGAGGCACTGCCTTTTTAAAAATCCTCAACAGATTACTTCAGTTAATGACTTGCCTTCTAAGGAAAATTTCCCCAACAAATAACTCACATTCTATATGCCAGGGCTGTCCAACTTTGAACAGGCTGAGGTCTACTTTTTCCAGCCTAAAGTGCCTGAGGACTACTACACTAAAATCTCTACTTATTTTATCCATTCCTTCCGAGCATATGGTCATAAGTAAAAAAAAATTGTAAGTAGAGCAGTGGTTTCCCATAGGAATGCATTGAAAAATCAATCCGTTATGGAGGGAATTCTCCAGGGGGGAAGAAGAAGGGAGATGTCACTGCACAAAGGAGATGGGCACACCTGCAAACCCACCTCTCGCCCCTCTCCTCCCTCCACTCCGCACCAGCGATTCAGCTGGTCACAAGACAGTAGCACACCGTTGGGGGGAACAGGGGACTGTGCCATGGCCTTGAACTGCCCCACTCAGCTGAGACTGTAGGCTGGCAGACCCAGAACTTTGCTGGGGCAGTGTTGGTCCTTGGGATGGGGGAGGGAGGGGTGGAGAACTTACCCCCTCACTTTTTTTTTATTGATGGCTGGCGGGCTACTTTTGAACCCTTCACGGGCTACCGGTAGCCCACGGTCTACCTGTTGGCCAAGCCTGCTATATGCCATGAGATTTATAGTAACTTTAAAGGGTGAGATTGAGGGGGGGGCTTCTATGGAGCAGAGAGAAGCAGAAGTGAAAAATGTGAAAACGACACTAGAATGACATGGATCACCTTTATCTTCCTTCCCATATTTACCTGTAAAAGTAGTTTGAACGACAGCAAGGAAAAGATCTCGAATCTCTCGATAAGCAAAGATGTCTCCCTTGTCACGGTAGATGCGATGAGCTTCTTGCCATGTGTTCCATGTTACCTCCTGAAGTTTCAGCACTTTCTGAATCACCAAATGTTTTTGGCTCAATGAGGCAATCTGCATCAGAAATGTTTTTTTAAAGGTACTGTTTATCACTAGACTTCAACTATTCTGTACACTGGATCTTAACTCGGTTTGAGACAACACACGCTAAAAACATGCTTTCATTGTGTAAACACAAGGATGAAGAAAGGAGGGGTGTGCTAATGAGGAATGGGCTGCTGCATGCTTCGAACTAGATCTTTCAAAACAATGCATCATGTAAGGATGCATTTGACGTCTTTGTTTCAGGTCCTCATTAAAAAAGCAATGAAAAAGTTGGTGGAAGAGTATTATATGAAAAAGATAGAAGCTTAGCAGTTGAGGGTTTGGACTATTAAGGTATTTTCTAACCTTGTGCGCTCCAAATTATGTTGAACTGCAACTTTCAAAATGTCCAAGGGATTCTGAGAGTGCAGTTCTGAGTCTGACACATGAGGGGTGCCAGATGGAGAAGTCTTTATCAAGAACCAACCTAGCAATAAAGTCCCTGTTCTCCTTTGCAATAAGAAGCCAGAGCCAAAACTACTGAAGCAGCAATTCTGGAATCATTGAAGCAACAGAACCATCTCTTTGCTGTTGCTACACAACAAGGATCTACATCCAAGTGCTGTTGATTCATAGTGCTATTGTGTCTTTTGAGGTGCTTCAATGAGTTCTCATACATATAAATGAAAGCAAAACTGCACTCAGAAAATAATTTGTTTTCTACCCCAGACATTCCTTCTTTAGTACTACGGGTAACTGTTCTCAGTAGTATCCAAATTTGTAAATGAAATGCCTTTCACTTCATATATGCTCTGACACACTGGGGTATCCCCCTGTAATCCCATCCAGACTGCATTCAATTGTTCCTGCATAATTCTGTGTGTGTGTGTGCGTGTGCATGTGCGTGGGCGTGTTGTGTCATTACAGTTGTAACTGACTCTTCATGAACCCATGTCCATGGAGTTTTCTTGGCAGGGGTTTGCAAGTTCCTACTCCAGGGTATTCCCTGGTGGTCTCCCATCCAAGTACTAGCCAGTAGACATGGGCACGACTCGGCGAAATCCTCGTTTCCGTTCTCGTTCTTCGTTTTCGTTACGTAACTGGGAACGAGAACGACAATTACTCCGCTCCAGCTCGAACCCGAACCAATAAAGATAAATTGGGTCTGATTTGTCGTTGTCGTTCATGGCATCGCGGCGCCGTCGATCACGCGATGCCAAGCAGCGCAGCACAGAAAAAAAGTTTTAAAAAAACCCGATTCCCGGCCATAAAAGCAGGCAAAAATATGCCTGCCTCAGTGAGGGCACCTGTCCTGGGCTGCTGGTACCAGGCTGGGGGGGGGGCATCCTCGCGGCCCCAATTTCCATGCGGTGGGGGGGGATCCAAAATGGCGACCACAATTTTTCTTTTGAAATCGTGCTCCAAAAACCCACCAAAGCACCACAGAAACATGTGAAAATTAGGTATTTTAAATGCCTGATTTTTTATAGTAGCAGCAGTGGGTTTTTCTTGCAATAAAATGTCTCCATTGATTTTATTTTATTTTTATTTTTTTACCCCTGCGCAGGCGCAATGATGGGCTGGCCATGGGATGGGACCATGCAAATTTTTGGAGCCATTCCACCAATCGCATGGCCAGGTTTTGACTGAGACTTCTGGGTGTGCCAGAGAGGGCATTAAAAGCCCACAAACCCAAACCCTAACCCTAATCCTAACCCTAACCCATACGCCAGTATGCTGTCCTTCTTAGTGGGTCAGAGGCACCCAGAGGTGGAGCCCAATAACCCACCCTAACCTTAACCGTAACCCTAAGCCTAGCCCTTACCCTAACCCCACCAACCCTAATCCAGATCTGTATGCAAGTACACTTTCCTTCTTAATGGGTCAAAGTGAGGCATCCAGAGAGGTGCCTCACAGAGCCCACTTCCCTACTCCTATCCCATTCCCTAACCTGTACATCAGTACGCTAGTATGCTTCCCTTCTTAGTGAGTCAAAGTGAGGCAGAGGCACCCAGAGAGGTGCCTCGCAGAGCCCACTCTCACTATCCCATTCCCTAACCTGTACGCCGGTACGCTACTATGCTTCCCTTCTTAGTGAGTGAGTCAGAGGCACTCAGAGAGAGAGGTGCCTCTGCCACTTCCCCCCCCACACACACCCTAACATATGTAAAAAATAATACCCTTCTTAGTGGGTCAGACGTCAGAGGCACCCAGAGAGGTGCCTCCCAGAGCCCACTCCCCAATCCCAACCCCAACCCCAACCCACAAACGACAAACGACCAAAGAACAAACGGAAACGACAAATTTTTGAAAATTATCGCGACAAACGGAAACGACCCGAAACGGACCTGTCCCGACAAACGACAACTCGAAACGTCATTTTTTCTGGTTGTGCCCATCTCTACTAGCCAGGGCCGACCCTGCTTAGCTTCCGAAATCAGTTGAGATCGGATGTGCTCAGGGCATCTAGGCAGCTTGCATAATTCCGTAGCCATTCTAAAGTATACAGCTTCTTATATGCCAACATTCCATACTGCTGTGAATTTTCCAAAATGACACAAATTTGGTTGGAGTGTGGTCTAAAGTAGTACCATTAAAGTATCTTTCGAAATGTGCTTTTCTGAGTTTACAAAAAGTTTAATGTCATCTTCTGATAATTTTTTTTACCTTGTCCTTGATCTTCTGGATCATTTCATGTTCTTCTTCCTGCTTAAACTTGAAAGTAATTACAGCACGATTCACTTCCCTGAATTGGAAGAAATAGATGGCATGTTGGTTGTGTTTTACTGGAGAAGTCCCAAAATGGAAAATTTGATAGAAAAATGAATTGGCTAGTTCCTAACTGTCTAGTTTCTTAGTCTGTAGTTTGTACCCATTAAGCAGATGGATCCAGGAGGGGGATCCTTGTTCTTTTAATGGACATTAATGTTTAATCTAAAAAGTAAAGGTTCCCCCCACCCATGCGTGCTAGTCGTGTCCAACACTAGTGGCAGTGCTCATCTCTGTTTTCAAGCCATAGAGCCAGTGTTGTGCACATCCGTGGCCGTGTGGCCAGCATGGCCGAATGCATTTCTGCACATGGAACACTGTTTACCTTCCTGCTTTTTACAGAGGTACCTATTTATCTACTTGCATTTACATGCTTTCGAGCAGCAGGAGCTGGGGTTAATAGCGGGAGCTCACTCCGCTGCATGGCACCGGGGATTTGAACTGTCGAGCTGCCGACTTTGCAGCCGACAGTTTCAGCACGCTAGCCCACTGAGCCAACATGGCCCCTAATTTTTAATCTAGCCCTGTGCTTATCTGGCTCAATACATGCACATGGTAAGGTACTAAACAGGGGCAATGTTCACATTAAAACAGAGCTTGCAGATAATTAATGTTTACATGGTGACGGGTGGCCTCCAAAGCACTCATCAGCTTGCAAATAAATGCACACTCCTCACACATTTTGTTTAACAGGCAAATGCTGGCTTTTCATTATCTCTCTGCAGTTGAGTATTAAGAGATGTGCCCCTTGATAGGTTCAGGGCAGCGGCGTACCCAGAGGAGTTGGCTGACCGTTAGATTTAGATTCATGAGAAACAGGCTTGAGTTTCCTTTTGCCTTTACCCTTCCCCAAGGGTCCAGATTCTTGTGGCATCACCTAATGGATAAGAGGCAAGTGCCATTCAACCTTTCATCATTCTACAAATACAGTGGTACAGTGGTACCCCGACTTAAGCAGATGGTCTGCAGTCCTTAAAAATTTAGGCCAAATAAAACTTGTTCGTCTTTAAGATGCCACAAGACCTTTTTACAAAAATTACAGCTAATCCCTAGGCATTTCCTAGCAGATGCAACTGTACTAAATAAAAATGCTTTGCACATCCATCCAGGAGCCCTAGGAGAAAGAGGGTTTTTCCCCCCCACGAAACAGAGATTTTTTTCTCTTTTTTGAGGGAAAAAATGACGTACTCTTTGACTAGTTCGTTTGGTTCCAGTATCATTCTTTCCAGTAATGCTGCCCGAACAGTTTCATCCTGCATCTTGAGGGTGATGATACTTCGGCAGGCTTCCCTTCGTACCCCGGGATCTTCTTCGTAATGAAGTGCCCAGAGCAGGAGTTCTTTCAGGTAGGGGCTTGCCTCGCCTATCTGACCAAGAGCTGCCAGAAAAAGAAATGATAAAAACCACCCCTTCTCTCTTGCTTACCTAGAAAATCTTGTTAGGGTCACCATCAGTTGGATTTGACTTGATGACACATAACAAACTTTTTTTTTTGCAATTAATTATACAGACGAAGCCATATCAACTCAGACAATTAAAACCTTCACAAATGAGAATCAAGACATTTTTGCAGATTGTACATTTGCCACTGCCAATTCAAAACCATTTACAGGCTGTGTCTACACCCAAATAGGTAACGCCAGGAGTTAGGCCTGTACAATACCTCTGATGGCTAGAGCCTTGATTTTCCAGAGAGGGTCAGTCTGCATGATCTTAAAAAGGCATTTGAGCACCTAAGAAGGAAACACATTTTTAAAGAGGAACAGAACAAAATGACAGCTGTCAGTTGACATGCACTGAGAGGGTTAGTTCTACTTCACAGATCTGTAACTAGATCTGCATTCATAATACAGATCACCCGTATCTCTGCATTCAGAGCCTGTGTCGGCCATTTTACCACTCACCGTCTCTTCTTTAATCTGAAGTGCACCAGCTGCACAGCAGGCTTCTTTTCGGACTGCTACAAAGTCATTGGAGAAACACTGGAGAAAGCCAGGGAGCAGCCGAGCTGTCATGAGGCGCAGCCAGCCTATCAGCGAAAGAGCTTCTACTCTCATCCGGCAATCTCCTCTCCCGAGGCGCTCCCTGAAAGCACAGTTGTGTCCCAGTGAGCAATAGCTAGACTTGGTCTTTCTAAGCAAGGCAGAGTTTATTTAAACTGGGAGGTTCAGCTAATGGTCTGATGTTCCAAGAGCTCTTGAATTGCCACTGAACCAGCATAGCAGAACCAGCAGTATTTATTTATTTATTTATTTATTTATTTATTTATTTATTTAAAGGGGGTGGCTGTTGCCTCTCTAGCCAGCAAGACCCTCCAAGTAAGGTTGCTGTGTGTGTGAACTGAACATATTTTGAAAATATATGCACAGCAAATCCGGCTAAAGGCATGAGCTTGGGTCAAAGCAGGTCTTGTGCAAGGGAGAGGCACTTCCAATACAGTGACCCCCACCTATTGGGGGGGGTCAGGGACCCAACCCGAGCCGTGATAATTGAAAATCTGCAATATGCGGATGGAGGTCAGGCCGGGCCTGGGGCACCTACCTGGGGGCTCTGTGCTTACTCCCAAGCCTGGCGCTGCCCCGAACGGGCCTGTGAGGGCCTTTCCCCCTTACCCCAGGGGGCCTTTTTCATATACTGCGGTCCCATGATCTAGCAGGACCGCAGTATGTGAACCACAAATGGGCGGGGGACCACTGTACCACCACCAAGGATGGGCATTACTGATTTCCAGCTCTTCTCTTTTGTTACAGCTTCTGCCTGCAACTGTAACTGTGTTCTTTCCAATTAGGGTTCTGCAGTTTTCATAAACCTGTTTTCTGGGTGTGGGTGTAACTGCCAGGGCATGGGCGGCAACTAGAATATCTGCAAGGGGGCCAAGACCAGGGTGTTCCCAGAAGCCAAGAGCGTGGTCAGTCCAGTCCAAGTTAAAAATTCAGAGAAAGGGTTTTCTGCCAGTCCAAGTTCAAAATTCACACAAACACAGCCCAAGAGGGAGGGGGATGCCAAACCAGAAGGTTTACAACGTAGCAGAGTTCTGGGAAGGATCAGGATAACAGAGCCAAAGCTTCAGGAGTCCAGAGGTCTAGCGTTGCTGAGGAAAGAACAGGGAGTGCTGGTTGCTAGCTTCGTGCCAGTAATAAGCCCACACAGGACACTCCCTGATTGCCTCAAATGAGTAGGGCCTGATTCTTCAAGGAGGCAGAGTCATGCAACCCTGGTCCTGACAGTGGGGAGGACAGGGTGCCTCAAATGAGTAGGGCCTGATTCTTCAAGGAGGCAGAGTCATGCAACCCTGGTCCTGACAGTGGGGAGGACAGGGAAGAAAAGCTCTCCTTCTCTTCATAGAAGCTATTTGAGGATTAGGCCATTGTGGTTGTGCCCTCCAAATCATTACAACAGTTATTATATATTACTCTATCATCACATGGTGAATCAGAGAAAGTGAAAGAGAGCTTCTTGCAAACACAAGGGTATCCACACAATCCCATTGTTTTATTTATTTACAGTGGTACCTCATATAAAGGAATTAATTCATTGCAAATGAAATTATGTTAAGAAATTTTTCCTTTATACAAATTTTCCATATGAATGCATTGAAAACAGAGTAATCCCTAATAGTGACCATTGTTATGTTGTACGGATTTGCCCCATAGGCGATTTTGTTAAGCAAATTTCCCCTATCTCCGGAATTTTTTATGTTGTACAGATTTTATGTTATACAAACCATTTGTTATACAAGGTCCCCTGTGTTTATTATTTTAGAGTATTTTTACCCCTCCTTTCTCCTTGGAAAAGGAGCCAAGGTGGCTTTAAACACTGTAACACTTTAAACAGCGGCTTTAAACACTTTAAAACACTTTAAGCAGTGTTTTAAACACCGAGGTGTAACTGAGGCAGTTAATGTTCCTTATAAAAGACACCTGCAACCTGGGAAAGGATCATACGTAGTTTGTGCAAGATTTGGACGGCTACCAAAAGTGGTGTAGCTCTCTCACCTAAGCTGGTCATGAACCTCCTTCCCAAGTTCCAAATGGCTCAAAGCCTTGGCAGCAGCCTGGCGTACATCAAACTTCCAGTCTGTCCACATCAGCTGGACAATTTTGTTCTTGAGATCCTACGTGGAAAAAACAAAAGCTTAGTTGATGCCAGGCCTAAAGTCACATGGATGAACTGATTCAAAACACGCCTTTCCAAAATTATGCAGTTCTTCAGGTTGTCAGTACCTCCCTGCAACTGCCTTGTGGGAAGAGCCAAAGAGGTCATCACCCTTACTGTCTCCACAGAGTCCCACAAGAGGAATTGGGGGGGGGGGGGCGAGAAAGGATAGTGATTTCTGCCAACAACAAAAAGTGTATCACTTTTAATCTCGTTGTATTTATACAATGACAATAAATTGCATTCCAATTCCAATTCCAATTCCTGTACTTTCTACTCCCACCATCTCAGTTACCACCACCACTCTGTGACTGCATGGACTATCGGCTTGGTTTCTCAGATAAATACAGAGCTGTTGCAGAAAGGAATGTCTTATATATTCTCACCCCCACCCTGTGTACTACAGCCATCTGTGTGCCCCCAACAAGCTTATCTGGAAGAACGAGGACCTTCCTGACCAATGAGTAATGTGGCATGAGGTGAAACGAGAGGAGGTGGGATCACCCCCAAACAAGGAAATGGATTCTAAGCTGCTTTCAGGCTCTCCCTCAACCACCCACTGAACCCCGCCTTACCTCACATGACCAAGGAGGGCAGCTCAGCTTGTTGAAAAGCTTTTACTGAGAGAACAAGGGGCTGCAGGAGTGGGTAGACTGGGAGAACATGGGGAAACCTTTTTCTCCGAAAAGCTTTAGGTTAAACTTCTCTGAAGACCAAGGCTGTATGTTTTGTCTGATTATAGTATAAGTGATCAAGAGTTGCCTTTTCAATTGAACAGTTGTTTTGATGGCTAACAATACAATCCTATTATGTGTCCGCTGAGATTAAAAAAGCAGGCTGTGCTCCGTGAGCCTCACTCTTACTGAAGAGTATATGGGGTGATACCTGAAATTCCCCGAAAATAAAATGTCATATGGCATTCATTTCGCTCCAACAGCCCAGGAATGAACTCTTGAGTTGACTTCAGTCATGTCAGGGAGGCGGTCCTAGCCATTCTTATCTTCTGTGTTGGCTTCAGGGGAGGCAAACATACCTGGCTGACACTCCCAGGAATACGAGAGAATGTTTTGCAAGCCAGAACCCGACGCTTCCATTGTAAGCTGTTCAGTTCAGATGCCAGTAAACAGTGAACCAAGCTCTAGGAAGATTAAGGCAATGAATGCTATGAAATTGCATAAAAAGATAATGGGACTCACAAGGCATTGCAGCAAAGGCAGTACCCACCACACAGAAAAACATCTGGTTTGCACTTCCATTATGCTTGATTTAAAATAGTTTTTGCAAAAATATTTAAATAAATAAATCAACTACAGTCTATCTGTCCTTTCCCACACCAAGAAGACATCCACTAAATACGTAAGCATTGTAAAGGACCGGCAGGATAGAAAAATACAGTGCAAAATGTTCATAGTGAAATATGATTTTCACATAATAGGTGAAGAAGACCTGTGCCTTCTAGAGCTACAGAAGGTTTTCTGGGTAGTAAGGATTTCAATGTAACCAAAGACTTTTTTAGTCTTACAATGTTAGCAAAAATATAGTCTTATACATGGGAAAATACTGTAACTCATGCGGAGGGTTTTTCATAGATGGCAGCAGTTACATTGAGCTAACTTTTATTAGTGCATGCAGAAGAAGGTCACAGATTTGTTTTACTAAACCCAATTGACTGTGAAGTAGAACAACTTTAGACAGAAAACAGATATCCGGGAAGAATGCATGGAACTATTCCTGTAGTCAAAAGAAAAGAAAAACCTGATGAAACTTAAACTTGTTAGCAGTTTATGAGAAATGAATGAATGAATGAATCTTTATTTACGGTTTTTAACCAAATCAAGAAACACCAAAATATCAGTTTGCCAGGATAAAAAAATTTGCCAGGATAAAACATTTTAAAAACATTATAAAATTTTGATAAAAGCCGCAAAGTACAAACAGGACTGTCAGTTTATGACAAACAAAAGTAAAGATGATAGGTGTATGGTCAGAATCCTAAATGCTTTAAAGTAGACATAGGAGCTTTTTGCCTCTTAAGCCTTATTTAAGTTAGGAAGGTAAATTATGTTATTATTTTTGAGTAAGAGAATATTCTTGTGTAATTCCTATTAGCCAAATAAATGCTCTTATATTATTATTCCAGTGAAGGTGCCTGTTGAATAATTATTCTGGTAAGTGAAATAGCTATCACAGCCAGGCTGGGAGGCTTAAAGAATCCACGTGGGCTTGTGTTCTCCAGATTCCTGCTTTCAGCAGCTGAGGTTGATTGGTTACAAATGGGATCTGGGTGGAGGGGCAGCCCTTATTCTGGTACAGTATGAGTGGGGGGAATTATCTAAGAGTGATTCAACCCTATAATGCATATTATCAGGGCCGGCGCGTCCATTAAGGCGAACTAGGCAGTTGCCTAGGGTGCCAAAATGGACAGGGGGCGCTGCCCAGCCTGCTGCCGCCCCCGCCACTGCCCGACCCCCCTGCTGCCGCTGCCCGACCCCCCTGCCGCCGCCGCTGCCCGCCCCTCGCCTAGGGCACGAAAAACCCTAGTGCCGGCCCTGCATATTATTAGGCTAGCATTCTGTGTGCAGAGACAGAACCTTAACACATTGCCTCAAGCCAAACGAAGTGGCAGAAGAGATCCCATACCTTTCTTTCATACATTCCTTGTGCTACACATAGTGTTTGACAATTGTACTGAAGAGGGGCTGGCTAGTTTAATCGGTAAGGGTCTGTCACCCATCCCCACTCTGGTTTTCAGCCTACATCTTGAGACTTACTGTATGTTTGCTGAGTCGAGACAATAAAAGACAAGCCTGATCTTCTGTGGTAGCATCTTTTTGATCAAAAATTTGCGATAGAATCCTTTTTACTACTTGTAAACTAGTAATGCCCTCCAGGGCCAGGGCCTGAGCTGCTGCCCAACTGTCTGCAGCATTACCTAAAAGTGAAGAAAGGTTAAATGAAGCAAAAGGAATGTTATGGCCAGTGGTCCCCTAAGAAAGTCTCCAGACAAAGGTAGATATTTATTTATTTATTTATTTATTTATTTATTTATTTATTTATTTATTGGACTTATATCCCGCCCATCTTCCCGGAGGAACTCTGGGTGGCTTCCAATGGACGGACCAAACAGTGGTCGTCAGTACAAAATACAATAGGCAAGTACAATAGACAATGAATACAATAACAGTCAAAACAACAAGTTAAAAACACTTCTGGCACCCTTAGCATTCTAGTGAAAAAGGCTCGATAGCCATACAACTAACTTTCCAGAGTAAGCTGAGATGGCGAATGGCGGGAACAAAAAAAAAAACCTGCATAAATTAAACTTGGTCACCAAAGGCCTCTCGAAAGAGCAAGGTTTTAAGAGCTCTACGAAAGGCCAGCAGGGACTCTGCAGAGCGCACATCACTCGGGAGGGCGTTCCACAACAAAGGGGCCGCCACCAAGAAGGCCCGATTACGGGTGATGGTTTTCCGGGCCTCTCTTGGGGTGGCGACCTGGAGCGAGTGCGCTCGCGACTTCCGGACCGGTCGGGCCAAGATTGATCGCTGGGCGATCCGCTCCGCCAGGTAGCCCGGGCCCAAGACATGGAGGGTTTTATAGACTAAAACCAGCACCTTGAATCTGATCCGGTGCGCAACGGGCAACCAATGCAAGTGAGCCAGGACTGGGGTGATGTGGTCATAGCGATGCACTCCAGCCACCAGCCTGGCTGCTGCATTTTGTACCCGCTGCAAACGCCGGAGGAGAGTCAAGGGCAGCCCCATGTAAAGAGTGTTACAGTAGTCCAACCTCGAGATCACCAGTGCCTGCACTACTGTTCTCAGGGAGTCCCCGTCCAGGTATGGGCGGATCTGGGCTATTTGATGCAGGTGGAAGAAAGCGGATCTGGTCACGGCAGCCACCTGGGCATCCAAGGATAGCGCCGGATCCAGGACCACGACCAGATTCCTAACCCTCTCCACCAGCTGGAGGGAAACACCCTCCAAATAGGGGAGAGGGCCTCCATAACCGGACGAGGAACTCCTGAAGAACATAACCTCAGTCTTCTCGGGGATGAGCTTAAGCCTGTTTGCCCTGGTCCATGCCATGACCGCCCCCAGACACTGGTCAAGGGTCACGACAGCTTCCACTGCAGAGGTGGAAAAGGAGAGATAGAGCTGTGTGTCATCAGCGTATTGATGACAGCAGACTCCAAAACTCCGGATGACCCCCGCCAGCGGTCTTACATAGATGTTGAACAGCATGGGGGAGAGAGACGAGCCCTGCGGCACCCCACAAGGGAGTGTCCACGGGGGCGACAACTCTCCACCATGCTGCACATACTGGGGACGAGCCTCCGGGAAGGACCGGAGCCAACTGCGAACAGTGCCTCCGATACCCCTGTCGGCCGCCCGGATTAGGTCATCTTGCAGCGCGACCAGAGCTGTCTCAGTCCCCCGGCCGGGCCTGAAGCCGGACTGGCATGGGTCAAGGCAATATAAAGATCCATATTAAAAATGTCACAGTTTTCACCTCTGGAAGCATGGGTCTTTTGTTAAGCTAAAGAGTCTTGATTACTTATTTGAGGCCAGGCCAACAAAAATAGTTTGCATCACAAAGAGGACTGCTCACAACAATATATTTTTGACAGGAAAATCTATGCTGCAATCCAATTTACTGTCAGAATTACCATTAAGATCATAGGGAACAGTGTGGGAGTTGGCAGATGATGCATCTTCCCATCTAATTAAAACAACCCAGTGTTTGATCCTGCAAATGCTGGATCCTCTACACCAGTGATGGCGAAACTTTTAGAGACTGAGTGCCCAAACTGCAATTCAGAACCCACTATTTTTTTTTTTTTGCAAAGTGCCAATACAGTAATTTAGCCTGTATACAGGTGGCTGTGAAGGGGCGATGTCGGGTGCCCACAGAAAGGGCTCAGAGTGCCACCTTTGGCACCAGTGCCATAGGTTTGCCATCACTGCTCTACACTGTTGGTTACGCAGCAAGACATGACAAAAGAGTCCACTGCATGTTAGTTTTACATAGGCTCAAATCATATGTTTAGTTTGACTTGGTTCTTTTTGTTGTGCTAACAAAAAAGATACCAGTAAACACAAGAGGATAGTTGAAAAAATTATACAGATACAACATAAATATAATACTTTATTACATAAAGATATGTTTTGACTTTAAATTAAGACATAAAAGAGCTTTACCCTATTAGGATTACCCTAATAAAGCTTGGATACCTTCAAAAGGGGATTGGACAGATTCCTGGAGGAAAATTCCATCACAGGTTATAAACCATGATGGGGATGTGTAATCTCCAGGCTTTAAAAAAAACAGGGTATTTCATGGGCCAGATGCAGGGGAGTGGTATCAGGAGACAGATATCTAGTCTCGTGCGCTCCCAGACACATTTGGTGGGGCCACTGTGAGATACTGGAAGCTGGACTAGATGGGCCCTTGGCCTTATCCTGCATGGCTCTTCTTATGTTCTTATGTTCAAGATGAAAAACTAAGATTAACCATCCCAACTGTATTTAGTGAGGCTTCTGACGAATTACAGCTAGATCAAGGCCTGTCTAGCCTATACCTATTAATTCTTTGTTGGAAAAATATATCTGGATTCAGAGACATGCAGACCCCTAAAACATGGGTTACCTGAAGGAAAGATAAAAGCTACTATACAAACCATTTATCAGAGCCTTGTTCATGATGGCATGCGCCTCTTTATGCCACTCGCCTATGGCATAAAAGCACACGGCAGCTGCCATTCTCACATGCCCATCCTCGTCATGGAGAGTGTTTTTAAGCAAATGCCGTATGCTCTTTGGTAAATCCTCGGTTTCGACACCCTTTGTATCACCTTCCATTCCTATTACTGAGGAGGTGGGGAAACAGGAAAATAATGCATATATATTTTTCTCTGCTGATGGAGCAATCAAAATTATGACACAATCTTGTTTAATTCACTGAGTAATTATTTGTGTTGGAAAGACTTTTTGTGGAAACACAAATCCCTACATCTCGATTTCATAGAGAGTCTCAAATATATTTGAGGGGAAAGAAGGGGCTTTAATGTTGGGGAGAGCACAGCTATTGAGAAACACTAGGAAAAGATACTTGCTGTCCTTGGACTAGGGGCCCGAAGAAAATCTGTCAGACTCTGAAAAAAAACCTCTGCATTTCCAGATTCCAAACATATGCTCTTTTAATCTTGAACTATTAATATCGATTTCATATCAATAGTATCATCCAGTCAATGAGAGACCTATTCAAGGGTAAAATTAATGAAACAATTGTGCACAGGTGATTTACAAACTCTTATTGAGAATACTTCTCCTAAATAGGATATTTGTATAATTTGTCATAGAGATGGGCACAAAACAATTTTTTTTATTTTGTTATTCATTATTTATTTTGTTACGGAATGAAACAAATAATGAAGGGACCCATCAAAGAAAAAATGAAATGAAATGAAACAGAAATTTCCATTTTGTTTGCTTCGTTTTTCATTTTCCCATAGGAATGCATTCGTTTTCTCCCACCCAACGCACCTGGGTGGGGAAACCGCGGGCTTTTTTCCACACAGAAGCCACCACCGATCAGCTGTAGCGCAGGGCTTTGGCAGGAAAGAAAAGTTGTAAAAGTCCGCCCTTTCCCCCACCCAATCAGGTGCCACAGAGTGTGTGGGGGAAAACGCGCCGACTCAGCCCGCGGACCAGCTGGTTGGCACAACTAAAAAAAAAAGAGAGAAAAAACAAACCAATCCGGCCCTTCGGGCCAGCTGGTCAGCGTGAGTAAAAAAGAAAAGAAAAACAAAATGCACCAAAATTCTAAAGAAAATGAATCAATAACAAACAAAATGAAAAATGAAACAAAATGCCATTTTGGCGTTTCGTGCCCATCTCTAGTCAGGGAAGAGGTTTTAGTTCAGTAGTAAAATAAGCTTTTAACATGGATGGAATCTCTGACTCAGTTCTCTTTCAAAAACCCAAGGTTGCATGTCCAAAAATGTAAGCAATTCACAAGAGATACTAGATCTGGACTGTTCTTTTGTCTCACTAAATAATGCTCCTTTCTTGGTACTACTAGACCAATCGCACTCAGTATTTTCAGAGAGCTGGTCATTTTGATATCCTGTTTCAATAGGTTTCTGATAAAAAAAACCCCTTCTTAACTGTTAGAAGAGTACAACAGTGGAGCCAGTTATCTCAAGAGGTGCTGAGCACTCCAAAGATGGAAGCATTCAAGAGAAACTTTGGCAACCATCTGTCAGATCTGCTTTGATTTGGATTCCTGCATTGAGCAGGGGATTAGACTCAATGGCCTTAGAGACCCCTTCCAATTCAATTATTTTGTGATGCTATGATTTTATATAATAGATTGGGTTAAGATCCAACAGTACAACCCTGTAGATATTCACTTATGTACATGAGTCCCCTCCATTTAAGTACGTTTAGTATTGCAATCTGTTAGATCTATAAAGCTGAGTCCTTCAATTTGCATCTTACAAATGCATCTACAAATACAGATGCAAATGTATTACATTTGATTGCAATACTGGCAAAACATAACTGAAACAATACTGGGGGATGGTCACACCTGAGTCCTGACTTGTAACTTGGACAATTTTGGGCCGCTCAAGCACAGCAGATGCGCAGGTCAGTATAGCATTGATCCGATTTTGGACATGCACATCTGTTAGATCTCTTATCAATCCTTCAAGAGTTGCCGACTGCCACCGAGGATCTGAATGTTGAGCAGGAAAAGGCAATATAAAGAATATTGAGGTGAACAGAATTCCTAGTAGAACATAATATGGGTACCATTCTTCACACAATCCACCAAAAGCAGTTGGTCATGTCCCTCAGCCATGACTGACATGATCAGCAGAAACCAATAGGAAACTGGCATTGACTAGAAAGGGCTATGAACAGTTAAATAAGGGCTTGGGAAACTCACCAAATTTCCAAGCAACCTTCCACTGTTCCAGCATCATCCTGCGGATACGAGTATCATCGGTCACATCCTCTTCTGACTTCCTGGGCTGATCTCTTTTCCTCCCAGTTGGGACAAGGGGCTGTCCTTCACCCAACTGGGAAAAATGTTCTATTAGAGTGGGAAGTGCTGCCCAGCGGATGACTCCCTTCTGCACTCTTTGAACTTATTGAACAAAAATTATAAAAGACACACAGATTAATAGTATTTCACCTCACCCACAAAGATCAGACAGGAATGAACAGTGAGACTGAGGCCATATGTGCCTGCAGTATAGTCTCACAGCATGTCTTATCTGGCAAAATCTGATAAAATAATTTCTAGATGAACAGGAATACCATTTTAATGGTGTTAATTTTTTAAAAAAATTATGTATGGGGTCCCAATGAATGTGGATATTAATGTGATTCCAAAGTTCACACAATGTAGGACATATCACTTCTTATGAAAGAAATAGACTGGATAATGAAATTAAAAACATTGGTCCCAAAAGGTTAAATGAAGGCATAGATTTCCTTCCCCTGCTTTAATTATATGTCTGTTCTTTTCACTTCAGCATGTTTGCAGACCAGTAGCTAAAATGATAGCAGCATAACCCTGAACAACAGTTATGCTTGGAAATATGTCTATACATATTTTCCCCTTCTGCACTACAGTTGATTTAATGGAGTTGGTTGCAGTCCAAATAAAGAGAAAAAGAGCTAATTAGAGTTTAATAGCCATGTTATGTATAGATAATATTTATGACCACAGAGTAAATGAAATATTGTTTCATGTCCACTTTCCTAGCTTTCATTTACTGATGTAATAATCTAGACAAAAATATTAATTAACATAATACAGGTTTAAAAAAATCTATGCATGTAATGCAGAATTACAGAATCATGTTTATATGAATTCATGTGTATGGCAGTGTTCCCAATATGTTATAACATTGTAATTGCGTTTTTTATGTTATAAAGCCCTTGAAGAAGGCTGATATGCCAAAACATATCAGACATTGTACTCTAAAATAAAGCACATTCTATGTTCTACATAATAGAACACTACTTTCTGTGACTCTTTTTGACCTAAGATTTTGGTGGATTTATTGGTTCCTTTTGGTACTTGGGGGGTGCCGCACTGTGTAACTGAAATGTGTCCTGGCACCTCATCAGTTAGCTGTAATGAGCCATGTCCTGTGACCCTTACACAAACATCAAGAGGATTCTGGCTGTTATTTCAGAAAAAAAATAGAGAAATGATCCTTACAGAATAAGTAAAGCAATCAATGAGGACCATTAATTGTCAATTAATCCTATCAATAGCAGTGCAAATAATTAAACAGCAGCCAAGTCTCCGTTCCATCTTGACCGCCTCATGCAAGGAATGGAGGGAAGAAGAATTAACTGGCCTTCGTGAGGGACAGAAGGTCTCACCAAGAACGACTGCTGCAAAGGGAGGCACGGAAGTCAGTCACGCGCAACCACGCCTTCTCTGTTCTGGGCCCCTCGTTGTGGAACCATCTACCGAGTGAACTGCGCCTTGCACAGTCCCTGCCCGCCTTCAAGAAGGCTTTGAAAACCTTGCTCTTCAGGGAGGCATATGGCGACCTTTAATTTCATTTTTCTTTTCTTTTCTTTCCCTCCCACCCCCAGATGCATCTTGCGGAGAGTTTTGCCCTTCTTTTTGTTTACATTGTTGTTTTTAACTTGCTGTGGACCACCCAGAGTTCTGTTTGGAAGATGGGTGGTATACAAATGAAACAAATAATAATAATAAATAATATAGAAGGCAGACAGTCACTGGGGAGAAGGAATATATCATCCCACAGAAAAAAATAAATAAAGGCCTGACGTGATTAATATGGCTCTGCCAGTGCTGTGTGTAAGTCCCCTTATCTCAAAATGCTTTCTTTTGATGAGGCAGGGTAGTCTCTTCTTGGGGAATTGCATAAAAAAATAGGTAGGGGGGACCTGATAAATAAAGGACATACAAATGTGTTTTTATCTGTCCAAGTGGTGTGTAGGGGTATGCACTGATGACTCAACACAATGCTAAAGCCGCTATTTCCTGTAGGATTTAATAGAAAAAAGTGTTCTGCTTATATACTGCCCTATACCACTTCAAGTAGTCTCTGGGCGGTTTCCAGTTTTTAATTACAACATGCAGGCTACACATTGCCCCCCTCCCCAGCAAGCTGGGCGCTCATTTTACTGACCTCGTGAGGATGGAAGGCTGAGTCAGTCATGAGCCTGCTACCCGGGATTGAACCCCAGGTCGTGAGCACAGTTTTACCTGCAGGACAGGCATTTAACCACTGTGCCACTATTGAGATAAGATGATAGTTCAGCGGTTTAGGCCTGCAGAGCCAGTGGTTGAGAGTTTGGTTCCCCATGGTTCCTCCTTGACAGGGGCTGAACTCAGTGATCCATATCTGTTAATATGTCCCAAATCAGAACGCCAACAGTAATCTTACTTACTGTGAAATTCTGCAAAATTAAAATTGTCTCGTTAGAACATAGTGCTCCCCTTACTTCTCTTTTTATGTGGCCTGTAGCTCCAGAGTTCAGGAGCTCTCGGGTAGCATTGTTCAAGGTGTTTGTAAAATTCATCATGATTATCCAGAATTAAAAAATCCTTCTTGGCCTCTTGGTGGACAATCTTGGCTGAACCTAATTACAAAAAAAAAAAAAAAAAAAAGGAATAAAAATGAGCTGGAGACAGAACTAGAGATTCAGTGACATGTCAATATGAGGATATACTGAAAAGTCCATATTATTTAATGTCCAGGGTCTTAATGATTTTCACATAGGATTTGCATAACTTGCTATAGCATTATACAGCTAACTGACTAAGTGCTAGAGTGTTTCTTTGTGGAATACCTGGTCATATACTTGATTCTGACTATCTTATTTAATCAGCTGCAATAAGCCACAGTAAATTACGGCAATCTTACATGAATTCCAGTAGGATTGTGGTTATTACTATGTATTATCCGAAGTATAGACATTAACACACTTATATGCAGCGAAGCATACTGGATGCATTATCTGACTACTTCTCCACATCCACACCACACTTAACTGAGGCACCAACCCCGGTGGAGAGGGGACTCCTCTGTCGGTCTTAGAGGCTGGGAAGACTTGGTTCTTGTTCAAAGAAGGGACTGGATGCAAAGGATGTGCTCTGGTACTGATACATGACCTCACCCCATTCCTCTGCCTTGCTCCATAAGACGATTTAACAAGACCACATGGAGCAACATCGGACTGAAGAGCAGAGGAACCACTGTTTCTGAAGCCCATTATAAATGCACTAGCTGCGTGCTTCTATGAGCACCTGCAGCTCTTACGAAACTGTCAAGCCTTCACATAACATTTGGTTCACAGTTGACCCTTTGAGCTCTCCAAACTTGGACTCGGTTCTTAGATAAGCCATCCCTGCAAAGCCAAACAGCTCTTTCGACGTTTCAGTTAGACATACCAAAATAGAGCTCTTGCTCAAAGACATTCTGAGTGATGTATGAATGCATCCCAACCCGAGAGTTCAGTCGTCCGCGGCGTTTAGCAGGAGGCGCCAGTTTCAGACTCCTCTTTAATACCGTTTCTGCTGTTTTGTTGTCAGCAGTTAGATCACCGCTGCAGAACACCCCTGGGTGGAAATATGGTGCCCTGGGAAATGAGAAGGAATGCTACCAGTTGAGTTATGATTTGCAGTAGAAAGTGAGAAGAGAACAATAAGAACAGCGAGCAACTTGTCCAGACAAATGCAGTTCTGTTGTGGCTCAACAGATTGTTGGATATTTGGGCTCTGTGAACTGCTTCACAGAAGTAAGTTTATTTATTTTTATTGTGCTTTGTTTATGAAGGATAGACAGGCCTCTCTGTCTCTGCCACGGCCATCAGTATGCTTGCATACAAGGAAGAAGCTCTGGAGGAACTATTTTTTTTTCATTTTATCCTAAGTATCCTGTGTTAATACTCCTAATTTATAACCTTTAGGCCACCATACTAACCTGGTGCACTTAGTAATTATAATTATGAATATAAAGATGCTTAACTCTAGCCCCTTCCTGCACTGTTCACTTGAGGACAATTTAAGGAGGTAGTGGAGACATTCTTTCTACTCAGGACACTCCACATACCACAAATTGTCTTCTAGGACAAGGAGCAGACACCACCTGTTCCTTTCAGGCCTCCCTAGACCAAGGACTTCATCTTGAAGTCCTCTGCACACAGGATGCACTTTACTGCCTTATAGCCTACTTTGTTCTGCCTTTACTCTCTAAAATTGCTTTAATAGTGTTTCCACAAATCATTCTCCCCCCCAGTCCTGTTATTAGGTTCTCATGTATAGATTTCTGAATAGGGTTGCCAGCCAGGCTTTGAATCTCAGGTACAGTGATCCCCCGCCTATCGCTGGGGTTAGAGACCTGACCCGACCCGCGATAACTGAAAATCCACGATATGCGGATGCAGGTCAGGTCGGGTGTGGGGGCCCTAACTGGGGGCTCTTGTACTTACCCCCAGCCTGGCACTGCCCTGAATGGGACTGCGAGGGCCTTCCCAGGCCTTCTGGAGGCCCCTGGGAAGGCCCCGCAGGCCCATTCGGGGCACCACCAGTCCTGGGGTATGTATGGGAAACCAGAAACAGCCTTTGGCCCTTACCCCAGGGGGGCTTTTTCATATAATATGGTCCCGCAATATAGCGGGACCGCAGTATATGAACCGCGATAGGGCGGGGGACCACTGTAACCTTTATGATGATGCTGAATCTCCTTTGAAACCTGTAAGGGAGAAAGGGTCATCACAAAAACCAATCAGACTGATTACTTCACATCCCATCCATCCCTCCTTGCTGTCCCGCTTGGGACTGGTACAAAAAAATCTTACTTCAAGTCCATAGCGTGACAGCAAAAAGTTGTCTCGACCACGCCCCCGGAACCGGGACCAGAGCGTGACAAGCCGTACCTGACCCTGGGCTGGGGAATTCTCTTGCCACGGTTGGTTCCCAGTTCCTGTTCTGAGACAAGGGACCATGGGGTAACAACTGTCATGCAACAACCAGTGTCCACCTAGTGGTCAGTGGCTGAAGCGGCATTCGACATTGGTTTCCCTATGGGAAACACCATGCAGTGCAAATGTTTATTAAAGAAAGTACTGAAGATCCTGTAGCATTGATGTGTAAATCCTGGAAGACCAGTAAATTGAAAGACTGAAAAAGTTTTATTTACAATATTTTTTAAAAAGGGTTAAGAAAGCAAGACAAATTCAGAATTTGTCACGGAACAAGACCGTGAAGTAACAGTTGTCACGAGACAAGTAATCACGCCTGTGAGTAAACGGAAACAGGGACTGAACAGGGACAAAACCACGTGACCGCGAACAACACTGTCACGGTACAAATGTAATCGCGGAACAAGGTAGGACGTGAAGTAACCGCCAGACATTTCAATGCATGCTTCAAGGAAACAGTTGCGTCACCTTACTCAACTTAGTACTCACACAACGGCCCTTCTAAAGGGCATTAGAGAAGGTTGAACTTTGTTCCATCCTCTCTCCAAATTAGAAATGATGAGGAAATAACACATTTAAGGATAAAATTTGCATTACTAAGCAAGGTTTTATGATGCCGTGCAACAATGGAAGTAAATTCCATGAGATTTAATGGAATTTATCTTCTAGAAGTGAGATTAGGGTCAGCATGTCGTACAACAGGCTGCTTCAGTGCAGCAGTAATTTGTCTTACCCATAATAGGCAGGGAGTGGTGTCTCTCTCTTCTTCCCCTTTGGTCTTATAACGTGGCCATCTAGGACAGCTTCTTCTGCAACAATTTCATCCAACAGCTTCACATCATCTTCAAGATGAAGGACATATCTGATGCTATTCCAGTCATATTTTTGTCTCTTGAAGCCCCGTAGCTTGCCCTGAACCCATCCTCCCCAGGACGGCTGATTATTTACAATCCACTGAGCGGTAGCCCTGCTTAACTTTTTCAACAGTCTCTCTTCCCAGCCTAGGTCCTCACATTTGGGCTCACAGGCTGGTGTTTCCTGGAACGTTACTTTTGACCAGCTGTTGGTCATGGCATCTCCTAACATTTCTTGAGGTTCAGTCAGGAATGCCTTTGTGTATGGAAGCTCACAGGGAGGAGGAGGAGAAGGTGGGGGAATAGGCACCAAGAGGTGTTTTTCTGAAAGTGTACTTTCCAACTCTGCTTTGTAGATACACTCTTCCAAGAAAACAGGAATATTTGGAGTGGTTGGTTTGGCCGCAGCAACATCTACGTTGACCAGGGGAGGTTGTCTTTTCAAAGGTTTCAGCCTTCTTGGTTGCCTCTGCTTCTGAACAATGGGGTCTTCACTTTTCGGCTTATGAATTATACTGGAAACGTCATATAGGCTCCTGGAATCATATTCCTTATAAGACAGAGCTGATGGCTGGTTGGTTGTCATAACATCTTCGGCAAAATGAAGAGTTTCAGCTACATTCTTCAGACACTGTTTCTGGTAATGTGCATAGTACCGCTTGGTGTGGCAAATCTCTCTTTGGTAGATGAAAGGCATTCTTGCCTTCATTGCAGACACCATGGCTTTGCGAGATGGCAGGCTCTTTCTATCAACTCTAACCTTCAAGCTGCCTTCAAGGGGAAAGGGATTTTTGCTCTTAAAAAAAGCGGGTGCGTCCATCTTCTCACGATCAGGGAGAGGCTGGCTCACTTTCAATACAACAAGGAAAAGAGCACTAGAACAATATTGCGTGCGAACTGAAGCGTCACTGTTCTCGGAGGAGAATGTAAGCTTTTCCTGAACCACAAAAAGAATATAAAAGTGAACTGAATCGATGTTAAAGACAGTGAATGGAAGATTTAACACAGATTAAAAAAAAAAAATCATTGTCCAAAAACAGTTCTCATTGCAGAAGGCTGACATCTAGGTATGTCTAGTGACCCATCCCTTAATGGTAAATGTGGATAAATTGGGACAAGCAGTGGCTTCCATCCTTGGGTCCCAAGGTGTTCTTGGGCCAAAATGCCTAGAAGCCTTCGCCTCTAGCTGTGCTGGTCAGGATTTCTGGGAGGTGTACTCCAAGAACATCTAAGGACTCAAGATTGGGAACCACTGGGCTGGAGGAATAAGGGAGCAAAACTTTATTCTGCCATTGTACATAAGAACATAAGAACATAAGAAGAGCCATGCTGGATCAGGCCAAAGGTGCATCTAGTCCAGCTTCCTGTATCTCACAGTGGCCCCACCAAATGTGTGCAGGAGCACACGAGACTAGATATCTGTCTCCTGATACCACTCCCCTGCATCTGGCCCTTGAAGTACCCCGGTTTTAAGCCTGGAGATTACACATCTCCATCATGGTTTCTAACCTGTGATGGACTTCTCCTCCAGGAATCTGTCCAATCCCCATTTGAAGGCATCCAGGCCAGATGCCATCACCACATCCTGTGGCAGGAAGTTCCACAGACTAACAACGCGCTTGGTGAAAAAATATTTTCTTTTGTCTGTTCTTACTCTCCCAGCCCTCAATTTGAGTGGATTTCCCCTAGTTCTGGTATTTTGTGAGAGGGAGAAGAGCATCCCTCTATCTACTTGATTCATGCCCTGCATTATTTTGTATGTCTCAATCATTGTGATGCTCATCCATAGTTTCTAGCTCTTCATAAGAAGAAAGATGCTCTGAGGAAAATGATAGTCAATGTTGACTTGTCATTGCCTTGCTACTTCTTGTTGTTAAGGCATGTTTTAGCGTGGTATTGCTCCCATGGCTGGCTTGACCCATTGAGTTTTCAGCAGGTAACAAAAACTGGATTACTCTGTGCAGCGTTTCATTTTCAGTACTGTTTTTAAATTGGCTTTTAAAATTATTTTTATGCCTGTTTTAACTGAATATTTTTATTTGGTTTATTTTATATTACTTTTGGAGATGCAGTGGGCAGGAAAGCAATAAATGCTTTAAATAAATAAATTATAATAATAATCCTACTATTCCTCTCCTTAGTATTTATTACAGATTATTCAACCTACAATCAATGTACAGTAGATATTATTACAATGTTAGGCTGAAACCAGGAGATTTGCTTCTGCTGTCCGACAATAATAAAGAATACCCCCCCATGAAATGATTGGTATTGAAAAACAAATGTTTAAGTTCTAAACCTTATTGCCCTCAGAAAGAGATGCATAGAAATGTTGAGTTATACTAAACATTAATTTAACTAACAGAAACTATAAAATCATTTATCCTAGCATATAATTTGATTTCTTTCCTTAGCTGTTAGTCTAGGAGGCTTTCCTTTTCTTTACTCTTATGTTACAATACATTTGTCTACAGGATACTATATTAATTTCTTTGATAAATGTTCTTTGAATTATTTTTGAATAGACTATTCATCTTTTGAATGGACAATTCATCAGATTAGAGCAAGGCTGTGTGGCCAGCAGCTCTTTTTGTTTACTTCTGTTTAGTTTAAACCAGGGGTCCTCAAAATTTTCAAACAGCGGGTCAGTCCACAGACTCTACTGGGGGCCGGACCACAGTCCCCCCCCAAAAAAAAACCCGACATGGAAAAAAGGGGGAGGGGCAAGTGGGCGGAGCCCCCCACGATTGGCCCATGATCATTGTGTCACCAGGGCCCCAGCAATGCCTCCTGCTCCAGATCACCACCCTGAGGTGCCACCGCTGGGATCCCTCTGCTGCGCCCCTTCCTCCTCCTCCTCCTCCTCCTCCTGCAGTGGCAGCGGCTGGAGCGGCTCTCCTTCCTTCCTTCCTTCCTTCATTGCGTCGGGAAGGAGGTGGCAGCCCAGGCAAACTCAGACCCCTCATCATCTTCTGGGTAGCCACTCAGGATGAGGAGCAGCAGCCACAGCAAGGGCAGCAAGGCTGGTGCAACTGCGCACAGATCCAGCTGTGTGCCCTGGCCATCACATCCTCACTGTGCCCTGGAGGGAAAGCTGCCTCCTCTCTTGGCCTGGCCCAGCCCGGCCCAACTTGGTGTGCTGCAAATGGGCTGGGAAGGAGGGAGGGGAGGCAGGAAGGCCCGCCCAAAGCCACCTGCAGCCCTCTCACTGCCCGAGTCCAGGCAGGCTGCGGTGCTCTCTTGGCTCGCCAGCCCGCCCATCACGAACTGCGGACAAATGCAGCCCCGCCAGCTTCCCAGGAACCAGGCCCAGGCCACCTTTGGCCTTCTCTTCCCTTCTCTTCTTTCTCCGCCATCTGCTCCTCGCTGGTCTCTAACTTGGTGATGGTGGTGGCAGCTTCAGCCTCTGGCCATGGCTGTGCTCCCACCTCCCCCCCCCCGCTCCACGGAGCTAGGCAGCAGCTCAGAGGGGGCTGAGTGGGCGGGAAGTAGCTCCATTTCCCCCTCGGCGCCTGCCGTCCATCCCTCCATCGGTCCACTGCCATGGCTGCTCCGGCTCGGAAGGCTGGCTGGCGCTGCCTCCACCTGCCCCCTTCATTCCTCACAACTACAATAACACGGGCGGCAGCCACACAAGGAAGGCAGGTGGGCAGGGTGGAAGAGGAGCAGGGGTGGGGGCTCAGGGCCATGGAGGGAGTGGGAGACCTTGCTGCAGCCCTCCTGTTTTAAGTTGCCCCGCTCAGCTGCACCCGGCGCCCCGACCATCTGGGTGGTGGGTGGGGAGAGTGGGGGACCTTGCCGTAGCCCTTCCACTTTGAATGCCCCACTAGCCAGCTTGCTGATCATCTGGGCAGTAGTTGGGGGGAGTGGGAGAAGCAACATAGCCCAAGTCTTGAACTGCCTCAGCATTAGAAGCAGCTGAGGCGGCTGGCTTGCTCACAAAGCAGGGGGTAGGTGGGTGGGGTTGCAATTGGTCCCGGGGGCCGGATTCAGGACCTTGGGGGGCCGCATCCGGCCCCAGGGCCTTAGATTGAGGACCCCTGGTTTAAACCATAAAATCTGAAATAAACTATTGTATAGAGTTCCAGTTTTTCTATAAATCTGTCCCAAATTCAGCTAAATCAGTACAGTATTTCTTTTCGTTCTTCCCTAATTACTTTGGATAATTCGCATACATTGTTTTCTTACTATTTCTAAAGGTAAAAAAAAGCTTTGTATTTACCTTTCAGTAAGGTCATTTCACAGATCTGGATTTTCAGGACAAGTATGAGAGACAGTTTCAGTCACTGGTATGTTCCAACTTGGTTCCTCAAAGACCTTTCCTTTACCTGTTGACAGTTGTTGCCTGGCTGCAGAGAATGAACACATTCTGTCAGATCTGAATGGTCGGTTTTAAATAGAATTCTCTAGTTAAGTTGCCTTTGGCCATTCTGTGAGTAAGCCTTTTGTTCTGTCAGTTCTCTACCTCTGCATTTAGAATAAAATAATGAATGTAATTGAAAAATCATGAGAACACACACTTTTAAATTACAGTATTCACGCGTTAGCTGATCTGTCCTTGAACATGTCCCAATCTCCAGGGCTGGATGAACTGCATCCGAGAGTACTGAAGGAATTGACTGAAGACCTCTCAGAACTGCTGTCCATTATTTTATTTATTTATTTATTTATTTAATTTTATTTTTATACCGGCCGTCTTCCCCAGGGAACTCCGGGCGGTTAACAATAAGGATTAAAAAAACCAGATAAAACACAAAATGACAACCACAGAAATCAAAAAGGATTTAAAAGGGGGAAGCGGGTGAGGTACCAGGTGATTGGAGGAGGGCTAATGATGTCCCTGTCTTCAAAAATGTCAACAAAGAGGAGCCTGGGAACTACAGGCCAGTCAGCCTGACATCAGTCCTGGGGAAAATCCTAGAACAGATGATTAAGCAGTCACAATGCAAGCACCTACAAAAAATGCAACTGTAAGTAGAAGCCAACAGGGATTTGTCAAGAACAAATCCTCTCAGACTAATCTGATCTCATTTTTGATCAGGTAACCCTGGTAGACAGAGGCAATGCTCTTGATGTAATATATCTTAACTTCAGCAAAGCTTTTGATAAAGTTCCCCATCATATCCTGATTAGCAAGCTAACTAGGTGTGGGCTGGATAAATCAAGTGTAAGGTAGATACACAGTTGGCCTCAGAATTGTACTTAGGGCGCTTTTACACGACCCCTAATATCCGACGCAAAGAGCTCTCAGATGCGGAGCTTAAAATTGTTTTCCCACCAGCTCCGGACTTTGAAGAAAATTAAGTGTGACCACGCCCATCTAAGCGCGTCCCAGCACATTTTAAAAGTACCTGGTCTCCGAGGGTGAAAAATTTCTGATTCGGATGTAAAGCAGTGAGTGTGGGCTCTCCTCACCTTGTGTTTGTTTTTCTGTCCCCACCGCCCCTTTAAGAGACAGGAGTCACGACGACAAGGGGGCTCCGGGCGGCTTCCACTGGCAGAGGGAGGTGAGCCTGCATTCTTTTTCTCCCTTTTTTCCTCCCTCCCCTCACACAGACAGGAGTAAGGGAGTGCGGAGGACATGGGAACACAGGAAGAGCAACAAACCCCCAAGATCTCTGGTCCGAATTTAAGTGGCCAGCGGATCTTAGGGGTCATGTAAAAGCGCCCTTAGAGAGTGATCATCAGTGGCTCCTTCTCTAAGTGGGAAAAGGTAACAAGTGGAGTACCCCAAGGCTCATTCCTGGGTCCGGTGCTCTTCAACATTTTTATTAATGACTTGGACAAAGCAGTGCAGGGAATGCTTGCCAAATTCGCAGATGACACAAAATTGGTGGAATAGCTAATAGCCTGGAGGACAGAAACAAAATTCAAAATGATATTCATAGGCTGGAGCACTGGGCTGAAACCAACAGAATGAAACTGAACAGGGATGAGTGCAAAGTACTGCACCTAGGAAGAAGAAACCTAATGCACAGTTACAAGATGGGGGACACCTGGCTCAGCAATAATACATGTGAGAAGGATCTTGGAACTCTGGTAGATCCTAAGCTGAATATGAGCCAATAATGAGATGGGGCCACAAAAAAGGCAAATGCTATTTTAGACTGCATTAACAGAAGTGTAATTTCCAAATGCTGTGAGATGCTCGTCCCCCTCTATTCGGCACAGGTTAGGCCTCAACTTGAGTATGCTATCCAGTTCTGGACACCACACTTCAAGAAAGAAGTAGGGAACCTCTGATGTATGGGGAAAATAGATTTAAATTTAAAAAGATGCTCACAAATTAGAACAAGTTCCAAGGAGGGAGACGAAGAAGATCAGGGGACTGGAAATTGAGCCCTATGAGGAAAGACCAAAAGCAGACTGGGCATGTTTAGCCTGGAGAAAAGAAGACTGAGGGGGAGATACGCAAGCAGTTTTCAAATATTTGAAAGGCTGCCATACGGAGGAGGGGCAGGATCTGTTCGCGATCATCCCAGAGTGCAGGACGTGCAACAATGGGCTCAGGTTAAGAGAACCCACCTTTTTGGCTGAATATCAGGAAAAACGTCCTAACTGTTAGAGAAGTATGGCGATGGAACCAATTGCCTAAAGAGGTGGCGAGTGCTCCAACACTGGCGGTATTAAAGAGAAATTTGGACAACCACCTGGCAGAGCACCTTTGATTAGTTTTCTGCATGGAGCAGGGGCTTGGACTTGATGTCCTTCAGACCCCTTCCAACCTCACTCTTCTGTTATTCTATGTCCTGATCATCTGATTGAATACATCAGGTAGGCATTACTACCTGTGATCTACACCAAAAACAGAAGAAAAAAATAATCCTGTGGTATTTCTGTTAATTACTAACAGTATGACCACTTAAGATGCATTTCTTCCTCCAACCTCTATATGTAATACCTTCTACCTTTAAGTCGTGAAGAGTTACAGCAGAGATGAGTGGATGGGAGAAAAATGCCTTGAAGAACCCCAGAATGTGGCAGGCCTCATTCCTCTTCTCACATCAACACTGGTCCAATTTCCAGGAGGAATGCTAGTATGGAATGTTATTTGTGCTAAAGAATATTTCCTAATTGTGAACAACCTTAGGATTTTTAAATGAAAAGTAGTATAAAAAGTACTCTAAAATAAAATAAGAGGCATTTAATAATCTGCAGTGTCTTCATGTTACAAAAGCCAGTGGACCATGTCCTTAAAAGGGAACATCATGACTCGTCCAAAACTGAGCTGAATGGGGTTCTTGACGGAGAGTATTCCCTTACTATGATGCCGTCAAAATTCTAGCTCCTTTGGTCAACAGCAGAACCTCTATAGCAAGAAACATTGGACATGGTATCCTAGAGCAGAAAGTAGATGTAGAAGATCTGTAGTATTTGCAGCAATGCAAAAACAACTATTGTCTCCCAGTGATTTAAACATGTGGTTTGTGGCCTGTGGTTTGGCTATTTACATGGCTGATGAGAAGTGTTTTGTGTACTTTCACACATGTATTTTGGCCTCTTGTGTATAACAACGCCTGTGGCGGGTTTCAAGGCTTCATGCACGTCGTGACACAGGCCCCCTTCCTGTGCACAGGTGATCCCATCCCATTCACCCCGAAGGAATCAGTCATGAAAGAAGAATTTATCATTTCTGAAGTTACACGGAAGTGTTTCTTGATATCTGTGGTAGACACCTATTCTTTTTGCTGTTTTTAAAGTAATAAACAACGCTATTTGAAGGACTGTATGGCTTCCTATCAGCCTCCTCTCTGGAAAAGATGCTAGGAAAGGTTGAAGGCAGCAGGAAAAGAGGAAGGCCAGATATGAGATGGATCCACTGCTTCAAGGCACCACTGGCTTGACTTTACAAGAACAGAGCAGGGTTTGTTGAGGATGCAGGATTTTGCAGATACCTTGTTCATAAGGTCACCTTGAGTTGTGACTTGAGGGCACAGAAGGACAACTCCCAGTGGCAGAACTATATTTTTGGGGGCCCACTGCCTCAACTTTATGGGGACCCCTTCGCAACTAGCAACAAGATCTGGGTAACCACTGTCCTGTTTTTATTTTTAACTATTCTTTTGTATTGAACTACACTACAATATGTTATTATTATCATTTTTTAAATCACTGATCATATAACAGACCCAATGTTTGTGCAACCTGGAGGAAAGGGGGCCCTGAAGCTTTTAGGCTTCCTGAGTTTCCCAAGCTAGCCACCCCTGAGCCGACTCGCAACCTCCCAGCGCCCGGGCGTGTGTTTGTCCTTCGCCTTTCGCTCCCTTGGCGGTCTCCATAATATACCAATAGATCGCCAAGGGGGAGGAGGAGCCCCGCCTGCTGGGCTGGTTTTTCCAGATTCTTGGGAAAACGCAATGGCTCTGTGGGCGTCCGGGTTCATTGGGTGGGTTCAGGGCCGCTGCTGGGGAGCCAGGAGGGCGCTTCGTGGCACCGCCGCCGACTCCAGCTTGGCCCGGCAGAGGCGCCACAGCATGGCCGCCCGCCTCCGTTTCTCCCCCGCGGGCCGGAGCCTCTTCGACGAGCCGCTGGCCATGGCGGTGGAGGCGCTGCGGCCCCAGCAGGAGGTCACCCTCCGAGCGCGGCTGCAGGACGAGGCCGGGGAAGTCTTCGAGTCGCGGGCCTTCTACCGGGCCGACGGAGACGGGCGCCTGGACCTGAGCCGCTCGCCGGCGCTGCAGGGCCCGGGCGCCACCTTCTCGGGCTTCGAGCCGATGGGGCTGCTGTGGTCGCTGGAGCCGCGCAAACCCTTCCGCCGCTTGGTGAAGCGCGACGTGCAGCGCCCTTTCGTGCTGGAGGTGGCCGTCCTGGAGGGCCACCATGGCGGCGGCGGCGGCGAGCCCCCGTCGGCCGCGGTGCTGGCCCAGGGCGTCCACGAGCGGAGCTTCCTGCGCGACGGCGTTCGGAGGATCCCAGTCCGGGAGGGGAACGTCCGCGCCACGCTCTTCCTGGCCCCCGGTGAGCGCTAGGCTCGCGCCGCCGCCCCGACTCGTCGGGAAAAGGCAGGCACGGGTGGCGTGTTTTGGGATCGCGGCCCCCACCACGACCCCGACCTGGCCACCGGGTGCCTTTTTCCCTGAGGTGCCTTTATTGTATTATTGATATATTTTGAATATTTTAACCCCACCTTTCTCCTTGGAAAAGGACCCAAGGTGGCTTACAATAATGAGGGACAATATATACAGCCCAGAACATTTAAGAGTAAGACATACATTGGACCCTCGTATAACAAACAGTTTGTATAACATAAAATCTGTACAACATCAAAAATTCCGGAGATAGGGAAAATTTGCTTAACAGAATCGCCTATGCTACAACATAAAATGGTCACGATTAGGGATTACTCTTTAAATGCATTCCTATGGGAAATTTGTATAAAGGAAAACTTGATTAACAGAATTTCATTTGGAAGGAATTAATTCCTTTATATAAGGTACCACTGTATTCATGTTAAGAACAGGGCATTAGAAGAGGCATCTTAGAACATTAAAAGGTAACATTTAAAGCTACAAAGAGGCCCTTTAGCTCCCACCTGTTCCTGAAGCTGTCTGGGTGCGATCCTCTAATCTGACCTGCCTCACAGCATTATTGTGAGTACAGTACAGTGGTACCTTGTATAAAGGAATTAATTCATTCCCAATGACATTATGTTAAGAAAATTTTCCTTTATACAAATTTCCCATAGGAATGTATTGAAAACAGAATAATCCCTAATTGCGACCATTTTTATGTTGTACGGATTTGCCCCATAGACGATTCTGTTAAGCAAATTTTCCCTACCGCCAGAATTTTTTATGTTATACAGATTTTATGTTATACAAACTGTTTGTTATACAAGGGTCCACTGTATAACATGGGGAAAAAAGACCCATTTATAACTTGAGGCCAGCGTTTGGATATTGAAAATAAAGAAAGGAAATCTTTAAATGACTTGTGGGATCTCGTATGAATAACATTTTATGGGTCTAGTAAGCTCATCCAATCTCGCCTGATTTTGGAAACTAGGCAGGGTCAGCCCTGGTTTGTACTTGGATGGGAGACCACCAGGGAATACCAGGTGCTGTAAGCGTCTGGAGTAGGAACTGGCAAACCACTCCAGTATTCCTGCCAAGAAAACTCCATGGACATGGAGTCATGAAGAGTCGGTCACAACTATAATGACACAACACACATGTGCTTCTTCAAGGGCATAGAAAATGCACTGATGGGGGACTGTACCATCAAGAGCTTTGGCATCTGCAGAGGCCATGGCATGTCCCTTGAAAACTGGAGCAGATTTCACCTTGCCCTGCAGAGCCCCCTTGGTGAGCTAATAGCTGTCTGGAGGGAGAGGCTGAAATCGCCCTCATGGCATCACTGCAGAGCCAAAACACGAGAAATGTGTGAGCTGCAGGCAGGCCGCCGTGTATATGTGGATCTTGCCTCCCTGGATCTAATGAATGGGCTGGACATGCTGATATTTTCCTTTAAATTGCATAGCAAGAGTAGTTCCCTTAAGAGATGTTAGCAGCAGTGCAGCTGACACGTGTGATGCAATGTTTCTTATCTTCTCTTTTCTACTTTGGAGATCTTATGAACAAACAAGACCCATTTTGCTTTACTGTTGGTCCAAAGTTCATTATGCACGTGACGCACTTTTACACAACATGATGCTATCAAGTTTCATCCAACATATAGTGCCTCCAATTGGGTTTTGAAGGTATGATTTTGATTGTTATTTCCCCAGTAAGATTCCATGGTTGAGGGAGGGTTTGAACCCAAGTCACCCAAGTCTTAATCCTGCCCTCATTGCACCACAAGGGGGAAAGGGAAAGGTTCCCCTCCCCGCGCATGCATGCTAGTTGTGTCTGACTCTAGGGGCGGTGCTCATCTCCATATTCAAGCCAAAGAGCCAGTGTTGTGCAAGTCTGTAGCCATGTGGCTGGCATGGCTGCAAGGAAACACTGTTTTACCTTCCTGCTTTTTACAGCGGTACCTCTTGATCTACTTGCATTTACATGCTTTTGAACTGCTAGGTTGGCAGGAGCTGGGGTCATCAGCGGGAGCTCACTCCGGTGTGTGGCCCCCGGGATTTGAACCGCCGAGCTGCCGACTTTGTAGCCGACAGTTTTCAGAGCTCTAGCCTGCTGAGCCGTCATGCTTTAAAGCCCTCTAAATAAAATCAGGACTGTTTCTTTGCATTTCTTACAGGTGATGGCCCCTTTCCTGGAATCATTGATATTCATGGAACTGGAGGAGGTCTTCGTGAGCATCGGGCATCTCTGCTGGCTGGTCATGGCTTTGCTGTGTTAGCACTGGCCTATTACAACTTTGAAGATCTTCCTAAAGATATGAAAGAATTCCGTCTTGAGTACTTTGAAGAAGCTCTAAATTATATGCTGAAACATCCAAAGGTAAGGTCATTTAGGGATGGCTTTCCTAAAAAAACTGCAAGTGTTGCTTATTACTGAGGATGTACGGAGGGAGGATGGCATTGCAGGGCTGCAGTTACTTGAGAGTGTCCTCCTTGAAGCTCAGGCAGTTCTGCTCACTTCCTTCTTTTGGAAGCTATCGGAAAGGATACCTGTTATATGTGCCTGACCATTCTTAAAGATCCTCAGGAGAGGCCCTGTTGCATGACACATTGCCACATGGAGCTTGATGAACTCATTCATGAGTCCAGGGCTTTCTCAGTGAAAGTACCTTGATTGTAGAAATCAGTCCCAAAAAGAAGTCAGGCTTGCTCCGCCCTCTTTCACTTTCTTGCAAACTATCAAAACTATCTATCTATCTATCTATCTATCTATCTATCTATCTATCTATCTA
>JAHTLZ010000016.1:30419359-30433802 GCA_023846285.1 Phrynocephalus versicolor | reverse complement strand
TCTATCTATCTATCTATCTATCTATCTATCTATCTATCTATCTATCTGTCTGTCTGTCTATCTATCTATCTATCTATCTATCATCTATCTATATCTATATATCTATATCTATATCTATATCTATATATTTGCATTTGGTGTATGCAAGTGGTTCTAAAGCTGACTTTTAAAATGGTTGATCAGCCTTTTAAAAATACTCACTTTTAACATTGCCTTTTCATTTTTTAAAAATGTTCTTAAATCTTTCTGTGGGCATGCCTTGTTTTGGGGTTTCTCATGGGCTGAAAAGCAATAAATAAATATTTTGTCCAGAATCCTATTGGTGTTCTCATAAGATCTGCATAACTTGCCAAAGGTAATTGTGGCTAGTTAGTGACTGGCTGGAACACATCTTGATTATGTGCCTGGTTACACACACAAAGCCAAGGTTCCAGCTAAGGTGTACTCATGCACGTGCGTACATGCCTCTGTGCCCCTCTTTGCAAGACTTTCCCACCCCTCCACACCTGCTGTGACTTTGTTCTGATTGCAACAGAACTCATGGGGGTGGCGGGGAAAACACATGCATAGGGGAAAGACACCGTTGCAATGGGGTCCAAAATTAGGGGGGATGTTGCACCCAGCCCAACTACACTGTGTTCTAGCAGTTCACTGATTAGCTGCAATTAGCGGCAACAAGTTACACAGTCTTTATTAAAATATAAATGAGATTCTGGCCGTTAAAGAAAATAATGTATTAATAATAAACAAATGTGGTAATGATGTTTGATTCACTTTTGTTGTCACTTTTGTTGTCTGTGTGGTGGTTTCGAACTGTTACAGAGCTATTAAAACTCTCCCAGATACAGACCTTGGATGAAGCACCACAGAATAAAACCATCTTCACCTTAGTTACTAAAGCCAGTGGGGTCCAGAATATGTTGTAGTACTCAGAGGATGTTACTTCGATTGCAGCATTTATTTATTTATTTATTTATTTATTTATTTATTTATTTATTTATTTATTTATTACATTTATATACCGCTCATCTTCCGAAGCGGAACTCTGGGCGGTTTACGATTAAAAACAAACAACAGAGAGCAAACAAGAAAGTCAGAGGCAAACTACCAGTAAAAATAAGGGGGGGGGGGTACAATACCCTCCACAAAAGATGACGCGGGCAGCAACCAAAAAAAAAAGGGAAATTAAAATAAAATTAAGTAGAAAGGTCGCCAAATGCCTCCTTGAAAATATGTGTTTTCAAGGCTTTTTTAAAGGCGGTCAGGGACGCTGCTAGGTGCAACTCACTAGGGAGCTGATTCCACAGCGTGGGGCCCACCACAGAGAAGGCGCAGTTACACGTAAGTGATTTCCGTGCCTCTCTGGGTGTGGCCACCCTAAGTGAGCGTGCCTGCGCCATCCTCGTGGGCCTGGTCCCAGTTGACCTCTGAGAGATACGCTCCGACAAAGAAAGAAATTCCACGCTTGAAGAACAACTCTCAATAAGGAATATTCCTGAATCAGAGGGGTTTGATGTCCACCTGGTATTGGATGGGGAGGGGAACACCAGGTTGGGTACAGTATGCCTTATATTAGTCCCATCCAAGTAAGCCACAAAAACAGAAATCTTAAAGGCTTGTGACAGAAGAGGTACATATAGTCTTGAGTAGTTTTATTTTTGAGTGCTTCAAGTAGTTTTTTTCAGGAGTGAGCTGTCAGAGTCACATGGTAGCTGGTATTGCTCTGCTACTTTGAGTGTTGTTAAAACAACAAAGGGGTGATGACTGCAGTGACAAATTTATTCTCATTTCTAGCAGCTGAAGGAATGCTAGATTGGCAAAGCAAGGAAGACTCGGGAAAACCCAACAAAACCCAGTTGCCCAGAAGCATAAAATAATATTCCTCTTAGACTTCTAACCTAACTAGAGATGAGCAAGAAGGGTTATAGGCTTATAGCTCGGTGGTGCATGCACAAGATGTCCTTGGGTACCTGTTACAATATTACTCTGATTTTCCTTTCTCTTTTTCTTTCTTTTCTCCTTTTCAGGTTAAGAGTCCAGGGATTGGACTGCTTGGACATTCCAAAGGTGTTGATCTCTGTGTTGCCATGGCCTCTTTCTTAAAGGGTATCGCTGCGACAGTCTCAATTAATGGTGCTATAGCCAATGTAGGTGCAGCACTGTGCTATAAAGATATTACCTTTCCGCCTCTTGGCTTTGATGAAAAACGAATTAAAATAGACAAGAAGACTGGGATTGCTGACATAATTGATGTCCTGGACAACCCATATGACGTTCCAGACCACCCAAGCATTATTCCTCTGGAGAAAGCAGATGGGCGCTTCCTTTTCATTGTGGCCAAGGATGATCATAACTGGAACAGTGAATTCTTGGCTGCTGAAGCCTCTAAACGTTTGCAGGCTCATGGACGAGAAAAACCTGAGATCATTTGCTATCCAGGGGCAGGACATTACATTGAACCACCTTATATGCCCATGTGCCCAGTTTCAGTGCACCTTTTGGTGGGCAGGCGAGTGACGTGGGGCGGGGAACCCCAGGCCCACGCAGCAGCTCAGGTAGATGCTTGGCAGCGGATTCAAGCCTTCTTCCACAAACACCTCAGCGGCCAACAAGGGGAAAGAAAGAACAAGCTGTGAATGTCTTAACGATGACATGTGTTTTAAAAGATGTGGATTAAGTTAGTTTTGTTTTGCAAAGCAGAATGTCAAGAGTTGACTGGAGGCACACCAGTCAGTTCTTGACATTTGGCTTTGCAAAACACTCCTGTTTTTCTTCCTTAAACATTGTGCCTAACCTTTTTGTTCTGAGGTAATATTCTCTATAGTGACAGTTACTTAAAGTGTTCCCCTCTCTTGTGTTCCACTGCTATTACTGAGTTTCCCATCTCAGCTGCTGACAGTGGAGTGTCACTGCACGCTTGATCTCTTTTGGGAATCAGTTGTTGTCTTTCACAACAACTCTTTGGAAATTACTTCACATCCTGTTCGTCCCTCCTTGATGTCCCGCTTGGGACCGGTACAAAACAAAAATTACTTCACGTCCATAGCGTGACAGCAAAAAGTTGTCTTGAACACACCCCAGGAACTGGGAACAGCATGTGACAGGCCGTGCCTACCCCTGGGCTGGGGAATTCTCTTGTTACATTTAGTTCCCAGTTCCTGTTCTGAGACAAGAGACCATGTGGTAACAACTGTCACGCAACAACCAGTGTCCACCTAGTGGTCAGCGGCTGAAGCGGCATTCAACATTAGTTTCCCTATGGGAAACACTATGCAGTGCAAATGTTTATTAAAGAAAGTACTGAAAAATTCTGTAGCATTGACGTGTAAATCCCGGAAGACCAGTAAATCAAAATATCGAAAAAGTTTTATTTATGATATTTTAAAAAGGGGTAAGAAAGCAAGACAAATTCAGAATTTGTCACGGAACAAGACCGTGAAGTAACAGTTGCCACGAGACAAGTAATCACGCCCATGGGTAAACGGAAACAGGGACTGAACAGGGACAAAACCACGTGACCGCAAACAACGCTGTCACAGTACAAACGTAATCGCGGAACAAGGTAGGACATGAAGTAACCCCCTTTGAAAAATGTTGAGAGCACCCTTTAAAATTTATTTATTTAGGTATTTTTATACTGCCCATCTTCCCAAAGGAACTCCAGGCAGTTAACAACAACAGTAAATAAAAGCAGATCTCAAACACACAATACTACAAGTAACGAATAAAATAAAATAAAAAATACCCAGCAAAATGGCAAAAGAGAAAAAAACAACTAAAGGTTACCAAATGCCTCTTGGAAAAGCAAGGTCTTGAGTGCTTTTTTGAAGGCAGGCAGGGACTGTGCAAGGTGCAACTCACTTGGCAGTTGGTTCCAAAGCAAGGGGCCAGCCACAGAGAAGGCTCGGTTTCAGGTTACAAATTTCCCAGCTTCCCTGGGTATGGCCACCAGAAGTGAGAGCGCCCGTGACATTCTGGTGGGTTGGGCCTCATTTGATCTCTGGAAGATCCGCTCTGCCAGGTATTCCGGTCCCAAGCCATGGAGGGTTTTGGTAAATCAAAACCAGTACCTTGAACCTGATCTGGGACGCAACAGACAACCAGTGCAGGCGGGCCAGAACTGGGGTGATGTGGTCATATCTGCCCGCACCCACCACCAGTCTGGCCGCTGCATTTTGTACCTGCTGGAGTCTCCGAATAAGGTTCAAGGGCAATCCCATGTAGAGTGCATTGCAGTAATCTATCCTCAAGATCACAAGGATCAAATGATTCTTTGCACTAGATTTCTGAAAATGTATTTTCGTTTGGTAGTAACATTGAACGCTAGCGTTAACACTAGCATTGAAACGTTCCCATTCAGAAGGAACTGGTGCGCTGCTTGAACTCAAGTATCTGATACCTGTTTAAGGGAAGAAAAAAGTCGTGGTAAACGTGGCAGGCATGGAGGAGTATCAGATGAAAAGAGCGGGGAAGTAAGGCTTACAGATATGGCCTGTATTTTTTCAAGAACCACATGAGGAACAGCCCTTTTGAATTGTTCCAGCTTTATAATAAATGAAAAGCTCCTGAGCAGGCAAGAGTTGGGGAAAGGACTGGTCTGATTCACAACAGCTTTTGTGTCACGCAGACAGTACAAAATACTTCAACGTCACCACTTTCATAAGCAGACCAATCCCATGAAATTTAATCTTATAGTCACAGTGTTATTTTTGATACCCGCGAAACAGACTGCATGTATTTGGTGGGACTGATATAAAACTCCAGAGAATGAGAATATGCCAGTTGTGTCTTCCTTTCCTTGCAATGAAGAAAAAGTATCCATCTTTCTGTGCCTTGAAACATTTTGTTACTGCTTCCGATTTTTGTACTATATTCTGCAATGAACTAATGCCAATGAAGGTTTTACTTGCACGCACCGCCTCTCGGGCGCCATTTTTGAGGAAATCCTGTTCTCCGCAATCGATGGATATTGTCTTGTTGCGCTTCCGCACTTAAGCAGGCGCGCTCGATTGGTCCTCTTTGCCTCGCCGTGGCTACGGGTTCGAGCCTCCCCGGCGGCTGAGGCGCGAGCGTAGGAAGGGCCGCCATGTGGCGCGCGGTGTCCGGGCGAGGAGGGCGCCTCCTGCTGTGCCGGCCTTCGCTCGGGCGCTGCAGCAAGAGCAGCAGCAGAGGGGCGGTGTCGGTGTCGGTCACCCCCGCGGCGGGCTTAGCGGATCGCCCGGCCACGATCCGGGTGTCCGGGCTCAGCCCTGGGCAGGAGGTGACCCTCCGGGCGCTGGTGGCCAGCGATCAAGGCAGCCTCTTCGACTCCTGCGCCCACTACCGGGCCGATGCGGCGGGCCAGGTGGACCTCTCGGCGGCGGCGGCTTCCCGAGGCGGGGACTACGCGGGCTGCGAGCCGATGGGGCTCTTCTGGAGCCTCGCCCCCGCCGCCATGGAGAAGCCCTACCAGAGGCTGGAGCCGCGGGACGTCGAGGCTCCGGTGACGGTGGAGGTGTCGGTGCACGGGGGCCACAGCCCGCCCGAGGCCATCCCGGGGCACCTGCTAGCCAAGACCCGCGCCCAGCGGTGGTTCACCAGCCCCGGCGTGAGAAAGATCCGGCTGAAGGAAGGGGCGGTGAGGGGCAGCTTATTCCTCCCGCCAGGTGAGCCCTCCAGGCACCCCTTGGGGGCGTCGGTGGGGTGCCAGTCCCGAGGACCAGCATGGTTAAAAGGGCTTGGAAGCCACGTCTATTACCAGGAGCGGCGGCTTAGGAAGCCGGGAATGTTTAGCCTTACCCCAAAAAAGGCTGAGAGGGGATAGGATAGCCATGCTGAAATATTATTTGAAAGGATGTAATCTCTCGAAGAGGGGGCTGGTTTGTTTTCCATGGCTTCAGAGACTAGGGGAATGGTTTCAAACTACAGGAAATGAGGGTCAAATTAAACATTAAGAAGAACTTCCTGGTTAGAGCTGTCCAGCAGTGGAATAGGCTGCCATGGAGGGTGGTGGAGTCTCCTTCTTTGGAGGTTTTTAAGCAGAAGCTGGATGGACATCTGTTGGGGATACTGTGATGGGAGTTCCTGCATGGCAAGTAGGTTGGACTGGATGGCCCTTGAGGTCTCTTCCAACTTTGATTCTACCTCTTGCCTCAGATTTTGACAACCGGCAGGGCTTCTTCATTCCTAGGCAGGTATTTATGTGCCATTATATAGTCCCACTGCCTCATAGTTCATGCAAGCAGTTTTGTCCTCAGTTTACAGCCCTCCCGTGTTTCCCCCTTCTTTCTTCCATCTGGTTCCTGTAACTTATGCAGGTGTCTCACTCTGCCAACTATGCCCGAAACTCGGTAACAAATTTCTAGACACCTTTAGTAAGAACGCTTTGGATGGAAGCCCTGCCCAGCAGGCAGTAAAAGCAGAAATCCCTTCACCTAATGATTGTGGGGCTGATGGAGTGTGTTTATCTCAGACAGGCCTCACCTATCGATAAAACCACCCCCAACCATAACAATCTATTATTGTTAAGTAGCACTGCCTTGTACAGTACTTTAAACAAACTTGACTCTGGTCACATTTGCAAAATATTATCGTCTCTTATTAGTACTGAAAGAAGAGGTAATAATATCAGTGTGTGTGTGTGTATATATATATATATATGTTTTAATGCATTTTGGTTAATTTTAATGCTTTTTAAATTTCTAACTAAATGTTGGTTTATCTGTTTTTATTCTAAAAAGTTTGTAGCTGTTTGTAGCTGCCTTAGCGGAAAGGCAGGATATAAATGCTGATAAAAACAACAACACAGAAAGAACACCATCAGAGGTACAAAATTGGCATGCTGTAATTAGGAACAGCGTCGATACTGTGCCAATATTTAACAGATACTTAAGTTTTTGGTTAAAACTTCAACCTGTTTTATCATACCAGCCTGTGTTTTTATAATTTTGATTGGCTGTGCCTGGTATTTTTGAATAAAATACACTTGAATACTGAATTAAACAATGGAAGACTTATCTGAGACAGCAGTGCTATAATGGTTTCCAAGAAGTAAGGCCCCATGAATTAAATTGTACTTACTCCTGAGTAGGCAAATATAGGATAGCTTTTGCACTCATAAAAGGAATCCTAGCTCTTTTTTCATATACTTTATTAAGGCGATCAAACTAATGTTCTCTGTGTAATCTAATAATGACCATGTGGACATTTGGTAAAATTGTTTCATTAAAAATAGTGCCCCCCTCCCAAACAAACAGCTGAAGTTTTGTTTTTTCACTATGTTTTCACTCAGTGTCTGGTCTCAGCATTGTTTGATGTGCTTTTATTAGGGAATGGCCCTTTTCCAGGAATCATAGATATGTTTGGCGATGAAGGTGGGTTGACTGAATTCCGATCCAGCCTTCTAGCTACTCATGGCTTCGCTGCTCTTTCCTTGCCGTATTTTAATTTTGAGGATCTTCCCAAGGTCATGGAGGATTTCCACCTTGAGTACTTTGAAGACGCTGCCAGGTTTTTGCTGCGCCACCCAAAGGTAAATGTGGTTAAAAAAAACCCATACATGCACTTTTTTCTCTTTCAGGCAGAAAAAAAACTAGACATTGTAGGATGATCTATGGGAGAAGCAAGACTTTAGCCCAGGCATGTCCAAACTTCGGCCCTCCAGATGTTTTGGGCCACAACTCCCACAGTTCTTTGCCATTGGAAATGCAGGCTTGGAATTCTGGGAGTTGTGGTCCAAAACATCTCGAGGGCTGAAGTTTGGATGTGCCTGCTTTAGCCCCTTCGTCCTTCAAGGAAACACGTTACTCTTTTCAGATCCTGAGCATCCCAGTGGAAGAAACTATAGGGCTGAATCAGAATTACAACCATTACATTCTACATTACATAATTTGCTACTTGGATATGATATGGACAGAAGAGAAAACAGATTACGTGTTCCTAAATGAATTATAAGAACAGGTAGCTTTAATGTACAGTTAAACAAATTAGGCTAGTTTTATTGAAGTTTCTGGATCCATGTCTAATACAATGTCATTTATTAAAATGAAAATAATATTGTAATTTTAATATCTGTTTTTGCATTCAGTGTGTACAGAGGAAGAAGTTAATAGTTGAAGAAATGTTTGTATCAGATAATCCACAGAACGTGTTTGCTAATATGTTGTCTTTTTCTCCTTTCGTCTGCCCGTTCTTGGTGTTTCCTGTAGGTGAAAGGGCCAGGAATTGGTGTTATAGGAACAGGGAAAGGAGCAGAACTGGCACTGTCAATGGTGACCTTCCTGACAGATGTGGTGGCTGCCGTTTGCATCTCTGGTTGCAGCTCCATCACGGCCAGTGCCCTCCACTATGGTGAAATGACTTTGCCTGGACTTGGCTTTAACATGAGCAGGATTAGGATTTCTGAAAGTGGCGTGTTTGACATGTATGACGCCCTGGATGATCCGGTGGACCCAGCCAATTCACGCTCTCGCATTCCTGTCGAAAAAGCAGAAGGCTACTTCCTTTTTGTGGTAGGGAAGGATGACCGCCATTGGAAGAGTTCTTTGTATGCGGAGATAGCCATGGACTGCCTACGTCGGCATGGGAAGGACAACTTTAAACTCTTGAGCTACTCTGGAGCAGGCCATCAAATTAATCCACCATTTTCTCCCGTTTCTCTAGTAACTTTAGACCGAATTCTAGGAGTGCCTATTTTGGGTGGTGGAGAAAGCAAAGCGCATGCTCATGCCCAAGAAGATTCTTGGGGAAAGATTCTTGAGTTTCTCCACTTTCATTTGAGATAAGAAGAGCTGTCCAGTAGTTGACCACTGGGAGAAGGTGATAGAAAAGGTGCTCAAGGCTACTAAAAGGTGCTTCAAAGCGGTTAAGAAGGGAAAACAGAGGCACTGATTACAAGATGATGAAAGAAGATGGGATTAACTGCCTAGGGTGGAATTACCGCATGCAGATTTTTTTAAAAAATGTAACATGGAGTACTGAGATGTATCATCTAAGGATGAAAATATACATGAGTGCAGATTTCACAATTTGGAAGGGGGTGAAGGTTTTTGAACCCCGGCCTTCAGCATGTTAATATATAGAGACCTGTACAACCTGCCAACTCCTAAGAGAGTGAAGGTAGAAGAAGGCATCCAGTTATATTGACAACAGCATAAATAACTCATTTGTTTTCAACAGTGTTTACATGGCTCTCCTATCTTGAGACCAGCAAATCCAGAATTATATAGTTTTGTACTACCTAAAAAGTATATATTCACAGCCAATATCATTGTGTGAAGAAAGAGGCAAAGGGCTTATTTAGGGAAAATGATCAGAAAAGGAGTAGAGTCACAAACAACCTGACTTGATTTTTAAACCAAAAACCATCCTGCGCCACGATTCATTATGGTGCAAAAACAGTAGTCTATTGTCCCTTTATCTCTGGTGAAAGAATTACAAATGAGACTAAGGGCCTTTTCACACGACCCCTAAAATCCGCGGCAAATGGCTCCCAGATCCGGAGCTTAAAATTGTTTCCCCACCAGCTCCGGAGTTTACAAAAAATTAAGTGCGACCACGCCCACCTAAACGCGTCCCAGCGCACTTTTCAAGTACCTGCTCTCCAGGAGTGAAAAATTCCTGATGCGGATGTAACGTAGTGAGTGCCGGGCTCTCCTCACTTCTGTTTGTTGTTGTTTTTGCGCCCCCCCGACCCTTTAAGACTGGAATGCTGCCGGGAGCAGAGCGAGATGGCAGAACGGAGGTGAGCCCGCATTCTTTTCTTCCTTTTTTTCTCCCTCCCCTCACGCAGACAGCAGCCAGGAATGCGGAGGGGGTGGGAACACAGGAACAGCGACAAACCCCCAAGATCTCTGGTCCAAATGTAAGTGGCCAGTGGATCTTAGGGTTCATGTGAAAAGGCTCTTAGTGACTAGTATAATTTAATACCGCAAGTGCCAGTAAGTCAGAAGGGCCCATATGTGTGATGGAGTTCCAGTTTCCTGGTTTCAAGCATAATTTTGGACCCAAGAACTGCAAAAGCAAGCCTTTTACTGGTTAGATGATTTCTATGTTTAACAAAGATTTCCATTTCTCTTCTGCCATGCCATCTCTCTGACCGATAGACGCAGCCTCTTGATCAGATTACAGTAGTCTTTTTCATGGAGAGGAAAAGGGAAGAAACTTGGATGTAACAACTGAACTTGTGGTTTGAAAAAATGATAAATGTAAACACACACACACACAGCAACTGTTGCATCATGAAGCAATCAAACAGCAGCATTCCCAGTAATACAGCCGGGCTCTTTTCCTTCTTTCCTGGCAGTTGATTGGCATTACAGTACTGACAGATTATAAGCAATTTTATTTAACTAAGTCTCCAGATGTATAAATTAAATGAACTATATTCCTGGGTTCTTATAATACCAAAGTTTGGATTATAGTTTTGTATTCTCTCTTTCTGCCTTGTTGCTAGATGGCACAGTATATAAATCTAATAAATAAACAAATAAATATCCCCCCCCCACACTCACTCACACGGGGGGGGGAGAGAGAGGGAGAGAGAGAGAGCGAGCACGTATGTGATTCCCTCCCCACTAAGCAACAGTTTGGAGATATTTCATTTTGTGTTGTAAAATGTGATACAATTTTTTAAAAAATTAACGTAATATTTGAGCAAAAAGAACCTTGTTTTGGTTAATGCACTTTGAAAATTGCTACTGCTATATTGCTTCAAGTATTATTCAGAGATTTGCTTTTTTATTACTCAGACATCTGTTTGGAAAGCTTTTCACTCCAGTTTATTTAAAGTATTTATTTTAAAAGAAGGGAAGTATGAAATATAAGCCTAAATCTAGTTGTTGTTGTTGTTGTTGTTGTTGACCTATACACCGCTTCATACTGCTTAAAGCACTCTCTGGGCACTTTACACACAGCATATTTATGCACGGAATATTTTGCTTCCCAGCAAGTTGGGTACTTATTTTAGTAATCTCTGAAGCATAGAAAACTGAGTCAACCTTGAGCCAGCTACCTGACCCAGTTGAGAATGAACTCAAGTCTTGAATAGAGGCTGGACTGAAGTAGTGCAGAGTAACCACTGCACCATACACTTACTGAATTACCATTCAGTAATTTATTTAGTGCTTCTACTTATCACAGTTGCAAGTGAACTTAGGCCATACATTAAACATCACAACCAATCATAGCATACAGTTCATTAAAAATTACATGATGCTTTTTGTATGAAATTGCAGACAGAATTAAACAGGAAAAAGATTAATAGATGTAATGTGGGGGCAAGAATGTATGTTGTCAGATGTGTGAAATACTATCCTGAGTACATACGGGTCTTGTAGAAATGCAATATAGAAAGTACAGAAAATGACAATTGCATTATTGCTTGAAGCTATTCATGTAAGTTGGTAGCAGTGGACTAATGAATACAGTAGGACCCCAGTATCCACTGGGGATTGGTTCCAGGCCTTCCCGTAGATAATGAAAACCGTGGATAAGAGAGAACACCCAAAACTGCTGTTTTGTGAAAGTACCTTGCTTTGCGGCTGCTGTTCTATGACAGTAGCTTACTTTACAGCTGCTGTTTTACAACAGTAGCTTGTTTTACAGCTGCTGTTTGTGATATTACCTTGCTTTGCGGCTGCTGAATTAATTTTTCCTCTGCCAACCATGGATAACTGAATCAGTGGATAATGAATCTGTGGATATGGAGGTCCTACTGTATTGTTCTCATTGTAATTTTAAATGTTTTATACTAATTCAAACAACAGGAAATAGATGAATTGCAATTCTGTGTTTTTACAAACAATGATTTTGCAAGACCACTGTTTTTAAAGTTATTCTGTCTATATTCTTTAGCATTTTTCTTTTGATCTCCCTGTTCACTCTCCTCCTGATATGTATACGTACCTGCATATCAATTAATTCTTAATGCACCTAATAAAGTGGACTGTGATCCAAAGTAGCAGGTACACCACAAATAATTGGTTGAGTTGTCTCCCAATTCATTGAGAAAGGTACAAGGGTTGCATGTGGTATTTAGCTGTTCAGTAAAGTACAGTAATATCTTCATGATTTCTCTAGTTTTTAGAGAGGTTTGAGCATTAATCTGCCCCAGCAATAACTAAAACAAAACTGTTGCGAAACCTTGTAGACCAACAAGTGTAATTCACGGTGAGCATTCATGGATTATAGTCCGCCTCTTCAAACACATGGATCACAGCATCTACCGTATGTACTGTTTGCATTCTTGTGAGAATGGCATCAAGTGGAAATGATAGTTGCAAGCTAAGATATGGTCATGAGTTTCCAGGGTGACAACAGTACATTTAACACAGTGAATATGTGTATTATACAACATATGGATAACATTTTTTTTTGCGCTGAAAGGGTCATACTTGCCCCTGAACAAGTGGGGCTTTCTCCTGAACAACATGGCATTTGTTTATCTTGTTATGTGCGGCCAAGGACTTCTAGTGACCCTTAAAGGGTTTTTAGTGAGGCCTTTTAAGGAGTGGTTAAACCAGTCCCCCTCCTTCAGTGAGCTTCCATAGCTGAGTGGGTATTCAAACCCTGTTCTCCTGAGCTCTAGTCCATCACACTGTCCACTACACCACACTGACCAATTATTTAGTGGCCCAATAAAAGATACCACTGACTGGTATGTTTGTGTAATCTTGGGGGGGGGCACACCTTTTTCTTGTTCGTTGTAGAAAATCACTATTACAATTTCTTCATTCTCAACATTAAAGTTAAAGAGGGGGTTGAGCTGTGTGGCCATCACAAAACACAAATGCAAAAATACGCTACAGACGATACCTTTAGACATAGACTACTAATAAAAATAAAAATAAAACATTGCAAGCTTTTTAGTGGATTACACTCTTCTTCAAAGCAAGTCCCAAACGTTCAAACATGGCAAAAGGTGTGTTATGCCAGGTTATTCTTAAAGCTCTTGGCTAGATTAAACATTAAAGTTGTGTAGTTCTGTCGTCATAATTTTAATTCTAGGATTCTATAATTTCATGGTCAATTAATTGCAGCCCTTGCACTTCCTACCTTAGGTCCTGAATATGTTATAGGAGACCAGGGGGTGTATGTCTCTATGACCTACATACAGTATTTAATTGTGGTACTGTATGTCTCTCTATGGTCAGGATGAGACATCAGGGATAGGACCCTGTCTATTTTTCACGTGCCTCGGCAACATCTGGACCCCTAATGGGATGCACGGATAGAAGGACGGCCCAGGAGGCAGGGGAAGCGGTTCAGATCCGCACTCTGCCATGGAAACCCACTGGAGGAGCGGAACTGGTCAAGGCAGCCCTTAAATATCTCACCCTAAGAGCCCTCTTATGGGGCATGGTGGTTCAGTGGACTAAGGCTCCGAAAACTGTGGGCTGCAAAGTCAGCAGATCAGCAGTTTGAATCCCAGCTTCCTGTATCTCACAGTGGCCCCACCAGATGCGTTTGGGAGTGCATGAGACTAGATACCTGTCTCCTGATACCACTCTCCTGCATCTGGTCCTTGAGGTGCCCTGGTTTTAAGCCTAGAGATTACACATCTCCATCATGGTTTGTAACCTGTGATGGACTTTTCCTCCAGGAATCTGTCCAATCCCCTTTTGAAGGCATCCAGGCCAGATGCCATCACCACATCCTGTGGCAGGGAGTTCCACAGACTAACAACAAGCTGGGTGAAAAAAAATATTTTCTTTTGTCTTCTTATTCTCCCAGCCCTCATTTTGAGTGTATATTTCCTTGCAGCCACATGGCCATTGACTTGCACAACACTGGCTCTTCGGCTTGGTTGCGGAGATGAGCACCGCTCCTAGAGCCGGATAGACTAGCACGCATGTGCGGGGGAATCTTTACCTTCTTTAAGAGCCCTCTTAGCGTCGCTGTAAGTCGGCTCCGGAGAGCGCAGAGAGGAAACTCTATGATCTGACTGGTGACGTTACTCTCTTTCCTCGGCCGTTCCTTCCCTCCCTCTCTCTCTCTCTCTCTCTCTCTCTCTCTCAGTGGAGCATGCGCAGGGGCTTAGCATGCCATAGCAACCGGAGCGGCAGACGATAGCAACGAGAATCCTCATAATGGTGAGGCCGCTGGAAGGCTGCGGGAGGGAGAGGTGGTGGGGTGGGTGAGAAGCGAGAGGCCGAAGAAGGGGAGATAAACACGGATGAGGGAGGCGGGTGCCTTGGCAGCGAGCTGGGGGGGGGGGGGCGGCGGCGGCGGCCAGAAAGCGACAAGCCGGGCCGTGGCTGGAGCTCTAGCCGGCGGCGGGGAAGCGCTTAGCGGCGACAGAGGCAGAGGCAGAGGCAGAGGCAGAGGCAGAGGATGAGGGGTGTGTGTGTGTTGGGGGGGGCTACGTGACGGCAAGGGAAAGTGCGAGGCGGGAGGGAGGGAGGGAGCCCGCCCTGGGGAGAGAACCGACGGCCAGGGCAGGCGGAGGAGCTTCCTTGGCGGGGGG
>JAHTLZ010000016.1:30380670-30419349 GCA_023846285.1 Phrynocephalus versicolor | reverse complement strand
CCCCCCCGGATGCCGACGGAAGCAAGAGAGATGTGCGAGTGCCGTGGAAACGGCTTCTCCTCTTGTTTACTCTCTGCCCCCGAGACCACGGATGGCGAACCTTTTTAGAGACCGAGTGCCCAAACTGAGATTCAAAACCCACTAATTATTTGCAAAGGGCCAATACAGCCATTGAACCTGAATACCGGTGGCTGTGAAGGGGCGATGTCGGGTGCCCACAGAAAGGGCTCCAAGGGCCACCTTTGCCACCCGTGCCATAGGTTCACCAACACTGGCCTACACGGTTATTTTCTTGCTGGGCTCGGCTGAACCTTTAGTTCAGGTGTCACTCCGGGTGGGGGGTCTTGAGGCAAGCTCATCTCTGTCCCTGATCTGCAGCCTGAAACCACCAGTCGGCTTTTACAACCACAGGTTGATGGGAGAGGGCAGCCGGACTTCCCTAATAAAGCAATTGGTTGTCCTTTGGGTGGGCAGAAGATTAGATCCAGTCTGATCCAGTAAGGCTCTTTTTCTGTTCTTATCTTCTTAGCGCTGATCTGCTGTGGAGGATTCTTCAGAGGGTGATTGAAAAATGCAGTGGTACCATGGAGACTTAGACTTACCTTGTGTGAAGTGGAATAGATGAGAATTCACTTCATCAGAGGTATGTGGTGCTTATTTTTGCACCAAACTTAAATTTATCATCTCCAGATACTGAAAGTGGCCAGAGAGAGAGAGAGAGAGAGAGAGAGAGAGAGAGAGAGAGAGAGAGAGAGAGAGGAAAAGGGGGAGAAATGTTTTTATTTAAAAGGAAAAATTGTTCATGTAGTAATGTAACATAAGGAAGAACACAATAGAGTTTTCATTTGTCCCGAAACAAACCTTGGTTTTAAGTTTTGTAGATTATCTCCCCCCTTGCTGACCTTAACACCAATTTTCCTACTATGTCCTACTGTGTTTTTACTCCTGTGTCCCTGAACATTATGGAGCACATTTTCATAGGACACAGGAGACTGCAAGGGCCTATGAAAATGGGCCCCAGAGTGTCAAGATTGTTGCCTTTCCAGCTCGGCAAGTGCAATAAGTCCATGGAATGAAAAAAACCTTTCTCCTCCTCCTGCTGTAGGCAGAATCACTTTGTGTTATTGTAATTGCTGCAATACTGTACCATACTGTATGTGATATACTAATAAATATACTAACACATCTGTGGGTGTTTTACAGTAGATATATAACTTATAATATGGATTTTTGAATCCCAGTTACTTAGCTATCACAGCAACTAAGCAGTGGTTCTATTACAGAAGTGCAGCAGTTGTCAGCAAAGTAACTGTGTAAGCCATTTCATGATGAGATGAAAGAAACCTAGAATGAGCAGGCGTGGATTCTTTGTGGTGGCATATAACTGATTAATTCTAGCACTCAAAATAAATTCATTTTCTCTGGATTCTTTTATTGTACACTTCAATGTCCTTTGTACATGTCTTGGGCTATTAGTCCAATCTGGTACTTCGTGAGAAGGCAGTATTCTATGGAAAAGACAATAATGCTAGAAAATGTTAAAAGCAGCACAAAAAGAGGATAATCAGATTTAAGATAGATTGACTCCATAAAGAACCACAACCATCAATTTCCAAAAGCTGAGGAACGCTGTTGAGAACAGGACTATTTGGCGATCCCTCATTCATAGGGTTACCATAATCTGGAGGCAGTGTGACAGCATATAATAGCTGGCTGTTAGGGTTCTGTTTGTTTTGTTTTGTTTTTTAAAAAACTATAGATCTTGTAAACTTGAAACACCCCCCCCCCACACACACACACACCACCACCATTAGATAATAGTGAACCTTCCCAGCCTGCAGGGTGATCTTAATGATCCTTGAAGCCTGAGCTAATCTTAGTCCTAATACATTTTCTTCTCTCAGGAAAGGAATTAAATGAAGAGGCAATTGAATAGTCAGTGCAAAATATTCAGCATCCACAAGTAATCCAGGTGTAAGAAGTCACCTTCAGAAGAATGGTAAATATTTAGAATACTGCCATAAATGCTGACTGTGCGTTAGTATACTTGTCTGAATTGGGTGTTTAGAATTTTGAAGATGTGTAAACATGATAAAACTCAAGAACATAATGTTGCTGTGACCCCTGCTTCCCTCTTCTACCTTGTACCCAATTTTTATTTTACTGGAGAAGTTATCTTGTGACAGGTACATATTTTGACAGTATTGCATGATGAACAGCCTGAAACAATCATAGGTTTTAACTGCTGTGCCATTAAGATAGCAAAACACCTAAACCTGCCCCCAAGCAAGCCAGAGTTAGAGCTATTTCCCAATGGCATAAGCATGTAGGTGTGTCGTTATAGAATAAGGGGCCACTTCTATAGCCATTAGGGACTGGGCAGGCTACATGCTTTACAGCATAGCATTTAATTTAGCTGTAAAGTTTAATGTAATGGCTGAAATCCTGTTGCTGAAAGTTATGCCATGTAAAGCTAATGACTTCATCACTGGTAGTTTTTTTTTTGGGGGGGGGATTGAAAATTTCAGATCCCGCTCCTCCAAAGGTCCTGAGGCTCCCCTGGATCCCTTTCATGGCGGTCGAGCTATTGAGATCTGGAGTGAAACCTTAGATTTCTGAAAATCATTGCCATCAGTAAAAGCATCCTGGTGTCGATTTGCAGAAATGAAAGACTCTCTCTCATCCTGCAGCCCCCAACAGCTTCACCTGGGAAGAAGAGGATCCAAAGGTGCCTCAGGGTCCCCGGGGAGTGTGTGGAAATTTTTAATTTTAGCTGCTGTGGCTAATGACATCTTGAGTCTTATGTGGTGTAAGTCCCGATTCTGAACTTCAGCCAATGTCTTCTAACCAAGGAGGGTAGCGTAAACATCTAGCCAGGCTTTTAAAAACTTTAATGTTTTTCTGTACCAGCTCCATTGTGTTCAATTTGAAGAAGACTGACTGAAAGCTAGCTAATGGTTATAATTTTAATGGTCAAAATGTGTGCAAAGTCCACATAGCTTTTATTCTTTTTATTTATTTATTTTGGAACCCACATTGTCTACTGTTGCTCTCCTGCTTAACATGCGGTTTATTTTGCTGAGCACTGAACAAAAATGGGAGTTTCTGATTTTAAATGGTTAGTAACATGTTAGAAGGAAGACTTCATATCTCAAATGTAGTTCTTGAATGAACTACAGTCAAACAGGCTCCATGAGTAGCACTGCTGTTTGTTTGTTTTTTTACCACATGTACCTAGCGGCAAACTTACACATGATTTTTCCTTCTCCAATTTGTATTTAGCAAAGTACTCCTCAATAGGATGGAGGGTAAAACAGCACGTAGTCTGTGGCTCCATAAGATCTGCTGGATCACACAGGCAGGCTAGGATGAGAAAGAATATAGCCTTTTCTATTCCCTTCCTCTTCTTGTTTCTTTCTGCTTATTGGTTTCAGGATGGAATGTATGAGGGGTTCAGTCCCGGTCTTCATGAGAATAAAGGGACCTTGGATCTGATGGCCGGAATCTTGCTGTGAAGATTCCATATTTTCCCATCTATAAGATGTCTCTCTATATAAAGCAACCCCCACATTTCCAACACAAAATTACAGCTTTGCAACCACATGGTTATCTCTTTGTCTTACCTCTGGGATAAAACGACCCTCAGTTTTTAGTCTAACAATTTTAGAGAAAAATATAGTCTTATATGTGGAAAAATGCTGTACTCAAAAAGTAATAACTTTTAGAATCAAACTGCTATAAGCTAAGTAATTTCTGTAGACCAGTGGTTCTCAACCTGTGGGTCCCCAGATGTTCCTGGACTGCAACTCCCAGAAGTCTTCTAGCCGAGCTGGCCAGGATTTCTGGGAGTTGTAGTCCAGGAACATCTGGGGATCCACAGGTTGAGAACCACTGCTACTGACTTTTTTGTCACATCACAGTATGCAATGTCTACAGAGATTTCTTAAATAGTTGCAATTTTATTTGGAAAACTTACTTTTGTAACTGCACAAGGATTCCAGCAAATGAATCCAAGTCTCTCCCACCTTCCTGGAGCATCCAGTTTCAGGCCCCTACAGTTGATTTAAGCTTGCAAAACTTTCAGCAAGCACTAGGGACTATTGACATAGATATGCACCCTCCCTCCATTTAAATGAGTACTCCACTTCTGTCCTAGACTTAACTGTTACAAACAGCAGAAGGATCACTCTCTAAAATATCAGTAGAAAACTACCAGAAATTTGGATGCCTCATAATGCAGCACAAACAACCAAGCATGTCTGCATACTGTTGAACTTGGTGTTGAACCTTTTAAAAATGGGTATATATTCCATTTTTACTGTAAAGTATAATATGATATTGCATGTTCGCTGATTTGATGAAAATTTATTTCAGAACATGTATGTCTTAATACTGAATATAAACTTATTTTATGTGACTGCAAATTATTTATCAAACTGACTTTTTCTTAGTAAACATGCATTTATAGTATGCAAAGGCGTGTAAGCATAATTGAGTAATCCCGTTAAAGCCAAAAGAATTTCAAGCTGGTTAATCAATTAAAATACACTTTTATTTCTTTTATTTGTTAGGCAAAAGCAACCACCATCAAGGAAGCACTAGCCAAATGGGTAAGTAGAAAATTGGTTCAGTTCATGTAGTCAGGAAAAAAAGAGGGAGCGAAACAATACATAACAGAAATATATTTATGTAATAAAACTTCCATATTTTTATGTCAGAGTTTGAGCTATTACATAAGACAACTTGCTAAATCCAATTAGCATTTATAGATTATCAATACTGTGATGAAATATTTCCTGTCATAAAGCAATATTTCGTCATTGTTATTGAGGGCTTAAGAGTCAACCTAAGGCAGGGCATAGAAGGGAAAGAATGATGAGTACTGGGGGTGGCTGAGTTCGAATGATATGAGCAATCATGTAGGCACAATATAATAGGAGAGCTTAAAGAAGGAGAGGATGCAAGCTGTAAGATATAGGTGGGCAATTTGTGGTGCTCTAGATGTTACTGAACCGGGTTCCTATAATATTTTACTGGGTGGGCCTGGTATAAGTTGCAGATCAAAAATATGTGGCGGGTGTAGTCGCTTGCTCCTGTTGTAGCATGTGAATGTATGCCTAGGGGAGAGTAAAAAGAAGGAATTTACAAGACGAATGAGCTTTAGCCACTGGCAGAGGGAGAAGACTATAAAAGCAGGGATTAGAGAAGCTTGTGGTTAATACTGAGTGTATGGAGGAACCAGTGTAAGACTGATGTAATTAAGAAAACTGTTTGTTTCAGTCTGTTACTTATTTGATAGATCTTTTGCCAGCTGTCTTACCTTTCTCATGTGATTAGCCTTTTAGTCTAATTGTGAGGGAGTCCATAGCTTCTTTAAGAGGACACAGAGAGGATATATAAAACCACCTTATTTAAAGAAAATGTTCCAATACTGGAGACAGAAATTTGTTTAATCTGTGAGTTTTGTTTTTCTTTCCCTCCTCTGAATTAAGGAACAGTGTTTTATATTTTGAGAGACTTTCCTTGCAGGTCCAAAATACAGCACATGGGATTCCTTACAGGCTGCTAATGTCCTGACAGGCAGAAACATAAATTCCAACAGAGCAAATGTAAGGCAACAATCAGGAAAGAAAAACAAAACTTGGAGGAGTGTATAGCTAAAAACACTCAAACAAACAACAAGGAGTTCTTTAGGTACATTAGAAGTAAGAAGCCAGCTAGGAAGGCCATTGGGCCATTAGATGATAATGGAAGGCAAGGGATTATTAAAGAGGAGACAGATTGCAGAGAGACTCAATGAATTCTTTGCTGCAGTATTCACTGAAAAAAACAGAGACCACATGCCCAGAACGGAGTCTATCTTCAGAGGGAGGTAAACCAAAGAATTAAGCCAGATAAAAATAACCAGGTCCTTGCTTGTCTTGTTAAACTAAATACTAACAAATCACCAGGACCAGATGACATCCATCTGCAAGTTCTCAAGAAACTTAAAGATGAAATTACTGAGGTCCTAGCCAAAATATATTTTTTCCCTCAAATCAGGCATTGTGCCTGATGACTGGAAGATAGCGAATGTAACACTGATCTTCAAAAAAGTATCCAGAGGGGATCCAGGAAATTACCGATCAGTCAGTTTGACATGTGTCCCAGGTGAAGTGATGGAAACCATCCTAAAATATAAAATTAATAGGCACATAGAAGAGAAGGTGCTTCTGAACGAGAGCCAGCATGGCTTCTGCAAGGGCAAATCATGCCTCACTAATCTTGGAATTCTTTGAGAGTGTCAACAAGCATGTGGATAAGGGAGATCCAGTTGAAATTGCTTATCTGGACTTTCAGAAGGTTTTTGTCAAGGTTCCACACCAAAGGCTCTTGAATAAACTTGCCAGTCATGGAATCAAGGGACAGGTCTTGTCCTGGATCAGCAACTGGCTAAGGGACAGGAACCAGAGGGTAGCACTAAATGGACGTTTCTCCAAGTGGAGGGAAGTAAAGAGTGGGGTCCCTCAAGGTTCAGTACTGGGACCATTGCTTTTCAACCTCTTCATAAATGATTTAGGAGTAGGAGTAAATAGCTAGGTAGCCAAATTTGCCGACAACACTAAATTATACAGAGTAGTAAAAACAGAGAGATTGTGAGGAGCTCCAGAGGGATCTCTTGACACAGGGAGTGGGCAAACCATTGGCAAACGAGCTTCAACAGTAGCAAGTGCAGAGTGATGCATGTTGGGGCAAAAAAACCCAATTACATTCATAAACTGATGGGGTCTGAAATCACTGCAACAAACCAGGAAAGGGACCTTGGTGTCCTGGTGGACGGCTCAATGAAGGTGGCAAGCCAGTGTGCTGCAGCATTGAAAAAAGCAAACTCAGTGCTAGGGATCATTAGGAATGGTATAGAAAATAAGTCAGCAAGTGTCATTTTGCCTCTTTATAAATCTATGGTGAGGCCCCCTCTGGAGTATTGTGTACAGTTCTGGTCATCGTACTTCCAGAAGGATATTATGGAAATGGAAAAAGTGCAGAGGAGAGCAACCAGAATGATTAGGGTACTGGAACACCTTCCTTACCATCTGAGGATGCAATGGCTTGGCCTCTTCACTCTTGAACGACGGCACCTAAGAGGTGACCTGACTGAAGTTTATAAAATCATATACGGTGTGGACCAAGTAGAAAATGAAAAACTGTTTTCTCTGTTGCACAACACTAGAACTAGGGGGAATCCATGAAACTTTTGGGTGCTGGATCACAAACAAATAAGATACAGTAGTACCTTGTATAACATAATTAATTCGTTCCAAATTAAATTACGTTATACAAATTTTACGTTGTAAAAATTGAAATTTCCCATAGGAATACATTGAAAACAGATTTAATCTGTCCCCCACCACTCCCCCTTTCCCTCAAACTCAGACTACCCTGCCTTCTTTTTTACTGGTCCCGGCATGGCCGCGGTGTGGCCTGATCCTTTGGATGTCGCGGCCCCGCGGCCCCTCATCGTCCTTCTCCGCCGGCGCGGGGATCTTGGGTTGTTGCGGCTCCGCGGGTCGCCGCCGCCGCTGCCTTGCGGCCCCCCGCCGGATGCGGCCATCTTCACCGGCATGGGGATCCCGCCCCGGGAGCCACCGCCGCTGCCGCCGCTTGGCAGCCCCCCGCCCGACGCTGCCTTTTCTACCGGCCTCGCGGGGCTGCCCCGGGAGCCGCCGCCGCCGCTTTGCTGCCCCCGCCGGACGTGGCCACCGGCACCGGCCTCGCAGGTCACCCCGGGAGCCGCTGCCGCTTTGCTGCCCCCGCCCACCGACCACCCACCGTCCTCTTCCCGGGCGGCCACAGGTGGTGGACGGAGGTGGATGCGGGGGGGAGGGGGGATTTTTTTTGTTGTACAAATTTTTCGTTGTACAAACCCTCCGTTATATGAGGGTCTACTGTAAAGTACTTTTTCACCCAGAGGATCACATGTCTATGGAACTCCCTGCCAGAAGAAGTGGTGACAGCTGTCAGCCTTGACATCTTTAAGAAAGGATTGGACAATTTCATGGAGAACAAGGGTATCAGGCTATCATTATGGATGCCTAAGGACAACCTCCATGTTGGAGAGATAGGCATGATATCTCTCAATACCATTTGCAGGGAATCAGAAGCAGGTGAAGACATCTGCTTGGGAATACCCTGAAGCAAATGGTGAGCCACTGTGTGAGGCAGAATTCTGGACTGGATGGGCTGTGGCCTGTTCCAGCAAGGCTGTTCTTATGTTCTTATGTTAATTATGTTAACTACTACAGTATTTGAAAATTATGATATAATCTCATGTGCTGTATTTTTAGCAGTTAGTTACAGTGTTCAGGGCATCTGTTACCATATTTTTAGTTTTCCCCTGATATTAGGTTGCTGTTAACTGGTGATGGATATTGGGATAGAGTACTTTGCTAAACTCTAATCCATTTCAGATTCATGTTACAGCAGTATTTCATACTCTCTGAAACAAGATACAAAGTTATTTATACCACTGGCCTGACCCATAATTATTAGTATTTTTTAACATTAATGGTAGTGGGTAGTTCAGAATGTAGAAACAAGAACAATTCTGTACTTCCCTTACTACTTCTTCTTAGCATTTTCCCACAGATATGGGTTCTTCTTTTCACATCCTGAAATGTGACGTTGCCCCATTGGCTGTGTCTTCAAGGCGCAGGCTGGCTATCTGCTTGTCCTTATTGACAGTGTCCTGCTATTCCTGTTTTGATCACCCACGTGGCCGCCAGTCATTGATTTTCAGGTGGTACACAGTTTGGGTGGAAGTGGAAGGACATGTCTATACCACCTTCTCTGTTATTGCTACCACATCTAGTTGCTGTTGGTAGCATCATTTGTGACATACAGTGGACCCTTGTATAACAGACAGCTTGTATAACATAAATTTGTACAACATAAAAATTCCGGAGATACGGGAAATTTGCTTAACATACTCGCCTATGGGGCGAATCCGTACAACATAAAAATGGGATTACTCCGTTTTCAATGCATTCCTATGGGAATTTGTATAAAGGAAAATTTGCTTAACATAATTTCATTTGGAACGAATTAATTCCTTTATACAAGGTACCACTGTAGTTGAATAGGAAGATACCTGATATCCATTACAGCATGCACATTTCCATAGCATACTTCACTTACTAGCCAGTTGCATATAACAAGCTTTTCAGTCTAGTTTGGGCTAGAATTCGTTACTAAGTTGTGTAAGGAGTTTGCCAAGATCCAGCTTATTGTTGAACTTGATATCTGATGTCTCAGGGACTGGAAAAGTTCATCCTTTGCACGACATCTTTCAAAATAATTAACTGGGATGTTCTAAAAGTGACAGTCTATTTCCAGTTAATAGCAATAGTATATCCCAACCAAATTCAGTGGTGCCCCTCTCAATTCACTGCGGCAGTTTTGTCATTATACATAAAACTGACGCCCAGCTTTTTAAAAATAATGCAGTGTTCTTTGGATTCTGTGCAGTAAATCTCAGGTTATATTAGCTGTAGCTCATTAAAAGGTTTTTGCAAAGCCAAATAACCACAATAGGAAGTATGTTAACAATAATCTTCTTTCGGCTTTTTACTGGATTGCATATTCCTAATTATAGATAGAAGAGAGTGTCTTCTTTTTCTCTCTTATATTTTTTTAGGAAGAAAAAAATGGTCAGAAACCATCTGAAGCCAAAGAAGTGAAACTTTATGCTCAGATTCCCCCTATAGAGAAGATGGATGCATCTCTTTCAACACTGGTGAACTGCGAGTATGTTCCAAACATTAAAGGCAAAGTGTGTGTGTGTGGGGGGGATCCACCATAGGTTACTTCTGCCTACTTTGGTTCAGTTCTGTGGCTTCCCTTCTGTGTATAAAGTGGCTTTTCTCTTTACTCCAGTAACTCTGTGCATGGCTTTAAATTGCTGTATTTGAGCACATAGCTTTTTCATTAGCCCTTTCTCTTCAATTGCATAATTATTTATGTTGACATAGACTTAACTTAGATTTTAAGCCAAACTATCATTTTATTAGTCATGTTTTCAAAAAGCTTTGTCGAATAGTCAGTTCAGCCTGTGGTAGGGGATGTGCCAGAAAAGAGAAACAACAGGAAGCACATCACACAATGCATGCTAAGATTAGGCAATTCACTTTCACTAGAAGTAGTGAAAGCCACCAACTTGGATAGTATTGGAAGATTAGCTAGATTAATTAGAGGGAAAGATCATCATTGCTCTCCAGTCATATCAGATACAGCATGCTTCTGAATACCAGTTGCTGGGAAACTCAAGTGAGACAGTGCTGATGTGTTTTGTGTCTTGCTTATAGTTTCCTTTAGGCATTATGTTGGCCATTGGTGGAGCAGAATGTTGGAATAGACAGGCTTTGAGGATAATCCAGTGTGCACATATTGTATTTTAGGAAATAGGGTCATGCCTATTGTTGGCTTGCAATTCATGATAGATTCACCTTGATTATTTTTCTGGAATTGACATTACAAAGGGCTCTCCTTTCTGACACCACACCTTAAATGAGACCGAGCCATATAAATGAGTTTGGTATAAACTCGGAATCACATAACAGTTACTTTTCCATTTTTATTAGTCTCAACCATCTTAGAGAGCAGCAAAGTACAGTATATGTGATGATGTTAGCTAAATGCTTGGTATAGTTGGTAAATTTTGTTCATGTGCATGAGTTCTCTACCAAGCTGTTAAAAAGAGCTTAGAATAACCTCTCTCAGTGAGGGAAACTGAAAGCAGTCCAAGGATACTTTCCTGGGAGTGTTTATGTTTGTGAGATGCACAAGGCAAGGATTGTATACTAAATTACAACTCAGCTACTGACCATTTACAAGGAATCTTAGCTTACCAACAAATCTTTGTTGTTTTTGGTTGGTAGCCACATTCAAGGGCTTCTCATAGCCAAATATAAACACCAGAAATGCATTTTAAAGAAAACGGGACTATGATGTGGAGTTGATAGTAATAAGAAAGAATAAAAATATACAACTCTTCTCCTTTGGAGCCATTTCCTTATCTTCTGAGAATGGCTTGGGAACATTGTTACTAGTTCCATTCTGTACAGAAACCTATATGAGTCCTGTGGGTTTATTATTTCCACCATGCAAATTAGTATATTCAAAGTGAAATAAGATGCTGTTCTTTTCCAATCATTGACAATCTATAGACTTCTTCACTTCCTCTGATTACCGGTGATGTCTACCATTAGATTTCTGCTCCTGTTCTCCTTTCAGATCAGTCAAATTATTTATAGGCTGGGTAAGATGCCACAGACCATGAAAGTATATATGAAGACAAAAATAGACAATGCTACAAATTAGCTTACACAGGTGTGTAATGATGTTGATTAAATCCCTATGCAAATTGTAAGCTAGGCATCCATCAAATATTCATTGTGTGGCAAAACTAATATTTGACAGATTTTACCACACATTTTGATCAAGCCATGACTTTTTCATATGCAGCTCACAGTAGACTTGTCAAGGATTTAAGTTTGTAATGCAGCAGTTTGACAGTCATTTTGTGATTAACTAAAAATGTAGTGTATAGCAAAATCACAGGCAGGTAGATTTTGCAATAATTTAGTGAGGAAAGATTTACAGAAAGCTATAGATGTGATATTCTAAGTGTTAACTGCTTTAGTAATTGTAGTGTTTCTATTAACTTTTTTTTCATTTCAAGAAAGCTGTCTCTCTCTACAAACTGCATTGAAAAAATTGCCAACTTGAATGGGCTAAGTAAGTGATGTGTGCATATTTTCTAGTTGTTTTTAATATATCTCTTAGAATAGTAAGCTCAGAGGCAGAACTCAGACATATCTGCCAATAACTTCCCCTGCTTTATCAGTGGCCATCTCAGTCCATATGCAGAAGATAATAATTATACTTGCATATCCCTCGTATACCATTTGTAAGTCAGCCCAGGACATGCCTAGAGCTTGTAGATTGCTATTTAAGTCTTCAAAGAGTTAAATACATTGTGAGATTCTCAATTTTAAGCATCATTTGTTCACTGTGGGGCCACCTGTTTCTATCTCCTGCCTTGACTATATATTTTTTCCTTTCACACCCCCAGAACAATATACATAGAAGCAAAGATTTCTATGTTATTTAAATGATCAGTACTGTAGAAAATGAGAAAAATATTATATCTTTGTTGCAGAAAACTTGCGGATTTTGTCATTGGGGAGAAACAACATAAAGAATCTGAATGGGCTGGTATGTAATCCCACTACAATGGCCATTGCATATATAGTACAAATTACTAAACCATATCCTTTCTCATCATCCTTGAAATATAATAAATTACTTGTCTCAGCTTATTAGAATATAGAATCATAGAATCACAGAAGTGGAAGAGACCTCAAGGGCCATCCAGTCCAACCCCCTGCCATGCAGGAACCCCCATCACAGTATTTCCAACGGCCATCCAGCTTCTGCTTAAAAACCTCCAAAGAAGGAGACTCCACCACCCCCTGTGGCAGCATATTCCACTGCCGAACAGCTCTAACTGTCATGAAGTTCTTCTGAATGTTGAAATGGAATCTCATTAGCTGGGAAGCAAAGACTCTAAAGGAATATTTTTGTTTTGTTGATATGTTTTCTTCATGGGTCTAGACTTATATGCTCACAGGAGAGTGTATGGCATAGAAGAGTGTACAACATATTTTTCTGAAGCATTGTGGTCTTTTAGGAAGCAGTTGGAGATACTCTCGAGGAGCTGTGGATCTCGTACAATCTAATTGAAAAATTGAAAGGGCTTCATGTTATGAAGAAGCTGAAGATTCTGTACATGTCCAATAATCTGGTGAAAGACTGGGGTAAGCCAGATATGTCATTTCCCTTGGGATATATGGTGTTTTGCACTGAATCCATGTCAATTATTTTAGAATCTATAGGATGTATGCATTTTGACCAGGCTATACCCCCTGCCCCTGTCCTTCAGTGCTGATTCTTTCAAAGTTCTTAAGAAATCATTTGTATCATAGATAGATATAGATATAGATATAGACATAGATAGATATGCAGGTATTCAGATTGGCTCCACTTCACCTAATTCTACCTGAACACCAGCTGCCCTTTCCTTCTGCTCCTCCCCCTTCGTTCCTCCTTCCCCCGTTCAACTTCCCCCATTACCAAAACACCCTCTAGTACCGGTTCTTTCCTCCCTGCTTTAACTTTGAATTTCCTGTCTTCTTTCTGCTGTGTCTCCATCCCGGTCATTGCTGGCAACAACGTGCACATTATTTTAACCCCAGCCTGCTTGGATGAGGGAGGGGACAACTCACCCCTCAGCTCTCCCCGCTCTGTTGATCTCTCCTTACAAGACGACAGCTCTGTTAGGGCTTGAATTAGGAAAAGTCCCATACTTGGAATTTGACTCAGATGTTGAGAAGCATGCAATAAAATGGTATGAAGACTGGAAAAATGTGTTGCTGTTGGTCCCAGTTTGTACCCTTGTGCTGGATTAAGTGAAGATTTATAGCAGCTTTCAAAGACGTCCATGCATACCAGGCATTGTTGTGCCCCAAAAGGGGAGTTATCCGGATAATAAGAACTGTGGCATCCTGCTTCTGTCTGGAAAATAGGCAGTTTCAAACTATCTTCTCTTAATGTCAGGCATGCTGCACCACAAATGCTACTTGCATCTCCAGTGACAAAATTAATCCCAGTAGTACTCCTGTCCAGAATAGATGACTATGAAAATAATCCACCAGTGCTGATACTGATTTCTGAATTATGTGTGTAACATGCTGATAGAATTGTTTTGAGTCCAGGATTAAGGTACTAAGAAATTCCAGGAGGAGTATGCTTCAATCAGCATTTGCTGGCAGCTTATCTTGTCTTGAAGAGTCTCTAGGTATTTGTTTGTTTGGTTGGTTTTGTCCTTAATTTCTGTCTTATCTCTTTTTAACTGTAGCAGAGTTTGTGAGGTTGGCAGAGCTGCCATTACTGGAGGATCTGGTGTTTGTAGGTAATCCACTGGAAGAGAAATATTCTGCTGATTCTCAGAGTGCCTGGGTTGAGGAAGCAACCAAGAGAGTGCCAAAACTGAAGAAACTTGATGGTGAGTGTGAATACGAGCTGGGTAGAATTTCACAGATAAATCAGATAAAGTATTTGCTTGTTATTTCTCATTAAAAAGTTCATTTGGGTGTACACTAGAAGGCTTATCTGTTCCAAAATCAGTATATAGAACTTCATGACATTTTTAATAAAAGGGGACTTGGTTCTCTACACGTTTAACTTGGAGTCACACAGTTACAGTTCACTGTACATATTCAGCAGACACCTGCCATGAATAATAGCATTGTCCTTAAATTTCCTTCCATCCCCACCCCCAGTCAGTAAATTCATTTACTTGCTATCAAGTTGTTCACACAGGGCTAGGCTGTAGGATGGTTAGTTCTAAAGTATTTTAGTATTTTTCTTCCAACAACTTTATATTGGTTTGAAAAACAGTACTCTCATTTACAGGTATTCCAGTTATAAAGCAGGAAGAAGGCGAAGAAGGAGAAAACTAGTAGAACTATTGCTTCTTTTTTCATTAAATTATTGGTGTATCTCCAGCACTGTCTACAAGGTGAATCTCCTGCATAAACATGTCTTTGAAGAAAAACTCGGGCAACTTTTTTTACTGACACATCTCCATGTTCTCCTTTCTCATCCAAAGAGATATCGACCAAACTGTGGATGCCAATTATGTGACGCATCTGTCCTATTTTTTTGGGTTTGAGTATGGATGCTTACTTTTTTATTTAATAGGTGATTTTTATAAAATGTATTGATTTGAAAACAACTGTTACTTATGTTCAGTGTTCCTGTTTATCAGCAAATTTACTTAAACCATTTGTTTTACATATATTTTAATCCCTTGAAATGTGGAGATAGTGAAATAACATTTTGTATTAAGACTGTGTATATCATTTTTAGTATCTCCTTTCTAAAGAAAAAGCAATTGAAATTTAGTGTGCTTAAATATCGTACTATCTCAGCATTCTCTCATTTTCGTGCTAACTGCAGAAATGTAGACACTGGTATTGGTTTGGCCTATAAAGAAAGGAAGTTTATGGTATGGATCCACAACACAATACTTAATAACAAAAGGCTTGGGAATATAATACATTAAGTAGCATTGGAATCCTAAACGTGTAACTTTCCTAGAGTTCCTTACTACTTTGTTATATAATATTATACAAAGGAATCTCTTGGAACACTGGACTTCACACTCCCCCACCCCTAGACATCAGCTTATTTTACAGTTTGAGTTTTCCTTTGCATACTTTGTTTTAAGGATCAAAAGTTTGCCAGTCTGAACAAAGATTTGTACTGGCGGTGTAACGGTTACTGAATGGCAAAGCTCTTTCATCACTCTGGAATTTGAATAATCTAAGTAGAGGCAACAGCTGTTTTAGGAGACTTCAGCCTTGCAGCTTCCTTGAAAATAAGATTCACTTTAGGGCTTGCTCCTTGGACAATGGCAACTGAAGGAACTGCAGGAAGGAGAGAAGGGGAAAGGAAATGACAAAGCCATAAATTCATTCCCCAACCCACTTACCTCCTGACTTTATTTAAGAATTATTTAAGCTTGAAAAAGGGTGCAAATAAGGTGTTAACTGTTTTCTGAAGACAACCTGTGTCCAGCAATTAAATTTTTCCCTACGCAAGTTTTTCTTACGTAAATGCTTTAGATCAGTGGCTCTCAACCTGTGGGTCCCCAGATGTTCCTGGACTGCAACTCCCAGAAACCCCTTCCAGCACAGTGAGTGGTGGAGCCTTCTGGGAGTTGCAGTCCACGGACATCTGGAGACCCACTGGTTGAGAACCACTGCTTTAGATCAAACAGTCCATTCATTGTTAAAACATGATAGAGAAGTATAAAGACAAAATGGTTGGTGCTTCAATCCAGTGTACACTTTTTAAATGAAGTCCTGTTAGTCATGGTGGGGCTCACCCTCAGTGTAGACATGGGCTGAGCTGCAGCTGGCCATGTGCCTCCTTTTATCTGCAGTTCATCATCCTTCAGAAGACCATTCCTCTTTAGTTTATAGCTTATTTTTTCAGACTAACCTGTTTGGACAGTATTGATTTCCTTAATGATCATGGCAAGCTTTTTTATCATTACAGAAGGCCAAATGCAAATGACATAAACAAGTTTAACTATATTTGAAATAAGAAAATTAATGTTAGGATTAATTTATCTTACTAGCAGCATGTGTATGCCACATGTCATTTGGTGTTTCAAGAAATGTAAAATATTTATTTCGGTAGCATATATTTATTTATACACCATGCTAATTATTTCTAGAAATATTGTGAATTGATAAGTAAGTTATTTCTGAGCAAAATACATTCACCAATCCGGCTTAACACTTGCCATTATTTTGTGACAAAAATGACTTTTTGTTTAGACATTTGGTTATGTTGCAGTCCTACTTACTATGGAATTGTTGGACACAGTAGAACTTTGTTGTTGTAATAACTTGTTTGTCTGCTACTTCTTTTCTTGATACAGTAGCAAATGCAATCCATAATGTAATTCTGCTTGTCAGAAGCTGGTGGCTTAGTAGATAGCTGTTTCATGCATAATGTTTTGGGGTTAAATACAGCCTTTGGGGCTATTTGGATTAGAATGTGAGGACTTTTGCAGATTTGGAAGAGGCCAGGTGCCAAGTCACCTGGGGCAGTTAGAAGTGGCCTCTGGGTGGCAACATACTAGTTGTAAATTAGCCTTTTCTTTATTTTCCCTTTCAAGTCTCATGTGTTCTCCCAAAATGGGGTGATAGAAGGTTGAGATTAGTAAAATAGGTGGGCTAGTGGCTGTTGTGAAGTTATTTTCAAGGCAATAATATTTTGATGCTTGCACTATGACTTGTTTGATTTTAGCTATATCAGCTCTATAGGAGTCCAAACCTAAATGTTCCAAAATCTGGATTTTACAACTCTGCATGTTTCCTTTATTTTGGGAACTGAGTCATTGCTGTATTAACTGTACACCAGAATAGTTGGCAAGTAAGTTACAACAGTCTTGGGTAAGGGGCAGTTTAAAGTTGATGCTTCCTTGCTTCTAAATCATACACTTCTGATAAAGTCAGCAGGATCATTAGTTCTGATGTTTTCATGGCAATAGGGTGCATTTCTTTTAACCTGGGTGAAGAATATTAAAAACAAAATAACCACAAAAGAGCAGTCTTATAAAAATTGTTTATATGGTTCAATACCATATTTATGTATAAGTAACTTAAAGATAGCAAAACATCAAAAGTATATTAAATTTCAAGTTTTTCATAATGTACAAATGTTGGCAATGCTATGGGGTCTGTGAAAGATAGTGTTGCATACGGTCTTATTACGGTTTAATCTGACCCCATGTAGGTGTGATGCTTGGTAGGATAAGAACAGTACAGACAAGCAACAAATGGGTTTGCTCTTTAATTAACAAAGTAAATGTATCGTACTACTGTACCAAGTGTTTTCAAAGCAGCACATTCTTAAATTCCAACTGACAGCTGGTGTTTCTTCCAGGAGATCAGCTTGCAAATTGAAGTATTTTTAGTCTAGCACCTTACTATTGCTTCATCTGAAGCACCAATTGTTCATAAAAAATATGGCCTTATGAAACAGCTGTCTGAATCTAGTCGGTTGATTTATTTCTCTGGGTGTCTATTTTAGCATAAAGGATTGAGAGAGAACCAAGGGATTTGACAGAAGGATAAAATAGTAATTCAGTATAGTTCACATAATTTTACATGATTTTGAGGGACAAAACAGCCCATATTTTGCCTAAAAGTGTGGCAATAGTTAAAGCAGTGGACAAAAACAAGTTTTCCCCCATCTCCATTGGACAGTTCAGTCATGTGGGTTAAAGATTTGTGAATACAGTATCTGTGAAATGTAAAATTATTTTTGGAATATTAAAGGAAAATGTGGTCATGTAAGAAGAGTATTAGAGACTGTGTAGAGTAAAACTCAAATTCCATTTGATTTCAGATTTCCTCGTGTACTAAGACACTCTTCTTGCTTCTGTCAGAACTAGGTGCTTAAATGTTTTAATTCTTAGGACCTGCTGAATTGAATTGTTGTATATGGGGGGGGGAATGAAGATAGGTTGAAGAGGATTGGTGATCACAAGTTTTTGTTCATTGAAGGAAAGATTTTAAATCAGTAATATGTTATATGCAGGGCAAACTGCAATTAGCTCTCATTATGAAAAACATATTCCTCCTTTGCTCATAAGCAGTGCAGATTTTTGGCCTTCATTTCTCCTCCTATAAAGGTAAAATGACAATGTTATCAGTGGTAAACATTCAAATTCAGCTGCCTTAAACAAGAAAGAGAACATTAGCAGGTGGAATCTGGGTTGAATGATCCACATATAAAATGTGAAGTGCAGTGAAAGTTTGCTACAGAGAAGAGTGAGTACTGACTGTTTTGAAATTCGCAAAGCATATGTTGAAACATCCTGCATCAGCAGGGAGTTGGACTAGAGCAATTCCTTTCCAATTCCACAATTATGTGATTCTGTGGTCCAGTATAAGGAAAACTCTTAGAAGCATGATTGGATTGGTTACATTTAAAGCCTTGTCATGTTACAGAATTGTAGATGCTCATGCCTTCCTCGTACGTGTCTTAGCTTCCTTATGGCTGTTCCACGCATCACAAGAAAAGATGGGTCCTCGTATTTCTCTAGCGTGTAATCTAGCATGTCTTTGTTCTATACTGTTTGAGTGAGAAATGAGTAAACATAGAGTACATGGCTGGTAATCTCATTTGCATACCTGCATTTCCCACTTTAAATTCACAGAAATAGCATGGTGAAAATACTGTTGGAATGAAGAATGGGACCCATCTCTCCTGTAATGAGTGGAGCAGCCCTTTATAGAATATGTATCAGGAGCACAGTGTGCAGTCTTGTGAAAGTCATACTTTTGTTATAGCCACATTTCATAGCCAAGGGTGGAGAAATTATTACCTTATGGGTAGGTTGACGTATAAAGTCCTTTCCAGTTTGATTTCAAGATTAATACGGTGTCTCTGTCAAATGATTCCAAATGAATAATTTTTAATGGTCAGAAGAGGTCAAATGTTCATAAAACCTTTATTTTACAGGCACCTGGAAGGGGGGGAAAGGTGCCATTCCTTTGAACAAACCAGAAGTCCAATCGCCAAAATAAATGGCATGTTGAAGTTGCACTTTAAAATTATGCACTGGATATTTTTTGGAAAGTGATTGATTAGCAGTTGCAGTGTGGTTGCTCAAAGAAAGGGACTGCTGTCTAAGCTTAAGCTATCATGTCTTGCCACATCCCTTCTGATGATTTAGCTTATAATGTCAATTGTGGATGAAAAGGAAACCCACATGTGATGAAGCCTGCTTCCTTGTTGGTACTTAGTGCCGCTGATTTTAGTTTTCTGGAACTGGAATTTGCTAAACTTAAAGCGTACTAAGAGAAAGTGGTTAAGGCTTCACTTGATTTCCAGTATAGCAAGCTACAAGTAGCTACTGTACCTACTAATTTATATGACATTATCAAAGGGCATTTAAACTGGGCAGCTGTCATTTGTGGACAACTCAGACTCCACTAGAAGACTATGATTCTGAAACAATGGGGAGCAATTTTTAAGCACCTAGCATGGTGATCACATTTTTAAATAAATAAATAAATATATATATATACTATATAGTTTTGCAGCATGATCATATTGTCATATTTTATTGTGAAGTTGCATAGATCTGTTTTTAAATGTTATTTTGTGACACTTTGTCCAAGATAGTAATAAATGTTTTATACAAAGGAAGGGCTTGGCTGTTATATATAATAGAAAATTGTTTGATAATAACCTGAGGTCAAAACAGCAGTATAAAAACAGTTTAATTCCAGATTATTGCTGAACTTATTATAAATTCTGGATCTGTCATGTAAATTTACTTTCATCTCTGCTAAATGCCTTTGTTTTTCACATTCTGCTATAGTCTATATATCCTTGATTCACAAAGGTTTGGGGTGTGTGGGAGGATTGTAGTGGGCAGGGGGAAGAGCCAGGAAAGCTCATATATTTTTTCTGATCCACCCTTCAGTATTCTAAACCAATACAAATAAATGCTGAATTTTGTTGAAAAACGTTTGAACTACTACACTAACCAGATGAATTCAGTGTCACAATTTTGGCTTTAAATCTGGGTAAATTGGATATATTCCAAGTCAGAATGTTTCCAAAACTAATTCTACTGGTGGATATTTCTATAATTATAGTATTTTAAAAGGCCAACATTCCAAAAGAGAGAAGGATTAAAGGTATGAGACTTGACCAATGACCTCAGAGGACTATAAAACTTCATAATACCATTTGGTAGTTTGAGTTGGTTGTAGATTGTAACAGCTGACATTTATCCCTGAATGGGTTCTTTCCAGCTTGAAATCAGATAACCCTTCAGTCATATAAAAGTTCATCCAGGCATTAAGGTAAACATGGTTTCCTTGTTGGAATGATTTCAGACAACATCTGCTTGCTTATTTCTACAGGCTGTTTTCATCTCCATTGCTTCTATCCAAAAAAATCCAAAAGTTACTGAAAACATGTAATCCCTTGAGAAGTTACAGCTACATTTCAGTTACATAGAAATCAGTCTTGCAACTATGAAAAACTGTCGGCACAAGAACTTAAGTTGCAGGCCAAGACTCAAGTCAAAATTCAATCCAAAATTTCAGGATCATTATAGATACAATAAAAATACCAAAAATAATGTTTTAATAATATTTTAAAATGCAGTGTCTTCTGGCCTCAAAAGGCACAATCAAAACTTATAATGCATATTTCTTTTTAAAAAAAGTTTTTAAAATTAAAAATGTATGAAAATAAATAAGATTGCTTGGCCTTTAAGCTTATGTAGGCACATGGAAAATATGAGGTTTTCTAATCCAAGCCATTGACATTTGTCAGTTTGCATCTTTGAAGGAAAATCTATGTTTTCTGTGTTGCCTCGCTGCTGCTGTGTCTTGGTATCTGATGTGTGCATTATTGTTCCCCTATACAGTGGTACCACGACAACCAAAAAATTTGACTTATGAAGGCTTTCCGTAGCTGCGCCAGAGAGCTGATTTTGACAGGTTCGACAGGTCTGTCTGGTGCAGCTGTGGAGAGCAGCCATTTGAGGGAGATTGCCCCCTCCTCCTCCTCCTCCTAGTTGTTCCTATCTCTTTTGCAGAGATGGAAGCAGCTAGGAGAAGGAGGAGGTGGTGGCAATTTCCCTCCAAAGGCTGCTCTCTGCAGCTGCGCCAGAGAGCTGATTTTGACAGGCCAGAACTGTCAAAATCAGCTCTCTTTCACAGCTGCGGAAAGCAGCCTTTTGAGATCGGAGATCGGAGCAGCTAGGAGAAGGAAGAGGTGGCAATCTCTGCCTCCATCGCTTCCCCCTCCTTCTTCTCAGCTGGGAGGCGGGCAGCAGTGCACGCGCGCGCGCACGCACGCACGCACACACACTGCAGAGTCAGGAGGAGGAGTGTGTGTGTATGTGGGCTGCCGCCTGCCTCCCAACTTAAAAGAAGGAGGGGGTGATGGAGGCAGAGACCACCACCACCACCACCTCCTCCTAGCTGCTTCGATCTCTGCAAAAGATATTGAAGCACCTAGGAGAAGGAGGAGGTGGCGATCTCTGCCTCTGTCACCACCACCCCTTCCTTGGTTTCCTTGTAAGCTGCCCAGGCTCGGTGGAGATCAATGGGTCCCTGCTCTGCCCACCATTTGGGCGATCTGCACTTCTGTTGCAAGACGCCCAGGCTCGGTGAAGATCCATCAGTCCCTGCTCTGCCCAACAATTTGTTGGGCAGAGCAGAGACCGATGGATCTTCGCCCACCCCAGGCACCTTCCAAGGGAACCGGTGATCCACACTTTCCTTGCAAGGCGCCCAGGCTGGGCGAAGATCAGTGGGTGATCTCCCTCAATCAAGGGTGGCTGAACTGTGCCAGACAGCTGATTTTGACAGGTCAGACCTGTCAGAATCAGCTGTCTGGTGGGGCTGTGAGCAGCCTTCAACTGCCCTCGATTGAGGGGGGTTGGGACAGCCTTCCCATGGAAATGCTCTGAAAACCAATTAATCTGTTTGTTTTTGCCTTTTTTCCCCAACCTTCAGAATGCATTCCTATGGGAAACTGCAATTAAACTTATGAAAAATTCGACTTACAAAATGCATTCAGAACAGATTAATTTCATAAGTTGATGTACCACTCTAATTATATTCCCTATAACAACATTATTCTCCTTGGTTTATTTTTTCACTGACAGATGACACCCTTCCCATTTGCCTCCAATTAGATACAAAAACCAATTTGCTTCAGTATGAAACATGTCCCACAAATTTTCCATTGAATATCTATTGCTTTTGCTCAGGAAGCAAAGTCATCAGAAGCAAATATTTGTATTTTGAATTGTTCCCTTCAACACCTGCAAACTCAGCAAACCACTAACAGAATGCATTGCTTCCATAACGGGCTTACACAGCTAGATATACTAAACTAAAAGAAACCAGCCTAGGACAAATTGTTTACTCCAGATCTTCTTAGCAGAGAAGTTTGGAGCTAATGAGAAGTGTCCAGGCTGGACAGCTCTATCTTATTCTTTGATGTCCAGGTTTGCTATCTTTCAGTGTCTGGTTTTGTTATCATTTTGCCATTGCTTATGTTTTGTGCTTTAGTTGTCTGTTTAATATGTTTTGTGTCTCAATTTTCCCTGATGCTTGTTCACATTCGCTGAATCCAAAAGAACTTGTCAACCTCAACAAAATACTGGCAAATACTGTAGCTGTTATAACTGCTGTGATTCTCTTTGTTGGATCAAGGAAGGAGAAAAATCACCATTTAAGGACTGTCAAATTCTGTCTGCCCTACAGCAGTACTGACATGTGGTCAACCCAGCATGCAAATCCATCTGTGCATATGCAGCCCATTATTTGAGTGCAATGATGAAAGACCATTGGTAGGGGAGACATCTTGGGAATGTGTGTTCTGCTGAGGAAGTCAACTGTCTTACTTGTGCTGTCCTTGAAGTTTATCTCACAACCATTAATTTCATGGCAAAGACTCCAGTTCCACAGACTGACAATGACAGCTAAAAGAGCAAGGGACATTTGTATGCTGTCCTGCTTGTTTGTATAAAACCTTGTGGTAGAGTTGCCACGTGACACATCTGTGGTTGGATGAGGGGGTAGAGCTGATGGTTTTTGTCATGCAAAATATGTGAAAGGAGTTAAGCTGGGAGAAGAAGGAGGATATGATCATATATCTTATATTTTGATGCCTGGCGGGTTCACTCTTGGAGGTGCTATGAATAGGTGAAAGGGGAAGGGAACTGACTAGGTCACATGTCTTGCATGTAGCAGGTTCCATATTTGATGCTAGGTATTTCAGAAAGGGCTGGAAAAAGATACCTTCAGCCAGCCAACAGTTCTGGGCTATGTGGACCAGTGGTTCCATTCATTGTAAGGCAAGCACTTGTGTTCCTATCTGGTGCCTAGTGAAGAAATCCACAGTTACATTCACAACTGGAAAGTAATACTAATGTAAATTTGAGCCAGCAAAAGAATAATGTATATTGGATTTTATGCATTCTTATTTGGTGGCATGGTGGGTGGGTGTTGTTGCATACCTATGTATCAGACTTAAGAGGAGTTTAAAGTTACCTACTCAGTATCCTGGCAGTTGGAACAGTCAATAGCAATTCCAAATGCCTGCATAACTGGCATTTCATGTGTTGCACACCTCACTCAGCTGCAGCAATGCTTCTCTAGTAGTTTAGTTTCTGTAGCTCAAATTGATTAAGTTTTACATAGCTGGACAACATTCCCTGACTCCAAAACTGTTTTATTTGCACTCTAAAGTGATGCATAAAGCGGTATATAACTAACACAACTGAGTTAGGTAACTTCACCTACTCTAATACTGTATAAGCAGTCCTACATAAATGTATTCTTAAAGGCTTTCACAGCCAGGATCTGATAGCTGTTGTGAGTTTTTTTGGGCTGTTTGACCATGTTCTGGAAGTTTTTCTTCATGACCTTTTGGCAGTCTCTGTGGCAAATGGCTATTCCAAGAGTGGAATCAAAAGAGCCACCAGACTGAAAAAACAACACCGAACTGAAGAAAAACAGCTGCCAACGAAGTATTTCTGCCATACATAAAAGGAATCACAGACAGCATGGACAAAGTGTTGAAAAAACACAACCTACAAATAGTATTTGGACCCACCACAAAAATACAACAGATGCTACAGTCAGCAAAGGACAAAAGGAACCCCTCGCCATTGCAGGAGTATACCGGATACCTTGTAGTTTTGTGGCCAGGTATATATTGGGACCACAAAGTGCAACATGCAGACCAGAATCAAAGAAAATGAAAGACACTGCAGACTAAAACAAGCAGAAAAATCAGTAGTAGCTGAACACATCCTGAAACAAATTGGACATGAAATCCTCTTCTAGGACACAGAGGTAGTGATAACACTATCAATCACTATGTCAGACGACACAGGGAAGCCATTGAAATCCAAACACAAGCACAGCTTCAACAGAAAAGAAACTCTAAAATTAACAAAGCCTGGCTCCCAGTGTTGAAAACTACAGCCTGCAAAAGATCAAAGTTCAATGATTCCCACACAGCCACAAGCACCAGTGATCAGTTCACACAATAGAACAGTTGACATCCATTAACCACAGAGAAGGATCACCCCTCCCCCATTCCAGTGAAACTTCTTAATCCCTGCATATCACAATACAATGACTTAACACCTATTCAGAATAGGACAAGTTCCCCCTTTCCCACAACTTTAAAAATGCACAGTCTTGCTCATTCTATACCCCAGAACACAGAGAGAAATCCTGGTTCTCCGAGCGCCTCGCCTTCTGAAGATGCCTGCCACAGAGGCTGGCAAAATGCCAGGAAAAAGAACATCCGGAACATGGCCAAACAGCCAGAAAAACTCACAACAGCAATCCTACATAAACTTCATTGAAGTCAGCACATGTAAGATTTGACCATATAACTTGTTCAATTGCTGACAAGTCGATGTTTGGACAGCACCCCAGCATGTTAACTTGTTAAGTATTTATATAAAATGTTTATACCCCACATTTCAACTCTATAGAGGCTCTAAGATTTAAAAAATTGACATGGCTTGCTCTTGAATAAGTGTGCCTATGATTACTTGTCTGATCATGAGCCAAGAAAGTAAGATACTGTATATATTTTTGTATCTTACCTTTCCTACATGGAACTAAGGAGGAACGTATCTGTCCTTCTAAAGCTGACACTGAAAGGAGAGGGAAAATGCACCCCACCAGAGTTTCATCTTGAACTAGCCACATTTTCAGCCCCAGGTTAAGACATTTGTGATTTCTCACATTAGATTTGTAATTCAACTGCAGCCCGTTAGCCTGATGCTTAGTTTAATTGGTTCATCACCAACCCAGTAAGAGTAATAAAGCTGCATAATGCTTCAGTGAATCCCCTTGGCTTATGGCTTTAATTATCGATTTTAAACAGCCCTTAGCTACCTGTTATGAACAGACAATAAGCACTATGTAAACAAAGTACCTATGAAAGGCACCTCTAGATTAAAAGTAAAAGAAGGACAGTTTAATAGAAAACAAAACTTCAACAATGGCAACAGCTACCTGCAGAGATGTGCAGGGCCTCTAAACACAAAAAATGGTCTGCTCTATTCACACATCTGCAAAGTAATTTTCAGCACAGAATACAAATGTTTTTGGCAATACACTTCTAAAGCAAGAAAGAAGGGACAGGCTGTCCTTAGAAAGACCTTCCAAAGTAGAATTATTCAACAGAAACCCTAAAATTAAATGGATTTGCAGTTCTACTTCAGTTGTCATGTTAAGATTACTGTGAGCAAATGTGTCAAACTTGGTTCCTCATCAGAACCATGTGCATACTTGAGTATTTGTAGATATTTAGTATTGAGCTCTAATATTTAGTTACTAAACCAGGATTTCTTGACTCATATTCTCTCTCTTTTTGCAACTATAAACCAGCTCCCTTCAGTCAAGTGTAGGAGAAATCACTTGGGGTTGTCTCCTGGGATTGCCAAGCCCTGTAGGAGTCACTGAACCTGTGCACCATGTGTACGAACCATCGTCTGTGTCAGTCCTTCCATTATTTTTTTACAAATAGGACAGCCACCAAACCCAATGATCAAGGAAAGTGCTTACCAGGCTAAGAAGACAACTGGAAATTTTATGCACTGTATATTGTGTATAATTTTTATCATATGCTACTGAGATGATTAATTTTTTTAAAAAATCCTGGTTTATATATGCCCATTAAAAATCTTATGTATACCGAGAAAGGAAAGCTGATGCCTTTACCATTGACAATATTGTATATTCACTGCTGTGCTGGAGATGTGATCAATGGTGAGAAAGTCCACTGTGCCTTTTATTTTTAATGTATACAGACTCGGGAAGCAGACTCAGGAGGTTCACTGCAGGCCACAACGGATGACGGATACCGTTGAGTTTCCCCCCCCCCACTCTGCCCTGCAAACTTTTTCCTGTATAATAACTAATCCAACAAATAGTTTCTAAATATCATTTCATATACTGTATGAGGCGTCCTTTGTACGACCACCTCAGGCATTGATCATGTAGAAGGATTGTTTGCTACCAGATAAGCAGTGGAAACACTTTCTGTGGCACATGTGGTTTTTACTACCATCTTAAGCCCAAAGCATAAAACACCTTTTGAAAGTTGCTTTTAAACCTTATTTAATAAAAAGGTTTAAAAAGATACAATGGAACATCCAGAAGTAAATAAGTTACATGAGTACATTAAATCACATCAGCAAGACTTTTTAGTGTATTAATAAATCTGTAAAAAAAAGCACAAAAATAAATTGTATTGTTTATCGTGTCTGTACACAAGAGGTATATAATACTTTTGTATGTACAATATTTTAATATGTAACAGTCTTTTTTAAAGGTGCAGCAAATACACAGAGGCAGTTTTTGCTTTTTTTTTGTTAAAATAAAAGCTCTATACTTTAATAAAAGCATTTTTACAAATAATTACAAGGAGACAGACGGGTTCTGTACATTACACCAAAAACCTTCAGCATTTCAAATTTAACACAGATTCAAGAGAAGCCCATTTGTAGCAGATCTGCATTTCAGAACAACCACAAAACTTGCAAAAATTATCGGCAACATCCAACATACAAAGACATCTACAAACAGATACTTATATTCACCCCTTTCCAAACACAAGTGGCTGGAGCTCTTTATAGGTTCAGCTGTTGATTTCAATTCCACATTCCAGTGAGGAAAAGCAGAACGTGTAACCAGCTGGAGCCAGAGGTTGTGACCCTGTGTTAGAGACTACAGCCAGTCTCACCACAGTCACCCGAGCAGACATCCCAAGCTGTTCTCAGAAATGAATTGAGGTTGCATGGTCCGTGTGCCTAAAGAATTACAGCTCTTGCACAAGAGCATACGCATGGGACTCCAGGAACAGCTGAACCCAAGAGGAGAGTTTTTCAAATCACTTTTGTAGAAAAGCAGAAACCTTTGTCCTGGTTCCCTCTCCTCCCCAAGCACCGATCGGTTCTGAAGGTACCATAGGAGATGGGCTGTGTGAACATGCACAACAGGAAAGAAAGTGCATGGGAAAGGGTTGGGAGATACATACATTTTTGATAGCAGCAAAAGAGCTTCAGAAGATTCATTTTTCAGAGGCACTTGACCAACACTCTCAAAAGGGTGAAATGGATTACTCATCAAAACAAGTCACGGTATGTTGGAAACTGAGAGATCTGTATACCAATGATTTCGTTGGCTGACCAAATTAGCCAAGTGAAGAAAGCCAAGCACAGCAAAGAGCCCTAATGGAAACGAACAAAATTAAGCTTTCCCAAGAACAGGATTTTTTGAACTTGCATTTAATGCTTATCTGGATGTGGAACAAAACCCTAAGCATTAAATCTACACAGAAGTTGCACTAAACCCAGAATTTACTCTCACAAAATAGGTTTAGAAATGAAATGAAATCTAAAGCTGCAATTCCCTTACACATTTATTTGGCAGTAAATCCCAATGAACTCCCATCAACTAGATATGCTTGAATTCCTCTGCTCAAGTATAACACATGAAATGATGATTGGCAAAAGTGACATTATGTGAATGTCACGCAGCCAGAAGACAGTTTGGTTAATGCAGCCAGTGTTTGTAGCTGGAATACTTATCAATATACAAAGCAACAGAAAAATCAATAAATCTGCTATTTCAGCTACCCCTTTTCTGGCTTCACTATCCGCCTTGGAAAAACACTGAATAAAAGTGTGTTCAATATGAACACGAAATATGCAGTTCATATTTAGCAATTTACTTGGAAATAATGGTAAATTACGTTGCATCTAGAATGTCTGCAGATGTGCTTCAGAAATTACTTGTTACTTCTGGGCTGCTGGATATCAGGATACATGCAATGGGAAGGCACATTGTTAGGATCTTGCTTGGTAAGCCACAAAAGAACAGATTTAAATGTTTCCAAGTATGGACAACTATACATTTCAAGGCTAGCAATCAAGATGGCATCCTTTAATTTCAGCAGGAAAAGGATTCATTTTGTAACTATGCTTATTGATCTAAATTTAGCATTAATCAAGGCTTAAACGTTCCTTGCTGTGATCATAAATGGTCTCCAAGAGTCGAGAAGAAAAAGGTTATATACTGGAGAGACGTTTCAAGTTATCAAATATCCCACAGATGACTAATATGAAAATGCCAGGGCAAGTGGGGTAGTAAAATAAGGGGAGGAAACCCAATGAGCAGAGTGTTAAAAATTAAAAGCAACTTGACACAATACCCAGGTAGAGGGTAGAGGAATCCATGGTTATTCTAGAAAGCAGCACACACAGGCTGGTACAACCCCTGCCCCCAGAAAAATCAGAACCACTTCACACCTCCATCAGGAAGGCCACTGCTAACAACTCATACTTGACGGGTGTCAGGAAGAGTTGCATAGGTGTGACCCTCACACACCCCTGGCCACTGGCCACCTAATGAGTCTATTCAGACCAGGGTGGGGTGTAACCAAGGTGAACTATACATTGGAAGCCTCCCACCAACATTTCTCAGACTGAAGAAGCTACTTGGATGATTAGTGAAACATTTTGATCCCACAAGAAATTAAGCCCAGTTGCCATGACTCAACTCCCAAATACCTAAAATGTAACTTTGCAGTTGCCAGTCATACGGTTACTCCAAAAATAACCAGCTGCATCTAACTATATCACTGGCAGCTAGTTCCGACAGGGAGTGCATGCCCTTCCACTTTGTATGACTCTAGTTGCAGAACATCACTACCAAATGTTTTGGCTACTGCTGCTAAGAATTCCAGTTCCATCTGCAGTTATTTACAAAAGACACACAAATTTATAGTATGTACTAATGCATATTTCTGCACCTGAGCATATTTAGCATTACGGACACCAAATCTGATCTATCTGTTCTTCCTTAACGTATTTGATATACTTGATTTTTTTTACAGCTCAGATTTGCATTATGCCCATTGTACATATTGTCAGTCAAGGCTCTCTTTCTGCTAGCAATCACAGTCCACTAGTTACATTTACCGATGGGTGAATGAAAGTTCAGTCAAATTATCCTGAGTTTTCCTAGGCAGCTTTGGGGCATTTTTATAAGAAGGAAAATAATACTGCTTTTTGAAGTTTGTCTCCAAGGTGTCTGGCTATTCTTCTGTGGAATATTAGAAGAGTCTGGACAGGCAGAAAAAAAGGAAAATAACTAAGAAATAACATATCTGGTTAAAGAGCAATGAGGCTTCACGGGGAAATCCAAAGTCATTCTTCACTACCACCTTGTTGGCTCACCTATTTCAGCAACAATGACAGATGAATATGCAGCTACATTACAGAGTGAGACTACTGGTCCATCTCACCCATTCAACACTCAAATTGGTAGCAGCAACTCTCTGTGGTCTTAGACAGAAGTGTTATCACCCCAAATCCACTGACACACAATCCTTTTGAGCTGACGACCCCATAGAACAGGAGTTCTCAAACTTTTTAGACAGAGGGCTGGTTCACTGACCCTCAGACAGTGGCCACTTTTACACGACCCCTAAAATCTGCTGGCAACTTAAATTCGGACCAGAGATCTTGGGGGGTTGTCGCTCTTCCTGTGTTCCCACCCCTCCGCACTTCCTTGCTCCTGTCTGTGTGAGGGGAGGGAGAAAAAAAGGGAGAAAAATGCAGGCTCATCTCCACTCTGCCTTCGGGAACTGCCCCGGGAAGCATTCCAATCTCTTCCGGTCTCTTAAAGGGGCAGGGGGCAAACAACAACAACAACGTCATAAGGCGAGGAGAGCCCAGCACTCACTGCTTTACATCCGCATCAGAAATTTTTCACCTTCAGAGACCAGGTACTTGGGAAATGCTCTGGGACGAGCTTAGGTGGGCGTGGTCGTACTTAATTTTTTAAAAAATCCAGAGTTGGTGGGAAAACAATTTTAAGCTCCGGATCTGGGAGCCCTTTGCTTCAGATTTTAGGGGTCATGTAAAAGCGCCCAGTGTTGAGGGCTGGACTATAGTTGCTGAAAAAAGGCAAAAAAGCTGGGGGGGGTTTTCCAGGCCTTGCTATAAAGTGCACTTTAAAGGCATGCAGTGCTGGAACACTCACCCTAGAATAGCCCTCTGCAGTGCAATGCAGACATGGACCAAAAACCCCACAGAAATACTACCCCAGCCAAAAATGCATCCTGGGTACACTTTTTTTGCAAGGCATTATGAAACATTTGTGTCCAATCTCTTAGGAGGGGACATAGCTTGTGGGGGGGGGATCCTTGGCACAAAGACCATCACGAGGCGACCCAGCATTCTCTCTCTCTCTCTCTCTCTCTCTCTCACTCACACACACACACACTTCCCTTCCCTGGGGAAGTGGTCACCAAGGAGCCCCATCACCCCACCCTACTAGTCACCTGGAGGGTCCTGCCTTTTCTGGTCCCTTTCCCCACCCTGGTGTCGCCCTCTCCCAAGGGCCAAAGGTGGCAAGCAGGAGCAGCGGTGGTGGCACTTCTCTCTCGTTCTCTGCCCACCCGCCTGCCTCTCACTTGCTTGCTCTTTGTCTCAGGTGGTAGTGGTGGCAGCGGCAGCAGCAATGGGCTGGGAGCTCTTGGCAGCAGCTCCCTATTCCCTCTGCAGCTGCCCCCGACCAGCTGGCTTGCTTCCTTGGGCCGGTCCTAAGGCATTTGCAGGATTCATGGTGGTGGTTGTGATGACCGTGGCTTCCAGGGCCATACCAGCCTTCACCCACCTCCTCCCGTGATTGGGAAGAGCTTGCGCTGTAACCGTTCCTCGTTGTCGCCTCTTTCTCTGGCGGCTCCCTCGGCTCCGCGATTCTCTTTGGCTCCCAAGGAGGTGGCAGCGTGGGGAGGGAGGAGAGAGTGGAAGTGCTGCAGTGGTGGCGAGAAACTGGCACATGTCTTCTTCCTGGAGCAAGCGCCGCTCCCTCTGGCCCACAGTTCTCTCTAACAAGCGCCCGCCAATAAGCTAAACCCCTGGCAGGCAGGGCTTCGCCAGGCTGTCTCCTTATCTCAGGCACTCCCCTCCTGGAAGGGGCAAGGAAGGCTGGCATCTTAAAGAGAGCTCACATTAAAGAGAAGCGGAGGTGGTCACATCCCAATTATGCACTTGCCTGCGGGCCAGGTTCAGGACCCTAGGGGGCTGGATCCAGCCCGTGGGCCTTAGTTTGAGGACCCCTGCTATAGAACACGAGAAACAAAATGATTGTGCTACCACTGAGATAAGGGTACCCAATAACAACCGGTGTTTCCAACTGTACAATATGTACGAAAACATGACAAAATAAGGTCTGATTCTGAGACTGAATTAATGCTAGCAAAGCAATTCCTAGCATTTGAAAAACAACTATTTAAAATAGTTGTTCTTCCCATAGAAACTGCTCATGGATTAACTAAAAGACTTTTTGAACACCTATCTGCAGTGAAAATAAATTCTTGTATGATAGGATGGAGGAAAAATGCATACTGGCTGTAACCTTAATTAAACAAACCCAAGACTATTAATGAATGATGTCTTATACAGAAAAAGGGGAGATGAGAGGATGAAAGAGCCGCAGGAAACCACATCGATTCTTGAAATTACATATGAAAACTCCTGAAGTCACTTGTGTCTTCAACAGACCTTTCTCTCTCTCTCTCTGACATGGATGCCAAGGCCCTGTAGTTCATTTTCACAATTCCTGGCAAACACAGGGCACAAGGTGACTTGAATTGAAGGAAAACTGAATTCTGTTTCAGAATTAAATACTGAAACGCCTATTTATATATTAAAAAGATTAATAAAATCTTGACTTTCTCTGGAAAAAAATACATATTTCAAAATGATACTTCTTTCAAAACCCATCCATTCAAATTCAGTCTGTGCAACAAGCAAGGCAAGGGAGGTGGCAGGGGAGCCAAGAGGGATGGCGACTCTTATGCCACCGGCAGAGGATAGAAAGGTGTCCCAAGGGTCCGAGATTCCAGCGCCAACCACGGATGGGGGCTTCACGAGACCTCGCTATCTTCATCAGAGCTACTGCTACTGCTGCCTCCGCTGGTGCTGCCACTGCTACTGTTCTCCTCATGCTGAGATTGCTTGTGAGCAGCGGCCGCCGCTGCTGCTGCTGCTGCTGCCGCGGCCGCCTCTGCCTCTTCCCTTTCTCGCTGCTTGAGGGCAGCTGCCTTCTTCTCTTGTTCAGCGTGGCTTTTCATGTGAGCACTGCGGCTTTTCACCTTGTAGAAGATTCTGCAGCAATACACACCCATACATAAGAAGTTGATTATTATAAGAGGCTGATGTGCTATGTCTATTTTTATTTTTATTTTTATTCCTATTCCTATTTTATTATAATTACAGTGGACCCTTGTATAACAAACGGTTTGTATAACATAAGATTTGTACAACATAAAAAAATCCGGATATAGGGGAAATTTGCTTAACATAATTGTCTATGGGGCAAATCTGTACAACATAAAAATGGGATCACTGTTTTCAATGCATTCCGATGGGAAATTTGTATAAAGGAAATATTGCTTAACATAATTTCATTTGGAACGAATTAATTCCTTTATACAAGGTACCACTGTATTACTATTTTCTTTATTACTTGTATTTTGATTTGGTATGTCTGGTGTTTGTATGTCTGGGCAAGCTGTATTTTTGCAACGTGTTGTACACGGCCCTGAGTTCCTGCGGGAAAATCAGGCAGTCCACAAGTACAAAAATAAATAAATAAATAAATAAATAAATAAATACACTGCCAACCATTCAAAACCAAACAAACCTGAAAAACCAACTGGTCACAACTATGCTCACTTCAACTGGCTTTCTGGATCGCAGCAGTGATCTAATGCAGAGGTGGTGGTGGTTCAGCCTAGCCTGGGGCTCACGTCTATTTACCTCCCGGCCAGAATCACAAACTGGGCTTCAAGAAGCTTCATAAGGGCAGGCAATTCGCCATATCAACACAGCTTTGCACCTCCTGGGGTCTGATTTGAAGCCTTAAAAATGCTTAGTTTATTCTGTTTATTAGGCAAACGGCTGACCTCACAGGGCCTTCTGGAGGTGGACTATGCAAGAAAAACAGGCAAATAAAGATTTGGGAGGATGGGGAGCATAAAACTGGCCCTTGAGACCTGCAGATAGTACCTGTTCCAGGGAGGGTGGACTGAGGAAATGGACTTGTCCAAAAACAGCCCCAATTAAAATACAGTGGCACCTCTAACTTAAGACAAATGCCTCGTAAGACAAAAAAACTCATAGGAAGAAAAAAATTCTGGGAATAGGCATGCTTTGCATGAGGGAAAAAACCCTATGGGATGCTTCGCAAGACAAAAAGACCGTTCTGCATGTACGCAAGGAAAAAACCCAGTTATTTTCGTCTTTGTTCTAGCTTCCAGAACAGATTAATCAGTTCCCAATGCATTCCTATGGGAATCCGCATTTTGTAAGACAAAATTTTCATAAAACGAAGCAACTCATAGCCTCCGGAACAGATTTTCAATGCATTTCTATGGGAAACCACATTTCATAAGACATTTTTTTCTTAAAGCAAATTGACCTGTAGAACGAATTAAATTTGTTTTAAGAGGTACCACTGTATAGTAATTAGGTGCTATGATGGTTTTGTCTTTATTTATTTTTTAAAATTCTTCTGGTTCTGCCCGATAAAACTTCCCACGATCATTCTTATGGTTCCTTTGGAAACGAGGGCAGAAACAAACAACTCAGAAAGCGAGTGAGCACAAGTTTCTTCTTCTTTTAGTCTCTGCAAGTAGCAGGAACGCAGGCCTCACAGCAAGCAATGTTGCCCAATGACAGAAAGTTCTATTTTTGCCAGCTTAAGTGGCCCTGTCCCCATGTATAAACATATTGGACAGATATTCCATTTTCCTCATTTCACCCCTTGGTGAAACTCACCGCTTACTAGGTCTAGGGCACGTTTGCCAGAGAAGTAATGTCTGTCACTTAATGATGTCTCTCTGCCATAAACATTCCCAGGTTCACTGACTGGGTAAGACACAGAGTTATATGCAAACTGAAGCCCCGTTTAACAATAAGCCTGTTTCTTAGGTTCTGAATCCAGCAAACCTCTGAGCACTGTAGAAATACACTGTGTGACGTAAATATTTCAAGCATGTGTATTACTGATCAGTGATAAATAACATTTGCAGAGAAAGTGTGATGGGCAGAATTCCACTGCTTTATGTATAAAGGCATAAGTCAGCAGTATAAATCTCAGTAGTGAACTGCCACTAGTAAACAAGTCGACACTTGTATTTCTCCCTGTGCACCAGTCACACGACTCGCTGCACAGCAAGGAATACAAACACTAGCTCTTTAAATCTGCAGCAATCCACCACTGAGATCTGGAAGTTGAGTCATGGCTACTGGACTTCTTTTTGAGAGATAGAAACGCTTCGCTGCTCATCCAAACAGCTTTATCAGTCTGATGAAGCTGTTTGGATGAGCAGCGAAATGTTTCTATCTCTCAAAAAGAAGTCCAGTAGCCATGACTCAACTTCCAGATAAACTCACCTGGATGACTGAGAATCTTCACAGACCACCACTGAGATGCATGCTGGTACAGTTGTCTGCCTCCATTTCACAGTTCATATACTGCAGTCCCAGTATATTGTGGGACCGTAGTATATGAAATGCAAGGCCCCCTGGGGCAAGCTGCTTGGGCCTGCTTGAGGCCTTTTGCACTTACCCCAGGCCTACTGCTGCCCTAAACAGGCCTCTGACAGGCTTCCTGGGCCTGTTAGAGGCCCCAGAAGTAGTTTCCGGTGAACTAGACGTCACTTCCGGAAAACCAGAAGTGACTTCCGGATCCAGCAAATTGCCGGGCAAAGCAGCATACAGATTAAAATGGATCAGTTGATGGAAAGAATGGAATCTGCAGCTGCAATAAAAACAATTAAGTAAAAATTTATTGAAATACTTGTTCATGATGTCACTGAAACATATTTCCCCCTTGACCAGGAGCCATTCAGTTCCTATTAGTAAAATGTAGACAACATCTGAGATGGGACATGAACTATTTACAGGGCAATGAACAGAAAAACTATGGAGTATCTGTCTGTAACCCCAGACAGCTATTTACAACTGAGAGAAAGTAACTATGAACATTGTCATTCAAATGAAAAACGAGTGAAGGCAAATACTTTCTCAATACCACGTTCATTGCTGCCTGTTGTACAAAACGAACATGTATGGTGCATTAAAACTGAGCCCTCCTCCACTCTCACCTGCCACATTTTTTGCATGGAAACTCTTCCTCTTGGTTTGGGGCTTTGTTGGCAGTCTCTTGCTTGGGTTTTGGCTTTCTTTTCCTCTTCTGCGTCGGTGGAGAATTCTTCCGATATTTAATAGGAGTCTCTTTTGTCCTCTTTGAGGTTCTGCCTCGGGCTTCTGTCTCTTTGGGGGGGGCAGGCTCTTGGCGTCTCTCCGGAGGGTGGCTGCCAGCCTTCACAGAAGAAGAAACGTGTCCATCACAAGGGAACAGATGCGAAACAATCCCCAGAAATGTGGATTCATCAACAAGGAAAAAAAATCTACTTTCAAACGTATGAAAAACGAAACGTTCACTGACTAGAAGAGCACAGAGGAAAGCTATATCCTTCTTTCGCCATTTTTCTGGCCCCAAAGATATCTCTGGAAATTGCACCCAGTCAATTTCTGTGGTAAACTGGGTCACTGGATTTGGCTGGCAATCGCAAAGGTCTCACTTAAAGCCAGAAAAATTGTTGCTTCAAACTGGGTTTTGCTAGGCAAAGCTTTTAAATGGATTGTTGTGCTCTGTTGCTTTTAAATGTATTTTAGTATTGATTTTATTTGCCATTTAAAATTCTGTTTTAATAGTGTATACTTACTGTTTTAGTTTCAAAATATTATCTTTTAAATGATGCAAGCTGCCTTGGGTCCTTTTAAGGAGAAAGACAAGCTAAAATATTTTAAATAAATAAAATAAATTACTCCATCTGCCTTTATTTATTTATTACTAGGCACACAGTAAGAAACACATTTTGACCTCTAAAGTTGTAAACACAGGAACCCCAAACCAGAGGCTATCTCCTCCTATCATTCTTCCACACCGAGTGTAATTTTCCTGGGTGTTATGCTGATGCAAGGCAGATTCAGTCACACGGTTCCAATTGCCAATTGGTTGTGCAAATGACTTGTGGAAGTGCTTCATGGATGTTGCCGTTACTGAGGGGGTAATACTGAGTTACACCCGTCTGGTTATGTAGCAGAATTCTGGTTGGTATCTTAAAGTTCTGCTATGACTAGCTTGGGCAAAGGGACAGATATAAGAATCTAATCAATGTTTTAGTATTAACAATGCATAAAGCAGGGGAGTTGAAAAGCAATACAAGCCTTCTAGAATGTGAAGGATTATATTCGTTATTACATCATAGGTGAGCGTCACGTTGAAATTCCACAGAAAGTTCAATGAATATTTCTCTTAAAAACTAGAGGACTCAACACCATAAAGGAAAACTAATGGAAAATCCACTTTATCAGTCACAAAAATGTAAGACCCCCCTGGTCACAGTGACTAGCCACATACCCTGAAGAGAAGCACATCAACAGGATGTGAGAAACACATCCTCACTCTACCCTATCCATGTGTTCCTACTAGAGACATGCTGATGCATTCTGTCTATCATCCCTAGTAAGCACTGACACACTTTCCTTCATGAATCTGTCCAGTCATCTTTAAAAACATCATTAAGCTAGTAATCAGCATTATGCTGGGTATAATCCATGTGCTTAGTGCCGTCGATCACAGCAGGGCAGGCCTACTGAAGCAATGCAATTTGGGTAGTGAACTCTTCCACAACTTCCCTCCATTCACATGAGTTTACCCTGGTTGCAGTGTACATTGGCGTAGTTAGGACTCACAACCCACTGATTCAACCAGCCAACCCAAGTCGCAATTTACAACATTAAGCAACAGGATTTCGGCTATTGCATGGCAGCCAATCCCCCAGTTATGTTATGTACTGTTATATTCTTGACTGTTCTGAATCTACTTCTGGTCATCTTCAGTGGCTGGTCCTGTTCTACTCTTTTGGGGGAAAGTTCCAGTTTTTGCAACTAAATGCAGAATCCACCCCGCCTCCCTTTACCCACCTTTTTTAATGCACCAAACTCTGCCATCATTTCTCACAAGGCACTTCCTGACCATCTGGTATGATCTTTCTTGGATCCTTTCTGCTCTACTGTATCCCTTTCCACCCCTTGGAGCTGATCATGTACATAGTATTCCAAGGGTGGTCACAACGCAGTGTTGCAAAGAGGATACTGGTGGCTCTATTTTCACTTCCTTTTCTCATTATGCCAACCATGCAATGCACCCTTTTTTAACAGAAGCCACAGTCTGGGTCAATATTTCCATCCAGCAATCCATCCTAATCCCAAGAGTCAATGGGCAGAAAGCTCTCAAATCGGCCCAAATTACGGATCACGATACACTTACCTGGTCCTCAGAGCTTACAGCCTGCGACAGTTTAGGAGGTGTCGTGCTGCTGTTCTTGCAATGCAACTTGTCCCCTTCCACCACTTCATCTTTTATAACCAATTCAGTCTCAACAACTGCTTCTTCTTCTTCATAATCGTCATCAGTGTTTTCATAATCTTCGTTGTATGTTCTGGGAGGAAGAATCCGAGTAAGCCTATGGGAGCTCTTTATAAGGGTAAGAAAAGGATCACAAATTAGTGTCGTTTAGAAAGGCGAAGCAAAAAGGTGGGAAATTAGCAATATTGAACAAGATGTATAAAGGGAAGTGGAGTGTTAGAATATAATCAACATCAATGGAATATACTTACATTAAAAACACAGGAAAGTGTTTTTATAAAACACAAAATTGAATATGGATATAATGTGACTACAAAGAAAGCAAACAGCTATTTAATTATTATGATGTTTAACGTATCTAGAATTCTTGTACGTTGAGTACTGGGAAAATCCCGGAATTACTGCAAAATATGAGTTACGAGAAAATTATTATTATTATTATTATTATTATTATTATTATTATTATTATTAT
>JAHTLZ010000016.1:30346203-30364355 GCA_023846285.1 Phrynocephalus versicolor | reverse complement strand
ATCATCATCATCATCATCATCATCATCATCATCATCATCATCATCATCAAGCAAGCAAGCAAGCAAGCAATCATGTGTTTTACTAGTGTTTCATGCTAATTTCATATAAAAATGCATCATATTCAATTATTAGTATCAAAGAAAATTTCCCTTTCATACATTGGCTTCTCTTCTGCCACTATCTAAGTACTATAAGCTATTATAGGTATGAACTATCCTTGAACAAATGCAAAAAAGCAGAATGAAGTCAAGAGTATCTGTGCAACATTAGATGGACAGAGCAAAGGGTTGCCCACCCTCCCCAGGGCAGAGCAAAACCACAACACAGCCTCCATATCCCATGTAGCCTTCAGAGGGTTAAAATGGTGGAAAGAGGCTTCCCTCATTGTGGGAAGGGGTTAGCTTGAGGTCACCTGCCCAGTATGCCTACTCCTCTGCAGGTGCTCCATCTGCCATTTAGTGGAATTTAGTGAAATTGCACGGTGAAGAGAAATCGTGGCACAGTGGTTAAATGCCTGTACTACAGGTAAAACTGTGCTCACGACCTGGGGTTCAATCCCAGGTAGCAGGCTCAAGGTTCACTCAGCCTTCCATCCTTCCGCGGTCGGTAAAATGAGTACCCAGCTTGCTGGGGGGGGCAATGTGTAGCCTGCACACTGTAATTAAAAACTGGAAACCGCCCAGAGACTACTTGAAGTGGTATGGGGCGATATATAAGCAGAACACTTTGCTTTTACGGCCAGCCTGTTACACATTGAAATATTCCTCTTTCTCTCACTTAGCTATGTTTGCTAAATGTTCACTTAACTATTATTACAAATATCAGTATAGAGTGGGTATGCGACTGTCGAAGGATGATTGTTGTAGGGCCTTTGAGTGAATAAGCCACACCATTGTGGTGTAGTGTTCTTCCCCTCTGGCAAAAACTGTTTGCCTTCTCTCCTCTTTTATGGGGATTCTTAATACAAAACAAAAAGATTGGGAAAGGATCAGATCATGTCACAGACCTGGGTACAATGCATGTCTGAATGTCTCCTAAAGGGTATAGCATGTGTAAGCCCCAAACTATATGTCCATTATTTGGGAACAGAGCACACTGCAGGGCTGCTTCATGCTCCTTTACATAAACATAAGAACATAAGAACATAAGAAGAGCCATGCTGGATCAGGCAAAAGGCCCATCTAGTCCAGCTTCCTGTATCTCACAGCGGCTCCACCAGATGCATTTGGGAGCGCATGAGATGAGATATCTGTCTCCTGGTACAACTCCCCTGCATCTGGCCTTTGAAGTACCCTGGTTTTAAGCCTGGAGATTACACATCTCCATCATGGTTTGTAACCTGTGATGGACCTTTCCTCCAGGAATCTGTCCAATCCCCTTTTGAAGGCATCCAGGCCAGATGCCATCACCACATCCTGTGGCAGGGAGTTCCATAGACTTACAACGCGCTGGGTGAAAAAATATTTTCTTTAGCTAGTATAACTTTTCATTTTAATATTAGGAATGGGCAAAGCCATTGCATCTTGCAAACTAGCCACCAATAGTAGAAAACTCAGGATCAGGAGTTAAAACTCAAGACTAAAAATCCTTTATGATCTCGGAAACAGGACACGGATTCGGAGAACTGCAAAAAGAGTGCCAATGAGGCTGCTCCCCCCTCCCAAAGTATTATCCAAGGCAAATTCCAACACATGGCTGCTGCCCAGAATGGCTCTTTCTACACCCTCCTTTCAGTCTCTAAAGACAATGATATTTGGACAGTAAGTGCCCTGCCATTCTCAGCAAAACCTCAACTTTAAATAACTCACAAAACTGAGCATGAAGTATGTGAAGTGAACATGGGACAGACGCTCGACTCTACACAGAGGGTCGAGGTGCAGGGGAACTGCTGGGACACACACACACACAAGAGAACTGGCTTGGCCGAACATGGAGGAGTCATCATCCACACCTGACATTCACGCCCAGAGTTCGCACATCACTGGCCTACCTGCGCAGACCCATCTGCATTTAAATTGCGATTGGATCTCCTCCGGGTGACTATAACAGAAGGCTTGCTTTCAGACAGGCCGCAGTCATTCCCCATGAACTGCTGCTGTTGCTGTTGCTGCTGCTGCTTTCCATCCTCACTCTTTCCCCTCCCAACATCTTGACAGTCTAGCCTTCTCACCGGCACAGAGACAGGAATGATGAGAGGCATGAGGGTGCTGTCCTCCCGGGCTCTTTTGGGGGCGGGCGAAGAACTGGCAAACTCTACGACACTCCTGGGGGCTGTCGCTGCCACTTCGCTCTTGTTCTTTTCTTCTGAGGCTTCCGGCTCCTTTAAACAAAAGAACAGGCGGCATGTTAAAACCTCTGAACCTTTTTTACAGATGATGTGTGTGGGGAAAGCTGGGTAGAAAATAAACCTGAAAGACAAATAAGATGGAACCGCACCCAAAATATACCCTCCTTTCAGTCTCTAAAGACAATGATATTTGAACAGTAAGTAAAGGTAAAGGTTCCCCCTGCACTTGCGTGCTAGTCACGTTCGATTCTAGGGGCGGCGCTCATCTCCATTTCCAAGCCAAAGAGCCAGTGTTTCTGCAAGTCTGTGGCCATGTGGCCGGCATGGCTGAACGCATTTCTGCGCATGGAACACTGTTTACCTTCCTGGTTTTTACAGCATTAACTAGATGTTGATCTAGTTGCATTTACATGCTTTCGAACTGCTAGGTTGGTAGGAGCTGGGGTTAACAGTGGGAATTCACTCTGCTGTGTGGCACCCGGGACTCAAACTGCCAAAGTGCCAGCTCTGCAGCTGACATTTCAGTGCTTTAGCCTGCTGAGCCACCACGCCTCTATTTGGAGAGTAGGCCACTACAATTTTTTTTAAAAAAAGTGACCAGGGACAATCATTTATAAAGTTGCCACTGTAGAAATAAAACAGGTGAGGATGCTTACTTTTAACAACATGAATACTAATGTTTCTTTGCAACTCCAGGTATGTACTTTTAGTGATTATTTATATTCTGCTTTTAAGACACAACTCTTTCAAAGGTGACGTACTAGTAATATAAGCACACAGGAATCAAACCAAACCATCTGTTACCCGCGCTCAACGTACTATTGAAAAAAATCACAGACGGATGGGAAATTGTGAAAGCAGTCCTCCGATTCGCTGGGCAGGCCGTCATTTTCCTTCCTGCAAGGATGTGGGGAACATGACTGGCAGCGGTGTGCAGATAGACAATTGCTTGCAAGCTCGCCTATGTATGCTGTACAATCCCTACAAGCTTTTGCCCTACGGACTAGGGTGCATTTCCCACATCATATTAAAACTTCATATGAGACTCACTGCATACCATGCAGATCCACACTGGGCACATAAATAGAATGACTATACAGTAGCTAAATGCATGCAGCCACACCGCCTACCAGTTTTGTGTGTGTGTATGTGTGTTGGGACAGGGCTCCTTGGAGTGGCTGCTTAAATGTACGCTAATGTTGTGAAACTTGATAAGGCTCCGCTCCCGTAGCCCGTGTACTTCCAAGGAAATGCCAGTTTTACTTCTGAATTCAGTGGAATACTATACAGGTTACTTAATGTGGTTCTGCTTGGGCCATCCGCTATTCATAGTTTAACAACTATAATCTCCATCTTCAGTTGGGTCATATTTTAAAAGCAGACTTCCAAATTACATTTTGTATGACTGATTCCCGGGAAACCTCAATTAAACAACATTGTTTTAGCTGCCTGGAGCTTGCTCCCCTGGAGGGTTCAAAGTACTGCTGTCTGGCAAATCAACAAAGAAAAAAAATGACTGGACAGTCTTGCAGGAGGAAAATGTGGGCAAAACTTGGGTGACAGGAGATGAATTATTTGCCTTCAACCCCAAATTCACATAGCCCTGCTTTGGTGACATAAGCACAAAGAGTGTAACTCATCCACTGAAAAGTGTTATCATCATCATCATCATCATCATCATCATCATCATCATCATCATCATCATCATCATCATCATCATCATCATCATCATCATCATCATCATCATCTAAGAGCTACAGAGCTGAAGGGACTCTATGGATCATCAAGTCCAGACCCTGTCAAGGATGCTCAGTGGGGAATTGAGCTCCCAACCTCTGGCTCCGATCAAGATGTCTACGCCATTGTTCTCTGTGCCACTTCTGTTTCTTCTTATTTCTGTCCTACCAGGTTGGGTGTCATCACATTCCTCTTCGCAGAAATATACAGTGTTTGATGCATCCAAACCCACCTCTCTGGTTTTCAACAGATGACATCTTTCTTCTTCCTGCACTTTCCCCCGCCTATTTATTTTACGTTAAATGATCCGGTGTAACAATTTTGTGCTCTTCGTTTCTCAGTGACCAAAGCATTCTTTCAGCATTTCAAGTGCTCTATAATCCAGCATTTATTGATTAGTATATTCTCGAAGGCTTTCACGACCAGGATCTGATAGCTGTGAGTTTTTTGGGCTGTTTGGCCATGTTCTGGAAGTACTGCAAGTAAACCTGTGCTCATGACCTGGGGTTCAATCCCAGGTAGTAGGCTCAAGGTTCACTTAGCCTTCCATCCTTCCAAGGTTGGTAAAATAAGTACCCAGCTTGCGGGGGGGGGGCAATGTGTAGCCTGCATACTGTAATTAAAAAACTGTAAACCGCCCAGAGACTACTTGAAGCGGTATGGGGCAGTATATAAGCAGAACACTTTGCTTTGCTTTGCTTTATTAGTGTATTTGTGGCTGGTATCTGATAGCTGTTGTGAGTTTTTTGGGCTGTTTGGCCATGTTCTGGAAGTTTTTTCTTTATTTATTGATTTATTGATTAGTTTTAATACCTTTTCACTGGTCATCTGTTCCAACCAGGAAATGGTATATTTCAAGTACTTCTATCTTGGTTACAGTTGCCTGTCTTAAATATCAGAATTTCACGTCAAAGAGAAGAACCATGAATAAACAGCATCATGAAATGTGTATTCTCAAAGCCAAATTCAAGTCTATGTGGCATAATTGCATTCTTCATCTGAAGTAAGTTATTCCAGGCCATCTCTATTAATTTTATGTCTATGAATCCATGATTTGATGAAACATTCAAATACCAAGGTATCTGAATTTGCCAACATGCTATACACTTTTGTGTGTGTGTGTGTGTTGTCTCATTACAGTTGTGACTGACTCTTCATGACCCCATGTCTATGGAGTTTTCTTGGCAGGAATACTGGAGTGCTTTGCCAATTCCTACTCCAGGAACCTAAAACACCTGGTATTCCCTGGCGGTTGCCCACCCAAGTACTAACCAGGGCCGACCCTGCTCAGCCTCCGAAATCAGGCGAGATCGGATGTGCTTAGGGCATCTAGGCAGTTACTTTGGATCTTTAACTGCATTTCATGGGCTGCTTTTGTTTCACTGATTACCATCAGCTGGCTTTCTTGGCATTCATTTTTAGACTATCGTCATTACTTACTTCTCCGATTTTATCTGAGTAATATCAGTGTAGCCAAATGTAAAGTAATACATATTGGGGCAAAAAAATCCAAACTTTATCTATCAACTCATGGGCTCTGAGCTATCCGTGACAGATCAAGAAAGAGATCTTGGTGTGCTGGTGGACAGCTCCATGAAGGTGTCTACCCAAAGTGTGGCAGCGGTGAAGAAGGCCAATTCCATGCTAGGGATGATCAAAAAGGGGATTGAAAATAAAACAGCCAACATTATAATGCCATTATACAAAACAATAGTAAGGCCACACCTGGAGTATTGTGTACAATTCTGGTCACCACATCTCAAGAAAGACATAGTGGAACTGGAAAAGGTGCAGAAGAGAGCGACTAAAATTATTACTGGGCTGGGGCACCTCCCTTATGAGGAAAGGCTAAAACATTTAGAGCTCTTTAGTCTCAAAAAAGGTGCCTGAGGGGGGATATGATTGAGACATACAAAATAATGCAGGGCATGAGTAAAGTGGATAGAGGGAAGCTCTTTCCCTCTCACAAAATACCAGAACTAGGGGACATACACTCAAATTGAGGGCTGGGAGAGTAAGAACAGACCAAAGAAAACATTTTCTTCACCCAGAGCGTTGTTAGTCTATGGAACTCCCTGCCACAGGATGTGGTGATGGCATCTGGCTTGGATGCCTTCAAAAGGGGATTGGACAGGTTCCTGGAGGAAAAGTCCATCACAGGTTACAAACCATGATGGAGATGTGTAATCTCCAGGCTTAAAACCAGGGTACTTCAAGGGCCAGATGCAGGGGAGTGGTATCAGGAGACAGATATCTAGTCTCATGCGCTCCCAAACGCATCTGGTGGGGCCAATGTGAGATACAGGAAGTTGGACTAGATGGGCCTTTGGCCTGATCCAGCATGGCTCTTCTTATGTTCTTATCTTCTTATGACATCCACTCAGATTGAGGGCTGGGAGAGTAAGAACAGAGAAAAGAAAATATTTTTTCACCCAGCGTGTTGTTAGTCTGTGGAACTCCCTGCAACAGGATTTGGTGATGGCATCTGGCCTGAATGCCTTCAAAAGGGGATTGGACAGATTCCTGGAGGAAAAATCCATCCCAGGTTACAAACCATGAGGGAGATGTATCATCTCCAGGCTTAAAACCGGGGTACCTCAAGGACCAGATTCAGGGGAGTGGTATCAGGATATCTAGTCTCGTGCACTCCCAGACGCATCTGGTAGGGCCACTGTGAGATACAAGAAACTGGACTAGATGGGCCTTTGACCTGATCCAGCATGGCTCTTCTTATGTTCTTATGTTCTTGTGTGTGTGTGGGGGGGGGTGTCATTACAATCATGGCCGAGTCTTTGTGACCCCATGTCTATGAAATTTTCTTGGCAGGAATACTGGAGTGGTTTGCCAGTTCCTACAGTACCTGGTATTCCCTGGTGGTCTCCCATCCAAGTACTAATATCCGTAGACCACCTAATTTTTCAGCCTGTAGTACTCATATATTGGATGCTGATGCCATCACTGGAATCACTGAGTGCTTCTCTATAAACATTCTTGGGATTATAGGTGGAAAAACTATGCTGAGAGTAAACATCTTTGCTGTGCTCTTCATATTTCTGTTGTCTGATCTTTGCCCTCCACTGAAGCTTTTAATGGCCAGTACAGAGGAACAATTACAGACTGTCACTCTTAAATTCTTAGTCTTTTGGAAAGCAGAGGCAAATGCCATAAAACTTTACCAAGGGACACCTAAGAGCTCTTTGATTCCAAACTGCAGCTCTATTTGCCCCCATTTTCCCGCTTCAATTCTTAGGGCCTTCCGTGATCATATCTAGAAAAATGAAGGCTCTGGAAAATGTGGAAGTAGAATTTTGCCTGCTTTTCTAAAGACTTTTGTTCCTGGACATTTTTGATTACGAAATACTCTGCTAAATGAGGAATAAATGTTTAAGGTATGCTGTTTGTATATTTCTAAAACTTTATTTACTAATTCAAAATCACATCAGAGATTTGGCAATACATAACAGAAGGTCTGTAAAATACAGTCAGGATGTGTCTTAATACACTTCTCCCCTGACTTGCACATTTTTGAGCAGCATAATTTTGGTTACACACAGATTTTTCCCAACAAACGTTTCAATAATAGCTCTTCAATAAATACTGTGTTGCTATTCATCTCCAGGAGGTGGCCCGAGAAAGGTGGGCCTTGGGCTTACCAAGACTCCTGTTGATTGTGAGGGTGGCCCCAGTCTGTTGGTAGCAGCATGGTAGCCCTTCCCCTGGTACTGTATGGCACCTCCATATAAGTCACTTGGGAATGTTCTGAGGCATACAATCAATGCAGTAAACACATCTATTCTCTCTCTCTCTCTCTCTCTCTCTCTCTCTCTCTCTCTCTCTCTCTCTCTCTCTCTGTGTGTGTGTGTGTGTGTGTGTGTGTGTGTGTGTGTGTGTGTGTCCACTGCTTATGCTTTGTAGGACCCCCATATCTGTGGTTTCACTTATCAGCAGTCTGAAAATATTAAACATAGCATGGTAGCTGGTGCCCTTTAGTGGCTAGTTAGTTCTGGTAATATATGTAAAAAAATATTTTTTGTGTTCTTCCCCCTTTACTATACTATATACTGTATTTTGCATTCGCTATTAACCACGGATTTCAGTATCCGTGGCGGGGGGGGGGGGGAGAGAACCAAACTCCCCATGGATACAGAGACCCTACTTGTAGTTATGTTTGGGAAGGCGTGGGTGTAATACATGGATTCTGAACGACACAGGAATCCAGCAGCCCTAACCCCAGTATTCTTGAAGGGAAACAATAGTGTGTCAACACATTAATTATTATGACCTATGATGGTCTTTTTCAGAGTTATATACATAATACTGTACAGTATTATATATATTTCTCAATTGTCCCCCACTCCATGAAAAAAGGTGACAATATTTTTTCCAAGACATCAGCAGTCCTGGTAGTTGTGCATAGTGATTATAATGTTTCACCTCTTTCTCCCCCCCTTCTCTCTCACACACAAACTTTGTTACTGTTATTTGTACTGTACTTTTTAATCATTATTTGAAGAAACTATCAATTACTTCATCCAAGAAGTAGATTTTAGAACGAAGAATTATACATATAACATTTTGAAATCTTCTTTATAACTAAAAGCAACACAAAACATTAAGTAAAAGTGCAATAACACTGAGAAGTAGTAAGTAAAAAACAAACGGAAGAACCTTTCCTTCATTAAAGCATAACACCCCTCTTTTGAAGATAGATCCCGAAGGCAATCTCTGACAATCATCTCCTATCAGCCTTCTGCTATTTGGCCCTCAAGGTCATTTAGGGTTTTAATAATAAGAGTCAGCATCTTGAAGGCACTTTGTGAAAGGAAGCTCATTCAGTTCCTTCAAAACTGATTAACATGGCTCCATCTAGAATCTAGATGGAGTAATTCTGTACTAGGTGAGGCTTCTAAAGAGCAGATTTATGCAAAAACATTACTGTAGTCCAACTTGGAACTTCTCAGAATGACAACCTCTGTGTTGCAATCTGTTATCTGATACTCTGGTTTCAGGCTTACAAATGGCAGATTAGCAAGCACTCAGGGCTCAATGTCCTTAGGTCTGTCGCTACAATTATGTAGCACTCTGTCTTAAAAATTTCAATCTGGTTTTTAATATCGGTTGTCCTCAGGACTGTAATCATACATGATCAGAAATCCTGTTTTGCAGCTCCAGGTGTGAAATGGTGATGACAACATCACCGCCAGCAAATTGCCATTGGTTAAAGACCAGTCCAGGATGCATGGAACCCACATGCTATACAGTCATGTCACATGCACCCTGAAACCACCAAAGGAAGCCTTTAATCAGTGGTGGTTTGTTGCTGCTAATGACCTTGATAGCATTGTGCTCAAGGAGCTGTGCAATCAGATTTCAGCCCAAGTGTTCTTATCTTTTCCATGTTTGTATACTGCCTTCTTGGGCAGATCAGAAGAAAACAAAGCAGCAAATAGCAAACAAACACATCATATATAACAGATTCCCTCAACTACCCTTAGCCAGGAAAGGGTACTGCTAATGAACAAGCAAACTTAGTCATTTGAGTTTCTAGTGAGGCTACCTGGCTTCTTTATAGAAGCATTGCTGGAATAGGTAAAATGCTACCTTTCTAGATCCATCAACCATCAACGTGTAAGTGTCTGCCATTTTTATTTTAGTAGCATCCATAAAAGTAATCACAATTTATCTTCACAGCAAGGCTTAAGTTAAACCAAGAGACAGCTATATTTGCCCAAAGCTGGTTCCAGAATTTTACACTTGAAGGCGAACCAGCATCACATAGCAGTTAGATTTCTGTATTGGGACTTTTGAGATCCAGTCGGAAACCCCCACTGAGCTATTAAATTCACTGGGTAACTTCAAGTGAGTCCCTTTCACTTAGCCTGTCTTGTCTGCCAGGACAATTGTGGTGGTAAAGGATGGGGGTGAATGGGCGTTTGTATTCCCTTGAATTCATTGGTGGGAAGATATAAAGAAAACATAGCAAATAAATGCATCAGTTAACTAGCTCCTGTTCCAACCTAATATATGATACAGTAAACCCCCACCTATTGCAGGGGTTAGGGACCCGATCCGACCCACAATAATTGAAAATCTGCAATCTGCGGATGCTGGGTCAGGTTGGGACTGGGCGGGCTCTCTGGGGGCTCCTGTACTTACCCCAGGCCTGGTGCTGCCCCAAACGGGCCTGCAAGGGGCTTTCCAGACCCCCAGAGGTCCCAAAAGTGCTTTCTAGTTATCTAGAGGTCATGCCATTTCGTAGCCCATTCCCCCAGTTTGGAGAGATCCTTGCTGAAGTCTTATTTGCAGGAGAAAGAGAAGAAAGAAAGCTATTTCTCACTCGGTGGTTTATTCTATTCATTCAGTAGCCAAATCCATTTCATGGAAGAAAGTGGAGCAGCTGGCCTCTTTATGGTGACAGATAAATCAGTATTTCCTCTCCTCTTCCCCTCACTTGTCAAACATGTGTGGCAGGCGGGATGAGCAAAGAAGACGCTCAACAGGAGAGGGGGAAAGACTAAAAGTGTGTGAAAGAGAAAGCATTTCTTCTTCTTCTTCAACTAGTTCAGCTAAGTGTGGAAGGTCTGGTGAGCTGCGGAGGCCAACTATGTTGTCACAGGCACCACCTATTTAGTCTTCGTGACTCACCAAGAGTCAACATCTCTGGAGCAAAGCATAGTAGATAGCTGTACTTCCTTCTGGTGGTTGCTCTTAAGACTCCGGAGGCTGCCCACCCCCCTCCCCGGCTCCCTGTTGTCCTTGTGCCAGCACACAAGGAGACTTTTTTTTTAATTCACCCAGATCTTCAGCAACTGCCTGAACTGCTGATGAAAGGCCTGTCAACAACTGGTTCCCTGTTCTTTCAAAGCTGCTTTTAACTCAAGTGTGTTCCAATAAAATCTCTTTCGTGACTTTAAAAAATAATATAAAGGTTCATATTATTATCTATGCCCTGTTTGCAAGAAACCTTGAGCCTCAGAGTCTAGAGATAGACAAAGTATAATCAAACCATTAAAAGATAAGTGGGGCAAAGTTGAATGTCTTTTGCATCCTCTTTTACATATAATCATTTGTGCATCAGACAAAAGCGACTCACTGGCAATGACAAGTTCTTGCAACAGCCGTGTCATCTACCTGGAGAAATGGAAGGATCAGGAATGACAGCTCATACTTGAAAATGCTTCATGCAGCAAGAGGAGAGGCAACAGGCAGGAAACACTACTTACTCTGACATTCTGAAGAGAAGCCAGCTCCACCGCTTTCTGAGCCAGGGTGAGCAAGTTGGCTTCCTGAGAAACACGCCGTCTTCTCCGTGTGCTCTGGATGACGCCACCTCTAACACCACCAAACTCATTAGCTCTCTGGACCAGGCCCTCATTCACCACTTCCTGCTTGCCCAGTTCCCTGGCGTTCTCATAGGCGCCCACTTTCTCTATTTCGGGTTGGCCTGGTTGACCTCCGGCTGGTATCCCCCCGTGCTCCAGCTCTGCTCTCCTCAAATGTGAATACCCATCCTTGTGGTGACTGAACATTTCAGAGTGATGTGGAAACTGGATGTCTGGATGCTGTTGTGCTTGCCAGTGCTGTGGCAATACGTTGCCAGGATACTCCTCAGCTGGCTTAGATGCTGGTGCGTCTTCTACCGAAGAGGCTGGCAAAACGCCTTCCTTGGAGAGTCTCCGTGACCTCCTTGGGAGGGAGATCTGGGCCTGGGGCAAGACAGTCTGGGAGTTCTGTTCCGTGAGGGCCTTCAGCAGTTCCTGGTTCCTCTCTGGGACTGGGTGGAACTGATGGGCCACCATATGATGCTGGGGAGGATGGGGTGGTGCCGCCACATGGGGTTGCGCGACGGAGACGGGTTGCTGGAGGCCAAAGGCTTGTGCCGAAGCCTGCTGCTGATGGTGGTGCTGCTGCTGCTGCTGCTGCTGCTGCTGTGGATAGAAGTTCTCAAACAGCTGCAACTGTGGAAGTGCTTGTTGCTTCTGCTGGGCGGTGAAGGCTTGGCTGGAAGAAGTCGGAGCATGCTGAAAGACATGCAACAACTCTGGAAGTCCTTGCTTCTGGCCCTGGTGGCCAAAGGCAAGCTGGAAAGGCTGCAAAGGGAGACTCTGATTCTGCTGCTGCTGCTGCTGCTGCTTCTGCATCTGCTGATAAGAATTCATTTGAGCCTGGTGTCGGGCCAGCGCCTGCTGCTCCAGCTGAGCTTTCTGAGACATCATCTGCTGGCCAGCATCTCCGTACAGCTCTAACTGCGACACCACCACACCTTTCTCCCTGCTTCTTTTCAAGGCGTCCGGGTGGCCGTAGAAGGTTGGGATGCTGGCATTGGGGTGCCCCCCTTTCTGGCTGCCTCCTCCATAAACCATCCCATGGTTCCATCCTCCTGGCTGCGGGGCCTGCTGCCAACCAGCCTCGCTCTGCTCAGGCAACGGATTCCCCATCAAAGAGTTCTGCCACTTGGCCACAGTCGCCAGCTGCTGAGGGGTCATCCTTGTCTCTCCTCTGTCCTGGTAAACCGAGTTGAGCAACGTGGCGTTGCCAGAGATGCCACTGAATACGCCCATCTTGGAAAGCTCCATGGCCTGGGAAGAAGCCACGTTTGCCACGTGGCTGTAATACTGCCCTTCCTTGAGCGGTGGCTGCTGCGGCGGCTGCGGCGGTGGCGGTTGCTGCGGCGGGGTTTCTTTCGGCAGGCCGGCTTGCCCCCCAAGAAATGCCACCCGCTTCCCAGTTCTCTTGTTTGCAGCCTTCTGCTGAGCCTGCAGACTCATGGTTCACTCTCTCCTGGGTGGAAAATTCAGATCGACTGCAAACCCATTGCTTGTGCTCAAGCAGAAAGCGAAGGGCAGATGCTGGAGATAGCCAGAGACGCTATGCCCTGTCCACCCTCATCCACCGGGAGATACAAATTTCTGTTTGCTTGCCTGCACTCTTTATACTTTGCAATTTGCAAGGAACTGGAGGTCCATTCAGTCTCAGAACCTGAAATAAAAACAAAAAATAATCACGTGTTGAACAGAAACTATTATGTATTGTTTGAAAAGGTTACTTAGCTCACTGAGATCAACATGTCTTTTTTTCCAATTACATGGTATAATTCCCTATTTATTGTCACCCCCTTCTTTCCCTACCAGACCTATTCCCTTCCCTTAGTTTGTCTCTTAGGTAATTATTTATAACCGGAGCCAGCTTTCCACATTTATGACAATACTCTGTAACAGTTTCACCAGTAACATTTTTCCCACTCCCTCTGGTGTCCTTCTCCATTCTTTTATCTGTTCTCGTAAACGTTTTGCTCTTAAATTACAGTAGGACCCCCATATCCACTTATTCATTATACACTGATTCAGTTATCCACGGTTGGCATGGGGAAAATGTAATAAATAATTCAGCAGCCGCAAAGCAAGCCACTGTCACAAACAGCAGCTGTAAAGCAAACTACTATCCTAAAACAGCATCCGTAAAGCAAGCTACTCTCACAAAAGAGAAGTTTTGGGGATTTTTGGTGTTCTTTCTTATCCACAGTTTTCATTATCCGCGGGAAGTCCCAGAACCAATCCCCAGCGGATACTGGGGTCCTACTGTATTATGTTTTGCACCCAGAACTTGCCTCAGCAATGTACCTCTCAGACCAGTGAAAATTCTTCTATGAACAATTTGCTTCCCTGTCCAGATAAAAGCTAGATGTGATACTTCATTTGCCTTTGTTATCTTTTTGGAACCAGTTATTGAGCAGGATATGTACTGAACCTTGATTGGTTTTGCCATACAGCTAATTCTCCCTCCTGAAAAAAATTACTTCTTTTTCAAGCATATTTTTTGTAACCAAGAAATGAGCTCTGAAATTAATTTTATTCTAGAGCTATTCCAATACTGCAATTTTAAGGCTACAATCCCATGGTACCTAAGGTGGGGAAAATCCCAGGGGCCATGCAATCTGCAGAAACTCCATTTCTGAGGACAAGGACTCTGATCCACCCTTGGCAAAGGACATCTACTCTCACACACTGCTTGAAGCTATGCATCCTACTGCATCACATTTCAAAAACATGCCCCTGGAATGACATGGGGACAACAGTAGTAGCCTCATGGTTGTCACAAGCTGCTTCCCTCTCATGAGAGGGAAACTGGAGAAGCCCAAAACAAATGAAGGGGGAAAAACACCTCTACAGACATATCAAGAAATAATATCCCATATTGGCCTTCTAATTTGCTAGTTTCAGCCAGTCAGGACATCAGACAAGGTTGTTTTCTCTGCCTCAGATTCTTCTTCTATCATGCCACACTGAACAAACATGGTCTGACTTGACTAATTATAATAAAATAATCTTAGCACTGCAGAGCTGGAAGGGATACTACGGATTAAGTCCAGACCATTTATTTATTTATTTATTTATTTATTTATTTAGAATATTTTACTCCGCCTTTCGCCTTGAAATTTCTCCTTTCTCTTGAAATCAGGTTTTTAAAATGCTGTTGCCACAATCGGAACAACTAAACAAAATCATCAAAGATGGCAAATTATCATGAGAACATCAGATCAGTTGTATTGGACTCCCAAAATTCTAAACTGCTGTGAACTTGTATGTTTTAGAGAACTTAGATATGACATTTATTACTGCCTCAGATTACCATGTAAAGTAGAGTAGTGGTAATTTTCACCTCAGGGTTCCCGAAGCAGCCCCCATCCCCCCCCCAGTTACAACTCTGTAAGGAATTGATAAATTTCCAGTAAGCCGGTATGTCTGTCCTGGCTATTGGGTTCTTTCAGATGACTGAAGAACCAGAGGAGTCAGTATTAGTATAAATCAAACAGAGACACGTTAAGTGAAACCATTAGCTAAAACCTTGTTGTCATACATAAAACACATGACATCATCAGCCATAGCTCCTCCCCACCATTAAAGGTTTACTGTTAGATATAGCTATGGACCTGCTATCCATCATTTTGGCCCAGTTCAGCTCTGCGCTCAGGTGTTATGCAGGAGTCATCCACTCCTTTCTCCTACCTCTCCTCTGCATGCTTGCCTATTCACCAGGCAATGACAGCTTCCCTTCCTGCCTGCCCAGCATGGCTGCCCACTCACGGATGGCAGCACATGCTTTCCTCCCCTGCATCCTCGCCTGAGGAGTAGGCAGAGGATCAGGCCAAGGAGAGAAGCACACACTGCAGCCAGGCTGGGGAGTCGGGGAGGGGGAAATTGCATCATCCACGGAATGGGGCAGCATGAAGAGGAGGTGGGAGAGGGAGGTGTTGCAGCACCCGCAGAACCTGTGTTTGGACAGTGCCCACCTAGGCTGACCTGCAGTTCATGCCCACCTCTATCTGGAAGTTGAGTCTTTCCCCTGCATTCAACAAGGTTCTGAGGCTCCCTAAGAAGTATAATAATTATAATCATAATCAAGTGCCATCAAGCCCATTCTGATGACTTACGATGACTTATTCCAGAATTATCCAGATAGAGAATATTCGGAACTGGTTAACCAGTCCCTTCTTCTGGAGTCTCCTGGGATTGTGCAGCAACTTGCCAAGCACCATGCAGATATAAATACTAAGCATCTCTTTAGTACTAGGGAAGCCTTTTGGGTGCGGGGGGTTAGTCTTGCTGAAAATTGCCAGTAAATTGGGACCTGGGTCAAAATGCTCTTCTCCTACTGCCAAATGCACTCCTGCAGGTTCTGTCGCTAACTACCACAGTACTTAATAATGTTTTCAAAGATGAAACGTATTCTAAAACATCGGTATTATTTTTCTGATAAGTTACATGAAGTTGTCAGAGCTAAGATAAGAGTACTAGAAAATATCCCATATGGATATGACGTTCAGAGCAAGAATTTTACAGGAGCAGAGTTTATGTGAAACATCGGTGTCTCAAAATGTTACAGCACTCCAGCTAGTTTGGCCTCTGAATCATGAATGAAGTGCTGTTTTGAATTGCCACTCTCAAATCTTAATATTTTCTCACATCCTATGTAAGTTTCTGAATACCACGAAATGCGATTAAGATTAAGCACTGAATAATACATTGTGAAAAGAAGGAAAATGCACAAATATACTGTAGCGTGTAAATTACAACCCGTTATCCTGTTCCAAGCTTTCCTCTTTAAACATTCTGGATTATGCCATCATGTTCAGATTTTAGAAATGCTACACTATAAGTCATTACCCATAAGGTGTTTGTTTTGAAGGTAATGAAGGAAGAACAGCAGCTCTTTTGCAAATTATGGATCAATCAAGAAAGTTATTCCCCCTTCTGTCTAAATAATGGATAGATCTAAAACCTGTTCCTTTTTCAAGACCAAGGAATTCTTTCTTGGGACTTTTCTGCCCCAAATGTTGGGATATACCCAGTGTGATGGGACAGAAATGAATAGTATAGCTAGCTGTCACTTCTGGGAGGAGGTCATGTTATAACAGAGATATGATACCCCCTTTGAGGAAGGCAAAGTCCTGTCACTTATGTGATGTCAAGAAATGAAGTAGATAGCGCTGTGTCTCTGAGAATGACAGATGTGTAATTTAGAAAGAGAAGATGTACATCAGATGTTTATTCCACACGGATCAAATAAAAAACTCAACTTGGAAACAGAGATGTCTAAGAAACAAAGACAGCATTTAAAATATTCCCATTTAAAAGGTGGTTTCCTGGAGATTTTGCATATGCATGTGTATGTCCTATGCCAGTGACGGCGAACCTTTTAGAGACCGAGTGCCCAAACTGCAATTCAAAATCCAGTAATTATTTTGCAAAGTGCCAATACAGTAATTTAACATGTATACAGGTGGCTATGAAGGGGAGATGTCAGGTGCCCACAGAAAGGGCTCTGAGTGCCACCTTTGGCACCTGTGCCATAAGTTCACCATCACTGCCCTATGCTATCAAACCAGAACCAACTTATAGTGACTCTAATAGAGACCCTTCAAAGAGCCTTGTGGTGCAGTGATTAAACTGCTGTTCTGCATCTAAAACTGTGCTCACAACCTGGGCTTCAATACCAGGTAGCCGGCTCATGATTGACTCAGTTTTCTATCCTTCCAACGTAGGTAAAATGAGTACCCAGCAACCCCGGGGGGGGGGGGAGGGAGTGTAGCCTGCATAAATCAACTGTAAACCACACAGAGAGTGCTTTAAGTGTTATGGGGCAGTTTATAAGCAGAACACTTGGAACGCTTGGCTTGACTTTGCTAATAGGGTTTTAAGGAGAGTTTTTATCAGTTCCACCTCTCCAGTCAGTTTCCATGGCCAAGTGGGGATTCAAACTCTGTTGTCCAGAGGAGTCTGTCACTCAATCCACTACATCACACTGGGTGATTAGAAGCTATCCTTCCTGCTTGGGGGCTCCTCAGAGGTTGCCTATCCAGACTTGTGAGCCTGCTCAGCGAATTATTCACCCTTTCTTCAGTTATCTCCTTCATTCTTTCAGATTTCTTCGGGGAATACCATTACACAAGGCCCAAAGCAGCCTTTTAGAACTGAACTGATAAAGTAACAAAGAACAAAGTGCCATGACATTGGCAGAAATGCTCCATCACTAAAAATGCCATCAATAGATAATACGTAAATAATTTGGCTGCACACTGCCCAAAAAGGTACATCAAGCGTTCAATAAGGATCAGAACTTTTATTTGTTCCCTGAAATAATACCGTATTCAGCGACAGAAAGCTCCATGTGCGACAAAAATAGTTCTTCATGTGTTAAATCCTATTTCAGCATACAAGAACATTTGGAAATTGGTCCCTCGAGAAGGCTATTCTGAACAAATGGCTCATTAATAAGTAAAAGACTAAACTGAACATATTTCATGGATTTTAATGTTACAGAGTGCTGTAGCTGCAATTCAAAATGCAAGATTACAGGTAGTACACTCCAAGCGGGCTCAATTCTCTTCATTTAGGATCTAAATAAAGGATGCTACAGTAGAGCAGGGGAGGCTTTTTAAAATATATTTTGGCCTTGCAAAGATTTTGGGGATTTCTTGGAGCAGCAGGCAACGTACGTTAATATTTTGCAATGAACTGTATTGCATTGTGCTGAATTATCAAAACCATGCCCTGTATGCCAGGATTGATATAATATAAATGAGAGTATCATATGCCATCTCTCTCTCTCTCTCTCTCTCTCTCTCTC
>JAHTLZ010000016.1:30321452-30338890 GCA_023846285.1 Phrynocephalus versicolor | reverse complement strand
ATAGATAGATAGATAGATAGATAGATAGATAGATAGATAGATAGATAAATCCACTGAAAACTTTCACTTCCTTTGCCATTAAGTTAACATTACCACCTAAAAAGCTCATTTTTCTTGCTGGCTTTGCTGTTACGTATTATTTTATGTAGCTGCTAGACTTTGATTTGTACTGTATTATATGAACCCCAGAGCTTAGTTGGTAAACCCTCTTGCATAATCTCTTCAAATAAGTAACACGAAGAAACAATGCTAACATGTTTTTGAATTCTAATTGTATTTATTTGCATTTTATTATTTTTATTATTTCTTTTACTCATTAGTCATGTTGGTTTTATGTTGGAAACTGCCCAGAGTGGGCTTCGGCCAGATGGGCAGTGTAATAAAAACATAAACTGAAGTCATTCTAGTTGCTAGCATCTCTTCTGAAGGCTTACAGTTTCAACAGCATTCCTTTCCCAATAACGTGTACACAAGACTTCCCCCTAAAGGCCTTCAAAAGTGCTCTTAAGAGGAATCTCTCCCACAGCCCTCCCTCTCAGATATTAGTTCCTGTTTATTATGACTTGAGAGACTGAAACGCTTTGCTTCTCATCCAAGCACCTTCGTCTGTCTGAGGAAAGTTAATGGTGAGTCCTCCATTTTATAGTTCACCTACATTTCCCATCTCCCTGGTCTGAATAGGCTCATAAATTGGACAATAACCTGAATAGGCTTGTTAGATGGGCAGTGGCCTGAAGAGACTCATTAGGTGGATAATGGCCTAAGGTGTGTGAAAATCCCACCTGTGCAACCCTTCCCAACACCCATCATACATGGGTCGTTAACTCTGGCCTTGCAGTGGAGGTGTGAAGTGCTTCTGATTTGTCTGGGGACTGATAAAATGGCTGCTTAATAAGTAGTAGACAGATTGGGTGCCGAGTCCCCCACCTTTTCAGTTTCATGTTATTCCACTTATATCAGGAATCAAAAACAGTCCTGCCATTATACAGACCCTCAGTCCAATGCATGGAAAATCTTGAGATCCCACTAGACTCAAATAGGTTTGCTCCCAGGTCAGTGTACAGATAAGCTGTCTTAATGTAGTGAAATCACAATCAACAAGCAGTAAGTTCAATGGGACTCAGTTCCCATGAAAGTATAGAGAGGAGTGCTCCGGTGAACTGCTTGTGTACAACTAGTCTAAAGAACATATTATCATATTTCTATAGGCTGTATTCATCTGCATTGCTTCGAAGTGCAAAAATTCAAAAGCTATTGACGACATTTGTCACTGGTTAAGTCAAATGTACTCATGTACTGTGTCTAGGTCTGGACTTCACACTCTAAAAAGGATGTCAACAAACTGGATTATGACCAAAGAAGGGCAAGAAGGATGATCAGGAGACTGGAAACCAAGCCCTATGAGGAAAAATGGAAACAGTATGTTTAGCCTTGAGAAAATAAGAATATGGGGAGATAAAAGACTACTTTTAAAATGCTTGAAAAATATAGAGGGAGGAATCTGTTCTCAATCATCCCAGATTGCAGGACACATACCGTGTTTTTTCTATGTATACATTGCTATTTTTTAAATAAAATTATGACACTAAAAATTAAGGGGGTGTCATACTCACAGAAGTAATCCTTTCCCAAGGGATTGGGGGGGGGGGTTGGAAGAGATCCCAAACTGAACTTGCTGTTTCCCTTCCTTTGTTTACTCTCCGTGTCTTGAAGAAGCCCCCACACTTTTTTTTTTTTTTTTTGCAGAACTGGCACCTTTTTTTCAGCGGCGAAAGGCTTAGAGTGGAGCAGCCCATTAAGAAGTGCCTTTCCACACTGAAAAGCAGGTTGCAAAAACAAACACTATTTGAGAGAAAGTGAAACTGTGAGGTCAGTTTGAGTTGTTCTCCACCGCACCGCCTACTGTTTTTTCTTTTCTTTCCGGCTTGATTGCCCTCATCTGCTTTGCTTTTGCACCAATCCATCGGAGGAGGAATCTTCAGAATGAGGAAATGAAAGAAATATCAGGATGGGGTGGGGTGGAGGAAACCTCAAGGAGGATTTGTTCATTTTATTAAGTTGGGGTCTTTAAAATATGGGGGGTATGATATATGGGAGGGCCTTATAGACAGGAAAATACGGTAATAATGGGCTCAGCCTACAGAATTAGGAGTGACTATCAGGAAAAAAATTCTTAATTGTTAGAGCACTACGACAATGGAGCCAATTGCCTCAGGAGGTGGTGAGTGCTGCAACACTGGAGACATTCAAAATTGGACAACCATCTGTCAGATCTTCTTTGATTTAGGTTTCTGCACTGAGCTGGGGGGCTGGACTTGATGATCTTATAGGCCCCTTCCAACTTCATTGTTTTATGATTCTCCCAGGAACATTTTATTAAAACAGCAAGAGAAGAGCAGAACAACTTAATTTACACAATCTATTTCAACATTTTAAACTTGGAATAAAATCCTCTCCTCAATGACAACAGGAAATGACTGTATCATTTTTTAAAAAGAACACTGTAGCATATGAAATTGCTGGACTAACATATGTATGAAAATATGTTTATTACATTTATATAATTAACTTCTTCAGAAGAGCCATGTGCCCTCCTGCCCATTTTTATGTCACTACAAGCTCTGTTGTAAATGTGACTGAGGAATTAGCCAACCTGAGGAAAATTTGGCTGAGTGACTGGCCCAAGGAGCACAGCGCAAGCTTCATAGGACTGTTAAGGACTTGAACCCTGCTCTCCCAATCCTCCAATCCAACATACCAACAACTATGCCAAATATAATCTATGAAATATGGAAATGGCCACTTCACTGGTCACTTTTAGAGAGCACTGAAGCTCTCTTTAGCAACATGAGTATCACCACTACCACCACCCCACTGGCTGAACTAAGGGGCTTACACAGAAACATGTGGTATGGCAGTCTATACAAAGTATATCATAGCTAGCAGCTTTTGTGACTTATCTGCAGAATGGCAATGAACAACTTGCTCCCACTAACTTCACAACTGATTTTATTTCTTAAACAATATAACCATGAGGATTTAGTTAAAATGCTAGCTTCACTTTAACCTGAGCAATGTGCTCTGCCACCCATTCCAAAGGAGACAGGATACAACCTATGAGATACAACCTTCTCCCAACAGATTCCAATTCCCCTACTGATGCCAGTCATAGAAATTACACTATTTAGCCATTTCCAGTTTTCAGATGTTCCGCATTTTCCATGCAAGCTCAAAAATAACATTTGTGTATTTGCCAATATCCAACTAGATACTTGTAATTCACAAATCAGACCCTTCAACTTTGTTGGGGATACAAAAAAAAGTATATTGGGGCTTTCTGGTTAGGTTTCACATTACTGCTTCCAGTGTAATGCTCCCACAGCTATGGTAAGGAGACATCTCACAATACAGTGACATGTGAAAGAATTGTAGGAACTGCATGTCAAATGACTGTAACCAACATCATACCGTATTTTGCTTGGGAGGGCCAATACGTTTGCAGCAGACTTCCTCCTTTGCATGCAACAAGTCTCTTGTTCGATTGCCAACATCTCCAGTTCAAATGACCTCATGAGGTAAGAACTTTCCCTGAAGCATTTTCTCTAGTTTAGATGCACTCCATATGATAGTCTGGTACTTTCCTTACTGTCAGTGAAGGGGATGAAAGATTCTGCTCTCTTGCGGTTTGTTGTTTCATCCATATCAACACACTGTGGTTAAGAACTGGAGGAAAGCTGTGTTGCATGAGATCAAAGGTCTGACTGATCCAGCTTTCTGTTCTTGCAGAAGCCAATAAGCACAATAGCATAAATACAACAGCAGCTCCTACCCAAATGTCCTAGCAATTCATAGGTAGAGGCATGCTGTCTAGATACCAGAGGTGGTCTATAACTGCCATCGACAGACTCATCCTAGCTAAATTTCTGTAATCTCCTCTAGATCTGCAAAAGGAAATTCTACAGCTCATGCATTGACCCAATTCATCTTGTATAACTATGCAAATGGCATAACCTTTAGAGGCAAATTGCCCCAAGTTAAGAAATCACTGTAGGCTATCAGCTGCATGTTGTGTTACATAACTCAATATGCAATTGATGGTATATGGTGATTTCTTAACTTGGCGCAAAACTTATGCACTTAAACTACACCACTGTAACAAAGTAAGAGGATTCTGGCCACTGCCTGAAACAGTATTTCATGATGTCATCAATTTCCCCTCTTTGGTATCCCTAGACTACTCCAGATTCCAGTTTAATGCAGGAAGTGGTGGTAGTTCCATTGTACGGATATTTTACAAATTTTTATCATGTCTTCCTCACTCACAGTGCATCCTATGCTAAAAAGTCTCAAATTTTATCAACCTGGCATCCCTGCTCAGTGTGGTGCCTGTAGATTTTTTTTGCCTCAATGACTTTACACTTTTTAACCAAATATGCCCTTTTAATATAAATTAGCTCCACTTGAAGCAATACTCCCACAGCTGTTGTCTTTTTTCTTCTACTGTCCTAAATCATCTGGTGTCATCAGTAAACCTGGGTTATTGCCCTAATCACTCTGATGAATGAATGAATTATTTATTTACAGTTGTTAACCAAATCTTACATGATATTAAAATATTAAATTTGGTATAATAAGATTTTATAGTGATACATTTAGTAAAAAGATACATACACTACTCACCTTGATATATCTGTGAAGATTCTCAGTCATCCAGGTGAGTTGATCTGGAAGTTGAGTAATGGCAACTAGACTTCTTTTTCTTGAGAGACTGAAACATTTCGCTGCTCATCCAAACAGCTTTGTCAATCTTCTGACAAAGCTGTTTGGATGAGCAGCGAAACATTTCAATCTCTCAAGAAAAAGAAGTCCAGTTGCCATGACTCAACTTCCAGATACCCAGATACTCACCTTGATATTCAGACCATTTATGACTAAGTTTTAAATATCCAGTAAAATCTGCAAGAAACCACAATTTACACAACTTCATGCGACAATTATGCACTTACTCCTACTCCGCAGTTTCTATTCTCTAACCAGTTACAATGACAAACTGTGGCAACTTTCAAAACAATTCCAATCATCAGTAAGTAGGTCCCCTCAAAATACAGAAAACATACTCAGCCTCCCAGTATGATCCCCCAACATAAGCAGATACAAGGCAGACCAAACAACACACTTCTTCCTTTCCTGCCCGCAGCCCCTGTTTAGCCAACAAATTCTCCAGGAACCACAAGAGAACGCTACTGCTCTTGCACTGCTGTTCTGCTTGATTGATTCCCTATAGATAGATAGATAGATAGATAGATAGATAGATAGATAGATAGATAGATAGATAGATAGATAGATAGACAGATGGACGGACAGTCAGACAGACAGAATCATGCAATCATATTGTGCAGTCCTTGTTGCCTAGGTGTAATACCTGGTAAATTTACACAGTCATAAGATAAGGTCATGCATAGACAAAAAGGATTCTAGCCATGAGGAACCTAAGAACATAAGAAGAGCCATGCTGGATGAGGCCAAAAACCCATCTAGTCCAGCTTCCTGTATCTCAAAGTGGCCCCACCAGATGCATCTGGGAGCACACGACACTAAATATCTGTCTCCTGATACCACTCCCCTGTATCTGGCCCTTGAAGTACCCCAGTTTTAAGCCTGGAGATTACACATCTCCAACATGGTTTGTAACCTGTGATGGACGTTTCCTCCAGGAATCTGTCCAATCCCTTTTTGAAGGCATCCAGGCCAGATGCCATCACCACATCCTGTGGCAGGGAGTTCCACAGACTAACAACGTGCTGGGTGAAAAAAATATTTTCTTTTGCCTATTCTTACTGTCCCAGCCCTCAATTTGAGTGTATGTCCCCTAGTTCTGATATTTTGGGAGAGGGAAAAGAGTGTCCCCTCTATCCACTTTACCCATGCCCTGCATTATTTTGTACGTCTCAACCATATGAATCAAACCTATGAATCAAGGACTTCTAAAAATATAATTAACAGCACTGCTGTCTCCCAAATGAATGCTGCAGCTTCCTTTATCGAATCAATCCATCTCATGTTAGGTATCCATCTTAGCGATTTAAGCTCTTCACGGCATTATCATCTTTCCCCATGTTTGTGTTCTCAGAGTACAGTATATCCAAAGATGGCAGCCTCACTTTAGTCACTCTTGCTTCTGAGAGTTCAGGCTTGATTAGATTTAAAATCTATTAATCTGTTGTTTTGGTGGCTCACAGCATCTGTACAGCTCTCCTCCAACACAACATACTGTATTGAATGAAACATAGATTTTTTCCCCTGTCATCTCTCCCATCCATACATAGTAAACAGGAATTCCACAATATGGATGATATTGGCACTGGTCTTCAATGCCACATAAGAACATAAGAAGAGCCATGCTGGATCAGGCCAAAGGCCCATGGAGTTCAGCTTCCTTTATCTCACAGTGGCCCCACCAAATGCCTCTGGGAGTGCATGAGGCTAGATATCTGTCTCCTGATACCACTCCCCTGCCACATCCTTTTAAAGGTCTTTTCTAATTCCTTTATAGCTTCCTTCCAAGGCTCAAGCTGCTTCTGATTTCTTTGGCTGCAATCTCCATTTTGACTCAAGACTAAGTCAATGTATAGAAAACCTTTGCAACAATTCTGATTTTTTCACTGCCAACACTGTCACATCACTCCAAAGTCATTGTTTGTTTGTTGTTGTTTGTTTGTCTTCATAATGTCCATCTTTAAACCTGCTTTTGCATTTTCTTCTTGAACTGTCTTTACCTCCTCACAGTAGCACATATAAAGAGTATACACATGAAATGATAAGCAAATCAGGAAAGGAAGCCAAGCCAAATTAAAATACCCTTGAATGTTGCTACTTTTCTTTGGGTATTTGTACACGACCCCTAAACTCCGCCGCAAATGGCTGCCAGCTCCAGAGCTTACAATTGTTTCCCCACCAGCTCCGGAGTTTGCAGGAAATTAAGTGCGACCACGCCCACCTAAGCGCGTCCCAGCGCACTTTTCATGTACCTGCTCTTGGAGGGTGAAAATCCCCAGATCCGGATGTGAGTGCCCGACTCTCCTCGCTTCTGTTTGTTTGTTTTTTTTTTTGCCTCCCGCCCCTTTAAGAGAAGGAAGAGAAGGAATCAGGACGACGAGGGGCGCGGCTTCGGAGGTGAGCCTGCATTTTTTCCTTTCTTTTTTTTCTCCCTCCCCTCACGCAGGCAGGAGCAAGGAAGTGCGGAGGGGTGGGGACGCAGGAAGAGCAACGAACCCTCAAGATCCCTAGTCCGAATTTAAGTGGCCAGCGGACCTTAGGGGTCGTGTGAAAAGGCCGTTTGTTGCTTGCTGTCTTACTGCCCGGAATGTTATTAATACAGAGGCTATCTGCTTATTCACTGGGAGATCAAACTTACATGGCATTAACGGGATGGCCTTGGGAAAGGTCATGAGTGAGTGGTTGGTTCTTGTCTTCTTGTAGCTCATCCTCATAAGGAAGCTGCCATCAACAGTGATAGATACCGCTGAGACCATGGAATCAGTAAAAGAGTAAATGCCCGGATGTACGCATGGGTCAACTAACACTTGGCAGACTGTGCCCACAAGCTGCACTCCAATCACACAGTCCAGTTAATGAAATCCCACCTATTCAAGCCTTGCAAATTGTAAGCATGATTAAAATTCCTGCAGGCTGCCTGCTGCAACCAGCCCTTTGCCTCCCACGCACCGCCTACTGCTTCCCAAACCGGGAAATGACAGCAGCACGGCATTCTTACACGCTGGAGGTTGAGGTGAGGAAGAGAAACAGTTTTCTATAAAGTGATCTGCTCCTCCCCAAATCTTCTGTATGCACAAAAAGAAAAGCAAAAAAAAAAAAACTAGAGAGATGGAACTACATCCCATCACGAAAGAGTCAATCTGTTCCGTTTTTTTAGCAGCAATAAAGAAAGTCCCTCCAACTGAATTTAACACCTACTTCCAATCTGGCTTTAATCTCAGCCCCAGTGGACTCTGCCTAGTAAGTATACTAAATTTTAACCCCACTTTCCAGATAGAAGCTGTGGGCTGTGTTCCTTGGCCAAGTAGAAACTCGGGAGTTTCAAAAGAAGGTGATATATGAGGAGCCATAGGCACATTAACTGCCATTTCTTTGTCTGAGAAGCAGGAGTCTGATACCTAATCCAGAACTGCCCGAGATGGAGTTTGAAAACCACACCTCCAACACAACCAGTGTTTTGTTTTTTTCCCAACTTGACTTCAAGAAACAATCCTGGCACAACCATCTGCAATTAATTTTCAGGTCTCCCATTCATCTAATTTTTCTGCTCTATTTGTAAGACGTCAATGCATAACCCTAGGAAATGGAGTTTGACACACAAAAGCTCATGTTTTCTTATTTGTTAGTGGTCTAATAAATGTATCACCTGCTCCTGCATTTTTATATAAGTGGTATCTCGGTTTACCAGCATAATCCGTTCCAGAAGCATGCTTGTAAACCAAAATACTTGTATATTCAAGCAAATTTACCCATAAGAAATAATGGAAACTCAAATGATTTGTTCTGGGCCCCCAGCTTCCATTATTTCCTATGGGGAATTTTGCTTTGATATACAGGAGACGGCAGCCACAGTGGCCAGGAAGTGTGGTGAGCACCAGAGGCTGGCACCGGGCACTGCCGGGCCTGCAACGAGGGGCAGAGGCCAGGTGAGGGCACACCACAGAAGAGAGTGACTAAAATGATTACTGGGCTGGGGCATCTCCCTTATGAGGAAAGGCTAAAACATTTGGGCCTCTTTAGTCTCGAAAAAAGGCGCTTGAGCGGGGATATGATTGAGACGTACAAAATAATGCAGGGCATGAGTAAAGTGGATAGAGGGAAGCTCTTCTCCCTCTCACAAAATACCAGAACTAGGGGGACATCCACTCAAATTGAGGGCTGGGAGAGTAAGAACAGACAAAAGAAAATATTTTTTCACCCAGCGCGTTGTTAGTCTATGGAACTCCCTGCCACAGGATGTGGTGATGGCATCTGGCCTGGATGCCTTCAAAAGGGGATTGGACAGATTCCTGGAGGAAAAGTCCATCACAGGTTACAAACCATGATGGAGATGTGTAATCTCCAGGCTTAAAACCGGAGTACTTCAAGGGCCAGATGCAAGGAAGTGGTATCAGGAAACAGATATCTAGTCTCATGCGCTCCCAAACACATCTGGTGGGGCCACTGTGAGATGCAGGAAGCTGGACTAGATGGGCCTTTGGCCTGATCCAGCATGGCTCTTCTTATGTTCTTATGCACATGGACAGGAGGCCACCACCACCCAGTGCCAGATTCGTGATGAAGGCCCCTTCCAGGCAGTACTGGCTGTGTGATGAGGGCCAGAGGCCAGGCGCGGGCCCACGAAGTGGACCGGAGGCCCCTTACAGGCACCACTGGGCCAGCAACAAGGAAGGGCTGTCAGCTGTTTGGGCCAGGGACATCTGCCCAGGGCCTTGGTAGCGCCGGGGTGCTTGGAGTCCTTCTCCTTCCTCCCTCCCTCACGGCCTGGCTCGTCTCTTCCTCCGCCACCACCTTAGGAGCCCACCAGGCAACATCTGGGTGCCGCCCCAAGATGGTGGCAGGGACAGTGAGGAGGACTAGGAGGAAGAGGTGAGGGAGGGCATGATTGCAAAACAAGCACCTCTAGTGTTCATTTTGCAAGACATTACTCGCAAACTGAAGCAAAATTTTATTTAAAATTTTACTCATTTTGCGAAATATTCATAAACTTAAATACTCGTAAACCGAGGTACCACTGTATTCAAAAGTGTCTTTCCACATGCAGTACAGAGCAAAACCTTGGAAGGATTCACCAATGGAGTAGATGAAAGCTCTTTTACAGAAGCTAAGTGGAATCCTAACAAGACAGAACCTGTGCAGATAGGTGTTTCTTGGATTTAAGAATACTGGTATTTGGCTTCTTCTGGATTAATACTGCATTCTCCTTTGATGAGCAGTCTCGATTGCTGATTGATTCTGCCTGGGCAGTTCAGATGGCCTTACTGGTCTTACTTTTCTCCTTCTTTTGACGAGTTCACCAATTATAGCTTTTCCAGCAGATATTCTTGGCCACAGGGATTCTTCCTGCTGACTACTGGAATACATGCAGATTCGCATGAAGACAATATAGAAGAACATAAAACGTAACTACTGTACTGTACCAAAGTTCTAACTGGTTCAGCCAAGCAAAACTGGTTCAGCTAAGCCAATTTTATTGCTGCTGTTTTGAAATAACTGCATTGTTTGAATATTCTCTTCTAATCTCAATTGAGAGATGTTGATATGTCAAAGCCTAAAACTTCCTGGGGGTAAAATTAGTGTTTTTTCAGTGTCTGCTCTATGCCTTGAGGTCTTCATTCCAGGCCCTTCTAGCAGTAATACCTTCCTTACTGAAGGTATCTTATATATGGCCTAATAAACTCAGCATTTTGGAATGTATCCTATTCTGTTGTACTCTCGCCAAAAAAGAATGCATTGTGCTAACATGACCACATTCTTGGCACCAGACTATATAATAATACTGTAATAATAATCATGTGCTGTTGAGTCAATTTTGCTTTCCCAGGGTCTCCTAGTTTTAACAGTATTGACAAATCTCATTTGCTCAGGCATTTTAAGGGCTGTATTGCCTCTATTTGTTTTTAGCTTTTCTTTTTCTTTTGCTACTTCTGAATCTACACTTGTTAAGAAATATGTTGTTTGTTATATTTTTATTTCCTAAGAATAAAAAATATATAGTGTTCTGGAATCTCCAGAGCAAGTTAAATTATATATGAGAATTTAGAAACTCTAGATCAAAAGGCAGAAATACATGAGCTATCGAGTACGAAATTGGATCTCAACTGAAGTCCAAATGAAAGAGATGTGTTGTAAAAAAAAAACAGCTGAAGTCCATGGCCTGCTTTTGCATAGAATTTGACAAGCTAGGAGCAGCAACGCACTATCTAGAGAAAGCCAAAAGTGTAGGTTTCATGACTCTCCTACTCAGGAATGTCTCAAGATGTAGCAGCTTAGAACAGCTGTGGTATAGGCTGGTCATTCTTGATTTAGCATCAAGTATTGCAACAGCTTAAAACTAAAGTCAAGTACTTGGTGGTTAGCAAGATAGATAAAAATCAATGTCTTTTTTTAAAAAAAACCAAATTGGCTTAAATCATTATTTTTAAAAAAAAACACTTATTTTTTAATATGAATAATCTAAACATGCATTTTTTTAAAAAAATTAAATCATGGTTTAAATCAAATCCAAGCCGCTGGCTAGCAGGACTATTCTACCTCCCTTTCAGGAAAAAAAAGTGTACAGAATGCAGGCCTATGATTGCCTCATACCCTCATTATTGCCACAGCTAAATTCAGATTTGGGATTGCAGGCCACAAACTGGCTATGCAAATCCCTTTACTTAGCACAGTTAAGGGTACAACTATGTGGGAGAATTTGGAATGATCCAGGTCACATTTAAACTCCATTTTCCTTCCTTTAAATTACTGAAATCCCCACCCCTTTCCCTGCCTTTTGTTGCAGCTGTCATTCTGCAGGCTGCAGCAACGTCACTGTTTTCTTTACTTTGTAAGTTGCATAGCGCTACAGCGACTCACCAACCAAACATGGATACTCCCATATAGTGCTGCATTATGTAGGAGTTTTTTTTTAATTGGGAGACAAAGGAAATAAACGAATGGGTTTCTCTGCCATCCTTTCTATGGTCACAACCCACTTCATACATCACAGAGTTGTTACTGAAGAACACATTGCCCACTGCTCCACATGGGAGAAGACTAATAAACCACACAGACTGGAGAATGGGAAAATGAGGAGTGCTTCCAGTCGCACCAAATCAACAGCTGTTCCTAGAGCTGTTCCAAATCACAGTGGTTAAGAGGAGTGGAATAGCTCACAAAAGGAGCAGGATGGCTTGTTCCTACTTAGAACGCATGTGGTCACTGGAAATTAGGGTGAACCAGCCTGTATCGAACAGCAAACCGTATGCTAGGCCAGTGATGGCAAACCTTTTAGAGACCAGGTGCCCAAACTGCAATTCAAAACCCACTATTTTTTTTGCAAAGTGCCAATACAGTAATTTAACCTGTATTACAGGTGGCTATGAAGGGGCGATGTCGGGTGCCCACAGAAAGGGCTCTGAGTGCCACCTTTGGCACCCGTGCCGTGGGTTCGCCATCACTTTGCTAGGCTCATCACCTGCTAAGCTGAAACTAGCTAAATTAGTGGAACTTACAAAGGAGTTGACTCACATCATCCATATGGACTCCATGGACCTCTTCTAGTTGTGATTTATTATGAAAAGCAGCAGGACTTCAGCCAATATGAGCTAGTAAGTAATTTAACACATGGTCATTAAAATCATTACGTCTGTTGGACAAACCAACTAAAAATAATAAGGCTTTTAACACTTTGCTGAAACTTTCTAAACAAGATTTTTAATGGATTTAGATGCATTCCTTCTGTTCAATCCAGAAGTAATGATTTAAACTTCAACAAATTAAATGTAACATGTTATTTACAAGCTCTGATTACAGGGTTGCTTCGCTGCCTGCAGCAGTAATCCTAGCCCTGCAGGTTATCACTGCTACCCAGATACACAAAGAGCCTGTTCATTTCTCATTTGCTGTCTTGGTTTCCATACATGATACACAGACCTTAGATCTCCCTCTTGTATCTTCAATACAGACACAAAGAATCCACCAGTGATTTGCCTTTTACATGACAACTTAGATACCTATAGCATACTGTTCTTTCCCCACACAAAACTCTTCTAACAGTCTTGCTGTTCAGTCACACTCAATTTTAGAAGTCCAGGATATGTGAGCTCTTCTTTATTTTTATTATCACTTTTTTCCCTTTATAAACCTTTAGGTCAGTAGTTCACAACCTTGGGCAACCCAGGTCCTCTTGGTTTTGGACTGCAACTCCCAGAATTCCCAGCCACCACCGCTGATGGTGAAAGCTTCTGGGAACTGCAGTCTAGGAACACCTGGGTTACCCAAGGCTAGGAACTGCTGCTTTAGCTCATACAGTAAAGGTTCCCCCTGCATATGCGTGCTAGTCATGTCCAACTGTAGGGCTGGCGCTCATCTCCGTATTCAAGCTGAAAAGCCAGTGTTGTGCAAGTCCATGTCCACGTGGTTGACATGGCTGCAAGGAAACACTGTTTTATCTTCCCGCTGTTTTTACGGCAGTACCTCTTTATCTACTTGCATTTACATGCTTTCGAACTGCTAGGGTGGCAGGAACTGGGGTTAACAGCGGGAGATTACTCCGCTGTGTGGCACGCAGAATTCGAACTGCTGAGCTGCCGACTTTGCAGCCGACAGTTTTCGGAACCTTAGTCCGCTGAGCCACCATGCCCCTTTAGCTCATAAATCACTATTATTTTCTGTATAAATGACACAAGTATTAAAATACGATGCAACCAAGTTTAGACTGCTCCTTTGTTGCTCAACAGTCAACATGAAAAATGAAAAAAAAATATAAAATTAAAGCTAGTACTTTCATCTCAACAGAAATGTATGAGATTACACTTTCTTCAGTCTTCACTTGATCAGCACTGTTGTCTTCAATATGCTCTAACAACTGGTATGTTAGAGGGCAGAACATCAGGACGGCATTACAGGGTCAAAGGAGGAACAAATGTGACTCAGAGGGTGGCTTTCAGCCAAGTGCCACACAGAAGAGCTCTCTGCTTTTAAACAGATATGTCGCTCCAATGTATTGTCTCTTATCCCACACCCTCTTCGTGTAACAACGGCTCACCCACCAAGTACAATTGTTAGTTCTGTGGGTTTTTTTAATGGGTTTTGGCTCGTGGTTCTTTTCTTCTGGACACGGGAATTAAATGCAGGCGGGTCGTTGTGCATCCCAGTAGAGTTATCCTTAGAGACCCAGCACTTGGAAATGATCAAGCACAACACTGCAGAAACTGCGTAGAAGAACATTACTGGAAGACCGGTTGGAGTGGGGGCAGCAGAACTAAGAGGAGAACGGAACTCTCATATTATTAAATAGAAAAATTGATAGCGATTTTTGGTGTGGTTTGAAAGATATTAGAGAACGACTGTGATTTTTGGGGGGGGGGAAGAGAGATTGAACAATTTCTTATCATTCGGTTTAATGACTGAAGTGAACTCTGAAAAGACTACATGAGTCTGCAACCTTAAGGTTTTTCAAACCCACGGCTGCAGAGAGCTTTCATTAGAAGGCAGATAGAAGAAAGGAAACACTGGTCACGGGGAAAGGAAATTGCAGATGTCCAAATGAGGCAGGCAGACAAGCAAACAGAGGCCTTTTAGAATGGGACTTTTCTCTAGAAAATAGGGAAGCTGCACAGCAGACTTCATTTTGCCAAAAGCACATCCGTGGCATCTGATGTGTCTCACTGCGCGATGTCACAGAAATCACACCGACAAATGTGGCATGCTACAGTGAGCCACAAGTATTACCTATTTGTTATGAGAAACACTGCAATTAGAGCTGCCGGGCGTATGGATAAGTAGAATCAAGAGACAGTAATCTACACAATTCTGACAGAAAATGTACACATTCTTCCCTTCTGGAAACAAGTGAGTTGCTAACGATTAACAGTGCTGTTAACTCGGCTATTTTAGGCTCTTCCCTTGGCAGCTGCCAAGAAGGTAGTTGTTAGCAACAGAAAACCGTGTTTATGCCAGCAGTGCAGGAACTGCAGCCGGCCTTGGAAAAAACACAGAGCGGGCCAGGAGTTCTCCTTGTAACTTGTATTCCCACAGCAGCTACAACAGGACAAGACACAACGGACACAAATAATGCGAACAGTGGGTGCTAAAGAAGATAGCTTCGGTTTAAAATGTTTGTGCTTTTGCATAAAAAAGGCAACTTGTGCAGAAACTCACTGAGAGTGTACCTGCACACCAAAGGTCTCCTCTGTTCCTTGTACCTCTCCCCTTTGTGGTGCAAATTCAATATCTAGGCCAAGGGTGAGAAACAGGGCGAGCTGAAGCTTGAACACGGACAGATTAGAATTTGAAGGCTAAGCAGATTCACTGTTTGCACAGGGCGTTCTGGCATCCCAGATACACAGACACCACACAACGCAATGATAACAAAGCAAGACCCAAAGGTGAAAAGAGCATGCGCAGATCAAAACTGTCTTGGAGAAGGGCTACAATTCAGTGGTGGAGAGTCCGGCATCTCCAAGTACGAAAGGAAAACAATAAAAGGGTAGCCTGTGAATGGAAACAGTATAAGCCCTGGTGCTGTTGGCCTGCCATTCTTTCCAAGTGCAATTTTAGGCCATAAAGCCAGCAGCTGCAAATGTTCGGATCTGCAGTTCAGTAATACCTGGGAGGCTGTCCTTGCCCACCTCTCCCCTTGAAAGCCACTGGCCAACAGTGTAGACCATGCTGGAGCAGATGGGAACGGATTTATTTATTTGTTTGTTTGTTTGTTTCAAACATTTGTACCCCAACTTTCTCCTTGGAAAAGGACCATGGTGGCTTGCAATAATGAGGGGCATTATACAGTCCAGAACATTCAAAACATATTCAAGTTAAGAATAGGGAATCAGAAGAGGCACCATACAACATTAAAAGATACTGTAACATTAAACCTACCAAGAACATGCAAAAAGAAAAAAAATCCATTATGAGGTATGGAAACTAGCATGGAAACACTGGCGTTCTAATGTGCTACAAAGCAACCACTAGTGTTACAGTAGAGTAGACACTCCCATTAAATCTGTACAAACCCTCTATGTATCCATTTTATTTATTTATTTATTTATTTATTTATTACACTTGTATACCGCCCCATTCCCACAAGGGGACTCTGGGCGGTTCACAACGTACAAGTAAGACAGATAAAAATCAATACCAAGAACAATAACAATAAAAGAGTAAAATCCAAGAGCAGCAAGGCGGGCAAAAAAAAAAAAATATTGAAGCACAGGTCCCTATGCATCGCCGTAGGCTTCTCGAAAAAGAAAGGTCTTCAGATTCTTCTTAAAAGCCGCCAGCGATGGAGCCCGCCGTAGTTCACTGGGAAGACGATTCCAAATGGAAGGAGCCACCACCGAGAAGGCCCGCCCGCGAGTGCTCGCCCTACGGGCCTCCCTCGGGGTGACTGTCCACAGTGAAAGAGCCACCGAGGAACGGGTGGGTCGGGCCGGATCTAATTGCCGGGTGAGACGCTCCGTCAGATAAGATGGGGCCAAGCCATGGAGGGTTTTGTAAGTCAAAACCAACACCTTGAACCTTATTCGGGAGGCAACGGGCAACCAGTGTAGGCGGACCAGGATAGGGGTGGCGCGGTCATAACGGCGCGCGCCAACCACCAGCCTGGCCGCCGTATTATTTGTTAATTTTAATTGTTATATTTATATCCCACCCATTTAGTACTGAAGCACTACTTTTGTCAGCTAAGAACAGTTAAAATACCGTAGTACCAGACTACCCACAAAACCTAAAGAGAGAACCAAAAGCCATTAAACACAGGATATCCAAGAAATAAAGGAAATCTGGAAGGCTGAATGAAATCAAAATCAACACAATAAATCAACTGAATGGATAAATGAATGAAGATGTTAAAGGGGTCAGATGTTCTAAAGATCTCTTGAAACAGTATACTGTACTGTACAATGGTACCTCTACTTATGAATTTAATCTGTTCCGAATGCATGCTCTTAAGTCGAACAGCTCTTTAGTAGAGGAGTCCTAAATAAATAAATAAATATATGAATAAATATACGAATAAATAAATAAATAAATAAATAAATAAATAAATACATTTGTAAGTAGAGCAGAGCGCATCTAAAATTCGTAAAACAGCAGTTAAAATACCAACTGATATCTGTTCTTAAGTTGAATTGCTCTTAAGTCGAGCTGCTCTTAAGTAGAGGTACAACTGTAGTTTTAGCTTGTTTTCAGAAGGACAAGAGGGAGGGGGCCTGGTGTATTTGCAAGTGGCGCATCCCTTCTACTCAAAACAAAGCCCAATTGAGTCCATAAGGGTTTATTTCTAGGTAAACAATTTCAGCCTTTGTAAACAAAACAAAAAGCAAAAGCAACAAGTGCTTCTTATATAATACTTATATAACTCTCTGGTCCATTTACAATTTACAGTAGTGATAAAAACTACACATTGCCCCCACATGCCCAGTGAGCAGAGTACTCATTTTATCAACCCCAGAAGGAAAGCTGAGCCAACTTTCTGAGCTCTTTGGGATCAAGCTCAGGTTCTGAGCAGAGTCTTGGCTGCAATGCTGCAGTTTAACACCTGTGATACGAGGCTCAAAACAACACAAGGTTTTCATCAACCTAATTTCAGTTGAACTGACCCTTCTAGTAAAGTATTGTTACTGTACTTACATTCATATTCTTTAAGAATTACACAAAAGAACACAGCACAAAAGTAC
>JAHTLZ010000016.1:30218752-30306452 GCA_023846285.1 Phrynocephalus versicolor | reverse complement strand
AGCGGGCTCCTGGAGGCACCTCTCTGGGGTGGGTGCCTCCTCTGGCCCGCTACAAAAGGGCATGCATAGCCAACTGGATATGCATACCAAGTTGCAGTGGCAGAGGCACCTCTCTTTTGGGTGCCTCTTTGACCACAGGCTTACTGCTGGTATAGTGCAGCAGTGTCACAGTGCACACTGGGGAAGGCTCCCTCGGGCGCTCTGTGACTCACTAAGAAGGGAAGTGTACTTGCGCGTGTGTAGTGCAATGCGAGTACACAGATCTGGCTTAGGGTTAGGGTTAGCGCAAGGGCTAGGCTTAGGGTTACGGGTAAGGTTACGGTGAGTTAGTGGGGTGCACCTCTGGGTGCCTCTCTGACCCACTTAGAAGGACAGTGTACTGGCGTATGGGTTAGGGTTAGGCTTAGGGTTAGGCTAGGGCTAGGGTTAGTGGGCTTTTTATGCCCGACTGGCACATCCCAGAAGTCTCAGACAAAACCTGGCCAAGTGGCCATGCGATTGGTGGAATGGCTCCAAAAATTTGCATGGTCCACTCCCATGGCCAGCCCATCATTGCGCAGGTGTAAAAAAAAATAAATAAATAACAAAATCAATGGAGAGGAGAGGACAGAGGAGAGGAGACATTTTGTTGCAAGAAAAACCCACTGCTGCTAGTGCTACTGTAAAAATTCTGGCAGTTTTAAAATAGCATAGCAATTTTCGCATGTTTCTGTGGTGCTTTGGTGTGTTTTTGGACCATGACGATTTCAAAATAAATATTGCGGGAATGCGGTCGCCCCATTTTGGATCCCCCGCCTGCACTGCATGGCATGGCGAGTTGGCGGCAAGACGACAAGGACGCCCCCCACCAGAGCAGCCCAGGACAGGAGAGGGGGGGAGGCCGGGGACCCCCCACCCGAAACCACCCATGCACTCTCAGGCAGGCATATTTTCGCCTGCTTTTTTGGCCGGGAATCGTTTTTTTTTTTTTTAACTTTTTTTCTGTGCCGCTTGGCATAGCGCGATCGCCGCAATGCCAGGAACGACAACGGCAAATCAGACCCAATTTTTCTTTTATCGGTTCGAGTTCGAGTTCTGGCGGAGTAATTCTCGTTTCCTTTTCCGTTCCGTAACGGAAACGAGGAACAGAAACGGAAACGGGAATTTCGCTAAGTCGTGCCCATGTCTAATGCTCAGCTGCAAATCCACATGTAGGGTATTGTAAAGATGTCAGGAGTGTGCTGTCCGCGGACATGCCCAATGTGAAAAGGGAAGAGAAGACAGAAGACGCAGAAGGGGAAACAGACAGAGACTTGATAGAGTCGATTGTTATAAAAGGGCCGAGAGACAGGAGGAGGGTGCAGATAGTGAGGGAAGAGCCAGTAGCAGAAAGCTATTGGATAATTGACATACCGGTGGCCAAATGGGAGAGAAGGATCAGGGAGGATGAGGTGATAGAGGAAAGACAGAGGAGCATTGGCTGTCAGACGGAACTGAGAGGGTGATATGTGAGGACCCAAACCGGGGAGGGGCGAATATGCCACTACTCAGAGCAAGGGTCACAGACAGAAAAGGAAAATAAGCCTAAAATAGAGGTGGGGTTGCCGCTACCTGATCCAGTGACAGTGACCACGAGTCCGGTGAGGGGAACTAATACTGCTACGTTGGCCCGGGGCGGTGGAGCAATCTCCAGATGGATTCCTGGTTGGGGCTGGGAGACCCAACTGAATGCAGTCAAGCACCACTGTTGCGGGACCCTATGTTATGGTCTCATGATGCCGAAGGGTCTCCATACCACCAAATAAACACTAATCCATTTCTCGATGTGGTAGAAGTTCAGAACCCTTCCGTTGTGGGAGATATGTTTAAGAGTTCCTCGTTTGTTAATGTTGACAAAGTTGGAATCCTTGTTAAAGACATGCCCTCCTATGGCGTGAATAAAAGTTTGACATTTTGGGAGTAACCATTGGAGTCTCAGGGTCGTTCTTCGACAGAACCGTTACTGGTCCTAACAGAACCCTCACAGGTAGGGAGGCTTAACACATCTATTGTCGCTTGTTTCAAAACTCATCCACTCTGCTTATGGCAAGGAGAAAGACCAAACGTGCACCTGAGCTTGGCTCAGATCCCAGAAGCATTTCTCTTTCTCATGTGGTCCCATGTTGGGAGGAAAGGGGAGATAATTTTTCAAATAAAATCATATGGTAAAAATGGTTTAATAACCCTTTCGGCCGTGTATGGATCATGTCCACACATTCATTTATGAAACACCAAAAAGTGTCTTAAAGGGCATGCTATGTATTTGATGGGAGTGTTTGGTTGTTCTCACTGAGTTCTAAAAACAAGGGGGGATGTTACAAGGAGCAGAGACTCAGCCCACCCTCTTTTCAGGATTCCTTTCCCAGGCCAGTAACATTTCCCCAGCTTGTTCTCTTCTGGCCTTTAAAAGGCATGCCAGGATTATTATTATTATTTTCATCCCAGGGAAGATCTATCAGAATCTAACAGTAGATCTGTGGTTAATCTGCAAAAGGTCCCAATTTTATTTTATTTTTTACATCCGTGTCAACATAAAGCCTCCATGTCATTTCAATATTAATATTTGTAAATTTTAAAAAATGGCATTTTATGTGGAAAGGGACTGTGATTTCATATCTAATACTGGAAAGGTGATTGTTTCTTAATTTTAGTAATTTTAGACCCTGACAGACTGAGCCACTCTTTTACACTCAATAGTTTACACTCAACAGCTACAGAGATGTTTTAATTTACAAGGACAAAACTTTTACAAGAACAGCTGGGGGGTTCCAGGAAAATAAAGATCCTGAAAACCCAAAGTCTGTGATTATTACTGCTAATGGGTAATGTGGGTTTAAAATTTTGAAATTTAAGAGTTTTAAAATCCATGCATTTTTATTAGATTTTATGCAGTATTTTTGGTTTGGTGTGCTTATTGGTTTCTATTTGGCTGGATGTTATCTGTATCTGAAGTAAGTGAATGCTGTTGAGAGTCCCAGGAGAAGAGTAGCAGATGTATTGTCCATAAACAAGCACAGGAAAGTAGGAAAGTAGGAAAGTGATTTAGAGAATCAAAGAAAGGCCTCTGTATTATTACCATTGTTCAATAACTTACTTTCCTGGGAAATTTAATATTCAGGTCCAGTTATGACGAACAGAAATGAAAGTAATAATGCACAAATAATTGGACTTAGAAGTGAATATAATGGCATAAGAAATTCCAGAGTGGAAACCATTTATCCTCTCCTGAATGCATATATTTACATGGTGTCTGGGATTAAGAGAATGAGGAAACCTCACAGCAATACTCAAATACAGGTGCAGATTTCTAAAAGGGTGACTGACGAAAGAGGGTGAAAGCTGAGATGCAATGATCCTCCTGGAATCAACCTTTTCATCAGCAGAAGAGAACTGATAGCTCCAATACTGATGGAACTGCTATTTCCAGCAGCATTAGTAGAAGGTAACACTGGCAGAGGATCTTTTGCAGACACCAGTGGCACTCCAGCTAATTCTTGTTAGTACTGCATAAAGGCAAAGATAAACAATTTCTGGATAATTTTCTGCATATCTCAGTAACCCTGTGATGAGATAATCTTACATGGAACAAGAGTCTTGAGGTGTTTGCCAGTTTGGAAGACACACAATCAGCTACCGTGAAAGAGTACAAGATAAATATGGATAGTGCTTTGTTGTTAATGAAACGACTGCATTAAAACCAAAGGTCCTGCTGCTAAGGTGCACAAAGGCAGAAGGAAACTCCTATGCCACATACATATAATTGAAGAATAAACATGAAAAGTATGAATCAAAGTCAACTCAAAGGCACTTGAAGATTATATTGCAAAGCATGCACTGAAATGTACTGGAATAATATTTCACTTTGAAAATAATGAACTCGAAACATTGGGTTTCGAGGCATGATATAGCACAAGGAGTCTGATTGACTAATGTCAGACTTCACTAACAGCTTGCCAACATAAATATAATTCAAGTCTGAATATAGTAGTAGCTGAAAAAGAAGAAATTGAAAGCTTTAAGCAATTGGAGATTTCATTTCAAAAATGAAAGCTTGGATTACAATTTTTAAGAGAAAATTGATTACTCCTAGGCTATTGGAGCAAAAGCAGAAAATAAACTAGAATTTGGTGGAAGAGTTTGACATTGGAATGAGAAATGCAGGAGGATGTGTGACTGAATTCTGTGCACCAATATTTTGTTTATTGCAAATATGTGCTTCTAGCACTTGAAAGACAGTTGTACACAGAGACTTCACTGGATGACTAATGCAGAAATCAAGCAGGCAATATGATTAGGAGGAGATGGAGAAAATCTATTTTTGCACTTTTCCCTAAAAATCAGAAATGGACTGCAGTACAGATGAATATAAAAAATAGAGTCATGCTGAAGATGTACATTAAAATTATGTCAAAGTATAATTTATGTAATATTATTGAAGAATTTAGAGGCCATTTATAAAACAGATTTGCACGGAAACCTTAGAAACCACCTTAGAAATAAATAAATAAATAAATAAATATTATCAGGTGAAAATGCAAAAATACAATTTCTGTAATAAAAACAAAAGAATAATCCATCTGTTTGAAAAAGTTAACTCTTAAAACTGTGAATAACATGAGGGAGAGGGAAACAACAGTAAAAGTGACAGAAAATAAGGTCAGCATCCTAAATTGAACTTTTTAAGCAATTAGCTAAAACTAGCTACAAAGACAAAAAAAACTTTTATAATAAAAATTACAAATTAATGAATGAAAACAGCAAAATAAGAAGGATATTTCTTTTATATCATCCAATGAATGAAAATTAAAACTAAGATATAGGATGTTAAAATATCAACAGTGAATTACATTATCAGATCAGGGTAAAATAAAGCAAATGGTAATATTACACTGAAGAAGTCCACATAAGAGATGCAAGGGTTATAGACTGTTTTGAAGAAAAATGCTGTGTTTAATAACTTGCAGATTTAGAAAATGAAAATAAAACTACTCTCAAACCATAAATCACCATTGGGGCGCCAATACCATTACAGTAAATATATTTCTAGCTACAAAGACTGAATCTATCAAAATCCTAACAAGTATATGTCAACAAATATGGAAAGCAAAACAATGGCCCCCAAATAGGAAATGGCAGTGTATAGGGTACATTCTGGCTCCAAAGACACAAGGTGCCAAAGATTGAAGTAATTATAACAGCACTAATTTCCCATGCAAGCAAAGTGATGAAAAGATTTTGCAAATAAATGACATGTACAATTAATTTATGTAGCACAGTACTGTTCACACTGACTTACAGCAGTTTCCCAGAGATTCAGGTAGGTGTTTGTCCTAACTCAACCTGGAGATGCTGTGGATTGAAAGCACAACATTCTGCAGGCAAAGCACTAAGCTACAGACTCTCTACTAAAATATAATCTACAAGCCTTTCTTTTAACATATCATCTATAAATGCTCAAACCAGTCCAGGCCACAATAACAGTGCAACCTTTGTTGAACAACTGGAATTATCTGAGGAAGAGAGTCTTAAGCTGCCCTAACAGTCTTAGTTTGCATGTGCAGCAAGGCAGCCTATTCTATCCTTGTATATACTCCAGGAAATTTGTGTCTTAGTAAAACCCATGGTTTCTGAAACTATCCAGGTGCCAGAATAATGAATTTGTCTGCAAGTTCCACATTTCATTTACACATCAGGGCACTGTAGATGTCTAACCAACATGCTAAAGAGCTTGGATCATGTACTGAGTAGTTGAGCTGTACATCAGTTCTTAAACCTGACCTGCTGATTAAAAGAAAAACAGCATAGATATGTAGCTTTTACTTTCTGTTTTCTTCTGGAACTTATTTAGAATACACTCATTGACACCAAGTGGCTGACACTTAATGCCAAGTGTGTAATGGCTCCTCCTTTTCATTTTTCCTTCCTTCCTTCCTTTCTTTTTTGAGTGCATTTAACATCTGAAGACATTTAACTCAATTTTTCTCTATTACTGTACACCTGCTTAACATCAAATGTTTGTCTGTTGTTGGCTCTTACAACCACTAGCATTTTTATTCACAACTGCCACTTGACACTGACTGCTGCAGCATTGCATTACAACTGCCATTGGGAGCTGACTACTGTTGAGTTTCATCATGTCACCATTTTGTTTAACTTGCTGCCTCATCATTGTTAGTGTTGGAGGAGTAATACCTCCTTTAAAAACCTTGGTCCAGTGGCCCAGCTAGTAGTACTTCATAAAAACCCCTTCCCAGGGTTACAGGAGAAGATAGTCAACGGTTTTGAAGGCGGAAGAGGGCTTTATGCCCCAACGACAGATAAAACAGAAGAACCATCTTCTAGGCGGAGAAGGGAAACTCTGACGTTAAACCTCCACTGCCTTGTGGTTTCATCCATTTCTGGAAAAGGCTTCAGGAATTTACCTCGAGGCAAAATCTGGAGCTGGAGTCCCATAGGCAGTTCATGGCCATGTACAATCATGTTCTGGTTACTCTGACATCAAGTCATTTCTCTTTTGGTTCAACTCCCTATCCTGAATTGAGAGGTTTTATTGTACCTGTATCCCACCATGGTTATAAAGAACTGAAGGAGCCTTTCTATGTTATTTACACAAAAACCCTTCATTCATTAAGAGGAATGAATGTTACTTCTGACCTTCAGGAACCTTATCTGAATTACTGCCCATAAACCAGTTCCAGGAGATTGCTATCATTCTACTGTCTTGTGCAGGAAAATGTTCCAATTTATCCGACGCAATATTTGTTAGATATTGGTAGGTGTCTCCAGAGTCCACCACCCTATCAATGCTCAAATACAACAGAATATACACAAACAACAGAATTATGTAGCACCTAAAAAGTTTTAAAAGTATAGCATAAGCTTTTGAACATTTGTACCCAAATGCACATGACACAGTTAATATGTTACAAATGCAGAAACATGTGATACCTTTAATTGATCATTAAGAATAAAAAACAAAAACAAGAGAAAACAACAAATGAACAGCAACCTTTCAATGTTAAATCATCTTCATCAAGTCTGTGCATCAAGTTCTTATCAGTATGCTATTATTAATGTCCCAGCTTCAAATAGCTGATAAAGTCAGGTTCACTTTAACTTGATGATTTATCAAAAGTTCACTGTTTGCTTTTGGACCAAAAGAGGTCTTTCCTGATTTTTCCTGAAACAAATACTGTATGTTATATCATTAAGGGCGTTGGTTTTGCTGTAAATGTGATATTGTATCTCTGGGAAGCTGATATTCTATAATGTATCCAAGAATTTCAAGTGCAAACTATGGGAATTCCTTGTTTTCATGATCTGCCTCTTTTAGATCTAGGAGATGTTTGTTTGATGTTTCCTGTTAGAAAATACCAGGCTCTAGAAAACCTCAACCAGACCTAAAAAGCATTTGAAGACAAACCATTATGCCATGTAACCAAAATGGGTTTTCCTTTAACATGAAGGAATCTGAAAACAAGTATCCATGATGGAGGAGAAACCTGATCCTCAAACATCTGTGCTAGCACAAGAATCAGTATGGAGCAATTTCTTATTTATAGAACTAAAGTTGATTAGAATTTTATCTCTGACCCTTCTTGTTTACTTCTCCTGTAATACATACTTGCCTATATTTTGCTTTCTTTTATTATGGTGTATCAGCTAGTAAAGTAACCTGTAATTCAAATCTATTAATATCACAATAAATTCAATATACACATCATCCTGGACACAAGTACTCTGAATGAAGTACATTTGCTTCAAGTTTGTACTCTTGTACATTATGTACTCTTGTACATTTATTGCTCAATTATGTTGTTCTAATTTCTTACTGTGTTTGTTGCTTTGCCTACTATTGTAAGCCGCCCAAAGTTCCTACGGGAAGATGGGCGGGGTATAAATAAAATAAAATAAAATAAAATAAAATAAAATAAATAAATAAATAAATAAATAAATAAATATGTTTGTTACCTGGTTGTTTTTAATGGAAGGTTTAACACAAACATAAGTCATTTGCCAGAGTGTTGGTCCCAGATGCCTCACATATTTGCTTTCTTCAAAAGAAAAAAGCTTTCATCTTGTTTAGAATTTTTTTCTAGTCTCCATGCAAGGGAAATAAGAAGAAATACAGTTCAGTACTAGAATTATATGAGCTGGAGGTAAGCCAAATCTAACTGCAATGAAATAGCTGTGACTAAGAACAGGGAGGGGTGCTCCTTCAGAGGAGGTACATTACTCATCAAACACTGCTCTTCCTAACTAGTTTACAAAGCTTTGTTGTAAGAATTTGCAACCCAGAAGTCCTGACATAGGTGGGTGTTGCTCATTTATTTATTTTGAATATTTTTACCTCACCTTTCTCCTTGGAAAAGGACCCAAGGTGGCTTACAATAATGAGGGACAATATACAGCCTGGAACATTTAAGACATATTCAAGTTAAGAACAGGGAATTGATCAGAACATTAAAAGATAACAATAGAGCTACAAAGAGCATGCAAAACGAAAAGAAAAATCCATTATGAGGGGTGGAAAGTAACATGGGAAACACGGGTGTTCTTATGAAATCAGTCAATGTAATAATGTAATCATGCAATCATGCTCATGCTATGATTAATTAACTCCCTTGAAAAGGAGAGACAGCTCGATTTAAGATTGCCTGGAAATCTGCACTCTCTGACAAGTGGGCCTCCCCAGTAACACCAGAAATGGGAGAAAGCTAGCTGGCCTATTTACCCAGTAGTGCTGCAAATTATCTCTACAAGCAGTGGGGCCTAACCAGATGTTCTTGGGCTACGTCTCCCAGATACCCCAGCCAGCATGCTGGTGATGAAAGCTCCTGGTAACATACTGTCCATACCTGGACGACCCTATGTTGGGAACGGCTGCGTGCGGCGACCACGGGGGTTGATTTATTCTTGAGTAAGGTTTTGAGTTTTTATGTCAGCCTGCTTTTCTTTGCCATTTTACTTTAGTATCATTATTTTGATTGTTTGTTAGCTTTCCTTTTTAATTTTGGGTTCCATTGTTGGTTTGCTTGTTGCTTTTATGTCCATCTTTGGAACCAATTATTATTTCTTTGTGCTCTGAATTATGGAATTTTTATATCTGTTAACCACCTTGAGTTCCTTTTGGGAAAATCTGGCGGGATATAAATAAATAAATAAATAAATAAATAAATAAATAAATAAACCACTGCTATAAAGGGGGATTTTATGGGCTTTCCATGTTGGACTTGCAACTCCCAAGCCTTCTTGACAATTGGCTAGGCTAACTGAGACTCATGAAAGACGTAATTTGAAAAAAGAAACTGGAGTGGGTGTCTTCAGTTTTATTTGTTCATTTAAAGGCTGAGATTTCCCTCCCTTGAAACACTAAATTTAACACTGCCTAGAGAGAACAACGCCAAGTACAGTTCGCCAGCTGAGTGTCACTGAAAAGTTCAGCAGCTGTGTGCCAGTTCATTAGCCAAGCACCATTAAAATGTCCTACTGCCCCACAGATGATTGTATCCAGCTCTTGGCCAACACACCCTTTTTCCTTTTGAAATCCCGCACAGATCCTTCCACCACAAGTCACCACAACAGAAATTGCCCAAGGTATCAGAATTCTAGGGGCTCCAGAAAACTCTCCATGATTCTACAACTCCCTAAATTTTGACCAGGAGGTTTCCCACAGTCTTCTGGGTGTGGAAAGAGGGCTGCAGGGAAAGGAGGAATGAGCTCTTTTGTTGTACAGTACTTTAAAAAGTTGCCTCACTGAGTAAGGTTAACTAGATACCACCAAGGATTTCGAAATCTTCATCAGATCCCATTTTCTCAATTGAAACTTCTTCCATGCCTTCTGTTAGTTCACAGGACAAAAACAAAACAAAACAAAAAGCCACAAACTGGAGGAGAAAAAGATCTCCTCCCTGCGTGCAGAGCAGAACCAAATTTTCTCCAAGGCCAGACATTTAGGCTAGAAACTCTAGCTCAATTGGTGGCCTTGGGAGACAGATTCAGCCCCTCTGTTTTCAAAACTTTGTTTATGACCCTCGTCCTGCATCCTTTTAAAACCATTCGCTACCGATACAGGAAAAAAATAAATGAATTGACAGAACACACACACAATCCAAAACCATCTCCCTCAAGGCAGATACAAGCCAACCAGCTGCTGCACAACTGTCTCCACATGATAGGATCACCACCAGTTGAGCTGGCCTCTGGAACTGCCCTTTAAGAACAATTTGATCTGGAGCTGTTAGCAAATAATGCTGTTTATGTCACTCAAGGCTTAATGGGTTGTTTTTTTAAGGCACAGAAGAAGGCTGGGGGAGGGATTTTTCTAGACAGCTGGTATCCTGCACAGTCACTTATTGTCACAGTTCATAAAATGTGCTGCTTAAAACAGAGACACAAAAAGCTACAAAACCACAGATTAATTTGAACAGGTGGTGATTATATGATAGGCACAAGCCTCCTTAGCAAAGCACCCTAATGTCCAAAAACTGCCATAACACACAAAGCAAAAGCAAAGTGTTCTGCTTATATACTGCCCCATACCACTTCAAGTACTCTCTGGGTGGTTTACAGTTTAATTACAGTATGCAGACTACACATTTTCCCCCCAGCAAGTTTTACCAACCTCGGAAGGATGGAAGGCTGAGTTACCCATGAGCCTGCTACCTGTGATTGAACCCCAGGTCATGAACACTGTTTTACCTGCAGTACAGGAATTTAACCACTGCGCTACAGGGCTCCAACATTTAAAGTACAGTATCCACTGATTCAGTTATCCACGGATGGCTGAGGAAAAAAATAAAAAAATTCAGCAGCCACAAAGCAAACTACTGTCACAAACAACAACTGTAAAGCAAGCTACTGTCACAAAACAGCAGTTTTGGGGATTTTGGGTGTTCTCTCTTATCCACGGTTTTCATTATCCACAGGAAGGTCTGGAACCAATCCCCAGCGGATACCGGGGTCCTACTGTATTCACTGTACTACAGATTTGTTGTGCTTGAGTCTAAATACCTTCATGCCCCCATCATTCATTACGGCTGCTACTGCAGAATGTATTTACAATGAACCTGCTACTATGCTAGGCCCTTACATAACATGTTTCAAATGTCCAAAACAAATAACATATATCATTTCAGTAATTCTGTAACAACCCAGAATATAAAGCAGTATTATTACCCTTGCATTACAAATAAGAAGCTGGGGGAATCACTATTAAGATGAAGCAACAACAATATGTCATGTCACTGATGATGCTAGATGTAACAGCTCCCTCATATTCAGTATCCTAAAACAAATTGTGCAACTGGTACAAAGATTTGAATGGGTTCAAAATGGCAGGGCTTGAAAGCACAGCATATAAATGAGTCAACAAAATGAGATTGTCCTTAGGATCAGGAGCAATCTGACTATGAGTCCCAAACCTATAGGAGTACTAGACATAGTACTGTGTCTGAATTTTCTAGAAGTTGAGTCATGGCAACTGGACTTCTTTTTCTTGAGAGATTGAACCTTTCACTGCTCATCCAAACAGCTTTGTCAGTATTCTAACGAAGCTGTTTGGATGAGCAGTGAAACGTTTCACTCTCTCAAGAAAAAGAAGTCCAGTTGCCATGACTCAACTTCCAGATAAACGCACCTGGATGACTGAGAATCTTCACAGACATGTCTGAATCTCGCAGTACTGTATTAGGGCAAACACAGGTAAAGACTAAGGAATGAAGGAATGTGAAGGTGCTACAATCTATCACCCCCCCCTCACACACACCCATATGGCAAAAAAATCAAATGTTGTTCCAAATCTTCCTGAGTTGTTAGATTTTTTTACCATATCATTTGATGAAGAAAAGCAGAAGGTTTTTATAAGCATCCAAGATTTATGCACCGTCCTCTCTCTTCTCCGCTCCTCATTTGTTACTGGAAGTACAACCCTAAAATCACATCTTCCACCTCATACTGGGAAGGATCCAAGGAGAATCACACACGTTAGGTCTGAGAGTAACTTGGCAGCTCAATTCTCAGAGCAAAAGCAGTGCACTTTTATCCTCTCTCTCTCTCTCTCTCTCCTCTGAGAAGAAAGGTTTTACACAATCTGCCTGTGTTCAGTGTATACATAGGCAGTTGCCCTACAAGGCAAGAAGACAGAGATCAATTAATGCATGTTTGAATCCTTGCAGGATTTTCATGATTTTTCACATGACAGAACTGTTGCTAAACCCTAGAGAACAAATTTCCAGAGAAGATGAAATTAGTACTGAAAATAGCCTCGGCTTTAAGTATGCACCAGCACACAACACTGTTTCATATAGAAAGGCTACTGATTAGCTGGTAGGTCAACTGATCTAGAGGCTGAATACTACAAAACCCACTTCAACTAGTTTTCCCCCCCTCATGTGTTCTATATCATGCTAGCAGTAGCAATGATTGCTTAAATCAGGCATGTTCAAAGTCCAGCCCGGGGGCCAAATGCGGCCCATTTTAAAATTTCGAGCGGCCCTCTGCTTGTCTCCCTGCTGACTCAGCCTGTCACCCATCCCCACCAGCCTGCTCCTCTCCATGTTCGCTGAAGACGTCAGCTTGCAGTTTTGTTTTGCCTGCCCTCACTGGCTCCTCTGTCCATCCCCTCAACCAGCTGCCCTGCTGACTTGCTCCTGGCTCCATCGCTGCGACATCCTCTCCACCTCCTTGCGAGGGAAGGCAGCATATTTGAGCAGCGGTGCATCTTGGGTGCACATGGGCCAATCCCAGGCCGTCCAACAGCTGCCAGGCCCTTGGGCACCAGAGCATTTGCAGCTGTTGCAGATGCAAGTGGGCCACATCCTTTCTCCCCCCCCCTTTAAGGTGAATGGTCAGCCGACACATTTTCACCTCACCAAATCTGGCCCTCCTTGCAAAAAGTTTGAACACCCCATCCTGTTCCAAGACAGGATGGAAAAAACAGACTTAAGATACAGTACAAAGTTATGGGGCATCTCACCCCCTCCAAAGCCCAGTGGCCACTGGTCTGCTGGTCTGTTTGGTTGTTTTTAAATGCTAAATCTCGGCGTTTTCTTTCTCTCCTTTTCGACACACCACATCTGAACTACCTCCACCTTAAAAAAAAACTTTGAAGCAAAATGAAAGTTCTTCTTCGATACCAGCAACAATTTTTAAAAAGCGAGGGAAGAATGGCGGGAGGGGGACACGCCACGTGCAAATCCCCAGGTTTCCATAAACAACAAATTAATCGCCCCAGACGGAGGCTTGTTGGAAGCTTTGCGATGGAGCATTATGTAAAGCACAGCAGTCACATATGCAAGTGGGTGTTTGGAGGACAGCTTACAGCCGATCAAGAGCCAAAAAAAGGCGTCCTTCTTACAACATCGAGAATCACGCACAGCTCCGAATACTTCTCAGAGGCCATGCCACAAGCTGGAGGTGGTGGTGGTGGTGCGTTTGTTTTTAATTTTGTTTACCACCACCACCACCCCGCCCTTCCAAGCGCGCGCGCCTTTCCCAGGCGAGATGGCGTGGGGCTGATGCCAGTTTAAAGGAGAGACATCTGATCCCTGCAGAGTAACTAGGGAGGGCTTCGTTATTTGTTGCAAGACAGCAGGCGGGGCCTCTTTCTCTCCCCCCCCACTCCCAGCTCGTCCCATATTTGGAAGAGCCACTTCGACTCCCTCGCCATGCAAATGTCAGTCCAGACAACCCAGGGATCGTTCACAAGCTCTCTTTTGTTTCTGGAGGAAACTTAAACCAGCCCGAGTGGCTGCAGCAGCAGCAGCGGGTGGGTGAGTGGGTGGGCGGTGCGGGGGGGAGATACAAGTATAAAATAAAGCAGACAACACGCAAGGGTGCAACAATGTTTGCTTTATTCCCTCCCCCCGAGCTTGTAGTAAAGCGAGTCCGAGTGACCCTCGGGCAAAAGTGACGGGGCTGCGCCTGTCAGTCGCCGCCGCCGCTTCCGTGACGCGACGGGGCTCGACGTTGCCGCCGGAAAGCCAACCCAGAGTTGTTTGGCGCCGCGGGTTTTTCTGGCGGGACAGCGGCGGAACTTCGCTTCTCCCACACACACACACACCACCACACCACCACCACCGCACGCAAGGACGGGCCCCGCGCCGGTGCCTGCCTGCTGCTTCTGGGGCCACTTTGGCCAGAGCCCCCTGCAGAGCCCAAACCGAGCTCCTCTATAACAAGTCGCAACCAACCAACCACCCCGGTCACCATTTCCCTCAAGGCAGCCCAGCCCACCGAGGGGCTTACCGGTCGTATGTACCGGATTGGGGGGGGCTTTGGGCAGCCCAGCTGCAGCCCTCCGGTCCCGGGGAACTAAAGGGCATGAGACCCGGTCCCACGTCGCGCGGGGGGGGGGGGGGGGGGCGCGAGGGCAACAGAACGCGGTCAAGCGTGGCTCACTTAACTCACCGCCGCTGCAGCCGGGGAGACATCCCTGCCCCCCCAGGGGGCCCCCGAAGGCTCCGCGACCGACACGAGCCAAAGAAACGCCAACTTTTCCGGCAGGATTCTGGGAAGGCGTCACTTCCTCGAAAGGCCAAGCCAAGCGCAGCGGTGGGTGCCAAAAGCAGGCTCTTGGCACACACACCCCGGCCCACCTCCGTCGAGCTCCCGGTTGCCCTTCAAGTTCTGCTGTGCCGTCGAGTCGCCCTCCCGCTCCCGACTGACGGCGACCCGAGGAATGAGCCAGCTCCGAAATGCCCTGCTCTGAACTGCCCTTCCCTGCTCTTGCAAACGCACCCCCGTGGCTCCCAACTTTGCAAGCACGATTATCTTCTTTTCCAGAGGATCCTATCTTCACAAAAGTGTACCCAAAGTAGGATAGCTTCACTTTCAACTCTTTTTTGCTACCAGAGATAGTTCGGGCTTGATTTGAAGTAAAACCCACACTTGTCTGTCTTTCTGCAAAACTCTTCTCCAGCACTACATTTCAAGCAAATCACTCCCCCCCCCGCCAGCTTTCTTTACTGTCCAGCTTTCACACTCTTCCATGGGAGTGGAAATACAATTGTGTGGATGACCTTGGCCATTTGACAGCCCTTATGCTTCATCATGATCTTTTCTATTTCTTTCCTTCCTGACCTTCTGGGATCCAGCCTTCTTCTGATTTTCTTGGCTGCAGTCTCCATTTCAATGGATGATTGAACCAAGGCATACAAAAATCTCAGATTACAGTAATACCTCGTTTGAGGAGCATAATTTTTTTTCTCCCGCCATCGACTGCCAATTCCCTTAGTGCCTTGATGTGTAGCAGCGAGGTTTCGAAACAAGGGTGCTTTTATGCTGCTTGATTTTATTGTGTGTATTATTTTGTTTGTTTTATTTGTACTGTGAATTCTGCTGACTTGATCAGCTCTGTAAGCCGCCCAGAGTTCCCTTGGGAAGATGGGCGGGGTATAAATCCAATAATAAATAAATAAATAAATAAATAATTTGTTCCAGAAACATGTTTGTAAACCAAAACACTCTTATATCAAAGCCAATTTCCCCATAAGAAATAATGGAAACTCAGATGATTCCTTCTGGGTTCCCATAGACTGCATATCGTACACACAAAATGCCAAAACTCACAAAAGTCATTTGGAAGTCTATGTCTACATCATGATTTAGGTACCTGGCTGTGGAATCTGCTCTGCTTGGGACTAACAACTGGATTTTACTCTATGTTTTTAAGGTGACAATAATAAAGTGCAATTTGTAGCCCTACACTTGACTAGCTGCCCCACGACTGGAAATGTTTTGAAAAAATAAGAATGTTAAAAATAAATATGAAGAAAAAGAAAAAGAAATCCTTAACTTGCACTCCCCTTTGAAAACATTCCTGGCTGGTGCAAAAGATACCTTGATTCCTCTCTCCCGCCTCTTTGGAGGCTGCCTAAGATGGAACATTCCAGACAATCACCCACAATCCAGCAGGGGGAGGGAGGGAGAGGCACCATTGTGTGACCTGCTCCAGCGCTTGTATTGTAAGACATTATTTTGAAGAAATGTTTGCTTGCTTTGCAAAAGGCTCTTAAACCAAGTTACTCTTAAACAAAGGTTTTATTTGTGAATGGGTTCAATCTTACTTGTTGGTGATTCTTCCCCCACAGACCCTCCAAGCAGCGGAGATGGAATACTTGAACTGGAACTTTTATTCAACCAATTTCCAATTGAATGCACAACATGGATAGGCGCTGATTGCCCACATGGGTCATCAATAACAAATGGGTTATCAATAGTAAACAGGTTGCCCCAAGATGACATGTTCAGACTCAGTCCTTCTTGGAGTAGGGGAGAACCCCAAACCTCTCCAGATCTGAAGGTCTTCTAAGGTTTGGCCTGAGCCCAGCACAACAGGGGTGATGTGCCCACTCTGCAATCAGTTCCTGTGGTGGCGTCTCCTCCTCTCTTTCTGGTTGCACCTTCTTCCAGGCCCACTTGGGATTCCTGAACATGAAGACTTTCCATTCCTTCGCCTCAGGGTCACCCTCCAATCGTTCCCGCAAGGCTTACCCGTTTCCCCCTTTCATGTTCCCCACACCCTTCTGCCAATGATCTTCCTGGCAATTATAATCACCCCATGCCTTCCCCTGTCAGGAGGAAGCCTTCCACAACTGCCCCCTCCCTTACTGTACAGCTTGTTCTCAAGCTATCCAACCGACCTGCATTGTCCTTTAAGTCCACTGTCACCTCCTTCATCCCCTAGACAGTGATGTTCTCTCCGGGTTCCTCCCTGCAGCTTTGGGGAGAAGATGGTACATCTCCTGGGGACACTTCTACCTTTCCCCATTCTTCACATGGTCCTCCCTTCAAGTGGGCTGTTCACTCCAATGGAAGGCCGACCCAAGGTTCCTGCCAGGAGAAATAATTGATGTTACAGTGGTTCTTCCCCTCCCTATATTGGACTCAGAAGAAAAAGGGTTGTAAACTCAGGTATCATCAGGTCAAGCAGGGATTACTATCCCCCATTCTGCTTAGCCAGTGCAGTGTGGCATGATCAGTGATCAATGTGTATATGGTACCCAGCAGGTGCTGCCCACCTCACAGCTAGGGCCTCCCTTTCTATGATTGAATACTTTTGTCCTCGATGAGATTCTTTCTTGCTTAGATACAAAACAGGGTGTTCTTTATTCTCTTTACTCTGGGCCAATACAACCCCTATCCCCTCTCAGAAGCATCGGTTTGTAAAAGGTCTTGAGGAATCAGGTGGGTGTCACACTGGGAATGAGCATAATCTATCCTTAAGAGTATCAAAGGCTAGTTGCTCTAGATCCCCCCATTGTAAACCTTAGGTTTCTTCTTGAGTGTCAGGCTGGTCAATGAGGCTGTGATGTCAGCAAGTATGGTATGAACTGCTGATAGTACCTGGCTAGACCCAAGAACTGTTGGATCTCCTTTTTACTCTGTGGTCTTGGCCAAGTGGACACCTTGTCCACCTTGTCCTGCAACAGTAAGATTCTTCCCTGGCCTACACTGAACCCTAGGAATTTCATCTCTTGCTGGACTATCCTACAATTATTGGGTTTCACTTTAAGCCTGGATTGCCTTATGAGCGCCATTACTTGTTCCAGGTGTTCGTCCCCACAGTTACAAAACATTATGAATTCATCAATATAAGCCATGGAAAATGTTTCACTGATACCAGCATCTGGCCCATAAGCCTCTAGAACAGTGATGGCGAACCTTTTAGAGACCGAGTGCCCAAACTGCAATTCAGAGCCCACTAATTTTTTGCAAAGTGCCAATACAGTAATTTAACCTGTATACAGGTGGCTATGAAGGGGCGATGTCGGGTGCCCACAGAAAGGGCTCCGAGTGCCACCTTTGGCACCCGTGCCATAGGTTCGCCATCACTACTCTAGATTGAATATGTCCAATGTGCCATGGAGCCTGAAAGGCATATAAATGAACTGATAAAGGCCACAGGGAGTTCCAAACACAGTTTTCTCCCTATCTCAGCCTTCACTGAGATCTGCCAGTACCCCTTGGTCATGCCTAGGGAGGACAAGTAAGAAGCTTCCTCCAGCCTGTCCAGAAGTTTATCTATCTTGCGCATGGGGTAAGCGTCAAACGTTGAGCTTCCGAAAATTGACACAAAACCTTATTGTGCTGTCGGGCTTAGGGACCACCACGGGGTGGCTCCTCCAGGGGCTATCACCGCAAGGTCTAACATATTTTGGATCTCTTCCTCGATCACAGGTATGAAGTGTCAAGGCCAGTTCCACCTTTGACTATGGACCACCACACCAGGAGTGTTGTTGATCACATGCTCCACCAGGCAGGTACTTCCTGGCTGTAGCAAAAAGACATCAAATGTCTTTCCAGTGTCCTAACTTGCAACACCTGATCCTCCAACAACTGGGTCCCTACCATTAGAACCTTGGGTTTGATGTCCAGCTCCACTGCCTCAGGCCCCAAATTTATCTCCTCGGCCTTGACCCAAAAACATGGTGGCCCACCTGAAACTGCCTTGGTGGTACACATTGATCCTAATGGTGTTTCTGTCTCCCCTGGGCCAGCCTTAGATTATTTTTATGCCATTTTGGCCACCCTTTTAAGATGTTCCCTCATTTCCAACACCTGGCATATGTTGATCTCTGAGTAGTCCACTGAACTTTCCCACTTCTCTGTTACCAGGTTCAAAACAAACCTGGGATTCCTTCTGTACAACATTTCAAACGGTGAGAACCCCATGATGCCTGGTTTAGAAAGAACAGAACATCTACATCCATACATACCTTATAAAACATTCCATACATAAATATAACAGTGATGTTTATACAGTATTTATGACAATGCTGCAGCACTCCCTCTTACTGGGATGCTTGTTCAGTTAAATATGTAGGAGTTGTTTGGTTGTAACAGGTTAAGGTTGCAATGTTACAGAATAATGCTCACCTCACTGGATATCCTTCCAAAAGGCCAGAAATGAAGCAAACCTCCCTTTTCACCCATGAAGCCCAGCTCTATCATTTTGGTGGTGGTTTCATTCAGTGACTCTGTTGATACCTGTGTTAAACTCTTTGGATGTATTTTCATTGGCACACTTGTGACCAAAGTGGAGAAGTGCCCACACACCTTTATTTGGGGAATAAGGCATCCATCCTGTTCAATCAATAAGCTGCCTGCTCACCAATTGTTGCCACTGGCATTTCTAGGAGCCGTTTTAGGGACATAGAGGGGCACTTTGACATGGAGGTTAGTGCTATCAGAGACTTCACATTTGTTATCTAGCTGAGCCTTTCTCCAAATGCATGGGGGAGACTTCCTGTGGTGACTGCTTGGCAACCCAGTCATGCCTTTCAGGATTTCCTTTCAGTCTTCCCTTTTGGAATGTCCTCCTTTCCAGAAGTTGTGGCTTTGCTTGCTTTGGCACATGACCAGAGAGGGGACCCCCTTCCCTGCTAGGATGATCAGGCTTCACCCATCATCAAGATGGGATGGGATTTTTGGCCTGGGGTCTAGGAGTCATCATTTCCTGCTCATCTTGAGGCTGAGGCTGATAGCTATGTTCAAATATTTGAAAGGATGTCATATTGAAGAGGGAACAGGTTTGTGTTCCATGGTTTCAGATACTAGGACTTGGGGCAATGGTTTCAAACTACAGGAAAAGGGATTCCATTTGAACACCAGGAAGAACTTAATGACAGAGCTGTTTGGTAGTGGAATGTGCTGCCATAAAGGGTGGTGGAGTCTCATTCTTTGGAGGTTTTTAAGCAGAGGCTGGATGGCCACCTGCTGGAAATACTGTGATGGGGGTTCCTGCATGGCAGGGGGTTGGACTGGATGATGGCCCTTGAGGTCTCTTCCAACTCTATGATTCTATGATTCTATGATTGTGCCAATGGTAGCTCATCTCAAAACTTCCAGGGGCGAAACCCCCTCCCCCACTGTGAATCATCCTTGCTTTATACTATGAGATCCACAGCTATGGCTGGCTGCTGTTGGAACAGTACAGGGAGAAAGGCATGGTAAACATTAAATACATATATACATTTAATAATACTGTACACGTGATCCAGTGTCAAAATGACAGAGGATAGACTTGTCACCTTGGTAACTGGTGGAAACATGGACCAAAAGAGCTGGTGGATATATGAAGCACTCATCCTAACTAAGTTAGCTATGTCAAGTGTAGAAGCCCTTTGTCACCTTCCTTCATTTGGGGTAGAGTTCTACCCTGGATCTGACCTCAAGATTTTCCAACATGCAAAACTAAAGCCTCATCCTAAAGGGACTGGGTATTTTTTTTATTGGGCAAAGACATTGAATTATGTGAAAAACAAATCTCTCTCTCTCTCTCTCTCTCTCTCTCTCTCTCTCTCTGAAAGATTACTAAATATCAAAATGTGTGGTCCATGAGCAGTTTAGATCTATATGTCACACTTTCAAATGTTATGAGGTCTTTGTTACATTGAATAACAGACTGGGGCCATTCGTTTTGCCAGTACTGCAATATTAGCCATTAGATGGACTTGCAAAATTCCAAAAAATAATTTAGACCCAAAGGCAAGTGTGTAAAATTTAACAGTTGCTCCAAATCCCTGTGTGACCAGGTGCTGAGGCTGAGATAGGAACTAACATTCCCTATTGAACTGTTTGATTGTGTGTCTGCTGCTGTGGCTCCATGGAGCCTGCAATATGGGTTGAGACCTTTCCTTTTGCCATTGATGCAACAAGTTTTTTTTTTTTGAGGGGGGCGGGTATAGGCATGCAAAAATAGAGTTGAGGGACTCTTCCCCCCTTCCCCTTGATAGAATTTAAATTCCTGTCTCTGACTTCCCCGTCCCATACCTTCATGGAGTGAATGACTGGCAAATGCTGCTCTGTTGTCTAGATCTTGGAAAACTTTTGAGCACAAGCACCCTGGCTAACAATAAGTATTCCATGACTGCACTCCTGGGCCCTCTTGTTGGCTGCTTGGAAAAAAATAGTCATTCTTTCCCAGAGTGATTCCTGATTCATTCAGTTTGTTGGAATTTCATCTACTTCTGTTTTAGTAAACTCATAGAAAGCAGAAAAGTTTTTATTATGATTCATTGTCCAAAGGAGAGCTGTGAGTGCTTCTTCAGATTTCCTGCCCAGGGACCTGTGCATTTGCTGTGTTATGTGGGTTTTCCTCCATGGTCTTGTGTGCTATCCTCTACAAAACAGCCATGATGAGCATCACAGGAAGACATGAATTCTTATGTGCACTAGGCATTAGTGCGATTGTTGCTACCTGTGACACTGGGACTGGTAGCCTACGATATACGGTTGGCATTGCTTTGTGCGTGGTGAGGTAGAGCAGTGCACTGAACCAGGTTTGTTGGCTCCTTCCATGTGTAGGAGCATTGCTGACTAGCAGCTACCAAGACCTCATGAGACAGAATGTGACAACTGTTCTGTTAGAGTAGCACTCATACATAGATATGTATTGTGAAAGAAATGGCATCCACTAATTTAGTTCTGGAAACATTATGGAACAATATACAGTATGGTTCTGCAGCTTGGAAACTACAGCTGCAGGACTGCAGAAATACTTTGAAATCTATAATCCTGTATGGATTTTGCATGGTGAAATACTAATAAAAAACAAAGGTGGAATAGTATAGTATCCATTATATTTTGAGGAGTTATGACATTGTTAGGTAAGGGAAGTTCATAATGTATGGAACATTTCTTCAAGTAAGGACATGTGGCAGCCTAAACTGTCATTTGATTTTAACTGTCATTTGTTATGTCTCAATCATATCCCCCCTCAGGCACCTTTTTTCCAGACTAAACAGCCCCAAGTGTTTTAGCCTTTCCTCATAAGTTGCTCTCTTCTGCACCGATTCAAGTTCCATATACTGTTGGCATTGCCTTGTGTGTGGTGAGGTAGAGCAGTGCACTGAACCAGGTTTGTTGGTTCCTTCCATGTGTAGGAGCATTGCTGACTAGCAGCTACCAAGACCTCATGAGACAGAATGGTGAAATATTAATAAAAAGAAGAAAGGTGGAATAGTGTAGTATCCATTATATTTTGAGGAATTATAACATTGTTAGGTAAGAGAGGCTCGTAATGTATGGAACATTTCTTCAAGTAAGGACATGTGGCAGCCTAAACTGTCATTTGATTTTACGTGTTAGCAATACCTGAAATAACTGATCAGGGCAGGGGAATTAAACTACCTAGCTAGGTATCTGAAGCAGAATTATTGCCTTCAAACCCATTGTTATGAGACAATATAGAGCTCTATTACTACTACTACTACTACTACTACTACTACTACTACTACTACTACTACTACTACTACTACTACTACTACTTGATTTATGGGTATATCCGTGTGTATGTATTTAAAATACATATGAAGTGGTCATTGTATTAGATTTGTTTAAGTCTGCCCAGTCATTTAAAGGAGTGGCACATAGACAAGGGCTTTGATAGATGATCTTAAGGTGCAGACAAGTTGTAATGGGTGCAAAGGCTGCTTTAGGCATTAGAGTCTTTTTTCAGTCTTTAGGCAAACGTAAGCACCGGGATTTTAAAACAGGTTTAGAAGCAAACAGATAGCCAGTGAATATTGTTTTAGATGGGCATCAAGTAAGCAAAGTACTGTAAACACTACCTGCCAAACCATTTTTGGCTGATACACATTCTTTACTTACTGAAGCTTCCAAAACACTTCCAAAGCTAGCCCTTCTATCTGCTGTGTTGCAAAGCATAGTACAGTCATCATTGGCATCCTTCAGTCTCGAAAGACTATGGTATCATGCCTGGATTAGAGATCCTAAAAACAACACCTAGTGTGACTAAATAGACCAATTCGGGAATGGCAGTCTCTACCGCACTGGGGACAGATGTATTCTGTTTCTTGCCCGGTCCTCGAGTTTCGTTCTTTCCGTGCCTGTCTCTTTTCCTCTGCCTGTTGGACAAATGCCTTTTCAAATTTATGTAGACCATGCTGTATCTCTTGCCTCCAGACAGTTCGATCGGGGGTCAGGGTTTCCCCTCTGTTGAGGTCCATTCCCAAGGCCTTCAGGTCCCTCTTACAGATATCCTTATACTGCAGCTGTGTTCTCCCTCTAATGCGCTTTCCCTGCACTAGTTCTCCGTATAGAAGATCTTTTGGGATCTGGCCGTCATCCATTCTCACAACGTGTCCAAGCCAGCATAGGTGTTGCTGTTTCAATAAAGTGTACATGCTAGGGATTGCAGCTTGATTCAGGACTATGCTATTTGGAACTTTGTCGTGCCAGGCAATGTTGAATATTCGCCTAAGACAGCGCGTATGCAAGGTATTAAGCTTTCTTTCCTGTCGGGCATGGATGGTCCAAGACTCACTGCAATACAAAAGTGTGCTCAGTACACAAGCTTTATAAACCTGTATCTTTGTATGTTCTGTCAGCTTCTTATTGAGCCATACTCTCTTTGTTAGTCTGGAAAACATAGTAGCTCCTTTACATATACGTTTATTCAGCTCAGACTCTAGTGAGAGTGTATCTGAGATAGTTGAGCCAAGATACACAAAGTCATGGACAACTTCCAGTTCTTTTGCAGAAATTGTAATGTGAGGAGGAGAGTCCACATTCCGGCCCATTATTTGTATTTTTTTCAGGCTGATTTCTAGCCCAAAATCTTTGCAAGCTTTACTAAAATGATCCATGAGTTGTTGGAGATCTTCGGCAGAGTGAGCAGTAATGGCGGCGTCATCAGCGAAGAGGAGATCCCACAAACATTTCACCTGTACCTTAGACTTTGCTCTCAATCTAGAGAGATTGAAGAGTTTTTCATCTGATCTGGTCCAGAGATAGATACCCTCTGTTGAAGTTCCAAAAGCATACTTCAGCATGATAGCAAAGATCCCAAACAAGGATGGCGCAAGGACACAGCCCTGCTTCACTCTGCTTCGGATGTTGAAGGGATCTGACACTAGGCCATTAAAAACTACATTGCCCTTCATATCCTCATGAAAAGACCTAATGATGTTAAGGAGCTTGGGTGGGCATCCAACCCAGAGGAGTATTTTAAAGAGTCCGTCCCTACTAACCATATCAAATGCCTTCGTAAGATCTATGAAGATTACAAAAAGTGGCTGTCCTTGTTCCCTGCATTTCTCCTGCAACTGCCTGAGGGAAAATACCATATCAGTAGTGGACCTGTTGGTTTGAAAACCACACTGTGATTCTGGGTAGACTCTCTCTGTAAGTATCTGGAGCCTCTTCAGTATAACACGTGCAAACAGCTTCCTGACAACACTAAGAAGAGAGATACCACGATAGTTGTTACAGTTGCTCCTGCTCCTGTCACCTTTGTTCTTATAAAGTGTAACAATATTAGCATCCTTCATATCCTGTGGTACTCCCCCTTCCCTCCAGCAAAGGCAGAGGATTTCGTACAGTTCAGTGGCAATGATCTCTTTGCAGCACTTCAGAACTTCAGCAGGGATGTTATCTTTCCCAGGTGCCTTGCCAGAGGCAAGTGAATCCAGAGCCACATTTAGTTCTTCTAGTGTTGGTTCATTGTCAAGCTCCTCCAAGACAGACAAGCACTCAATATTATTTAAGACTTCTTCGGTTATTGTGTTTTCTCTGGAATATAGTTCAGAGTAGTACTGCACCCAGCGTGCCATCTGCTGCTCATGATCCTGGATGATCTCACCTGAAACAGTCTTTAAGGGTGCAGTTTTCTTATGTATTGGCCCTAAGGCCTGTTTAATTCCATCATACATCCCCTTGATGTTACCTGTATCAGCTGCCATCTGAATCCGAGAACACAGTTGCAGGCAGTAATCGTTAGCACATTTCCTGGCAGTCTGCTGGACTTTATTACGAACAGCTCACAGGGCCTGTAGGTTGTGCTCACTGGACAAGCTTTATATGCAGTCAAGGCTCTCCTCTTTTCCTCAATAGCTGGCATCAGCTCTTCTGAGTGGGCTTCAAACCAATCTGCTGTCTTTCGAGTCTCCCTGCCGAATACTGATAAAGTAGTGTTATAAACAACATTCTTAAAATGTTCCCAACGTTTAGATGCATTATCTTCAGCAGGGCCAGGAAGAGCTTCCTTGAGTACATGGGAGAATTCCTCCACTTTTCCTTGGTTATAGGTCTTACTGGTATCAATTTTTGATCTTCTTTCCTTCTTCAGGTGGTGCAATCTCTTTGTTTTCAGTTTGACTTTGCTATACACCAGGGAGTGGTCTGTGTCACAGTCGGCACTCTGATAACTGCGTGTGATTGTTGTCAAGCCCCACACACAGAGCACACACACAAACAGGGTTCAGTTTTTTTGCCAAGATCTTTAGTGGAAAGCCAGGCAAGTTCAAGTCTGTTGCTACCAATCAAGTGCCAGATAAATAACAGAATCCAACTCCCAGCAATTAACATTCGAAGTCAAAACCAGAATATCTCACGGAAACCAGATGCCAAACCCAAGGGAACAGATTAAGCCGTTGTCCAGGAAGCCAGTCCGAAATCAGGAAACAGAGCCAAGGTTACAGACAGGAACGTGGCTGCAAGTTCAAATGACACATTGCTCCCACAGAAAGCTCAAGGTGAGCTTACCAGCTTTATCTCAAAACAGGGAACACACCCTTACTTCTGGAAAGGCTCCTGCTAGTACTCAGGGCTTCTGGACCTGATTCCCTGACTAGCATCAAAGACCCTTTCCCTAGCTCTCCTGGTAGCACATCTTTGCAGAATCCTGCTCTTAGCCCTTCTAGGAGGGGAAGATTTGCTTTCAGCTGAGTCATCAGACCCAGCTGCCTGCTGACTTGAGCTGCAAGGCTCCTCCGGCAGCTCTTCACCATTTAACCCCTCAGAGTCAGGTTCTGTGACAGGCAGGGTCCTGGCAATTGTAACGCTAGAGATTTGCTGGAGCGCCTGACAAGAATCAGGTTGAGCTGATGCCAGTGCTTCGATCTTGGATGTCTCCAAGAGACTTTGTGCTGGGGCTTTGTGTTAAAGAATGTATTGCTGACACAGAGACCATAATAGCAGCAAAACTCCAGCAGGCGCTGGCCATTTTCGTTCATCTTTCCAATGCCGAACCGACCTAGGCAGGTGGGCCAGGAGTTATAATCAGCTCCAACCCTGGCATTAAAGTCACTGAGGATAGCTATTGGTCTTTTCTCAGGGATTTTCTTGATAGTGGCAGCTAGATCATCATAGAATTTGTCTTTGAGTTCTGCTGGAGATGATAATGTTGGTGCGTATGCACTGATAAGTGTAACCAACCCTGCTGTAGAGTGTAGTTGCATGGACAGGATTCTCTCACTTCCTACAGCAGGTGGGATAATGAGACCTGGTAAAGTATTTCTAACAGCAAAGCCAACCCCACATTCCTGGTCTCGTTTGATGGTTTTCCCTGCCAGAAGAACATAAAGTTCCTCTCCTTGACAGATCCAGAGTCAGGTAGCCTTGTCTCTTGGAGAGCAACAATGTCCATCTGCAGTCTGCACAGTTCCCTGTCAATGACAGCTGTTTTTCGTATAGTGTCCATTTCTTCGAGATAGTCTGAACAGCCAGGATTCATTGTCCTAACATTCCATGTGCCCAACTTTAGGTTCGAGATTTTTTATGTTTTTTGCATGTTGCGGAGTCAATGATTCGTTTGCTGGTTTCCATCCTGATCCGCCTACACCCAGGTAGCTGCTGCTTCCTGTGTTGTTCCCCCACTATTTGCTGCAAATGGTCCTCTCCAGGGCACAAGGCCTGGGTAATTCAATATGGAGATTAGGCTGTTACCCAGGCAGTGAAACCCCCCTCTCCACGTAGCTGGAGTGGTCCAATGGAACGGCAAAGCCGATACGATTAGTATCGTATAGTACAGTGGTACCTTGTATAAAGGAAATAATTCGTTCCAAATGAAATTATGTTAAGCAAATTTTCCTTTATACAAATTTCCCATAGGAATGCATTGAAAACAGAGTAATCCCTAATCACAGTCATTTTTATGTTGTATGGATTTGCCCCATAGACGATTCTGTTAAGCAAATTTCCCCTATCTCCGGAATTTTTTTATGTTGTACAGAAGTTATGTTATACAAACTGCTTGTTATACATGGGTCCACTGTATGTAATACTGTACATGTGGGGGTTCCCAACCTTTGGTGGCCTCTGGTTCTGTTTGAAATTGCTTGCCATAGAATTGTACCGAATGGAAAAAAAATTCTTTCACTGCAGCTGTTAACAAAATGCCAATTTCACAGAAAGGCAAACTGATTATAACTGAAAAAAGAGTCCATTGTTCAAAATGCAGAGTATATGACAGTGGTGGGGCTGAGCTGCAAACCACAAATCTTTTTTTGTACTAACAGTTTTAAAAATTCCTTTAGGATCACTCAAACTGCATTGGGGTGTGGGTACATTAGTGGCAAGGATTGAGCTAGCGTGGGCTACTTAGGAACAGTCGGGATTGGTGAGCAATGCGATAAACCACAGCAAGTCACATGGAAATCACTCCTGGTAATAAGAACATAAGAACATAAGAAGAGTCATGCTGGATCAGGCCAAAGGCCCTTCTAGTCCAGCTTCCTGTATCTCACAGTGGCCCCACCAAATGCATCTGGGAGCGCACAAGACTTAGATGTCTGTCTCCTGATACCGCTCCCTTGCATCTGGCCCTTGAAGCTTGGAGATTACACATCTTAATCATGGCTTGTAACCTGTGATGGACTTTTCCTCCAAGAATATGTCCAATCCCCTTCTGAAGGCATCCAGGCCACATGCCATCACCACAACCTGTGGCAGGGCATTCCACAGACTAACAACATGCTGGGTAAAAAAATATTTTCTTTTGCCTGTTCTCACTCAATTTGAGTGGATGTCCCCTAGTTCTGGTATTTTGTGAGAGGGAGAAGAGTGTCTTCTATCCACTTTACTCATACCCTGCATTATTTTGTATGTCTCAATAATATCCCCCCTCAGGCGCTTTTTTTTAGTGAAGTGGCTTTAAAAAGTGAGCCACTGCAGGATATTAACAAATTAATCACTTCTTCTGCTTCTTGATAGAGGGGCAAGGGAAGGGTGGGGGGAATAAGACTTTATATGGACTACCATTGATTCGCTGCATCAGTTGTAAAAAACAATTTAAAATATTTTCTTTGACTTCTCTTACAGCTCTGGTTGAGGAACTACTACAGCCAAAACCACCTAAGGTAAAGCAAATAAATAAAAAAACCCTAATGCAGCACATCAGTGATAGTCCATTATGCAGTAAAAAAAAGGAAGAAATTTCACTTCCCTTATTAAGAAAATGATTAATTTGCCATTATCCTGAAAGTGTTTGCTTATTATGCCACTTCCTCATTCCATTCCATGTGGTCACACTCGCCTCCCATCTTCCTAAATTTATATGTGTGGCAGCTGAATCTCTCATTCATTTGGTTTATCCTTACCCCCAAGTGTTTGAGCTCATTTTGATGCCAAGCACTGGTTTTGAACTGCTTGACAGCATGCCTCCTTTGGAGGGGCTGCAAAGCATTTAGAGGAATAAGGATGACAGGGTGGCAGAGACAGTTCTTTGCTTTGTAGTACTGCATATCTCTCTCCTTTGGGGTGCCAGTGGGGAGATATTTATTATTTGCATTGATGCAAAGGTACTCATGAATACTGCATGGCGTACCTGGTAACTAGCAGATTTGTAGAGCCTTGATCACTGTACTTGGAATAGACTTTCCCAGGAGCTACTGTAGCTGATGAACCAGCTCTACCTGGTACCCAGACAGGATTTCTTTGGCACCTAGCAGCAAATCTGGATCAGGGAGATCTGTCCCAACACCTGCAATTTGAATTGTGGACTTGTTTTAAAACATTGCTATGGAGGAATAAAATAATTTAGATAATGCCTGCAGAGGTTTGCAGATGTTTTGCCATATATGGATGGGAACTGGGTTGGTGCTAGAAATGTCATGTTTGAAAAGGGCTTGTAGTTGCCTAGTGTTCTAGAGACAGGCTGATTTGATGTTTGTGTCTTTAGTTGAGTATGCTTTTACTTTTTTACTGTAAACCTCTCCAGGAAACTGTTGTTTTGGGGCTGGTATATAAATCCTATCCCACAAATAAAGAACACTGTGATTGTGTTTAGCAAGAAACCCAAGAAGCCAAAAAAAAGTGTCAGAGAGCTGTTCAGATAAATCCATGTTGCCAACGGCTGTGGGAAGAAGCAGAATTACAGTTGCCTCATAACAGAAGAAAAACGTCTCTCAGAACATATTAGACAGCAGTTTGTCTTCTCACGAAATAAAGTGGTTAGCACTTCCTTTGCTTGACTCCTGAAAGTGAAATATTCATATTCTGTGCTCTGTGATGCAAACTGCAGAAGTGTGACATGGAAATAACATTAAGGCTGAAATATTGTTACCGTCTCACCAATTTCAGGCATGGGGAAAACTAGAATATGTTTGCTGCACCTTTTCAGATTTCATGTTAAAGGAGTTGTTTACTTTGCCTCAGTGCCAATATGGATTGGACATGCTTAAACACACGCATGACTCACCATACGTACGATTAGAGGATTCTGGAATTAATGCCAACACGTTTTGAATAGTCAGTGCTTCTAGGATGAACACTGTGTTGGCTGACAGGGTGACAACTTTTAACACAACAGGCAATAACAACAAGGTGCACTGTCAGAAACCTTCAGTTATGCTTCTGGAGCAGGTATGAATGAAAAGAAGGTGAAAATGTACAACTGTAACATGTCAACATTTTAAAAAGAAAAAGTACTGTACTCTTAAGAATTGAAAATCCAGATAAAACTGTTTTCCATTTAGCTTTATTTTTTTTAAAAGTGGTGCAGCACATATGCTCTGCTCTAATACACTTTTAAAAATTCACTTCCTTTGCCCCTTCACAGAGCTGAGGAGGTGTTTAATTTGTTCATATCCTAAAATAGCTGTCCTCTTAAGCCATTCCACAGTACAGTGATACCTTGTATAAAGGAATTAATTCGTTCCAAATGAAATTATGTTAAGCAAATTTCCTTTGTACAAATTTCCCATAGGAATCCTTTGAAAACAGAGAAATCCCTAATCGCGACAATGTTTATGATGTATGGATTCGCCGCATAGGCAATTCTGTTAAGCAATTTCCCCCTATCTCCGGAATTGTTTATGCTGTACAGATTTAATGTTATACAAAACCATTTGTAATACGAGGGTCCACTGTATTGGCAATGGACAGGAAGACTGGCTTTTGGTTTGTTTCCATTGGTGGGGTGAACCAGAATTCAACCAAAAGGAGTTGAATGTACCTACACCAAAAAGTAGAAACCCCTGAAAGGGGCCAGGAATGTACAGGCAGGACCTCTTTGAGGGAGTGGCCTGGTTTGCACTAGCAAAAATGTCATCTGCTTATTATCTTTAGGATAAAGCTAACCATCCCTGCAGTGGACCACACAGTGGGCCAAATGCCCTGTTTAGGTAGCAGCTTCCTCTTGAGTAGTGCATCTTCCTCAGAATGAGGTACAGTACTATGGGTGAGATGCCCAAGGAGTAAGATCACCTCATTCATAATGCTGGACAAATTCTTATTCATTGTTGTTGTTGTTGTTGCTGCTGTTGCTGCTGCTACTGCTGTTGTTATTTGTTTGTTTGTTTAAATAAGAGTGAGCAGCTGCTCCAGAGATCCTGTAAATCTTAATGTCTTGCTTTCAGACATTCTCACAGTGAGGTACTGTTTGGTGGAGTGGGAGCCAACCGGTATATGGGCAACCCTCTGGGTATGGTGCTCCTTTCACTGCCTCAAGGTGAGTGGAGATCCTGGCACCCGCACTTTAAACTGTCTTTAGAAACAGCTATAAACATTTACAGTCATTAACTAGACCCCAAAACAGCTTCTCAGGAGTATTTTGAATTTTCTGAACGTTTTGAAGAGTATTCAATGGCAACCCCGTACATAATGCACGACTGTAAATAATAATAAGTATTACTTGAGAATGAGGAATTGTGGCCAGACTATTTCTGTCCCAAAATAGCCATGTGGCCTCCAGAGGTAACGCAAAAATAAGGAATGGAGCCTCAGCTAGAACAGGTTGAACACTGTTACTTTGAATAGGTTACCCACAGAACCACCATATTTTTGGGGACTGAGCTTCAGTTTATTGGTTCACATATTGCTTATGTTACTTGTCTGGCTACCTCTTATCTTGATCCTGTACCTCATAGCTGCATAACTGTCAGATGCATTTTACAAATAAATCTATTTATTTGTAGTGTCTCTATGTCAGTCATGCACCACAAGGCAAAGTGTGCATGAAAACTCGTGGCAGAAAATATATAAATGTCAAAAAAGCGGCTGATAACAAAACTGAAGCTTAAAGAAATTTGATCTATCACGGTTCCACCTGCTAGTGGTGTGCAAACTGTGGCATCTTCTGCTAGTAAATTATATTGCTTAATCCGTTCCCAATTTTGATCTTCAGATTTTCTTGGACTATAACTCCCAGAAATCCTGGCCAGCACAACTAGCTAGGGACGAAGACTTCTGGGAGTTTTAGTCCAAGAACGTCCGGGGATCAAAGGTTGGTCATAAAAGGCTTAATCTAATTTTGTGAGGAAATTCCCAGTTCCTTAGATGGTATTTGAACCTGTATATGCATGATGAACCTTGGTGAAAATAATCACAGCATTTCTAACAACGATTGAATGAGATAGTATTTAAGATGGAGAGAGCAATGCAATAGATTACTTAAATTACTTACTGTACATCATGTTAGCAGCATGGATTCTTACATAGCTCCTTTGCTGACAGTTTCTTCTGTTCCTTACATCTGCTACCCACAAACCCATGTCTTGATCCTCCTCCCTCCCACAAAACCTTTCATTGCTGTAGTAGCAGCTGTTGTTGTCAAGCTGGCCATTCTGTTGCTAGGATTTGCAATGATGGTGCATTTGCCAGACCATGACTGTGTCAAAGGAACAGTAATAAGATTAATTGCCCTTGCCCTTGCACCCTCATCCACACGTAATATTTCCCATTTTCTGAATCAACAAGAATTTATTATTTCTGAATAAACAAGAAAAATGTCAAAAACAACAACAACAAAAATACATTTCCTGGAAACACTGAGTACTCTGTTGGGGAAGTTACAGTGTGTTCAGCAGACAAAGTATCTTGTTGTGCTATAGGGCTACCTCGGGTAACCTCCTTTCTAACCCAGGGGAAAGGGGCTGTGCCTGTCCACAGAGAACTGAAAACTGAAGATGCAATGAATACAGAGGAACTAAGCACTATTCTGTAATAGCTGCTTATGAAACATAACTCTTTGCCCCTCCGCATGTGCCTTGTTCCCATAGAAAGAAACTATCTGAAGGCACATGATATCTATTGCAATCATGCAAATAGATTGTCTGAACCAGGGCTAGCCTGTTATTAGGCATAGTGAGGCATCCTACTCAGGCTGGAGCTTCAGGTCTCAAGAAAGGATGACCAATCATTATTTAATACATTGTAAAATAAGAGACATAATACCAATGCAGGAGTCAGTGATATCTTTATAGACCCCTAAAGAATCACATACAGTAGTTGCTAGCTTTCATGGATCAGGATAGCCACTGCATCAGGCTTGCACCAGTGTCTGGTAATTACTGCAAAAAAAAAAAAACTTGCTTTAATGAAATGTTTATGGTCAATGTTCCCCCATCACCACCACCAGCTGTAAGCTAGGAAAGTTGCAGGCTGCATTGAAATCCTGGCTTTACAACTGAAGAATCTGTGGGCACATTATCACACCCAATTCTAAAAGAAAAGAGTGCAAACCTTCCTGTTGGGCCTTCCTTTGAAACTACATGTTTTTATCTGGCTGAAGAACAGGGTGGCATGATAAAACCCCCAAATCCTCCACTTGGGAATAAAGAATTAATTAAATGTGACAAACACCTGCACCAAAGCCATCTTCCATTAACTTTTGGAGCTCTTAAGTTTTTTGCACTTCTGAACAGACACTGGGGCAAGCCTGGCGAAGAACACATTCCAATCCATGAAAGCTAGCAAATTATTATTTATTTAGTAGTCTATAGAGACCACCTTACCATGTACTCCTGCATATCAGGATTTTGTGCATATCAGAGCAAAAAGAACGGGGAGAGAAGCTTGTGGGGTGTTTTGCCTACGTGCCAAAACAAATGGATTGGCCTGTGGTAACATATGCCTTCACATTGGGAGAGAGGCATTCACCGCTCTGCTTCAGGCAACAATAACAACAATTTAATGCAATGAAAGCCTGCAGTCATGTACATGCTCACTTCACTCGGCCCTCCACTGAACAATACGGGCCTTACTTCGGAGGTTATAAATTTTAAACTGGGTAGCAAAGTGGATGAGCTGCCTAGATGCCCTAAGCACATCCGATCTCGGAAGCTAAGCAGGGTCGGCCCTCGTTAGTACTTGGATGGGAGACCACCAGGGAATACCAGCGGCTGTGGGCGCCTTGAGTAGGAACTGGCAAACCACTCCAGTATTTCTGCCAAGAAAATTCCATGTACATGGAGTCACGAAGAGTCGGTCACGACTGTAACGACACAACACAGCAAAGTGGATAGAGCAGCAGGACTAGGTAGTACCGTAATGGATTGAAGAGACCTAGGTTCTAATCTTCATTCTGCAATGGAAATTAACGGGGGGAGGGGGAGGGGAATTGGTAAAACAATTAATTATTTAAATATTTCATCTCCTTGGTAGTGCCGGTGCTACAGTATTATAATTCTAATTATAAATAATTATTTAGTTCCGATGTGACGGAACACAACATATACGGAAGTCCTTCTTTCCGTTGCCTTTTAAAGCGGCCCCACTTATTCTTGAGTTGCCCTTTTAAGAGGCCGGTTTAGGACAGATCGAAGGGGGTCCCCTCGCGCAAACCTATTACTGACTCGTTTACGATCCCAAGTGCCAAGGACGCTCAAGACTCGGGCCCGGGTGAGTGTCAAAGAAGTAATCGGCAAACTTCTATCACAGCGGATTATCCTGTCCTGCTGACGCGAGGGGGATAAGCAATACTGTACACTATAGTAACTTGTAGGCAAGGCAGGGGTGCCAAACTTTCCCACCCACCCCCACCCCGACCCCCCGGCCAAAAAGCAGGGCACCAGGTGGCGAGAACGGCATTCCCCCACCTAGGTGAGTGATGGATGGAAATTCCACCGGTGCAGCCTTTTTCTCGGCCATGAGCCTGCCCAGGTCGGGGAAACATCTCGGGCTGAACTTCTCTCCCCTTGGGCAGTCATTAAAGTTTAAGAGCCACGGGGCCGGGGGGAGGGAGGAGGAGGAGGTGGGTTTGGCTGCCCCTTCCCCCTCCCCCCACTTTGCGAGGTCCGGGGGTCACCCCAAGTTTCCTCCTGCGAGCGGCGTGAGCGGGTCCGTGGGCGCTGCAGCCGCGAGGAGGGCAAACCAGTGGCAATCCAAATATGTTTGCTGCGTTAAAAGGCCAAGCCGAACGTTGCCACGCTGTTGCTACTGCGTCCGTGTCGTGTTTTCCTGCATAAGGGCAACCTGGAAAGTGAATTACAGTACTATATTAAGTAAGGGTTGGGTGAGACTTCCCTGGTGCTTCCATTCTGGAATTCTGCTTTAAACTATTAATAGCGGGGAAAGAGAGTGCCCAGAAGGGATGAAAGCAGGTAGAAAAGTTACTTGCTGCGATTGCATCTCCCAGAATGTTTCGGAAATTATCTTGCTGGTTTGGGGGGGGGGGGATTTTGGGACTTGTAGTCCAAAAGCCCCGTTGCCTCAGAAACTGTTGACCCGTCCCTTGGCCCTGTTCACCCGCGTCTGGAGATGCACAATGGCGTGAATAGCAGAACAGGCAACATCACACCTGCTTAAGATCCCGTAGGTCCCCTGAAGGTCGGTGGAAGGTTTTCCCTAGAACAAAACTTTGTAGTGTTCTGGGAGGTACAGTGTTCTTCTGTATGCCTGTGCGGCCACAGGAGCCTAATGGCACAGTGGCTAAACTGTTGTACTGCAGCCAAAACTGTTCACAACCTGGGGTTCAGTTCCAGGTAGCCAGCTCAAGATTCACTCAGCCTTCCATCCTTCTGAGGTCTGTAAAATGATTACCTAGCTTGCTGAGGGTGGGTTGTCAAAGTGTAGCCTGCATAATTACTTATAAACTGCCCAGAAAGTGCAGCAAGCTCTGTGGGACAGTATATAAGCAGCACACTTTGCTTTTTTTTTTTTTTGCTTTGCTGCCCTGCTCACTTCCACAGCTTCTCTAATTAATTCAGAATGGAGTGACATTCTCAAGAAAGTCGGTTGTGAAGTCTGAAGAAGCCTGTCCTGCTGGACTTTTGTTGAAAGCAAGCCAACACCCTGAGACTTCAGGTGGCAGGTTGAGACCTGACAACCCTATTCTGCATATGGTTAGGGAACATGGACAGGATTTTCTGCAATGAAATGCATGCTGCAGCACAACCCATGTGCTTTGGACTCCCCACTCCCCCCCATGTCAAGAAAAGGCAGTCATTTATTTATGTATTTGCTTTATTTGTTTATATTAATATTTTTATCCCACCTTTTTCCTTAGAAAGGACCTGACACTAAACGACAGTATTTAAAGTTGAGAGAGACTGGTAAACCATTTGTTTGTACTCTACACCTACAAAAATGTGGCTCCTTATGAACTGGCACTTGCTTAGTGGTTAGATCATGTGTCTGTATGTTTTATAGACCAATTCACTTCCAGGCATGATATAAGCTTCTGCTATTGGATTTTAAAACCTTAAACTGGGATGGGCAACTCATTGTCTTCCTGATAACTTTGGATTCTTAACTTCTCTCCTTATTAACTTTGCCTGCTTGAGTAGATGTTAGTTGTACGGTTGGGTTGGTTCTATGATGGTATGATTTCTTACATTATTTACTGTATTTATTTTATTGGATTTTCATTCCACCCATCTGGCAGCGAGGCCACATTATTTTAGTTTTATCTGTTTTCATTCTTTCAGTGTCTGCAAGCCACCGTGAGTGCCATACCTTTGTGGAAAAGGTGTATGTAAAATTGATAAATAGGTGTGGTGGCTCAGCAGACTAAGGCACCGAAACTGTCAGCTGCAAGTCAGCAGCTCAGCGGTTCGAATCCCGAGTGCCACACAGATCCCACTGTTCAGTTGCTGCCAACCTAGCAGTTCGGAAGCTTGTAAAATGCAAGTAGATAAATAGGTACCGCTGTAAAAAGCGGGAAGGTAAAACAGTGTTTCTTTGCAGTCATGCTGGCCATGTGTCCACAGACTTGCAGAACACTGGCTCTTTGGCTTGAAAAAAGAGATGAGCACCGCCCCTAGAGTCAGACATGACCAGCATGCATGTGCAGGAGGAAAACTTTATGTTTACCTTTTTAATAATGATAATATTCTAGCTGTATTAGGCAGGCTGCAGTGGTCCATGAGAGCAGCCAGAGGTGATAAAGGGGCAGGAGCTTGCCTGTGTTTTCTTTCCGTTCAACTCCTAGCCTCATTGCATTCAGAAGGAATGTGTGAGAAAAGAGAGGTGGGGATGGAGAAAAGAGAAGCAGCAACAGGCTAGGGCACTGGTAGGGCTTCTCAGTGTTTCTTTTTTGTTTGGGGACCTCTGTTCGAGCTGAGGGTCTTGAGGTCCCATTGTTACAGGTCTTCAAGTAAGCGTTAAATATTGAGATTAAGACTCTACTGCAGCTGTTGTGTGTTTTATGCATGTCAGTTTTAAAGTGTAAATTCTAATTTTGTAATTGTTTCTGCTGTTTTATTATGTGATATGACCCCTTGGCAGAATTTACCACCAAAGATAGGCTGTGAATTTCCCAAACAAACAACAAACACCTTTTCTGTTATGTTCATGTCCATCTTACGCACCTACAAGTCTGATTTGGGATGCAATGAATTATCTTGTTCAGATCTATTCTGAAATCAGTGTACACGTGCATTCAATTCAGCAAAATGTCAGCGTAAACAAATATACTGTATATACAAGTGTATGAAGCAAATACGGAATGTTCCAGAGTGATAATTCAGATTATCATGGTAATCTATCATAATGTGTTCAGTATCGTGATCAATTTATCCTATCCATTTCTTATTATTGCAGCTGTAATTTAGGTTATTTACTTGGTGTAATAATGGCTAGCATGTGTATGGCGTCGTTATAACTTTGGCATCTTATCGATGCAAAAATAGAAATTTTATAATTTGAAGGTGAATGCCTGTTCCTTACGTAACAACATATTGCTTTCAGAGCTTGGATGTTCGAAATACTTCATTGCTAACGTGCTAGAGGGTGGCTTTGCTAGAGGTGACTGCAATACTAGATGTTGGCATTGTAAACATTTGCAAGGAGGTTCATGTTGTGCAGCCGTACAGTTATATCAAATGTATCTCTCCTGAAAACTGAACAGCTGGCTGGCTGGCTCAGTGAAAAGGAGTCTCTGTCTGCAGAGCCCGTTGGGCCTCCAGGAAGAGTGTGTCAGCCTAGGTGGCCTTGGACAGGTACACTGTTGTAGAGTGCCTCTAGAGCAGTGGTGGTGAACTTTCAGAACTCTAGGTATTTTGGACCACAACTCCCACCATCCTTTGTCATTGGCAATACAGGCTTGGGATTCTGGGGGTTGTGGTCCAAAACATCTGCAGCGCCGAAGGTTCGCTACACTGCTTCTACAGAAAGGGAATGTTAAACCACTCGTCTATACGTGCTACCTCCAAAACCTTAGAAAGGGCCTCCTGAAGTCAGAATTGCCTTGACAGCTTGTGATTATCGATTGACTAAAAACTGAAGATCTGGGCCAATAATTCTCAACCTTTTGGTTCGGTTGATTGGTTGGTTTTTGTTTGTTTGTTTGCCATGGCCATAAACACAATCTGAAAGAAATATCGACCAAACGAGGATTGTATAAATCACATAACAAACCTCATAGAGCTGCTTCCAGTCTGTGGCCTGATTCAGATCTGGCAGGGCCCCCAGGGGGTCATGTGTCTTCTGTTGAGAATGGCAGACCTAGACCACGGTCTTCTATAGATATAAAACCCAAAATGTCAGAAAGTTTGATGGAACTAGGTTTTATCTGCAACAAAGTTTCTCTAAACCAAAAATGTCCAGTGCTGTACACCAAAAACGGATTGGTTTGCTAATTATACAGTGAGTTCAATGAGATTATTCTTGATCATAAGAGTTTATATGAGAGATGCACCAATTTTATTTCTTCTCAAGGCCAATTTCATTAAAAGGGTTCGCTCTCGGAGGATGGTTTAGGTTCTGTGGAATTTTTGCTTGAAGGTCTTGCACCAGCTAGCATGGCCACCACAAAACCGATAGCAGAAATCTTTGTGTTGTGGACAGCCTTCTCCAGTGTAGTAGTTCATCTGGAGCATAGTAAGTTGATCAAGGCTGAAGCACTGGCTGATGACAGTTAAAATCAGGCTGTGTAATGGACACTTTTCAAGACAGAGGCAATTGAGTCTTTGCTTCCCACTCCTTGCCAGAAGATTTCTGGCCGAAGTGCTGCTACTTAGATTGCAGTTATTTTTAGCAAGAGATTTTTAATCCACCTGGTTCTGACATATTTTAGCACTTGTAGCTCTTATCCTCCCCCCCTCTTCCACGCTCTGTGCTTTGCCAATCTGTTCTTCACCTTCTGTGTGACTGCTAACTTGTTTGTGATCAAATACTAAATGCAAATACTAGGCTGTGCGAGAAAGAGGAAAAGAAAAAGGTGATTTGCTGGATTTGTTACATGAAATTTCTGTTTTTTTTATAGAACTACATGTCGTTTCGTACTTGTCACCTTTCAGTGTGTTTCAGTTTTCAGACCATTATAAACAATGAATGTTTTTCCGCTTGGACTTTTTCTATTGAGAGCCTCTTATTGCATCTAATTCTTTACTCCCCTAAAACAGAGGGCTTGCAGCCTTGCTCATGTTGAATATTTTCTGCTTTACAGGAAAATTAATTTCTACCAGAGCAGGATTTCAGCTGGAGGCCTGATGATTATACAAAGAGTGGTGCTGAATTCACGCCCTGGTATGTTTCTACTTGTCAGAGAACAGCAGTGAGTTGGGTGTTTTTGCGTAATGGATGAGAACGGGGAAAAACCCCACAAAAATGCCAGATTCCTGCAGAGATCCTCCCAACAGTAATGCTAAAAGATTTGCAGCGAAACCTTTTATGTGGCTGTTTAGCATCATGTATAAAATCGATACTCTCTTATCCCAGATGCATTGGTGAGATTTTAGGCCTGTTTCTATAAGAGTAAAAATATGTAAGCAACAATAGTTGTAGTTACAGTGGTATAACCTGTGATGCATAATGTAAGAATACTGTCGAAAGGAAGGGAGTAGGTTCTAAGGCATGTGATCTGAAGTTCAGTTTGTAATTCACAGTACAGTAATGACTATATGTTATTTATTTAATTATTTATTGCATTTATCTACTGCCGATGTAGTGGCGAGTCACTATTCTGGGCAGTTTACAAAATATAAAAGCATTAAGAATTAGTTCTTTATGTTGAAGTAGGAACTCTGAGGTGACTGTGTCCTTCCCTCAAGCCGGCTGTTAATTTATTTTTCCTAACACATTTACAAAGGAGCTGGACAGCTGTGCTCTTAAGCTGATAGTTCTATTTTCCCAAATGTCTACATTTGTTTTGTATGTATGTATGTATGTATGTATGTATGTATTTTGCTCTTTCTCCCCCTGGTCTCCCAAAAGTAATTTATCATGTTGATGGCATTGCATGATAACTTTGAAGAATTATCACGGCCAAATCCTAATTCTGTTTCCTTGCACTTTCATTTAAACATTGTTTGAAAAGCAGAACATTTAGATATGTTTGTGAGACCTGGCACCAGCATAGCTGGATAAATGCAAATTCCAATTTTGCCTGTAAACCAGAGCCTGGGAGGGAGGGTTGATACCAACACACCTTTACTGCATTTTTAAAAATCCACAAGACCTCAACATTGGGAGGAGGTGTGAAGGTTGAGTGATTCTAGATGCCATGCTTCTCTCCTCAAGTACCTTGGGGGCCAGCGACATTTCGGAAGAACAAAGATGGCAGAGATATATGCATATATTTGAGTGGATAGCTACAGGCCACTGAACAATTTCTGGATCTCAGAGGTTTTAAAAATTAAAACGGAGCTTTTAATATGAGGAGTGTAAATATTCCTTTGTTGTATCTTGAACCTGTACTGAAGAATGCAAGCAGGCTGTCAACCCTGTTTCAGAGTGTGTAAATGGGACATAGTTTGTGTCGGTATCAGAGAGGGAAATGACTCAAGCAAGCAAAAGATTGAAAAGAGAAACTGCAATTCAGGGCTAGCAACAGGATGGGTGCGGATGGTGCTGAGATCAAGGTGCAGGCTAGGGAGTGGGAGGAGCAAGGGAAAGAAGCATAAAGAGGAGCTGAATAGGAGTGGGATGGGATCGGATCCAGGACAAATAACTTCCTCAAAGATTATGGTGAAGAAACTCTTGCACTTTTGCAAGACTTCAGCTGCTGTTCTGGTTTGAGTCATCTGAGCTCTAGTGTTAGTGGATGGAAAATCTTGCTTCACCTCCTGTCACCTTGGGCAGGCAAACCATGCTGCAGTTGAACCTGCAGTCTTATTCACTCTAGGTGTCAATGGCATGCCAGTTGCTGAAAACTTCCGTATGGAGGAAGCTACCCTCCCGGATGAACTTGCTGAGGGTCAAGTCAGAGTTCGTACACTGTATCTCTCTGTGGACCCCTATATGGTAAGTGTGACAAGCTTGCAACAAACATCTGCAGAGCATTTGAAGAAGAGTTGGCCAGCAGTAGCTCTTAGTGCAGTGTTGGCGAATCTATGGCAGAGGTGCCAAAGGTGGCACCTGGAGCCCTTTCTGTGGGCACCCTACATCACCCCTTCACAGCCACCTGTATTCAGGTTAAATTGTTGTATTGGCACTTTGCGAAAAAATAGTGGGTTTTGAATTGCCCTTTGGGCACTTGGCCTCTAAAAGGTTTGCCATTGCTGTCTTAGTGTGAACTTAACCAAGTCCACATCAGTCAGCTACTGTAATTGACTCAGAGCTTTGGCCAATTCCTGAGGCAGTTGTTTTTAACAATGACAAATGAATGTTTGACCTTGGTGGTGGCTGCTGGTGAAGACCCAAGGCCCTGCAATCTGGAGATCTCAGCAGTTACTTCTGAATTTGAACAGCTCTATGAGACCCCCTCTCTCTCTGTACAGTAAGGTTGCACACTTTTTATACCATGGTTGTGTGCAATACAACTGTTGGTGTTGGACATTTGATGACAGCCATATAGTTAGGAAACAGGCTCATTATTTTAAGCATACCATGCACACAATCTTGACTTTTCAATCATAATATTTAAGTATATTTTCCTCTGCGATAACTGACAGATGGTTCTGACTTCATTCATCACTTCAGTTTCTTTTGGGTTACACTGTCAGGATACAATGAAGGTTTTAAATGACTGGTTTACCCCAGAATTTACTTTGTGATCCAAAACAAGAAAAATGACATATTCTAGAGGGGCAACTTGACAAGGTTAGTTAAGCGGATGAATGCCTGTGACAAGTTTTAAAAAGTTATGACAGGAACAGGGGTGTTTTGAATGCTGTAATAAAATATATATGGGCAACAATGTACATGCACAATGCTGTTGATAAAGAATAATTGAATTTTGTGAGAAGGAATGAATGATAAACATTTCTGAAAGTGAGAACTGCCATTGGCAAATATTTTGAATAACCATACATTGTTCCTCTTTCGCACTACAAAATTATGTTTTTCAGAGGTGTCGTATGAATGAAAATACAGGTTCTGACTACCTGTCAGCTTGGAAGTTGTCAGAAGTCACTGATGGTGGAGGTGTTGGTTCTGTGGAGGAAAGCAAAGATGTGCGTTTTGTGCCAGGAGATTTTGTAACGTCCTTCAATTGGCCCTGGCAGACAAAAGCTATTTTGGATGCAAGGCAACTAGAGAAGGTAGCATTGTTTTATATGAATTGAAAACCTCTATTAATTGTACCATGCTATACCAGTAAGAGGAAATGCAGGTGGTTTATAATAAGGTGGGAAGCTGTTTTATTCCAGGTCAGACCATTATTCCATCTAAGTTGGCATTGCACATGCCAGGGGTGGGTCACTGTAGCCCCTCAGGTGATAAGCTCTGATAAGCTCCATTATGCCTAGCTGGGAGCTGCAAGCTAACATTGTCTAGAGGATTGCGTGTTCACTATCATTTACCTCAGAAATAGCTGCAAACCATTTCCTCTCCACATTGAGGTGGTAACTCTCCCAGCCAGCGAATCTGCAATGTCATGTAAAGGCAGGAGGTTGTTCATTATTAATGTATTGTTATATTTTTATAGTTAGGGGTGGGGAGGAGGTGTAAATGTAATTTTCTCCCTCAGGTGCTAAAGTCACTGTGGTAGGCTTGAAACCTCATGGTGAAATAAATGTGTTCGTTCTGAATGAGTTTTGCTTTGTTTTGCTGCGTATTTTGCCCCTTTCATTGGCAGGCAGGCAGAACATTGTTTCCTTCTCTGCCTCAACTGCCAATATGTTTTGAACGTACCCTATTTCTGATAATAAATATGAATAAATTAGAAGGGAATAAGTAATGTAGGCTTTCAAAAAATGAGAAATTGGAGCCTTTAGAGATGATGTAGTGGGAACAAGGGGAGGCCAAAGCTAGAGACTGTTTAGTAGAAATTAAACTTTCTGCAGTGCATAAATCTGCTTGATGTTATTGAGCAGGCAAAGAATCTGAGGACATCCTGCCTAGGATGGCACAAAAGTTGGCCAAATTTACCTTTTTTTAAAAGATTAGAATTTCCCAGTCACTATAGCCAGTAGCCATTTTGACTGGAGCTTTACTAGAAACTGTCATCTAAAAAAGGACCTTGTACAAAAATGCAGTGTAATGGTGTTTGCTGGGAAAATGTCCCACTGCCTTTTTGGTACACTTTGCACCTGTCTTCTCCAGGTTGATCCACAGCTTGTCGATGGACATCTTTCCTACTTCCTGGGTGCAGCTGGCTTGACTGGGCTGACCGCTCTGCTAGGAATATGGGAGAAAGGACATGTGCGTCCGGGTGCTAACCAGACCCTGGTTGTCAGCGGAGCTGCTGGTGCCTGTGGCTCTCTGGCAGGGCAGGTGAGCAGCACTAACGCTGGCTAGCCTTTGCATTTTGGGCTTGCCTTTTGACCAGAACCATTTTAGTTCTTGAAGGTAAAATGAATTGCTGACTCTCTATCTGAGATCTGGGATTCTTGTGACTTTGATAGTCACTTGAACCCAACTGCTTTCTATACCACTGAGGTGAGATGCTCTAGACCAGGGCTGTTCAACTTTGAACAGGCCAAGGTCTACTTTTTCTGGCTCAAAGTGCCTGAGGGCTACTACACTAAAACCTCTACTTACAAATTTTATCCGTTCCAAGCACGTGCTCATAAGTATGAACTTTTGTAAGTAGAGCAGCGGTTTCCCATAGGAATGCATTGAAAACCAATTAATCTGTTCTGGAGGGAACAGATTTCAATGCGCCATGGCCCTTGAACTGCCCTGCTCGGCTGAAAGAGTGGGCTGGCAGACCCAGAACTTTGCTGGACAGTGGTGGTCCTTGGGATGGGGGAGGGAGGGCTTGAGAACTTGTCCCCTCACTTTTTTTATTGATGGACGGCGGGCTACTTTTGAACCCTTCATGGGCTACCAGTAGCCCGCGGTCTACCTGTTGGGCAGGCCTGCTCTAGACTGTGTTGAAGGAATCTCCACCAGAGCGGCTTTCTGTGCCAAGGTCTTCCCCTGAGCAAGGGAGGCCTTGCTAATGCAGGAAAGGGTTGCAACAGGAATTCTTCCTTATTGGTCCCAGACTTCTCCCGTTTCCCCAATGGTGAAAGACACAGTAGCACCACTCTTGTAATCCATAAAAGCCCTTAATGACTTGGGCCCAAGCTTTCTCAAGGACTGCACCTTGCTTTATGAGCCTGCATGAGTGTTCAGGTCATCAGGAGAGGCCTTCCTCTCCATTCCACCACCTTCAGAACTGTGTTTGATGGGTCTATGGGAGAGGGCCTTCTCTGTTGCTGCTCCCAGGTTTTGGAACTCCCACACAAGACACCAGGCTGGCCCCATAGTTGCTGTCCTTCTGCAGGTAGGCAAAGGCTTTTCTCTTCAGGCAGGCTTTCCCTGAATGACTTGCTACCAGAGTGGGGTTAGATAGGATTTGGCTCACCAGGATTGAGGATGATGTCCGGTTGATCAAGGAGTGCTGTGGCAGGTGTATATGGCCCATCAGTCACCCTGCTTGATCTCCCTCTTGGAAGGAGATCTCAAGGTGCTACGTTCAGTGAGGGGGTTCCATGGACCCTCCACAGAACCATAAGAAGCACCCTGTCCTTGTTCTCATACTCAGTGTTGATGCTCCTGTCTCCCTCTCTCTACCCCATAAGATGGTTTGGGTGCAGGCTTATGTCTCGTTGATCTCTCAGCTTCCTCCTAGAGAGACCCCTGAGCTGCACTAACTCTCCAGTCCATGGTCTCCTTTTATGATCCACTCCTCAAGACAACACTTGCCACCCATCCTAAGCATGAATCTTTTTCTTGACTTTCCACGCTCCTCCCCCGATCTCTCCTTTGATTGCCTTTTCCCCTCCTTTTAAATATTTCTTTTTCCCTGGTTCAGGTCCCCATCTCTTTCCAGTTTTCAGGCTTTCCCGGCATCTCTGGTCTTTCTGGGGAACAATATCTAAATGGCTTCTCTCCCATCTCTACAGGGGAGCTGGAGGTTATTTTCTCCAGTGGTTCTGTGGCACACTGACAGGGGTGCTAATGTCCCTGTCTCCTTTCTTACATAAGAGCTGATGCAAACATTTGTGGTTGCTAGGACTGTGTTGTTCCACAGATGGGTGCATATGCACACGTGAAGCCTGCCCTTCATCTCCTCTTTAGCTTAGAATTGGAAAAGAAAGGTCAAGTTTTGATTTGGTGATGCACTTATCGGATATTCTGAGCAAATGTTAAAACGTAGTTGGGTTTTAGATGTTTCAAAGATTAGCAGAGTTATACAGTGGCGTGGAAAAATAATTTCTAAGCACAGATTTGAACCTAGGGGACAGAAATAAACTTTAGCATAAAAGCTTACATTACAAAATCACATACAAATACACAACAAGATAAAACACACAGCATAACTATTATAGAGTAGTGGGGAAACTGCTCATCTCACCAAAAAGCAGTCCCAAAGAAAAATGGGTTACACTCCTGCCTTTTATACATATGGCAGACAACATATAAACCAATCACATGATTACACATAGGCAGACAATGTTAAGCAGTAATTCATGGCATCTGGATATAATTATTCTGACCTTTTCATGTGATTACACTATTCACCTGTGTCTTGACAAATGACTATGCATTTATACACAGAAACCATTTTGAATCTGTTAAATATTATATTACATACATTTTGTGAAAAGTTACATTACTTCACAGCAACCAACAAACTTGAATCCAGAAAAAATCCAGAAAAAAAGTATTTTGTATTTTGGAACCCCAGGGCCTGGGAGATATTGGGTACAGTAATTCCTTTTATCCACCCACACCATGGTTTTGAGGAAGGATATGGCATGTCACAGGTGCCAGTATCCTTTTAAGACACTTGCTATGATGAGCTGGCTGATGTTATTTAGAACATTGGTTTAAATCCATCTCGCTGACAGACAAAAAATAGCAAGCCAAAATGCCCGTGGAAATGTATGGTACTATATTTTGAAACAGGGCTGGGATGGGTGGTTTCAGTATGTTTAGATATGGCTGTTTGGGGGGGGGGTGGATACTCATTTCGCCTGCCGTGGTCCTGATTGGCATCATTCACTGTGCCTGCTTATTGCAGCAAGATGAAATTTCCTTAATTGTGGATTCCCCCCCCCCCAAATTGGAGATAACAGGACGGAAAGTGGGTCAGTCATGCAAGGGCAGATGGTTTTAAAAAGTGTCCCACCCCAATTCTATGCAGGTTAGCTATGTTAAAAAAAAAAGATCAACTGCTAATTGACAGAGTACATGGCACCTCGTGTTTGGTGCATGGGGGGAAAAACAGGAATAAACACCCTCGGATTTTGTTCCTTTCTTAGCAGTGAAGGAGAACAAGATTTTCTTCCATATGTACCATCATGGTGGAAAAAGACAAGTTATTAAATGGTGCTCAATCCTAACCAGATATAATGGTTTTCTGATTCCAAAGATAGGCTTGCTGGAAGGCTGTTCCAAAGTTGTTGGAATCTGTGGCACAGATGAAAAGTGTACCATTTTGGTCTCAGAAATGGGGTTCGATGCTGCTATCAACTATAAGAAAGAGAACGTGGTGCTACGGCTGGGTGAACTTTGCCCAGAAGGAGTGGATGTGTACTTTGACAATGTTGGAGGTGACATCAGTGATGCAGTTATAAGTCAAGTGAGTATCCTTTTTGTTTCCACAAAGGTGACTTCAGCTTCTCGCAAACTGTTGAAATGTTTCTGCCTGGCCTAATTAATTAATTAACCAATCAATCATCACTTCCCAAAGCATGCAAGATTCACTCCAAAGGCACCTCAGCACACACAGAGTTCCTTTTCCTATTCCAGAAAATAGGAGCAGGCGACACACATGTAATAAAAGAGATAGACCCAAAGTGCAGGCACAGTTGTTGTCAAACAGCATTACAGAGCAACTATCCACTAATCCCGTAGAAATCAGTGGCTAGTGGGAAGAAGGGTCCTCCTGACCTTACCTGGAACTTTGTACATGCAATAGGCATGTGTCTGACAGGCATCCAAGCAGATTCTACCACAAGAATTAGAAACCACAACCTGCCAGTAGCCTTTTAAAGACTTTCTGGGGCCTTCTGCCCCACTGCTATTCTGTACAATAAAAGGTAAAAGTAAAGGTTCCCCCCGCACATGCGTGCTAGTTGTGTCTGACTCTACGGGCGGTGCTCATCTCCGTATTCAAGCCGGCATGGCTGCAAGGAAACACTGTTTTACCTTCCCGCTTTTTACGGTGGTACCTATTTATCTACTTGCATTGACATGCTTTCGAACTGCTAGGTTGGCAGGAGCTGGGGTTATCAGCGGGAGCATGCTCTGCTGTGTGGCACCCAGGATTTGAACCGCCGAGCTGCCGACTTTGCAGCTGACAGTTTTCGGAAGCCTTATTCCACTGACCCACTATGTCCCTATTCTGTACAATAGATGTGTACCAATTTCGGCCCTGTATTTTTCATCATGGTCCTTATATCTTCTCTAAATAATCGTGTGTCCCCAACACCAGCACCACTGAGATATAATGTTTTTCTGAACATTCAGAATATAAGATTTTACTACTGTCAGCGAGAGGTAAAGGGTATCTTGTCTTGGCTTATATTTTGTTCTTCAGCAGTTGGATGAATCCTCCCTGAACAAGCTGTATTTGAAAAGAATATAGCTGCAGTCCTGTGCACAAACACCTGTGAACACATTCCACTGAATGAAGCAAGTCTTACCTCTTAGTAAATATGGAGATGTTTGTACTGGGAAAGCAACAAACGACAGCAAAGTCCTTCCCTTCTGCTTTGTGACTCTTCCTTTCAGTCTGTTTAATTATTAACTTTTGCTAAAATGCATTCATTGTTTAACTCAATGGAAATTATGTGCTGCACTCTTATTTACCACTCTTATGCACCCTGGAATGAAGGCTGAATTTAGAGTGCCTTCTACCTGTGCTCAAAGAACAGTAGAAGTGGAAAATGCTATATTTATACAAACGCTGCCAGAATTCCCCAGACTGGAGATATTTTAGGATTCGACATAAAAATAAACTTTTATTTCTGGGGAGTAATGTTAACTCTTGGTTAATTTCTGGAGTCACATAAAAATGCTGGTATTTGCTTTGCAACCCTTGCATGACTTAGACACAAGCAACCTGTTGTCCTGGTTTTGTGGCTATAATAAATCTCACCTGCTTGCTATTTGAAAAAGCATCTCTATCTATATGTACCTTTCCAGATGTTAACATGTCCATCTGGGGGTTAGTTCCAGGTATGGCCATCTAAGGCAGAACAGACGGGGCTCCTGCACTTTTAATAGTGGTAGAGAAAAGGGAATTTCAACAGATGCAGCTTAAACAACCATGCTGACATTCATGTTGCTATTCATCCAGTAAGTGTGTGGAAGCACTGTTATCTTTTACACCTTTCGAGTAAAGATGATGGTGTTTGATTTTCATGCCTTGGTGCTTGATCTGGCCAATCCATCTTGAAGTCTGCCTTACTTAGGAGGACTTTTTCCTCTGATGGTGAATTTCCAAATGCTCCTGAAAACTGTTGGAATGCCTTGCTTTATTTAATAATGTGTTGCCGTACTTGGCCTTCTTTGTACTTTAGATAGAGCTGCAAGACCCACCGTGCAGAGTAACTGTATGGAAAGTATTGTATCTTTAAGAATTGTGTAGAGGAAGAAATTGTGGCAAGTATAGCTTGCATTAAAGCTGTTAAAGGTACAAGAAACCTGTCCTTATTTTCATCTAGTTTCCATACAAGAAGGCCTTATTGAATTGAAGGTATAGAACTCTAAGCAGAGGGAATTGCCGCAACTGTGAACATTCTGCTGTGTGTTAATTCTCACAGCTCTATTTCATATCCTTTTGAAATGTTCCCCAAACTCCACATTACAAATTAACAAAACTGTATCCAGTTTTACCTTTTTGCTACTGGCTACCATGAGAATTGGGTGGGTGGGTGGAGGGTGTTGGCTCAGCAGGCTAGAGTGCTGAAATGTCAGCTGCAAAGTCGGGAGCTTGGAGGTTCGAATCCCAGGTGTCACACAGTGGAGTGAGCTCCCACTGTTAACCCCAGCTCCTGCCAACCTAGCAGTTCAAAAGCATGTAAATGCAAGTAGATAAATAGGTACCGCTGTAAAAAGCAGGAAGATAAAACAGTGTTCCATGCACAGAAATGTGTTCAGCCATGCCTGCCACATGGCCACAATCTTATTTATTTATTTATTTATTTATTGTATTTATACCCCGCTTATTATCAGAAGATCTCTAAGCGGCTTACAAAGCCACAATCGGCACAGATAATCACAATTGAAAGACAGACGATACACACATCAACTAATACAATTAAAACCTGATAGCGTTCCTGAAACTATCTGATAAAAATATCTGATAAAAATATCATTCAGAAACATGACTGCACACACTGGCTCTTTGGCTTGAAAACGAAGATGAAGACCGGCCCTAGAGTTGGACACGACTAGGATGCATGTGCGGGGGGAATCTTTCCCTTTCCCTCACCATGAGAACTAGCTGGACATTAGTAGAACTAGATCCTTCAGTCGAAACCAACCAGACGTCAGTCCCTCTTCACCCCCAGCATTAGTTATTCAGGCATTTCTTTTCATATTTTAACATCATTCTAATGGATAACCAGTGTGACGTAGTGGACAGAGGGATGGACTAAAACCCAGGAGGCCCGAGTTCAAATTTCCACTTCCCCGTGGAAGCTCGCTGGAGTTATGGAACTGGAAAAAAGTATTCCTTAAATAACTCACTTGCCTTGGAAATCCTACTGTTGTTTTACGTGCTGTCAACTCCCCTTTCACCTGTGGCAACCCTGTGGAGGAGTGATCTCTAAGACCTCCAGTCCTTAACAGCCTTGTGCAGCTATTATAATCTCAATATTGTAATATTATTCTGATGATCATAATTCTCCTATTAGTGAAATCCATCCATAGAAGTAAATGGTTTGAAGTATTCTTGGGACATATTTTTCCCTGAAAGAAGAGAAGGTTGTTTCCATGTTTGGGCAGGAGCCTGGCCTGCCAACAAGCTCACCAGTGAGTGACTGGGAGAGGGCCTTATGTTGATTCTTCCCCCTCTTCCCTGTTCTTCCTCGTTGAGAAGGATACATGAAAAGGGTAGATTTCTGGTTGTTGTAACAGAATATGAGCCAGATGAACTGAATGTTCTTCAGCTCTGTTTCATAACATGTAATAAACACACGCTGTTCCTTTGGACTGTTCTCTTAATTGGCATGGTTAACCATTTGCCACTGCACATTTTGTAAGAAGGCTTCTCAAACAATGTTCTGCAGAACCCCAGCTTTGAAAGTTGGTTGGGGCTCTTGGCTGAAATACCTTCTTGGGGGGAAGATCCATTGATCTGCAAAGGAGATTGCATCCATGCTCAGTTCTTTTGATTGTTGCTCCTATGTCAAAAGCCATAAAGTGTAGTGAATGCTGGTTTGACACAGGGCCATAGTCCATCGTTCTCTTTTCCTCACTGTGGAACTGCAAGACTGCTGAGATAAAAATGGGCAGGTACCGCTGAACTAAGATTTGTAGCCATACTGTCCGGTCTGAAGTATCTCTCCATTCTGTTTAATGGAACTAATCACAGCACAAGTGTGGATTACGGTCTTCACTCATCCCCTGGCATGTTTCTAATAGGATTGGTTTAGATAAGTTTTTAAACTCTTGAAAACTAGTCCAGTGCATACATACCATAAATGTGCCCAGAGCAGGAAAGAAACTAACAAAACCTCCTTCAAATACATATTTGTTGTAGGTTCATTTATTTCATGTTTGTTTCCTCAGCAGTAAAAATAATGCTTCAGTAACCCTTACTCTCAAGAAAATTTTAAAACAGTTCTAAAAAGTTTTATGTTGCTCATTAATTGTTACTCCCCCCACCCCCAAGTGCAACAGCTTATTGTTACTCAGTAATTTCATTACCCACTCACTCCTGGCATTATTTAAAAAATGGCCAGTCCTCAAGTACTTTTGCCAACTGCAGCCTTTAGATTATAGCCCACCTCATGTTTTGGACCACCACCAGCATACCTTCATTTCTTTTTTGTTTGTTGTGGGTTTTACTTATTTATTAATTTATTTTTGCAAACTCACTATTGTACGCGCCAACAAGACTTACTTTTCTAAGCAAGAGGAAGATTTCCTGAGGTAAAAGCACTATCTTTCACTCTGCTTTGTCCCCAACAGATGAATCCTAATAGCCATATCATTTTATGCGGACAGATCTCCCAGTACAATAAGGATGTACCTTATCCTCCTCCCTTGCCTCCTGTGACGGAAGAAATACTGAAAGCAAGAAATATTACTAGGTATTTAAACATCTCAATATAAACATTACAGCTTATAGGATGTGTTTTGGTACCATTTTTTTCCTCAGTGACAGAGAAGGGCAAAATGCCACCCCCAGATATTGTTGGAATCTAACTTCCATCATCCTTAGATTAGCCAGCATAGCCCCTAGTGATGAGGGTCTGTTGGGAGTAAAAGTTCAGCATCTGGAGGGCTGCCTTTTACCCATTCCTGCTGAAAGGCAAGACTCACAATCAGTTTGGGATTCAGCACCTTGATGGAACAAGGGTATCTGAATACAGTGGACCCTTGTATAACAAACGGTTTGTATAACATAAAATTTGTACAACATAAAAATTCCGGAGATAGGGGAAATTTGCTTAACATAATTGCCCATGGGGCGAATCTGTAAAACATAAAAATGGGATTACTCTGTTTTCAATGCATTCCTATGGGAAATTTGTATAAAGGGAAATTTGCTTAACATAATTTCATTTGGAACGAATTAATTCCTTTATACAAGGTACCACTGTATCACTTCAAAAAAGGACTAGATATCTGCTTTTTTATATAGATTTTTATTGGATTTTTAAGGGGGGAACAGGGAAAAAGAATATGGGTGAAGGGGAAAAAAAGGGGGGGTACAATTTTTAAAATTTACATTGAGTATATCAAGCAAAATAGAAATAGTAATTTAACATATTACTGCTTTTCAGAAACAGATATCCACATAACTCATCAGTGAGGAGGTTGCTGTGTAGGAAATGAGCTGGGAAGAAAAATGCTCTAAGTGTTTGCATTACATGGACAGGAACACAGCCATTTGTCAGTGGATGGGTGAAACACTCTCAGTACTTAAGGCAGTAGTTCCCAACCTGGGAGTCGGGACCCCTTTGGGGGTTGAACGACCCCTTCACAGGGGTCGCCATGAGCCACTGAAGAAAAAGGCACAAACGGCTTGGGTCTGGAGGAGGAGGGTTAAGAAGAGTGAGTTACAGCTTGATAGGTTGGAAGGGATGTCAGTCAGTGGCACCGGAGGCTGCGATTGGCTGAGGGTGCCTGTAGAGGGAAGTTCTGTATGGCACGTGCAGCAGTGCCCTCTTCCAAGCAGGGCAAGGGGTCACCACAACATGAGGAACATATGAAAGGGTCGCGGCATTAGGAAGGTTGGGAACCACTGACTTAAGGCGTCACATTGTAACTTCAGGCATAAGCTTGGAAAGTTTCCTTTGCAGCTTAGGGGATTCTGGTCATTGTAGCCCCAAAAAGGTGATTCCGCCCCTCCCCCCTTTACTCAGTCCTGGTATACTGTATATAAGTGCAGACTGAAATGTAATTAGGTACTCAGTTGGCACTTCATTTGTAACCCTGTGGAAGACTAAACTGCTGCCCAGTTAAGTACATGCCACTCATGACGGAGCAGGAAGCTAAAATACGAAGCAAGGAAGCAGAAGAAGTTTCCTGTCCTGTTTCCTATCGTCCTGATTGGCCAGTGAGGAGGAGAAGGAAGGGGAGCCACAAACAACAGTTGGCATTTAGATGAATGCACATTCTTGTTGGTTTTCTTGGGTTCCAGAAATGCACACCTAGGTTCAGGCCTGGGTTGGCTAGTCCATGTAGTTCCATGCTTACTCCTATATGGGCCTTCCATGGTTCATAATGATAATTAAGATTTGCCAAAATGGATCCGTGGAGAGAGTGAGGATCAGAGAGCAGGCTTTTGAATTTCCCATGGCCACAGCATGCTTGCTGTGGTTGCAGAAAATTCAGAAACCTGCTCTTTGATCCTTGCTTTCCCAAAGGGTAGCACCCGAAGCATTTGTAACTCCGGGGTACCACTGTATTCAGGTTAAATTGCCATATTGGCACTTCCAAAAAATAATTGGGTTTTGAATCGCAGTTTGGGCACTCGGTCTCTAAAAGTTTCGCCATCACTGATCTATACAGTAATATATTAGAACTGCTGTTTTTGATTTTTATACTTCATGATGCTACTTTTTAAATTGCTTAGACACTGCCTTGGCAACAATTGTGGAAAGGCAAAATGATGCTGATAATTATGATGAAATGCGTATTCAATCTTTTACAGAGAAAGATTTCTAGTTCTGAATTACACAGATAAATATGCAGCCAGCACTATGCAGCTTTGTCAGTGGATTAAAGAAGGAAAACTGAAGGTATGAGACCATTCTGAAAGGAACTGCTTATTGGTTACAACAATAAGAGGATGTTACTTTTATAAATTTATCTTTTCCTACCTGGTCACTGTGTAATATCTTTCATCCTGTCTACACTGAGCATAGAGTCTGATTTTAAAAATCATCTGATAAAGCAATGTAACTGTTTTTACCAGTGAATGAATAAGGTTAAGATAAAATGCCATTTGATTTTTCATTCCCCAGTGTATTGAGAACTTGGCTTTTAGGAAATAAAATAGAAGAAAATTAACGTATTATATTCTTCCCCGCCCCCCAAAGGTTAAGGAGACAGTGGTGGAAGGATTGGAAAACATCGGAGGTAAGATATTGTTTCTCACAGGTACCTATTTTGAAATGCAGTAATACCTTGGTTTACAACCATAATCTGTTCCAGAAACATGCTTGTAAACCAAAACACTCTTATATCAAGGCGCGCTCATTGAGAGTGGCCACACCCAGAGAGGCGCGGAAAACGCTCACATGGAGCCGCGCCTTCTCTGTGGTGGGGCCCTCGCTCTGGAACCATCTCTGAGCTGCGCCTGCTGGAGTCCCTGCCCGCCTTTAAGAGGGCTCTGAAGACCTTCCTCTTTATAGAAGCCTACAGTGACCTTATTAGTTAGTGGTTTTTTTTCTCTTTTTCTTTTGTCCTATCTTCTGCCGCCATCTGTCCTCCGCTGCCTTGCTAGGAGGTTTTATTTTCTCTTTATGCTTTTAACGTGTTAGCCGCCCAGAGTTCCCGTAAGGGAAGATGGTGCGGGATATAAGTCTTAAATAAATAAATAAATAAATAAATAAATTTCCCCAAAAGAAATAATGGAAACTCAGATGATTCCTTCTGGGGTCCCATAGACCACATACTGTGTGCACAAAATGCCAAAAACTCACAAAAGAAGTTGGCTGGAAGCCCACGTCCACACCATGGTTTAGGTACCTGGCTGCAGAATCTGCTTCTTGGGACTAACAACTGGATTTTACTCTGTATTTTTAATTTAACAATAATATAGTGGAATTTGTAGCCCTATACACACTTGACTAGCTGCCCCATGACTAGAAATTGAATCTATTTGTCAAATATTTTTAATAACAAAATACCAAGGGCTATTTCTTTGAGGACATTTAATGTTGCCATCTTTGTATCTTTTGGTCCCTGCCCCTTTTTATATAAAATATAAAGTTCCCTCTTCCTCTAATAAAAATAGCCAAGTTTCAATAGTTACATCACGTATCTTTTATAAGCATTATACAGTTTTGGTAGCAAAAAATAGCAAACTATTTCCTTTCAATATTTCTATCCATTAAGAAGTCTTTTGTTCTAATGAAAGTGGCATAATGTCTGACTTCTTCTTTCTCTTCTCTTGTAGCTGCTTTCCAGTCTATGATGACCGGGGGTAATATTGGAAAACAGATAATAATTGTTTCCAAGTGAAATGAGCATTTATACTGTTTCGCATGTGTTAACTGGACTTTTCAAGTACTTATGTTAAGCAATTAGAAACCGAACACCTTGCATTTGAATATATAAGGCCTGTTAAAGACATTGGTAGACAAATGTTATTTATAAAGAAGAAATGTCATTAGGTTTACTCTTTCCTTGTTGTCACTCTCCTCAAGTACGGTAAGTCCAACTTTGATTCCCAGTCTTCCTTAAGTATTCTTTAAGGATGTGTTACTACATACTTTGTCAATGCAGGAAATACCTTTGTTAATTTTACATTATTTCCAACCAGAATTTCATACCATTATGCTGTCCTTAACACAATGTAACTGTCAGGATACTGTAGCATAGCTCAGTTAGTATTGGAACAAATATGACATGATTTTATCCCTCTGATACTTAATAGGGCTATTAATTTTTTTAAAATGTGACTAACTGACCTGGCTTCCTTATTTATGTGACACAGTGTGCTTCCTGCTACCTTCAGTCCTTACACTCCAGTTCTCACTGGTGCACATACAGTACAGTATATCTAGTATTTAGCGTATTGAGTAGGAAAAATGATTAAATATACAGGAATTAAATAGACAGGAATAGGCTACTTTGGAAGACTCAGCAGTGGCCAGAGGACTGGAAAAGATCGGTCTACATCCCAATCCCAAAGAAGGGCAACGGCAAAGAATGCTCCAACTATGGTACAATTGCACTCACTTCAAACGCTAGCAAAGTTATGTTCAAAATTCTACAAGGGAAGCTTCAGCAGTATGTGGACGGAGAATTCCCAGAAGTGCAAGGTGGATTTCAAAGGGGCAGAGGAACTAGAGATCAAATTGTCAACATGCGCTGGATTATGGAGAAGGCCAGAGAGTTCCCAAAAACATCTACTTCTGCTTCATTGACTAAAGCCTTTGATTGTGTGGACCACAAAAAACTATGGCAAGTTCTTAAAGAAATTGAAGTACCCGACCACCTTATCTGTCTCCTAAGAAATCTATACTGGGACAAGCAGCAACAGTCAGAAGTGGATATGGAACAACTGACTGGTTTAAAATTGGGAAAGGAGTACGACAAGGCTGTATACTGTCACCTTGGCTTTTTTACTTATATGTAAAGCACATCATGCGAAATGCAGGACTGGATGAGTCACAAACTGGAATTAAGATTCCCAGAAGATATATTCTTAGGAATGTGCAGATTTGTTCACCTCATGATGTATCGATGATATGGAAAGAACTAGCTCAAGGCTAAGTAGATTGTGGCTGTCCTGATGTTACTGAACTGCAAATCCCACTGATCCTAGCCAGGACAGGAAATGATCAGGAATAATTGGACCTGTACCTCCATATATTGCCAGCCTGTGAACTAGGTTATATTATGTGCTGGTGTTTATATATTTACAGTGGACCCTTGTATAACAAACAGCTTGTACAACATAAAATTGTACAACATAAAAATTCCAGAGATAGGGGAAATTTGTTTAACATAATCGCCTATGGGGAGAATCCGTACAACATAAAATGGGATCACTCTGTTTTCGATGCATTCCTATGGGAATTTGTATAAAGGAAAAGTTGCTTAACATAATTTCATTTGGAACGAATTAATTCCTTTATACAAGGTACCACTGTATCTCATAATGATGCTGGTAAAACACCACTAAATCAGGTTTGCTCTGTACAGTAGGGCTGTGGTATCTACGGGGAATCCTTTTCATAGTCTTCCTCCCCTGAAAATATCAAACACTATAGATTGCACTGTCTCTGGCTACCTGTAGTGGTCAGTTCCAGTAAATACACCCTGGAAATGTAGAACTAGAAAGTAGAAACATATTTCAGAAGCTTTTTATTTAATAGTTTCAGGCAGTGGATAAATGAATCACTGGATATGTGTGTGTGTCCGTCCGTCCATCCTATGTAATTAATTGCTGTACTGGAATACATGAAAAATAAACAGATGTTAAATGCTAAGACAGACTACAGTTCAGAGAAGTTTGCAAACAACCCTTTTGTCCACAGCAGTCTCCAAAGCCGAGTGAGCAATCTGCCCTCTCACATGTCTCTGGGTGACAACTACCATCATCCCCCACTGTTGGGAAAATGCAATCCAACATCATCTGGAGGGCCAGCTGTCTGCCACCCTCCTTAAGGGGCCTTGAGATCTCTGTGAAGCTGCTAGAAGTGGTCTCCGGACACAATATGTACTATTCATTTTAATGGGGCTTAAGCAAGGGAGTAGGAATAAAGGAAGGGGCTCTGGCACCAATGCTGAGTGAGATGGGAGACACTTCACACCTTAGCTGTGACAAGCCAGAAATGTTACCAGGTGTGTGTGTGTGTGTGTGTGTTAAGGAGTGGCATCCAGCTAGGTTCCATTTTGTAAAGCTCACCAAGCACTTACTGTACTTTGCTGTCTTTCCAACACCAAAAGTGAAGACATTTGTTTCCCTAGGGCCAGGCATTCATATTTAGTCACTAGGGATGCTGGTATCTTTCATTTCGTTTTGCCCTTTTTGTTTTATCAGGAACTAACACCATTAGCAATATTTGGAAGTTGCTCATCGTCTAATTCCCTGTTCTTAACTTGAATATGTTTTCAATGTTCTGGGCTGTATATTGTCCCTCATTATTGTAAGCCACCTCGGGCCCTTTTCCAAGGAGAAAGGTGGGGCACAAATATTCAAAATAAATAAAAATAAATAAAACTGTCCTGGAAACCAACTAGTCAAATGGAGGAACATACAAGCATCTAAAGAGTGACTAGTTTAGAAAACTAGGGTGGTTCCTAAAATAAAACGGGGGTGGGTGGGTGGGTGGGATACATGTGAGTTTGCAAGAGAGGGAATGCATCTTAGCTACCGCTGCCTGAGTAGCATGTGCTCTTTGATTTAGGTGTGGTACACCAGATGTAAACACTGAAAAAACAGTAGCAATTACAATCAATTACAATATTGCACTTGTGAACTTTGTTTAGCTTTGAGATGACAGTCATTGTAAACACATTTCCGTTTATGAATGTAATAAGGAAGCAGTTTCTTAGGCAAGCCCTGTTGGTAGGTCCCTTTACAGTTTTATCTTGCCAAGTGCCTTGTGATTCGAGAGAAGTAATTTCAGGACAGCTCTATGCTTCCACACTCAGTAGTTCAGGATATACAGGTATGAGGCGTATCAATCCGTCGTTCACAGCTTTACCATCTTTAAAATAAAAAGGTACATCTGTTGTGTGTGCAGGCTAAGAGCTTGCGTAGTTCTTCATTTCCAAAATGAAGCTTTTCATTGTAGAAGACTGCAGTTTCCAGGTACAGTACAAGAGAAAAAGGGTGAGGGCCACAGTCCACAATCGCAATGGAGAGAGGAAAAAAGCCAACGTTCCATATGTCTTTAGCAAGAAATAGCAGGAAAAGACCTGCCAGAGAAAGAGGACTGCCATGAACAGGTGGATGGGAAAAGCCCAACACAATTCAGCGTGACGTAGATGGGAGCCCAAGGAGTGGCCTTGGCAACGCAGGAACAGGCACCAACACGTATATGCCATCAAAGGTAGGTTAAAAAAGACCACCTGCCAAAGAAAGGGGAAAAACATTGCATTAGATTCCTGCTTCCTCGAATATGAGTTAGAATGTGGAAAGTTACAGGCGCATAAGAAATTGTTCCAGGCACTATCATGTGGTTCCATAATCGGATCTCTTCAAGCAGATCTAGGTCCCATAACAAAGTCTCATTTATTCATGCATTCACTTACAATATTTTTACTCTTTCTTTTTCCTATAAAAGAACCAAAGGTAGCTTACATAATTAAAAACACAATACTAAAAGTGAAACACAATAAATTATTCAAATATCAAAAACAATAACATATTTAAAAAGTTAGGTAAAGGCATTACTGAAAAGAGATTTAAATTTTAGATTTATTTATTTGAAATATTTTTGCCCTGCCTTTCTCCTTAAAAAGGATGCAACAAAACAGAACCAACAAAATCTAAACCATCCCAATCATTGTCTCCTAAGCAGTCGGTCACTAGAGACTTGCAGAAAAACCGGAAGGGCAGGAAGATTGGGTGGCTACAAGAAAGTGCTTCTGTCTACAATAAAATTCAGTATGCTCTGGTTTCTACAGCCAATGGGTTCAAAGGGCTGCCCATGATATTTTCTCCTGGGCACCATTTATCCCATTGATTAGACTCAGCATGTTGCAGATGGAGCAGTGGAGGGAATGTCTTGCAACTGAATCTGGCAATTTAGGGCCTGGCCACAGTGAGCATTTTTTTCACTTTCCTTGCATTTACAATACCAGTATTGTATCGTAGCATCTGCAATCCTGAACCGAGTGTCAACAGAGACCAAGGAAGACAAGAAATCTTGCTTTCTGGGGTTTCTCTGCAGCGCCCTAAAGTGCCCTGATTTTGGTTCTGCTTTGCTCCAATGTGGGAGCTGCTATTTTGGGTCCTAGTACTGAGCTGAGGCTTCCTAATCCATGTGCTTTGTGGCTGGGTGTCTTTTGATGACATTTCCTTAATTGGGATGTTTCTGCTGGCCATTCCCCACCCCCTTTATGCTTTATTACAACTTCTGTTCAGAAATGTCGACAAGGGCAAAGTACAACAGCCAGGATCTGAGCCTTTTGCAAGCTGCCCTGGGGGTTCATCTATCCAAAAAGTATGGCATGGATTGTTCAAATAAATACTTTGCTTAAATACAGTCTACAGCAGGGGTCCTCAAACCTTTTAAACAGGGGGCCAGTTCACTGTCCCTCAGACACTGTTGGGGGCCGGACTATAGTTTGAAAAAAACAGGAACAAATTCCCAGGCATCTGCCAGTCCCGATCTAGCGCTGTAGAAGCTTCGGGAATCATGAGCAACGCAGGCTCCCGATAAGAAGCAGCCACGAATTACGCTCTAGATCAGTGATGGCAAACCTTTTAGAGACCGAGTGCCCAAACCACAATTCAGAACCCACTTTTTTTTTTTGCAAAGTACCAATACAGCAATTTAACCTAAATACCGGTGGCTGTGAAGGGGCAATGTCAGGTGTCCACAGAAAGGGCTCCGAGTGGCACCTTTGGCACCCGTGCCATAGGTTCACCAACACTGCTCTAGATGGTCTCTTAGGAAAACCAAAGATTCCTGTGACACTTTAAAGTCACCAACTTTTATTTGGCAGCAGCCTGAATAAAGGTGCCGCAGCCCATGGAAAGGTCCACCAAATCAATCTTGGTGCCATGGGTCTTTTCTTGGTTTTTGGGTCATTTTTTGGAAAAAAACTTTGTGCCCAAGAAGGTAAGTGAAGGTAGGATTCGCTGGGGGGGGGGGAGAGAGGTTTTCCACAAGGATGTGCTGTCCAGAGCCTTACAAAGGGAACACTCTCGGTTCCTTTCCTTGTTCTGGAATTTCAGGAATCGGCTTTGTTTTGGTTCCTTCAATGCTTTTAGGCAGAATGCATGTGTTGACTGGCTCCCTATCTGCCGCCCCAATGCCTGCTCCGCCTAGTTCCATCTGCCATGACCTTTCAACTCCAACTCCCGGAGAAGTGGGATGCTGCTCCTCAGTGCCTGTGCTGGTGGACGAAGGGACGGCTTGGTTTAGGCTGATGGTGTAGGAGCAAGCATGTCCATACTTTGGCCCTCCAGATGCTTTCGACCACAACTCCCACAGCCCTTTGCCATTGGAAATATAGGCTTGGAATTCTGGGAGTTGTGGTCCAAAACATTAGGAGGGCCGAAGTTTGAACATGCCTGTAGGGCAAGTGGTGGGGGGTTCTGCAATGGCCAGTGGGCCAGATCCGACTCACAGGCTGTAGTTTGAAGACCCCTAGTCTACAGGATGTATTGCACTGATATATCATCAGAATATATATTTAGTGACCATTATTGGTATTTTTTCTATCAACTTTTTCATGTTTTAAATGATGTTTTCAAATGGTTTTTAAAAAGCTCCAGCTAGACACCCTTTGCTGGCATTGCCCTAATAATCTTACCTGCATTATTCCAACAAGGAAGGTTGAGCTGCCTGCAAAGAAATGACCGTCAACAACAATCCCAAAGGAAAAGCAGAGGCCTATTTGACCATCCACAATCTCACCAATGAACCAGGGCCCTGCAGGAAAGAAATGTTGTTATAATGAACATAATTACAAGAAATGGTTGACCTCAGCCCAAGAGAAAAACTACTCACTTTCCCAAGTATCACTTCCAAACATTTCATAGTAGTCAGTGAATTGAAAAAAGTGAACTGGGTAAGCTACTCCTATACAGTAACCCCCCGCCGATTGCGGGGGTTAGGGACCCACCCCACCCGCAATCCATGAACATCCAGGATATGCGGAAGCGGGTGGGGTGGCCTGGGGGCACGATCGCAGAAGTCTTGGGGCTGCGCACGCCGGCGGCGGCAGGGGATCTGACCTCCCGCTGCCACCCGCCAGTGGCACCCGAGACTTCTTGTCCGGAGCCGTCTCCATTCAAATGCATTGCCAATTCATTTAAACGGAGAAAAATTTCCCCATTGGAAAACATTGGGAAAATTTCGGGGGGGGGCCTGCGCGGAGTGATCCGATTGCTCCCCACCGCCCCACCGCCCAGCTCCAAGCCTTTTTGGAGGGGCCCAGGGCGGCTGCGGGGAGCGATCCGATCGCCCCCCCACCCCCCCTGCACGGCTCCGAGGCTTCTGGAGAGGGCGGCACAGAGCGACCTGATCGCCCCCCCTGCTGCCCTCCCATGCACCCCCAAGGCTTCTCAGAGGGGCCCGGGGGGCAGCGTGGAGCGACCCGATCACCCTCCGCCCCCCCCCCAGTGTTGCAGGTACTGCGATCCCGCGATGTAGTGGGACCGCGGTACCTGAACCGTGAAATGGCGGGGGGTGACTGTATTAAGCCCATCTGATAAGCATAACTTAAGAGGAACACTAGCTGAAATTTTGTTGCTTTGCATCAAGAAATCTCTATAAGATATCTGTCACAATGTATACCAATAGACTGGCAATGTCTATGGAGATTTCTCAACTTAAGGCAATGCATCTCCAAATGCTATACCTTTCACATAACAGTGCAATAAGATTTCAGGCACTATGTTAGATTCTAGTACCTCAGATCCTGTACCAGAATAAATGCATCTTAACTTGTTTGTATTATGTAATTACTATTTATGTAATTATTATTATTTTGCTACTATTCTTGTGCTGTATAAGAAAAAGGAAGAGTTGGTGTTTTGAACAGATTAAACAAAGGCTAGAACCGTACAGGTATTCATGTTTGGGCTCAGTAGATTACTGCACCTAATTGCAGCTAACTGATAAGGTGATGGTGTGTGACTCACTTTTACAAATGGGCACTAACCTGATGAGGTTAGTTAAATACACCAAATTATCCAACTCCTGTGCGAATACCAATATGATTCTGGCCTTAGATTTTTATTTTCGAACATTCTTTTTAACATCTGTGATTCAGACCTCAGAACAAGTCCCAACTTTGTTATGGACTCATGAGACAAATTGCTCACAACCTCATCATCATTCTGTGAAGCAGATATTAGTTGTGAAAGAACTAAAAGTACTTTGCTAAGTCAAAGTGTAATATATGTGACAGTAAGAGAACACAGCAATACAGGTTTAGACTCTGTTTTTAGTTTACAAGTGAAGATTAATTCAGCCATCAGACAGATCTCTGTCCTGTCGAAATCAGGATTTTTTATAAGAGCACAAACCCTGGTCAGAAAAATCTTTAGCTTAATAAAAACGTACAGTACTAGAGATGGCCACGAAATAAATTTTTAATTTGTTTCGTTATTTGTTATTTGTTTCATTCCCTAATGAAACAAATAACGAACCCCACTCTGGAAGAGAAAGGAAACGAAACGAAAGAAATTCTGTTTCATTTCATTTCGTTTCTCCATAGGAATGCATTAGCAATACATTCCTATGGGGAAAACCCCACGGTTCCCCTCCCACACTTTTTTAAAAAAAGCCCTGATCAACTGTAGTGTGGGCCCCCTGCTGGGTGCTTGCAGAAATAAAAAATAGAAATAAAAATAAAAGTAAAATAAATTACAAATTTTTTTTTAAAGCCCTGAGCACAAGCCCTGCAGTAAAGCTGGTCAGGGCTTTTTTTTAAAAAAAAGCCCTGATCAGCTGTAGTGTGGGCCCCCTGCTGGGCGCTTGCAGAAAGAAAAAATTAATTAATTAATTAATTAATTAATTTTTTTAAAAGGCGCCAAGCACGGGGCCATGCTAGAGCTGGTCCGGCCTTTTTTTAAAAAGCCCTGATCAGCTGTAGTGCGGCCCCCCTGCTGGTCGCTTGCAGAAATAAAAAATAAAAACAAAAAAGCACCAATGGGAAGTTCAAAAAATAAAAAATCAAATTACGAAATGATTTTTTAAAAAGTTTTGTAATAAACGGAATGAACTAGGGCAGGGAGAAACGATAAACAAAACAAAACACCATTTTGGCGTTTTGTGCCCATCTCTAAAATGTACATTAACAAAAAGAATCCTTAATGCCTAGTAATTTTTCCCTGCAAAATGAACTCGGTATGCCATTCACAATCATTCAATTTTAAACTATAAACAGACTATAAACCTTTAAACTGTACTTGTGTTTTTGCCTCACATGGCGTTTAATTATAACTTCTGCAAATATATGATTGGTCTTTTGAAAGGTTTTAGCTTTATACCAAAGAGAGGTTGAGTGCTACTTTCTACTTACCTAAAAGAGTGTACAAACTCAGCAGCAAGAATGAGTAATAGAACAAATCTGTTTTACTCAAGAGGTGGAGGGAGAAAGAGATCCGCATGGATGTGCCCAGAGGCTCTAAAAGAGAAAGACCACTTCACAGGGTTGCTCATAACTGTTGAAGACATGTATCAAGCACCTTTTCACAAAGGGATAAGCATCATGGACTATCTCCAGTGAAAAGCAAATTCATTTACTGACATGAACAAGAGCTTGTGCAAAGCAAGCCTTGATAAAATATAATCAAATTCTACTCAAGCTATAAAACCAAACCTCCCACATTCTTCTTGAAGTCTTTGGTTATATTTTAACATCCAAATATGCATCAGTGACACAGAAGTGACCGCTAGATTTTAAATAAATTCTACTCTCTTCAGCAACATTTTCAAGGGCTATATACACTTTGCTGCATGCCTTGTTAGGTGGCATGCCAGTGGCTGCTGCTAAGAAAGGGCTGTGTTACCACCTCTGCAAACAAACAAAACAAAAAGGCAACCTACCAAACTAACAAACAAAACCCATCGTGTGAAGATAAGGCTCTGACCAACTCTGCTTCGTGACCACCATTAGTGGCTCCTCCAGTAATCCTAAAAATCTTAATCTTCCCCTTCTCCAGCAGCTCAGGAGCAGACACAACTGCTTCTATGATATTAGAAGACAGGCACAAGAAGGGCACTCAACTCCTTCCACCCCTACTGATCAACCTAAGGCAACAGCTTAACACCGGAGGGATCCAAAAGGATATACCAATTCGCACACTTGCTTCATTTTAAGGAGGCATGCCCAAACGTTGGCCCTCCAGATGTTTTGGACCACAATTCCCACAGTCCTTTGCCATAGGAAATACAGGCTTGGGATTCTGGGAGTTGTGGTCCAAAACATAAGGAGGGCCGAAGTTTGGACATGCCTGACATTTTTAAGGGTTCATGCAAGGAAGAAGAAGACAGGAACTTGCAAGAAGAGAAGGCAAAGCTGTTTTGGGGGGGGGGGCAGAGAAGGGTCGTGGAAGTAGTCTTACTTTTGAACTTCGGTTTTCCTCGGTATCGAAAAAGAATCAACAAGGCAGTTTGAAGCATAACTAGTAGTACAAACACCACTCGGACCTGGAAAAGGAAATGTACCCAATAAAGTAACATATGTTATTCCTACTATTCTAACTAACAAAATCAATCAATGGGCAATTTTTTATTTACAGTGGTACCCCGACTTAAGAGCAGCTCAACTTAAGAGCAGAAAACTGTTGCCATTTAACTGCCGCCTTACAAATTTTAGATATGGTCTGCTCGACTTACAAATATTTTGTTTCATTTTTTTTATTTTTTTAAACTAATTTTTTCAATTTTTTAGAGAGGTACACCCCAACTTAATAGTTCAACTTAAAAGCATGCCTTTGGAACGGATTAAATTCATAAGTCAAGGTAACACTGTATTTATTTATTAAATGTATATACCGCTCCATCTACTGGTTTACAAAGTTGCACAAATATCAATCTAGACACAAAATAAATAAACAATCCAATAATCCAATGACCCAAACCACTTCTGGCATCTTTTCTAATTCCTGTAATTAAAACTATTGTGTTCTATCAAGGCAATTCTGACTTATGATAAATCTTTCCGGGATTTTCTTGGTAGAGGAAAAACTCCTCTTTTCCCAGGAGACACAGTGGGGAATCAAACCCCCAACCTCTGGCTCCGCAGCCAGGTATTTGCAGAGGATGGCAGCTCCAGTGGCTCCATTTCTGCTGCACATTCAACAGGCAAGCTGCTACCCTAACACCCCCCACCCCACTCCCAGGCAGGGCTATCAGTGGAAACCCTCCTAGCACTGGCTAGTCAAAGGGCTACTCCACATCCTGCTTTAAAGCTTGAAGCAGGATGTGTAAATAGGAAGTTTCATGCCTGTTTTCAGATAATCTGTAGAAAATAGAGTTGAATGCAGGCTAGCTGAAATGTGTCGTTCTTGACTGTAAGTGCCAGCCGTCTGAATTGGCTATGACTGTTTTTTAGTTCCTTTCCTTCACAGCTTCAGTCTGGATGGCTGTACTCTACTGCAAGGGTTCCTCCACCCCCGCCCCACCAGTGAGAAAGATTTGATAGAAGTTCGGAGGTTGAGTCATGGCAACTGGAATTCTTTTCTTCTTAAGATTTTCAGTCTGAAGAAGCTACTTGGGTGAATAGCGAAGTGCTTCAATCTAACAAGAAAAGTCCAGTTGCCATGACTCAACCTTTGGATAACATCACCTGGCTGACTGAGAATCCTCACAGATGTATCGGATAGAAGTGCTTAATAGGCATTGAGATTGCCCTAATAGCCCTAGCTGAGCTACCTTCATTTTGTAAGCGAGAATGACTCCATAATATCTATCCAAATGGCTACAAAACAGGTTATCTTGTCCCAAAAGCTGAGGATAATGTGGCAGCTTATGGGCACAGATAATGAAAAAGATTAAGGCATTTTGACTCAAGACAGCTAAGAGTGTTGAGTCTCTCTCTGGAGATCTACTGGTATGTTTTGGTATATCTTTTGGAATATTTCAACTGTATCTCTCCCTCTCTCTTTCTCTCTTGGTATATTTCAACTGTGCTTTCATCTCTGTTCATCTGGAAAAATGGCAGAAGCTAAGTTAAGTAGAAGTGTAATTCCCCATCTGAAGTTCCATAACAAATGTTTGGATATCCAGTTGAAGTGACTGCTGAACTCTAGGACACAAAGCTGAATCCTCACAAAAATGTATAAGAATGCATTGTCCTTGGAAGCAAGTTTATAGAGATGATATATGGACTGTTGCTCTCTACCAGGAGCACTCACCCATATATAGTGGTCAGTAAGAAGCAGCCAAGAGGCAAAAAGGTCAAATTTGAGTGAGAGGTTTTCCTCCATAGCAAACTTGTGACGCTGGGTTGTGCTTTTTCCGCTGGTGTCCTACAGAAGGGAGCACAAAGATGAAACAAGACTATAATAACAAATGTAGACTAGGTAGCAGTGTTAGTCTGTGTAAACATTATAGTGTAGATAAAAACCAACATAAAATTAAAAGAACAAATCAAAAAGATAAAAACCTGATGATACCTTAAATGAGGCAGTGCTATATTTTAATGTGAACTTTTGTGAACAAGTCCACTTCCTGAGACATAATAAGAGGGAAATATAACATGGTAAATACTTATACATGGCTAAATATACAAAGGTCATAACAGGCTGGTTGGTCGGTTAGAACGGCAATGGGTATTTAACAGGGTATTTAACTGTGAGGGGATACCCTCTTTGATATACACATGTATTCTACTAAGGCTTGTGCTACAAAGGATCTAAGAACCTCCATCCTGAATAATAATGGTAGAATAACATGAATGTTAATTATACTGAGGAGGCTGTCCTTTTACAGTGGCTAAGGACCTTTTCTTTGTCTCTGGGTAATTCACAAATCGCAATGATGTGTGAATTATCCCAGGTAATGGAGGTCCACAGAGCTGCCTAGATGCCCTAACCACATCTGATCTCGCCTGATCTCGGAAGCTAAGCAGGGTCGGCCCTGGTTAGTACTTGGATGGGACACCATCAGGGAATACCAGCGGCTGTGGGCGCCTGGAGTAGGAACTGGCAAACCACTCCAGTATTTCTGCCAAGAAAATTCCATGTACATGGAGTCACGAAGAGTCGGTCACGACTGTAACAACACAACACAGCAAAGTGGATAGAGCAGCAGGACTGGGTAGTACCGTAATGGACTGAAACAACAACAAACATTCTGGTAGCCTAGATGCCCTGAGCAAATCCAGTCTTGCCTGATTTCAGAAGCTAAGCAGGGTCGGCCCTGGTTAGTACCGTACTTGGATGGGAGACCACCAGGGAATACCAGGTGCTGTGGGCGCCTGGAGTAGGAACTGGCAAACCACTCCAATACCCCTGCCAAGAAAACTCCATGGACATGGGCGTCACGAAGAGTCGGTCACGAATGTAACAACACAACACACACACAATGGAGGTCCACAAGAGCAACATGGGCAATCAGTTAAAGCTCTCTCCTTGTTACCTTTGATGTTTTTGTCCTGTGTGTCCTATATAGAGTACAGATGGGCATTGTTGGCTACAGATGGTGTAAATAACATTAGTAGAAGAGGGATAGCAAAGTGACTACCATCATTGTTCATAAAAATATCTACCCCCATGATGACAAGAAATGTTCACAAGGCAGCTTTACACATTGCAAGAACCTCGGAATCCCCATCAGTGAGGCCTTGGCACCTCCTGTGGAAGGCATGCTTTGCCCTCATTGCGAGACGGTAACAATTCCTCCCCCTCATATAGGAAAGTGGTTGCCATGCGTTCATGTGGGAGAAGGTACTGGAGTGGAAGTGAAGCAGGCCAAAACACCAGTGGGCAAGTGCCAAGTTCCCAGTGCAGTGGTACCTCAACTTACAAATGTAATCCATTCCGAAGGCATGCTCTTAAGTCGAACTACTCTTAAGTTGGGATACCTATCTAAAAAACTGAAAAATAAGTTAAAATGAAAAAAGAAAAAAATACTTGTAAGTCGAGCAGACCATATCTAAAATTTGTAAGGCGGCAGTTAAAACGCCAACAGTTTCCTGCTCTTAAGTCGAATTGTTCTTAAGTCGAGCTGCTCTTAAGTTAGGGTACCATTGTATTTTCAAGGCTGCATTGGGGTCGAGAGGTAGTCCTGGTGACATTCATGTCAGCTTCAGCCAAATAGCGTAGCTCTTGCTTTATTAGTAGCACAACAAAGTGATGCAAGGAGTTCTTGTTTCTCTCAGTGCTGCTGACCCCCAACTGCTCTTGACAGGGGCAACTACGGCCACCCGTTTCCATCCCTCATTCCCTCTGGGCCAAGTAGCACCAAGAAGGTTTCCATAACTACTACCAGTCGCCACTGTTGCTCCCATCAACGAGGCCACTGCTTGACAAAACCATGGGGCGGGGGAGGGGGGGGAAAGAACAGTAGCATATTGCCCAGAGTTCCCCAAACCTTGCAGTTGTTTAAAAGGGACAAATATACTGGGAAAAGAAACAATGTGCATATGTGCATTAGAGATGGGCACGACTCAGCGAAATTTCCGTTTCCGTTTCCGTTTTTCCGTTTTTGTTAGGTAACGAAATGAAAACGAAAACTTTTCAAAAACCAAACGGAAATGGAAACGAAACGAAAAATTTTGCCGTGTTTTTCGTTTTCGTTAGGCAACGAAACAAAAACGAAAAATTTGCGGAAAAACCCAACGAAAACGAACCGAAGCGGACCCCCAACAAAAAACGAAAACCATTTTTTTTGAGTCGTGCCCATCTCTAATGTGCATGCATAAGCATTGGGCATCTTGTGAGGTACACGTTAAATACCTTTCCATTCTCTCCCTCCTTTACTTTCAGAACAAATCCCCGTGGTTTGTTATTGCTTCTCTTTTAGGCAGGATGAGAAAAAACAAATCTGTCCAACTCACTCATTGTTTAATCAGGGATGAGTAAGCATTGGCCAGGTCTTCAGGTTCTAAATACATTGCTGAGGCATCTCACCTGAACTATCACTTCTATCTGATGAAACCCTCGACTGTAGTTTTGGGGAGACCATTTCAGTACGTAGAGTGGTCCAGACGCATGAACTGCATCTCCTAGATGAACACCATCAACAGTGACCTTCACCAACGTGATAGGAGAAGGAGAGAAAGCCAAAATTCTACATAAAGGAAATAAACCAGTATATTGTGAGCTTTTAAAGATGGTATCTATATTACTCTTAAAATGTCATTATCTGAGCTCATGAAAGACTGTACAAATGAGCAACTGGGTTTTAATATCATTTAAAAGCATGTCTATTTTAAACTAATTGGATTCATATTTTTAATCTAAAAACGCAATGGCTTTATACAATTAGCTTAATATTTAAAAAGATGAGCCAAATAAGTAACACATTTACCAACAGAGGGGTTAAAGAAAAAAAAATCACCTTTCCTGTCTATTAAAGGGAATTTCTTACTTTTATTATATTGTACATTGAAATTGCAAGGCACTGTGTTATTAGCAGCATGTGAGCAAACACTCAGTCATATCTACACAACAAAACATCTTAATTTAAGTTTAAAGGCCTCGAAACACCAACCTGATATGTGTAGAATGAAGAATTCTTTGTAGTGGCTCATGAGCAGCGCTACTATAAAGAAATGGTTTGGGATTGGTGATAAGCACCACCGGCCATTCATCGAATGTCAGGTCAGTGAAGCTGAAGAGATCATGATCGAAAGCAAGAAGCCGGTATCTGATATTAAACCATTAAAACAACATTTTCAATTAACAACAATCCAAATGATAGAAATCTAGCCTGCATTTTCTTATCTAACATTACCTAACCTACATTATCTACATGTTTGTACTTTTCCACCCTCTGGTCATATTTAAGTCTTATGCCTTGACCTGATTCATGCCAGCTTTTTCTACAGAGTAAAATTTGATCGCTGTTTAACACTCGGCTTTAGCTAAAATAATATTAGCTTCCATCTCCAAACCAGAGCCCTCCATTGTTTGGAAGTCAGCAGGCCATTTCTACTTTTACATGAACTAGAGATGTAATTTGTGTTCTTCAGCGCCTTAGAATTTGCTGTAGTCTATGTACCCCTCCAAAGAAAACCCAAATTAAAAAAAAACACCTCCTGTCAAATAGAGGGGGACAGAATGAAGGCAATGTCAGAGTTTACTTTCTTGGGCTCCTTGATCACTGCAGATGGCGACTGCAGCAATGAAATTAAAATACGCCTGCTTCTTGTGAGGAAAGTGATGGCAAACTTAGGAAATATCTTAAAAAGCCAACAAAAGTCTGGATAGTCAAAGCTATGGTTTTTCCAGTAGTGATGTATGGAAGTAAGAGCTGGATTATAAAAAGCCTGATCATCGCAGAATTGACGCTTTTAAGCTGTGGTGCTGGAGGAGAGTCTTGAGAGTCCCCTGGATTGCAAGAAGATCAAACCTATCCATCCTGAAAGAAATCAACCCTGGATGTTCACTGGAAGGACAGATTTTGAAGCAAGGCTCCAGTACTTTGGCCACCTCATGAAGTCCCTGATGTTGGGAGATTGGAGGCAAAAGGAAAAGGGGACGGCAGAGAATGAGATGATTGGACGGCACCATCGATGCAACCAACATGGATTTGACCAATCTCTGCGAGACCGTGGAAGACAGGAGGGCCTGGCGTGCTCTGGTCCATGGGATCACAAAGAGTTGGACATGACTGAGTGACTGAACAACAACAAAAGTCTATGTACCAAAATATAGCATATCTCTAGCATTAACCTTATTCAGGTGGTACTCGGAATACTCAAAGAGGAGCCCCATTCTCTCTTATCCTCGTGTTCTTCATACTTTCAGTAACTGGCCTAAAGAGATGATGTTCCTGATTGTATGTAGTCTTGACACATAAGCAGGAACCTTTCCTCTTTAGAAATGGTCTGAATGTAATGACAGAGCATGGAATGATGGGGCATTTTCCTCTAACCATGCTCTGAGCATCTGCTCAATTTTTGATACTGCACTTTTGCTAGGATCACTTCATTAAGCACTTCACCATTAGTTAATGTAGTTTCTTGAATTCTGCATGAAGCACTTTATTCTAATATAGTGGATAAAGATTCAGGGTTGGTTTTTTTCTGTTTTTGTTTTAAAGATTTGTGGAGGAGGATGGAAAATGAATAATGGCTGACAAGGGCCTGCACATTTAGCCTATAGCTCTGGAAAAAAACTTCTGTCAGGGCTGGGGAAATCTGAACCCCCAACCCTACAGAGAAGGAAACATGCTTTCAAAACTGTGGGTAACTTAAGTATTGTGTGACTCATTACCTGTAATCCTGTTGCTTAGCATAGTTAATCACACTAGGGCCCAGAGTCAGTTGGGGTTGGGTGAGTCAACTCCTCTATAAATGCAGTCAATTCTAATTGACCTACTCTAGTTGCAACTTACTGTGCTGAAGCAACTTGCAACTAAAGAGGGCCCTTCTAAATTCATGGACCCTATGGGGAACCAACACACTCAATCCTCACTGATTCAAGAGGCCTAACCTAATAGAATTTACTAGACACAACAACTGGATTCCTGCCACTGTTTGAGACAGATTTGACTCATTTCACATTGCCTTGCTTTACAGCAGCAGTACTATGGCAGCTTCTAGCTTAGAGGCACCTCCTTTTCTGGAGGGGTTGGGGAGGTATTTTACCTTAAAGTTGATAGGCTTCAGTACTGCAGTTTGACTTTTAGCACCCACCACCCTTATAGCCCCAAATGGAAAGCTGTGCTTCCCTTGCAAGAGCTTGAAGAAGCATTTGATGAAGAAAGCACAACAGAGATTATACTTCTTGAGAATCCTCAGGAAGAATAATCTTTCAAAAAATCTGCTGTTGGCTTTTTACCACTGTACCATAGAGAGTGTGCTGACCTATGGTCTGTGTGTGTGGTTTGAGAGTTGTACAGACAGAGAAAGAACAATGCTGTCCAAGGTTGTTAAGACTGTGGAGAGAATCATTGGGTGCACTCCCTACTTTAGACCACATAATAAGAACATAAGAACATAAGAAGAGCCATGCTGGATCAGGCCAAAGGCCCATCTAGTCCAGCTTCCTGTATCTCACAGTGGCCCCACCAGATGCATTTGGGAGCGCATGAGACTAAATATCTGTCTCCCCTGCATCTGGCCCTTGAAGTGCCCCTGGTTTTAAGCCTGGAGATTACACATCTCCATCATGGTTTGTAACCTGTAATGGACTTTTCCTCCAGGAATCTGTCCAATCCCTTTTTGAAGGCATCCAGGCCAGATGCCATCACCACATCCTGTGGCAGGGAGTTCCATAGACTAACAACGTGCTGGGTGAAAAAATATTTTCTTTTGTCTGTTCTTACTCTACCAGCCCTCAATTTCAGTGTATGTCCCCTAGTTCTGGTATTTTGTGAGAGGGAGAAGAGCTTCGCTCTATCCACTTTACTTATGCCCTGCATTATTTTGTACGTCTCAATCATATTCCCCCTCAGGCGCCTTTTTTCCAAACCAAAGAGCCCCAAATGTTTTACCCTTTCCTCATAAGGGAGGTGCCCCAGCCCAGTAATCATTTTAGTCACTCTCTTCTGCACCTTTTCCAGTTCCACTATGTCTTTCCTGAGATGCGGTGACCAGAATTGTACACAATACTCCAGGTGCGGCCTTACTATTGTTTTATATAATGGCATTATAATGTTGGCTGTTTTATTTTCAATCCCTTTTTGATAATCCCTAGCATGGAATTGGCCTTCTTCACCACTGCCACACATTGGGGAGACACCTTCATGGAGCTGTCCACCAACACACCGAGATCTCTTTCCTGATCTGTCACGGATAACTCAGAGCCCATGGGTTGATAGATAAAGTTTTGATTTTTTGCCCCAATATGCATTACTTTACATTTGGCAACATTAAAACACATTTGCCATTTCTCAGCCCATTCCCCCAGTTTGGAGAGATCCTTCTGGAGCTCTTCACAATCTTCTCTGGTTTTTACCACACGGAAAAGACTTGGCTGACACACACGAAGCAAAAATCCCATATCCTTCTTTGTCATAGATATCCCTATGAACCCAGTCTCACATTTTGAGAGTCATCACTCTGAGACTCGGTATGCATACTGTTCTTTGATGCAATCAGGTAATCAGTAATCTTCACTGTACAAACTGATGCTCATGTTGATTTCACACAGTTAGAAAAATGGCCTTGTAAATAGCCAAAGGCCAAAAGTATTTTTGCACTGGTGATTTACTTACTTCCTATTATCCATCCAGTCTCCCAGCTCTAGCTCTAACGTGCCATGGTGGTGACGAGTATGTAGGACTGGCATCAGACCACCCAGCGTATGGAAGTGCCCACATAAATAAGCTGTGGCAGAGCTAAAGAAGATAGTGCCATTATTGATTTTGAAGGGGAAATGGGTGGATGGTTAGTTAACAGAGTAAAAAGCAGAAACATATTTCCTGGTACTTTTCAAACATGGCAAGTGATCAACTAATATATTCATCCTAAAAGGCGGGGGAGGTATTACCGCATTGCCACTCGTATTCCTGGTGATGGAGAGATGACTGCGGAAGTGGGATAATGGCCAAACCAGACTGTATGGTTACTGTCACGACTTTCTGTAGCCAATGAAGACAGCTCTTGCATTTTACTCTGAAATTAAAGAACAATTGCAGGAGTTTTAATAGCATGTTGGCTACCAAGATTAAACCCTTGCACATTCTTATTTGGACAGACCAAATCTTCTTTAGGGGTTTAACAGATCTCCTTTGAAATTCTACCCTGGAAAGAAAGGGAATGATTAGTTTCAAAACTACTCCAGTCTAACATTAAAAGATTTTGGAAGTTATTGCTGTGGCACTCCAAGAATGAAAGCTATCAAACACATCAGAAACCACCATCTTAACTTAAATGCCTCCCTGAACCATCAGGAATTGGCCTTGGGGAATGAGATAGAAGGAACCGTAGGAGAGAACCCATGGAATTATTGCCTGGGGGATGTTCAGCTGCTGGACTCCAGCTGTGTACGGGTGTGTGGCTGGGTGTGGGTGGGTGGGTGTGAGGCAGGAGGGGTGGGGGTGGGTGGCAGAATTCACAATGGGAGCAAGGCTGGAGCAAAGCTGAGTGTTCAAATGCTATCTCAGGACATTTTACACCACACTGGGACAAAGGTCAAATATAATAAAGAAAGGTAATTCCAAGGAGATTGGTATCTTATGCAGTAGAGCCCGTGAAATGTACTCCCAACAGAACTTAATTTCTCCTATATATTGTTGATATGAAGTTGTACCTTTATTTAAATGTAGCTGCACAGTGCTTTTCAGTTGGTAGTAGCAGGAGCCTTTCTCCTGGAAACACCATTGGACTTTAACAAATATGTGTTAATATATTGGAGTACCGAACAGAAACCTAATTAATATTTTCTCCCTTCCCATTTAGTAAGATGTAAATTATCTCTTTGTATGAAAGCAGTAAAAATTAAGCAATATCTGGCGATGCAAAAGCATCTGTCTTGAAACTTGATGCGGTACAATGGAATTTGATTTGCTTGCGTGTTTTTCTGCCCTCTCCTATTCTCAGCCTGTATATAAGTAAATGAACTCAAATACAAGGTGCTGTAAACTTCCAGTGATCCCTCCTTCCAAGGAACCTAAACCTGGGGAAATGCTGCCCATTGGTAATTCTCACCACACGAGAAATGGGATGCACAGATAATAATGAAGATGGAACGGGATTTGTATAGATCTCAGGGGAAGAAAATTAAGGAGAAATCAAATCCACAACTGACAGTGTCATAAGAGAAATTCTTTATCACTTATCCTGAATATTCCAAACACATTAGATTAGATGTAACGGTAACAGAAAACTCAGCTGCAAGATTTTGCTGGTTGCACAACCACCTCAACTAACACTACAGTGAAAGGGCTTTCCCCTTGCTGATTACCTTATTTAATATTCCAAAGAAATTGTAGGGTCTCTTGAGGCCTGGGCTGAGAGTGGCATCCACACAGATAAAGGAATACCTCCCAAAAGGTGTGGTATGGATGTAATGAAAGGAGCCATCCTTCTGCCAAGCAGAATATTTCCTGCCAAAAAAAGACAAGAATACAAGATCAGGAGAGTTTGGAAGAAGGAGAAATGTGAAAGACATTTAAATGGATACCTTTGCTATCGGAGAAACGGAATTGCATTTGTCTTCACCTGAACACTACCTGGTCTAACACAAGAGTTTGTGTCAGACTTCGACGCTCCCTCTCTTAAATTCAAAAAGATAAGATGAAGAACAGCAAATAGATCACAGCAGCAGTCACAGCAAGAAGAGAAATGCAAGACCAACAAGTCAAAGATATGAAGACGAATAACTACATTCTAAGCACTTATTTATTATTCTACGTTAATCTAATCCCCTTTTCCTAATGTATACAATATATACCTTGCTTAAACAAAATCTTTCTGTCCACCACACCATCGACTCTCCTCTGGATCTCTGAATTCAGGGTGGCATATTGACGTACCTGTAGTAATTCCGAACACTCTGCAGGCTTGGGATGTTGAATGTATCTGCAATGAAAATGACAAACATTTCAAATTCACGAGCAAGCTCCAAATGGAGAGGAAGTTAAAACAGATGCTGTGCAATCTAAATATGAACAAGGAGCAAGGCTAGCAATGGTTTCCACTTGAGCAAAGTCAAAAGACTTACTTTATACAACAAATGCTCAGACATGACTTTAGAAAACAGTAACGATCACAACGATACATGTGCTGCTGCCTGTACTGCTACTAATGACAGCGGGTGATACTGATACTAATGCAATGGAACATCAAGATACAAATGCCTCAAGTTATAAAGAATTTGAGATATGAAGGGAAATGTTTGGAAATGGGGATGACCTGAGTTAAGAAAGTTTTTCGCAATATTAAGCACCGCTGAGCATCCCCATTTCCGATGATGAAGCCAGCAAGGAAGGGGAAAAGCCTCCCCCATTGCTGGGTTCATGGGAAACCCCTCAACCAACCAGCAGTGGAAGGCTGCTCCTCCCAGCCCAATACCCAGCTGATTTTGACAGCTCAGAAAATCACCTGGTCGTTTGAGGAGCAGCCTTTGGCTGCCAGTTGATTGGGGGGGGTCCTCCCAACCCAGCAAAGGGAGGGTGGAAAGCTTTTCCCCTGCTTTGCTGGGTTGGGGCAGGCTTTCAAAAAACCACGTACCCATAGATAGCAAAAGCCTTTTTCCTATCTTTGGAGGGGTGTGTGTGGGGGGGGGGGGGGTTCTAAAAAACCCCACCCAATTGCTCTGTGTGATTGTGTGTGTGTGTCAAAAATCCAATGCCACTAAAACAGGGGAAAGGCTGTTCCCATTTTCCCAGGCATTGGGACAGCCTTCCCATAGGAATGCATTGAAAACCAATGCAATCTGTTCTCTCTCTCTCTCTCTCTTAAACTTTTCTGACTTCAGGAATGGGTTAATTGGTTTTCAATGCATTCCTATGGGAAACAATGTTTTGAGATTCAAAAAACTTGAGATATGAAAATTCCCATAGAACGGATTAATTTCTTATCTCGAGGCACCACTGTACTACCAAAGCTACAATATATTATTATTATAAGAATTTGTCACTGTGAGAAGGGAGATGAAGAAAAACCACTGGATCAGAGTGTGCCGTCTGGAAAGGATGAAGAGATTGTGAAAGATTTAAAGAATTTAAGTCTAGAGGAAAAATCAGAGCCCAATGACAAGATAGTAATGAGTAGCAATGTGATACCACGGGATAGAGAGGCAAAGAGTCGCGAGGGGGGGCGAAAGTCAGCGCGAGGAGTTGGGTGCGTGTGCGCGAGAGACCAAAAAGGAGAGGGAGGGATTGTGGCCATCGGAGGATGACAGTTGGAAAGAGGAGGTTGGCGCGCGTGAGAGAAAAGAGGACAGTTGGGATAGACAGTTGAGAGAGTGGGAGGCAAGACGAAAGGAGCTGGAGGAGAAGCGAGGAGGAGACCGGGGTGAAGAATATCAATGGTCTGTGACAGTGAAGCCTTTAAGATGGCCAGAGACCTCTGAGAAGTTCAGGAAAGAATGGAGGAACGAGAGGTCTCCGAACCCCGTAGCTCAATGGGCTCCCCATCCGTGTTGCGGGACCCAGTGCATGGGGCGCGGGGCGATTACTCACCATTACTATTGAAGTCACCCGGTTACCAAGTTCCGTTGTTTAATGTTATATATGAAGATGTAGAACCGCAAGATGTTGTTAAGAATTCATGTCCACAACTATCTCCGCAAGTGAAAGATTTCGTTTTGCCTATACCAGAGTTGTTGTCAAATAAAAATCCATTCGATTTCTCTTACCAAGAGGTCTCAGACTTTATCATTGACTCAGAATCAAATATTCAGAAAGGTGAACCCTCACAGTCACCATCACCATGACTGTCTGAGGATGGGCTTTCCACTTGCTCTGCCCTTCCCTTCCCGGGCCTGCCTGAAGCAGCTGTGCTGGGTAAAAATCAGTTACTTCAGGGAGGCAAATGACCAGCTTCAAAGGTTGAACTTTCTGCCTGGCCTCCCTGTCCCTCTGCCCAGAAGCCTTCAGGGGGTGCTGAAGGGTGAGGCCCAGTCTGTTTCATGCTTTGTCAATTGACATTGATGCATTATTTTCAGACTATTGGGGTTGCGAAGGACATGTCTGAGTTGCCGGGGTGTCAATATATGCTTTAGCAACAATATCACTAGCGGCCTGGGCGGGGTATTTCTATTAAAGTTTCTAAGGACAGAGAGAGAGATAATAAAGGAGGAAAGAATCTTCAATGTAGAACAGATAGATACACAAATGTATACCTTGCTCTCCTCTCTGGTCCCTCCTCCTCTGTACAAGAACCTACCCTCAGGCAACACTTCTTTGTTACACCAGGCTGGCTCAGAGTGAGGCCGTGTTTGTTCATTTACCACAGATAAGGGAGTCAACTTGGGGTGTAGTACGAAGGGCTGGAGGGACAAACTAGGCAAGGCTGATCTGACTCATCCGTTTGAATACAATATTTAGTACCTAGTTCAGTACTAGATACTGTACCTGAAAGCTATAACAAACTAAAGGAAACCCAAACCTTTCACTCACTTTTCATTCAAGATTAGCTTCCAAAGTGGATTACAGTTAAAGTACATCTACCTCATCAGCCTTGATACGCTATAACGGGAGTATGGGAAGTGCGGTCTGTGACCTGCTAGTGACTTACTCTTACCATGATTCCCTTTAATGTCTATCCATTTGGTTTTCTCCATGACCTTAGACCTTTTTAGGATGCTCTGGTAAGTTTGCCATTCTGCCTCAAACTGATCAGATCCAAGTTTATCCTTTGTTTTGGAATCAGTCAAGTCACCTGGCAAACAGAAAAGAACCACAGAATTTGACATGAAAGATGTAAAAATGGTATAGTAAAGGAATGCAGCCTAATTTAAAAAAAACTAGATCATAGGCCATTTAAGTAAACAGATACCAGGATGGGAATTTACAGGTGTATGGGAAGGATTTATAGGGAGCATGAGTATTCAGGTTACAATTAATTATGTTCTATCACGTTTATCGTTTGCCTCCTTCTGGGACAGCAGTGTATCCAAGGCTACACAGGTGGCTTATGTGTTTGTTTATATGCCACCTTGCTCCCCATAGGGAACCCAAGGCCGCTCATAACGGGCAAAAATATGACAAAACAGTTTTAAATTTACATATAACAAAAATTAAACCTTATATTAAGATTACAAATCAAGATTAAAAACAATTTTAAACCTTTTACAAATATGCTCTTGATGATCTCAACTGGCTTCTCCCCAGGTAGCACAGTGGGTATTTCAGCTCCTAGCCCCTAAGATAGCAATCAGTTCATTGATTTACAGCTAGCTTTATCCAAATCAGTTGGATTCCAACTTAAGTTGTTTGCACTGACTTCTTTGGGACAAAAAAAAAGAGTTATCTAAATAGAGGACACAGGCAGACATGCATGTGCAAAATTATTCCGCTTCTCTTTCCGGGCCCAGTAATATCCCAACCATATCCTAAAATCACAGTCTAATGCCAACAGAATCCAGACCCCCCCCCAAAAAAATGGAATAAGACACAAATTAGGATAGCTGTGGTTAGAAAGACTAAGCTCACAGTGTAAGGGTGGGGATAGTACAGCATATAAAATTATTATTATTATTATTATTATTATTATTATTATTATTATTATTATTATTATTATTATTATTATTATTATTATTATTATTTCCATTTATATACCGCCCAACTTTCCCAGAGGAACTCTGGGTGGTGAACAGCAAGGGAAATAATAAAGAATATACAATACTAATAAATAAGATGAAAAATGTAAACCATAAAGCTATTAGACAACAAAATCCTTCTTAAGAAGTTTCAGGTCAGACTTTTGAACACACAGAAGAAATCTTCCTTCAAAGGGTTTTCCAGGAGACCCAGCAGATTGAGGAAAGCCCTCTGGTTGTCAAAAGACTGAAGACCTATAACCAGGCCAATCAGAGAGATTTTAAAGCATGAGACAAAGTACATGGGAGGGGAGTTAGAACACACAAGACTGGAGAAAGACATGACCATTAAAGTGGAACAACAAGAAAGACAGGATTTATTACTGATAATGGACTTCAGTTTCAACAAGCTCCCATTCTGTACTAGGGACTCTAGGGGGTCACTCATGGTGACAAGGCTTCAACTTTTTATTTCCCATCCAAACATCAATCAGTATCATAGAATTGCTGATCTGGAAAGGACCCTGTACATCATCAAATCCAGCCTTCATCAAGGAGGCACCATGGGGAATAAAACTCCCAACTCAGATGCCAAAGCTATTTTACCCTAGTTCTATGACCCATTCAAAATACAGACCAAACAATTTACATAGCACATACCCAGACCTACTGATACTCATTCCCTAACTCCAGATTCAAGCAATATACACAGTATAGCACTCTACAAGGGAACTGGATAAACAAATGGGAAGGATGGAAACATCTTACCTGTCACTAAAGTAAGAGCGGGTTGAATTACAGGAATTGTTTCCAAACAGAACTTTTCGAAATCAACAGCTCTTTCAGGGCCAAGAAACTTACTAATGTGCACATCTGATACCTACAATGAAACATAAAAAGAGAAGGAATTAAAAAAACACCTCTAAATAATAGCATATGTAATTTTTAAGTCTACCTTTTAAAAAAATCTGGAAGAAAATTCCCATGAAGCCAATAGTATTTACAGCACAGTAGGACCCCCGTATCCATTGATTCATTATCCACTGATTCAGTTATCCATGGTTGGCAGAGGAAAAAGTTAAATAATTCAGCAGCTACAAAGCAAGCTGTAAAGCAAGCTGTTGTCACAAACAGCATCTGTAAAGCAAGCTACTGTCACAAACAGCTGACATAAAGCAAGCTACTGTCAGGAAACAGCAGCTTGGGGGTAGATAGGCAGGCATTCTCTCTTATCCATGGTTTTCATTATCCATGGGAAGGCCTGGAACCAATCCCCAGCAGATATTGGGGTCCTATTGTACTTCCAACATTCAGAGGCTTGAGCTGCTAGGAATTGAGTTAATGAAACCACCTCAGATTTTTTTTTAACAAACCAAAGATTATTGCCTCATGAGAATTAGATTCTCATGAGAATAAGATTATAAATAAGAAATAAGAATTAGAATTCTACACACACAGCTTTTTGGATTGCAGCTCTCAGTTTCAAAATAAATACATCCCAAAGGCTTGTGTTGGCAGGGTATACTGAACATCTACATCTGTTGCTACAAACCCAGGTTAAACTAGACCTAAACCATTCCTTTATCAACACGATTTCCTAATCTCAATTATCAAGGTAAGGGGCCAGGCGGCCAATGCACCCCACCACCACCAACAACAACACCCCGCATATGGAAAGCGACATTTTCGGGAGAAAAAACTGATCTCTGTTTATAGCCTTATCCTGCATGACAGATCAGGTAATAACGGTCTTATTCTGCGTTTTTTAAGGTGTTCGCTCGCCCCAGGGGGGGGGTGGCTGGCAGGGAGAGGGGGTCTTCTCCAGGGCCTCGACTCGCCTGAACGATCCAGAAGAGGCGGTCGGCCTCCGCGCCCGGCGCCGGCTGCGGGGCGAAAGAGCGCGCTGGCCCCGCCGGCTGCTGCCACCCCGAAGGGCTGTACTGGTCCAGCAAGAAGGCGACGAGAGCGGCCGCCAAGAGGCCGGTGGCCAGCCGCAGCATCGTCGCCGCTTCCCGCCCGGGCGCCCGCCAACTCTCCACGGGCGGCCACGGCGGCTGCAACGGCGGCTGCGGCGACAACAGCCTCCGCCCGTCAAAACCGGCCTCCTCGACCTGCGCGCTTTGTTTCCGCGCCTGCCTCTCGAGAGGCCGGCAGCGCTTCCTTAAAGCCGCCCCTTCCCTGATCCGTGTGTAGTAGGCGGGCGCCACTTCCCCGGCAGAGGTCGTGGGAAAGAAGAGCTTCACGAGTCCAGCAGGGGTCAGGCGCGGCGCCCGCCTGGGTTCCCGTTATCCCCCCGGCGAGCCCCGTGAGCAACGCCGGCCTGGATGATCTCTCAGCCCGGACCGGCTCGGCTCCCTTTGGAATCCTTTTAACGGACACATTTCCCTGCTGCGGAATACTGGGATTGGTAGTCTCATATTGGGGCGGGAGGCATGGTGGCTCAGCGAGCTACAGTACTGAAAACGGTCGGCTACAAAGTCGGCAGCTCAGCGGTTTGAGCGAGTTCCCGGTGTTAACCCCAGCTCCTGCCAACCTAGCAGTTCGAAAGCATGTCAATACAAGTAGATAAATAGGTACCACCTTAAAAAGCAGGAAGGGAAACTGTTTCCTTGCAGCCATGCCGTCACGTGGCCAAGGACTTGCACAACACTGGCTCTTCGGCTTGAATCCGGAGATGAGCACCGCCCCTAGAGTCGGACAGGACTAGCACATGTGCACAATTTTTTAAATCTCTCCCATACCTCGAAAGCCCTGCTGCCATCACCATCACTTGACCTCTCTCCATCAAACATAAACTGCCATCTTGGCTGATTATTCTATTACCTTTTTTTGTACTATACTTTTGATATTTCTTTTTAATTGATTTTAATATGTCTGCTGTAAACCGCCCGGAATTCCCCTGGAAAGATGGGTGGTATAAAATATATAAATAAATAATAAAAGTAAATAAACATAACAGGCAGCTCTACTGCATTCCCAACATTTCACATTACATTTGGGGCTTTTCTTCCCATACAGTGTGCCTCTCTATCAACAGCAGCAGTTTCTGCTTAGAAAGTGTGGTAGAAGGTGACTTTGCTGGTTACAGGTTTTAGATTTTTGGGCATTGAGTTACAGGAGGATCTGTCCTGGAGTGTCAACACAAGGGGGCTTGCAAAGAAGGCTCAGCAGAGACTATTTTTCTTGAGAACTTTAAGGAAAAACCATCTTCCACAAAAGCTGCTGCTGGCCTTCTATCATTGTGCAATTGAGAGTGTGCTTACGGGTTATGTGTGTGGTATGGAAGTTGTACCCACCGGGATAAGACAGTGTTGCACAGAATCGTAAGAATTGCAGAGAGTATTGTGGGCTGTTCACTCCCCACCCTAGAACAAATTTATACTACCAGGTGCCACTGTAAAGCATTAGATATATTAAGAGATCCATCACATCCTGGTCATTGCCTCTTCGAGTTGCTGCCATCGGGACGGAGATATAGAGTACTGAGGGCAAGAACAAACCGTCTCAAAAATAGCTTCTTTTTTAGAGCAATATTGGCCTTAAACGGAAATCCTGGACTTTGAAGTCAGTTTATTTTATATGTCATATTTTAGTCATTTTATATGTCATATTATGTGTTGTACCTGTTTTTAAATCTATGTGAAATGTTTTAAATGAGTTTTATATAGCAACCACAAAATTTCGTTGTTCCTGCAAGGGGGCAATGACAATAAAGATTCCTATTCCTATTCCTATTCCTATTCCTATTTATTTTAAATCAGGCTTACGCCTAGTCATGCTTCTTATAAGTATTGTAGTACATTTTATATTACCTTACCATATTAGACATTAAGAAAGCCATGTCTTTATTCACATAATGGAAATATTGTGTTGTTAAAAGAATTAAAGAAAACAAGAAAAGGGTTACAGCCTAAACACAAGTGGGCAGAAGTCATCTGTACCAGCCAGATGAGGAATGCATATAAGATTAGTGACACACAACTAGTAGGGTATATTTACTTTTTTTATTTTATTTATTATTGCACTTATTAACTTTCCCAAAGAAAACTCTGGGCAGTGAACAAATATATGAATAAGAAAATACAGAGATACAAAACCAGTAAAAAATAAAACCAACTCAATATAAATTCAGTATATATTAATGCTAATGCAGATTTGTAAACCCTGAAACATTGTTGGTATTGACCCTTATTCTGCAGAACAATTAATTAAATAAGTCCTTTCATAGTGGTTGTTCTTTTTCTACCACCTTGTAGGCAATTAAGTTTATTGATTGTTTGATTATTTGATTGATTGATTTAGAATATTTTAACTCCACCTTTCTCCTTGGAAAAGGACCCAAAGTATAGTAGCTTACAATAATGAGGGACACTATACAGCCCAGAACATTTAAGACATATTCAAGTTAAGAACTGGAAATTAGAAGAGGCATCTCTGGGCCTTTTCACACAACCCCTAAGATCCGCTGGCCACTTAAACTCGGACCAGAGATCTTGGGGGTTCGTTGCTCTTTCTCTGTCCCTACCCCTCCGCACTTCCTTGCTCCTGTCTGTGTGAGGGGAGGGAGGAAAAAAGAGAGGAAAAAATGCAGGCTCACCTCCGAAGCCGCCCGGAGCCCCCGTCGTCGTCCTGATTCCTTCTCTTCTGTTTGTTTTTTTGCCTCCCGCCGCGGGAGGCAAAAAAAACCAAACAGAAGCGAGGAGAGCCCCACACTCACCAGATTAAATCCAGACCTGGGGATTTTCACCCTCCTAGAGCACATACAAGAAAAGTGCGCTGGGACGCGCTTAGGTGGGCGTGGTCACACTTAATTTCCTGCAAACTCCGGAGCTGGTGGGGAAACAATTTTGAGCTCCGGAACTGGCAGCCATTTGCTGCGGAGTTTAGGGGTTGTGTACAAATACCCTCTGAACGTTAAATGGTAACATTAAAGCTACAAAGAGCACATAAAAAGAAAAAAATACATTATGAGGGGTGGAAACTAACATGGAAAACACTGGTGTTCTTATGAAATCAGTCAATGCAGTCATGCATAGTAATCCATATAAAAGTCTCTCTGATCCTATGTTTGTCAAACCTGCCTTTCTTTGTCTTGCCCCTTGGCTTTGAAGGTAATAGTGTCTGTAAGTCACCACTAGGATAAACATGCGTTCTTTAATCATCTTCACTTCCTCACTTCCTCTTTTGTTGCCACAATCCTTTAGCTCAGGGGTGGGGAACCTTCAGCCTACTCAAGTTTTGGACCGCAGCTTCCACAGTTGTCTATCATGGGCAGAATTCTGGGAGTTCCAGTCCAAAAAGATCTGGAGAGCCGAACTAACTTGTTTTGATTCTCACAAGGTCAATCTAGCTTATGGGACTCAAGCCTCAGTGAAAGGTAGTGTACTTTGATTGATTGTAAACCCTCCAGAGACCTTTGGGTAGTGGGCGGCATATCAGCTGTAAAAATAAATAAATAAACAATAGTAGTAAGTAGTCCTTCGTTCAGGGAAAGCTTGCCTGGAGACAGCAGAGATGGGGCAGTCCTGGTTTCCAGCAGGAGGGAGTTCCAAAGCAACAGAGAAGGGCCTTTCATGTGTTCTTATGAGACAGACCTGTAAAGGTGGTGGGATGGAGAGAAAGGCCTCTCCTGATGACCTTAGCACTCAAGCTGGTTCATACTGTTAGATTATATCTTTGAGGTAGCTTGGACCCAGGACATTGTGTGCTTTATAGGTTAAGGTTAGTACTTTGAATTGTGCCTGATAGCTGATTGGCAGCCAGTGGAGCTGCTTTAGTAGGGGTGTAATGTGACCTCTGTAACCCACCCCCGTCAGCAATCTAGAGCATATTACAATAGTGCAGCTGGGATGTCACTAGGGCATGTGTCAGAAACTGGCATAACTGGCGTACTACTTTTAATTGTGCAAATACACTCCTGGCCACAGCTGTGATCTGGGCATCTAGGCTCAAGGATGAGTCCAGGAGCACCCCCAAGCTAGGGACCTCTTTTTTCAATGGGGCAGGGTTAATCCCATCCAGTACAGGTTGCATCCTTATCCTTTGATCTCCCTTTTGACTGACCAGAAGCACTTCTGTCTTGTGGGCTTAGTTTTAGTTTGTTCTTCCTCATCCAGTTCATTACCAAAGATAAGCACTGATCTAAAGTCGAAATAGCTTCATTAAAAGTTATTCAAACTGTCAATTTTTGCAATCTGCATCTAGTACCAAACCATGGCAGAAGTGGAGACATAAGAATATGGAGTCATAATCCAGAGCTGCCTGACTTTAACCTGGTTTTGGCTCTGTTGATATTTTCATATTATTTTCACTCCTTAGTAGACTGCATTTTAGTGACTTACAATTTTTGCTAAGTATCCAAAAGATAAGTTTTTAAATGTAAATATTACTGTACTTTTAATTTGATCATTCCATCTTTCATGTCTTCCCAGAAGCTTTTTGCAACATTTATGAATTATAGCAGTTTGAGAAAGAGTTGTCTGTCAGGGGAAAAACCACAAGCTCCAGTCAAGAACCCGCTTCTATAGCCTAGTACTTTCCACATACTTTGAAGTGTAACCTCTATCATTCCCAGCTACTGATTGATTATACTGTCTGAAGCTGATAGAATTTGTAATCTAAAATACATTGAAGCAGGGAGTAGATTGCTCTAGAAAGCAGTGGCTTCTTGAGTTATTTAGTAGACTTTCTACAAAACCTTAACTACTACTATCCCATAAATAGATACTCAGCCATAAGTCACACTGAATTCAGTGTTGGGCTTTGTTTGTTTTTGTTTTTAATGTAGTTCCAGGACTACAGCCTCAGAGTATCAAAATGTACTTAAAAAATCTTGCAGCCTCAACTGTTGGAGATGTTTTGTAATGTAGCATGAATAAACATGTTGGAATTGACTTAAAGAGGTCCTAATAGAACTTAATGGAGTAGGAACTGGCAAGCCACTCCAGTATTCCTGCCAAGAAAACTCCATGGACATGGGGTCACAAAGAGTTGGTCACAACTATAAGGACACAACAACAAATAGGACTTAAAGGTAAGAAAGATAATTAAGGAGTAGTTTTACCAGTGAGGACTTGCACTCCTCCAGTGAATTTCCATTGCTAAGTAAATATCCAAACCCACATCTTCTGGCTTCTAGTCAGTCTATCCATTACACTTCACTGTGGTTCTAAAGTAAATACGCACAGATCCTGCTTTCCTCAAAATATAGTAACTCATCTTATTGAGAAGGCAATACTCGCTGGAAAGGACAATAATTCTGGGAAAGCTAAACATAGGAGTAAAGAGGAAGCTTGAATAGCAGAGACGGACTGACTCAATAAAGGAAAACTGTGGTCTTGAGTTTGCTGGATCTGAGCAGGGAAACGAATAATTTTGGGAGGGGTGGCAGGGCGTGGAGCAGTGCTTCGGAGGATCGTCATAAGTCAGAAGCGACTTAACAACACATTAAAAACAACTTTCTGCAGGGCTGTTGAGCTTGGCTGAAACTGGAAGGCTGTCATAATGCAGCAAATATTCTCCTTCCCTTCCATATCCCAATCGCTTTATCCAGTAGTAAAACAACAACACCTCCTCCTATCTGCAGCTTTTCCCCAGCAGCTTATTTAGATACTGGTGGAAATCCTTCTGACAGATTGCAAATGTAACAACCCGTTCAACGAACAACCCCCACTTCCGTTATGCCGCCCCGGCCCCGCATCCGTCCCGTTCACCACCCGGCCTCCAACAGCAGCACGGGAGACATCAGCAGGTCTTCCCCTGGAGCATGCGCGAGTGATGTGCGCATGCTCAATAGGGCGGTGGAAAAGATTGGCCAAGGTGTTTCCCCCCCTCCCCATACTCTACTTAAATCGACCCCCCCCTCCTGCCCCTGTCTGTGGTTTCCGGTCGGCCTGTGGCGGGGCTGAGCGTGACGAGTGTCAGCGGGACTAAGATGGCGGACGGAGGCGATAGCGCCGGCGGGATGGCTGCAGCGGGCGACGCCGCCCCCGCCATCGCCGCCGAGAAGCCCACGGAGCTGGCCCGGGTGAGATTCCGCTCCCCTTTTCCACCCGTGGGTCTTCTCACCCGTAGGGTGACGGACGGGGTTCCTTCGATCGCCCGCCCGCCGTGGTGCCCCCGCCGCAGCTGCTCTTCTTCCCGGGCTAACGAGGCGACCCCAAAAGGGTCTGCAGCTGCCTTGGCTGCAGGCGGAGCCTGAGAACAGCACCCCTTTCAGTGTCTGTCGTCGGGAAGCGGGGGTTGCGTGCCTCGAGGGTGTGAACGCCCCACTGAGGCCACCCCACTCCACCTCAAGAAGGCTGTTAATAACCGTGTGCGGGCTGGCTTGCCTCAAAAAAGGGTGGCTTCCCTGCAGCGGGGCGGCTCGGCGTGCTCCGCAGTCGTTTGCCGACCTGCAAATAATAATAATACTATTTCGCAGCTAATATTTCGTCTGCTGTAAACCGTCTGGAGTTCCACTGGAAGACGGGCGGCATATAATAATAATAATAATAATAATAATAATAATAATAATAATAATAATAATAATAA
>JAHTLZ010000016.1:30133141-30202798 GCA_023846285.1 Phrynocephalus versicolor | reverse complement strand
CAACGCCTGGCTGTGAGGATTTTGAGGGTTCCTCAAACTTTGGAAGTTGGGGACCATGAGTCTAAAAATGTGTTGGGTACTGGAATAATGTGACTCCACCCCCCCTGGCTAATTTACTAGATAGTTCCAAGGTATGTGAGATATGTAATTAGTGTTTTTGCCCATGTTGCCATCTAATGAGTGTTCAGCACCAAGCAGGAGTTTGAACACAAACCTCCTAAATTCTGCCCTGACACGTGGTCTTCTGTACCACATTGGCTTTCAAAGCATTCCAGACACAACATTGTTCTGTTGAAGGACTGTGTTCTGTACTGATCGTAGCTGAATTTTCTTCAGCATCCAAGTTCCACGCCTCCTGTTTTGCTTTGTTCTGTTTCTTCATGAGCTCCCTTCTCCTTTTCAAGCACTTTATTTTTGTGCTACATTGTGCCAGTGAAAAAGTTATGTGGTTTGGTACTTACCAAGCACTGGAGTACTACTGCAGTGTGAGGACCAGAAAGCACCAATAGAAGTCTTCTCAACAGGAGCAGATATGAGTACAATATCCAGTCAATGTCATAATATATCACTAAGCAGCAAAAAAAAGAGGTGAACCAAAATGGAACAGATGCTGTTTTTGGAAGAGTCCCAAGAGCCATCAGTTTAAGCACCTAAGTGTGAATTACATAAAGAAGTTTCATCTCCTGATTTTGATAAATGTTAAGCTTGGCATTTTTCATTCTTAGTTTGTTTAAAATCAAATATTTACATACAGCAATGATTTTTCTATATTGACTCATTGATTCCAGTGGAAATGTTTCCCTTACTATTGATGTCTGTAAATGGACATAAATGGACATACACGCAAGTGCTGAAGTGAAGCTCGTTTAGTTGGATGTAAGCAAATCACTTTAACAGAGAACGTACATTTGAAGATTTATTGGCTAAAGTCCTTTGTCCAAACTATGTGTTGCTTTATCTCTGCCATCCAGTAACTCTTGCCTTCAAATTAAGTGCTTTTGTCTTAGGTGACTTTCGTCAAATCTTCTGTCAAGTATGTCTTGAAGAAGCTGATTCAACTAAACCTTGTCTTATAAGCACGTTAATGCTTTGGGATGCCAAGCTTTATAAAGGTGAGTTGAATCTCTCAAGGTATTGTTTTTTCCCTTTCATTAACAAATGTCAGCAAGACAACTTTCTGTTTCAGGTATTGCTTTAAGATAAGGTTAGGCAATCTCGATAAGTCTTGTGGCCACAAATGCCCACCCCTGGTGTTTGGAGAGCTGCACTACTCCTGCAATCTCGCCTCTCCCCCTACCCCTAAAATGTTTCTTAAAATAATATTTTGTTTTTAAAAAATGAAAATGCCACTTGCCATCTCTTAAAAGAAGAGAGCCCATTTTTGTGGCTTGCACCCAGAAAGTGTACCACAATTTTTTTTCATACATCCCTAGATTGAAAAATGGGCTTTTCAAGACAGGGTTTTTTGTGGTGGTGGTGGGGGGGTTGTTGTTTCTGTTTTAATATTTCATGAATGGACTTGGTCGGGGGTCTGCATTTAGACATGTAGGGAGTTGTATATGGTACATGGGCTTAAAAGAAATGCCTTTGTCAGTACCATTGGAAAGTTACTGAGTGGCATGTTTCCTCTGTAGTATGTGGGAAACAGTCACAAATTCTTTATGTCTTTGACATTTTGGTGAAGTGAATCACTCATGTTTTTCCTACACCACCACTGATTTCTAATTCTGCATGGTGCTGAATAGTGCTTATTGCTATTGGAATTAGTCTTAATGTTCTATTTGGGCAAACATTAAACTTCTGGATTTCTCCCCAATCCAGGAGCAAGGAAGATTCTACATGAATTAATTTTTAGCAGTTTTTTCATGGAGATGGAATACAAAAAACTTTTTGCAATGGAATTTGTTAAGGTAAGGTTGTTAAGATTGCCTCTTATTTTGTCTTTCAACTCGGATTAACAAGATCTTTTTCCAGAGTTTTGAAAATGTCTACCTTATTAATAAACTGGCTTCTCAAAATGTTCATCTTCTGAGACTACTGGATGTGCTCTGATTAAAATAAGGTAAAGGTGTTGATGTTTTAATCATCATCAGCTCATCAGAATGCTATGGTAAACTTCAAATAAAGTATATCAGATTAAAGTAACAAAGGAAACCCCCAAGAGACTAAAAATGTTGTGGCATTATATTTCTAGCATGAACTTCATCAAATGCTTTTGTAATCTGCAGAAACTCAAGCTGTGATAAATGTATTTGTCTAAGATGGTGGAAGATATTTTATTGCTGCTGCTAGACACATCTGTGCTAAGAATTATTAGAGGATCAAACTAAAAGTTAAATTGTCTTTGTATTACTGCCCCAATAAATATCTCCACTAAAGGTACACCTGGAGTATTCCATAAAATTCTGGTCATCACTTCCAAGAAAGAGTACTGTGGTACTGGACAATGTGTAAGAAAAGACCGTATTAATTCAGGCTGTAGCACCTTTCCTGCAAGAAAAATATTACTCCAATATATGGGACTGTTTATTTTTTTAAAAAGTGGATATGTTATTCATAACATGATAAGTGGGTGGGAAACCAAACTATTTTCTCCCTTATAATGCAAAGCCTTGGTATCATATGCCAGTAAGTCAACCCCTTTCTTGTCTTTACAGCATTACAAAACACTACAGAGAGAATATATCAGTGATGATCATGACAGACAAATTTCTGTGACAGCGTTTTCTGTTCAGATCTTCACTGTCCCTACACTGGTATGTAGAACAAATCAAGAAAGTATGTAAGTGGTATTCCTTGCTGTTTTAACTATTGTATTTTTCAGTGTATACGATGCTACCACCCCCCCCCCAGCCAAAAATCATGACACTAAAAATTAAGGTGGGTTTTGGAAGTAAGCCTTTCCCAAGGGTTGGTGGTGGGGGTGAGGAAGAAGCCAAACTGACCTTTCTGTTTCCCTTCCTTTCTGGCTGTTCTTTCTCATCACCCACCGCTGTTTCCCCTTTCCTTTTGCCCTCTGCCTTTCAAAACACCCCTCCACATTGTATGTGTGTGTGTGTTGCAGAAATCCAAGCCATGGGGAAAGGCAATTCTTAATGGGCTACTCAACCCCTGAGGCTTTCCCCACAGAAAAGACAGACACTTCGGATTTCTGCAGAAACAAAAAAGCGAAGAGGCGTTTTGGAAAGGCAATGTGTATGTGTGTGTGTGGAGGAGAACCCAAACTGATGGGAAAGAGCTGCCAAAAAGGAAGGGAAACAGTGGTATGTGTGTGTGTGTGTGTGTGTGTGTGGAGGAGAACCCAAACTGGAAGGGAAACCAGAGTGGAGCAGGGACTCTGTTCAGCCAATTCACTGGTGTCAGTTGAGGTTCTCTCCCCCACAGTTTCCCTTTCTACCAGGATTTGTTCAATTGTTAATTTGGGGTTCAAAATGTAGGGGGGTCTTGTACACAGTAGCGTCTTATAGATGGGGGAAATCCCCCCAAGTTGTTTTGATTCTGCTAATAGAAGACCTGCCCATGTGTTTTCAAAGTAAGAAAGAAACTGACATAAGTCTTGAGCACAAGGCTGCAAAGCTAGAGGCCAGAGTTCAAGTCCCCTCTGTGCCTACTGAGAAAGGGATGAGAATCACCTAGAGCAGTGGTAGCACTCCATATGTTTTGGACCACAACTCCCAGAATTCCAAGCCTGTATTGCCAATGATAGAGGACTGTGGGAGTTGTGGTCCAAAACATCTGGAGTGGCGAAGGTTCACCACCATTGACCCAGAGCTTGTGTGGCCGATAGGGTTTGATAGCTTCCACAACTGCATCCTTGGTAACATCTCATGGCCTGCAGTGCCACAGGAAAGAGAGATTGATAAATCACTTTTGAACACTAGGTACTTAGAAGATTTTAAAAGGGTTGGCGTACCACATATATCAGAACTGAATTGGTGGCATAGAATTACTATCAAGATGAGTGTGCCAAAGATACTTTCCTCTTTCTTTATATGTGTTGAACCATGAACACTGTGGAGAATCTTTCATAGTCTTTCCAAGAATGTTTTTTTTTAAATCAGGAAATAGGTGTTGCAGATATAACAGCCACAGGACTTGATTTTTTTCTGTATTTGTATCAGTGTTGCACTATTTAAAATCATGGACATATATGAAATATTAGTAAATATTAAAACCAAAACAAAGTGTTAGAAATTGTTGTTGTTTGTGGTGCTAAAAGGACCATTGAATTGGTTGGCTCATCAGCAAGCTTACAGTGTAACACTTCTAGATGTGAAGGAGACATTGAAGGAGCCTCCCCAGAGGGTGGGATGCACTTGCGAGTACACTTGGGTGTCCCCTGGGCAAATGGTGTGCCCCTGGCCGGGCCTCCACTTCCAGAAGCGTTACAGAACTAAATGCACATCACAAAGACATGCACACACAATATCAGAACAAAAAAAAACTTGAGCCGCTGGTAAAATATTTATATATTTCTCCTTATAAGAAACAAATACTTTGTCGTGCCCAAGGAGCTCTTATGCTGCAGTGATGTAATTTGAGCAGTTCCGTGCTTAATTTTGTAACCTTTTAAATGAAACAGAAAGGGGATATTTGCTATTTCAGGAATTAGACTGTTACCTTTAAAAATGCATATTGATTTTCAGGCCCGCCACCTCATTGAAGAGCAAAATGTAATCACGGTCATAACAGAAACCTTACTTGATGAGCTGCCTAGAAATCTGGATAAAAACGGCAAGTTCAATTTCCAGGGTTACAATCAGAATAAATTGAGCCGAGTGTCAGCGATCATTTTTGACCTCAAGTAAGTGTTCCTACTTTATACACAACAGTAAATAATTCAGCATGTATACCTGTTTGCTATAGTCTATTAATTTTGTTGAAAATATTTGTATATCACCCCTCATTATATTAAAGTGGCAAGGTGGTATACAGTATACATTGTATCTAATAAGTAGTATTATACCCATATGTTAAAAATCTGTATAGTTGGTTGACTTAACAAAATACCTCTTTCATTTTAATATAGTGTATGTACAACTACAATATTAGGTATTTTATTGGCTGGTTAGATCTACATAAGAGCATAAGAAGAGCCATGCTGGATCAGTCCAAAGGCCCTTCTAGTCCAGCTTCATGTATCTCACAGTGACCCCACCAAATGCCTCCTGGAGCACACGAGACTAGATGTCTGTCTCCTGATACCATTCCTCTGCATCTGGCCCTTGAAGTACCCTGGTTTTAAGCCTGGCGATTACACATCTCCATCATGGTTTGTAACCAGTGATGGACTTTTCCTCCAGGAATCTGTCCAATCCCCTTTTGAAAGCATCCAGGCCAGATGCCATCACCACACCCTATGGCAGGGAGTTCCACAGACTAACAACATACTGGGTAAAAAAAATATTTTCTTTTGTCTGTTCTTACTCTCCCAGCCCTCAATTTGAGTGGCTGTCACCTAGTTCTAGTATTTTGTGAGAGGGAGAAGGATGTCCCTCGATCCACTTGACTCATGCCCTGCAGTAGTTCATGTAGTTCATGTCACCCTGCGGTGGATAAATCTTGTGCAGACAAATCTATGCACGTAAATATCTTTGATCAAGACTAATATGTGTTTCCAAAGTTAAACCAAGTTGTCAGAAAAACTGCCATCATAATTAGTAGCTGTTTTCTAATGCTGTATAAAGGGATATAGATAAAGGGATGTATTAAACAGCATCCCTCTACAAAGTTCACAGGAATCTTTCCAACAGAAAAGACTTTGAAATTGTAAAATGTTTTCCACCCCCTTTTAAACAACAGATACATTTTAATCAGTAAGCCTACTGTGTGGACAGACAAACTACGAGAACAGTTTTTGGAAGGTTTCCGGTCTTTCTTGAAGATTCTTGCTTGCATGCAGGTACAGTATCTCTCTCTGCATTCTATTTCCCCTAAAAATAAACTTATGTTACACTGCTATGATAACTGAGGGGGTTACGAATTATCATGGTGTACTCAATATGCTTGTAGTGCTATATAATAATATTTTGTAACAATGCAATCTGTACATTTTTTCATAAAATATTTTGAAGCAGTTTTTCCTCTGGTAGTCATAAATTAGCACTATTCAATAAAGCCTTGGATTCCCAAGTATACTGTCCTATAATAGTATGATTTGGGATGCATTTAAACACACATGCATATCTAATACTATGTTGCCTTGATGCAGTTGAAGTCTGGTCTCCATGGGTATTTGCTTTAATTTGTGGAAGGTTTAGGCAAACCTGGACATTTTTCAGAATTTCGGGCAGCTTAAGAACCAGAAACCTATGGTGATGGAGCTAAATGAAAAGCGGTGGGGGTGGGGAAGCTAATTTGCATATTCTTCTTTATGATCTTCTGTGAATACACACGTATGGGTTCTTCTGTACTTGTGCAGAGCCATATCCCAAAGCTTATTGCTCATTTAACCAAGGACCTCCTCATCTGCACATGTGTTCCCCTCAGTTCCTTTTTTGCTGCTGCTGGAGTCACTCCTTAATGACAGAGTTCTGTTCCCCATTTCTTTTAACTGAAGTATACAATACCAATTCTTACTTCATTTCTACTATTTTTCCTTCTGACTTCTATCCTCCTGATTTTTTTAAAAAAGAGAGAGAGATACTATAAGTATAGGAAAATGTCCCCACCGCCCCTCAGTTGTTCTTTCCCGCCATTTTGTAGCCTCCTCAGGACCGTTTAAGCATTGCTGAGCCTGCAGTAGCAAAGTTCCATTAACTGATGGACCTTCCCAGTGCCTGTTCTGCCTAGGTGAATCTCATCGAACCTCCTCTTGCCCAGATGGTAAAAACTTAACTAAGCAAAAGTACCAACACATGGATCCAACACCATCTTTGGCTTTGCCTCCACCACCGACTTCTCAAGCAAAAAATACCAACACCACCATCTACCTCTAAAAGCCTCTCTCAGTCTAAATCTACATCAGAATTGAATCTCATTTCAGTCTTCCACCTCGACCAAGAAGAAAAGCAAAGAATCATCTTGAACACCAGCTCCCCTCTAATCATCATGTTGTAGTTTTTGTCATGTGCTTCTATTGACAGCAGCAGGCATATTGGGGAACTATTGAGGCGCTCTTTAGGCGAACAAGCAAAAAGCTCTGGAAAATTCTGAGTGGCTCTGCACAGGCACATCATCATCATCATCATCATCATCATAATGTGATTACTGTATTGTTTTATTTTGTTGGGTTTTTTTTGTTTTCTTTTTTATTGGTTTGATATGTTTGATAGCTGTTCATTATTGTTACATATATTATTGCTGTTCACTGCCTTGAGTTCCTTCAGGAAGACGGGTGGTATAGAAATAAATAAATAATAATTAATAAATAAATAATAAATAAATGTTTAGAGATGCTAGTGCTCCTCAAAACAGGGCAAAATTGCCCCCATTTCCTCTGCCTGGCTCCAGAGGATTTTTCCAGGAGGGTGGTGGTTATTGGGGGCATAAGGGAGATGCAAAATGGTCCTGGAGGCCACATGGGGCCATCTCTGCTCTATAATGTTAACAGCTTTCTGGATAAGCCTCAGTTCAGCTATGTGGGTCGTACTGTTTTAGGGGATGGAAGAAATCAAGAGACAAATTGGTCAGCACATTGAAGTGGATCCTGACTGGGAAGCTGCCGTTGCCATCCAGATGCAGCTGAAGAATATCCTCTTGATGTTTCAGGAATGGTGTGCCTGTGACGTAAGCTGTTCTAATAAAATTGCATAATCTTTTAGCAGAGGAAAATTAAATTATGCAGTGACGCAAAACATTAGACATACCTTTTGAGCAAGCTCCTCAGATACTATCCTCCTGTCAATTTATGAGAAGTAATGTACTGTAACAGAACAGCTGTCATGGTTTTTATTCTTCTGAAACCACAGATGTTCAATACCCAACCTTGTTGTGAAGTTCTTAATGTGCTTATTATATAGGTCGGAGACTCTCTGATGCTGGCGGAAGGGAGATGGTATAGATCACAAAGGCAAACTGTCACTAATTAAGTGTTCCTGCTTGGGTTCCTCATTGTGCGTCAGTTGGCTGGCTTGATGTGTGGTCCAGAATCTAAGCAGAGACTTGTTAAATAGTTTACTGCTGAAAGTTACACCTTTTGCCTTCCCCTGTTTTAGCTATGCAACAGGTTTTGGTGATGGAAAAGTAAATAATGTGAATAGTTGGATTTAGCTGCTGATCTGAATCATTGTTGTCAAGGTGAATCAGATCCTTAACAATGTTTTTAACATTCCGTTGCCTACTACGTATAATTATTAGGACTCTTAATGATAAAGTCTGCTAAAAAAAGACAAAAAGATTACTTGTTGACAAATTCTGCAATGGTGGATCATAACGATTTAAATCTGAAGTGGCAAATTAATTTTGAAAATAAACTATCAGAAGGGTGTGTGGAAAGCCAATTGTTACAGAGATGCTCATGTGTGCAAAATATTGTTTGACCGGAATTCTTGAATGTGTGGCTTGCTAACCTGGCACCCAACAATAGAAATGACAAGAATTCTTACTAAGATTCAGGAGAGCAGTGCGTATAGCTTCTATCTATGTCTCACAGGAATTAACATTTATCTTGCTATAAAAGTTAAATATCAACTATTTTATTTGCATTCAAAAATGAATAACAGAAAATGGAAATTACCTTGAATAAATTGTAATAAAAACGGATGTGATTAATAAATCGGTAATTACAAAAATGTTGTCTATTCTAGGAAGAACTGTTGGTAACAGCTTACAAGGAATGCTATGCAGCAGTAATGAAATGTAGTGCAAGTAACTATTCATGGGATAAAATAATGATTAATATGTGTGGCCATACTTTGGAAAGTAAGCGCTTTAAGGTGTCTGCAGGTTCTGTTAGCATACACCTACCATTGTCCAGAATGCTAGCCGGTAAGTGTTTATTTGCCTGCAATTACTGAGAACTCTGTTTTCCTTTTAAATGTGTTCCCCATTTATTTGTGTGTGTGTGTAAAATATATATATTCTGAAACCCTTTATTCAATTTTTCTAATGTGTGTATTATGTGCAGTCAGATCTATCCTCCATGAATTTGTTTAATAACGTTTGGTGAACAACAGCCACAGCATCCTGAGTTGCTGAATTTTCCAGATGAACTAAATATTTTATGGTTAACATTATGTCATTCTTCCACATCTTCAGTTTCCCTTAAAAATCCCAAATGCTCCAAGCTCTTTGTTAGTTAATAGAAAAATACTTGCCTCTCTCATTAACATAACTTATAGGAAATCTAATCAATTTGAATATGCAGATAGGACACGTGAGTTTATTTCTGTAGATGGATAGACTTCAACTTGCATCTACAGTCCAAAGAAAGGTGTAGCAATAATGTCAATTTTTAAGATGCTACAATACTCCAACTAGTTTAAATCACCAGATTTCACACTCCAGTAATATAAAAGTTGGGGTTGCAAATAAGTAATGATGAAATGAGTGGAGATTATGCAAGTGGCTTCTTGAATGTTAACTTTGGTTTTTATAAATTTCCCCATTTATGTATTTCTTAGGTCTGCACATACAATTGAGCAGAACTGGAGTAATCTCCAGATTCCAGGATTTTTTCACCTCTGTAAGTATCTCTGTTGGCTGAAAGTAGTACCTTGAGGTTCAGTCAGTATGAGAATCAGTATGATACAGATCTCTTACATATCCACTACTCAGCCATAGTTCTACCTACCTTAAGACAGTCACTACTTGCAGCCCTGCCTTATTCATTTATTCGTTTAAAATATTTTTACCCTACTTCCTACCTCTAAGGGTTGTAGGTGAGAATAAAATGAGAAGGGGTATGGCATCTTTTGTAGAAGAAAGGAAATACAGTAATACAGACCTAAAGTAAGTGATCATTTGTTTTCAGCTGCAAATCTCATTGTAAACAGTTCTTTACTGCTGTATATAACAAGCTACATTATTAGTAAAAAAGATGGGGACTGTTTTATTTTCAACTCTAGCCATTTCAAACGGTTAAGAGAGGTGTACGTTTCTTACTTTGTTTATGGCCAAAAAAAATTACGGAATTTTGAGGACATCTTTTTTATTTTTTTTAATGTTTGGTTTATTGTTGCCAGATGACTATTTATGCTGATTGTGGGTTGATTCTGACAAACTTATTCAGTACATGTTTCGAGGGATGGATCACCCCCACATATCATAAGGTTTTGCCTGATTAGCTTCATATATTACCTAGCCATGAAAGCACCTTATTTGTGTAAACCATGTGGGGGAAAATATTAAAAACATATAGAATCTGTAAGTTTTATCTTGAAATTTAGACTCGTCCATAATGGACTTGCTATGTACTTTATAGACACTGAATTTTAGGAGCCTAAACATAAATATTCCAGGCTCTTGCAAATGTTTATTGAATAATAATGTTTGTTTTGTTTATCATTTTGGAAACAAAAGGCTGAAGTGAGAACCCTGATAAGGCCAGATTCAAATTAGGCATTAGATATTTGGAGTGACATGAACAGAAAGTCCGCTGGCTATATAGCTAATTAAGTTGGGTATCTGGCAGCAGATCTAGAGGTTGGAAATTTGATGTTTCACTGTGCCTCCTGTGAGGAAAAACAGTCTATGTGTCCTTGGGCAAGCTGTGTTGTCCCAAGATGTCCCACGAAAAAGGAACTGGCATACCACTTTTAAGTATTCTCTACCTGAAAACGCTGGAAAAAGCTTGCTGTAAATAGAAGTGACTTGATGGCACACAATTATTATTAAATGGGAACTCTTCCTTTGGTTACTGAACTTGGTTACAAATTTCTGTCAGCTATGCTTAGACAGCATTTGGCATAGCAATAACCATAACATAGCCTTTGGAAGTAAAAACAAACTGCCTGTTGACCTGGTACTAACATGGAGGGTGCATCAGCACGAACTGTCTGCTGACTGATGTTCTCCATGGTGACAGTGGTTGACTATGTGGATGTATGCCCTGTGTGGCCCCACTTCCCCCCTGGTAGATGACCTAGCTTGTGTATGGGGTGTCTGTCCCACTCCCTAAAAGGAAACTGCCAGGGAGGGTTGCATAGCTCCTTGACCCTTCCTCCATCTTCCTGGATTTATCTGCTCCAACAAAACGATGACAGAGCAAATTACAGATTGCATGACCTAGAACAGTGTTGGTGAACCCATGGCATGGGTGTCAAAGGTGGCACTCAGAGTCCTTTCTGTGGGCACCCGACATTGCCCCTTCACAGCCACCTGTATCCAGGTTAAATTGCTGTATTGGCACTTGGAGAAAAAATTAGTGGGTTTTGAATCGCACTGTGGGCACTCAGTCTCTAAAAGGTTTGCCATCACTGACCTAGAATCATAATGTATAAAAATCGGACATCTCTCCATGAGGGAAGTTGCAGGAGAGAAAGTCTAAAGCAGACTGCCTGCACTGGACTGGTCTTGGCTTTTCTATACGTCACAGGTAGACTGGAGTGAAAGCCTTTTTCTTGAGTCCACCTGCAAAGGAAAATACATCCCCAGCCAATGTGTCCTCTAATTTTCATCCCTGCTGCTCAGAGATTGATCCTGTATTTGTGTCTGTGCTTCCCCCTTGTGAGTTCCATCATGACCAAAATAAAAACAGTTGCAGTGGGTGTTCAAAGGAGGAAAAAACCTGTGTGGACGGGTGCAGAGGTGTGCCTGCCTGCCTTACGGGGAACCTTGCTCTCAGCTCATCAAATTGGCCAGGAGCCTAAGTATGGTGGGTGGGGTGGGGGGAGCCACCAGAATCGCAGAGGCTCCTGGAATACATTCTTAGCCCTAAAATGGCAGCCACCATGCTGCTAACCTGTGCAACCTCTAGCTGACAAACTTACCTCTAGGTAGGTAGGAGGTTGGTTCTTTTTACTGGAACTGTATTCAGGAGCTGTTATTATATTCTGTCAAGTCAGAACTGCCATATAGCACTCCAATAGGGCTTTCAGTGTGAGATATTTCAGGAATCAGGAGTGGTTGTACCGGCGTACCCCAGTGAGCTTCCACACCTGGGTGGGGAATCAAGGCCAAGGTTCTTTAGTCCTAGTCCATCATTTTCTTTGCTACACCGCAGTGGGTAGCTATACAGGAGTAAATGTGATCACTTTAAAAGTAGAGGCTTTTTTGTTTTGTTCAAATGTGAGAAAAGGTACTGACTTTTAATTTAAATGCACGTGGAGCTCTAGCTGAGGGAACTTCTCTAATGATCTGAAAAGTTCTTGTTCTTTTTTGACAGCAGAAAAGTACTTTCTGTTATCTCTTTCGGGGGATTTCTTTGTCTTATTGTCAGTTGTCTGAAGCCAAATGTTACTTTTTTCTGTTTCCTTTCTAGGAAGAATTTCAAGTGCAGACATTGGTAGATTATCCTTTGCGTTGCTTAGCATTGGCTGCTCAAGTTGCTGCGGAAATGTGGCGAAGGAATGGGTTATCTCTGATCAGCCAAGTATGTGCCAAACTACCCTAAACACATTTGTTGTCATGGTGGGAGTTGTATGGAATTAATATCTGAATTTACTTTCTTGCTTTCGCCTCTTCCAGATTCTTTGCATATCTTAAATTATGCTATTTAATTTTACGTATTATCTAAATTTTAATTGGAAGGGTTTTCTTGTTATCAATCTTTGTGCACTGCTCTGAAAACTCTTTTTGTCTGGAGACTAGCTGAAACTGCTTTGAATGAATAAATGTAATGGTCAGCTTCTTGTTTTCTAATAATCGCAGTGCAGATTTAAAGTAAAAAGGCCAATCGGAGAAGCAGATGCAAACTACCTTTAACAATTAGGAGTGGTGTACGGATAATTTTATAACTGAATGATGTGATTTCTAGTGCATAGTTTTCTGTATAGATAATGGATGTGAGAATGGGAAAATACCTTGTTAACACGTGCAGTTCTAAGGACAGTGTGTGTGACAGATGGGAAATAGATGTGCATGACTGTAAGAGCAGATGCATGTAAATTCTGAGAAATGGTTTGATGTATTCAGAAATTAACCCCTTTTTATATGAGTACATTGCAAAGGGATTCAGGTACAAGATATATGCTAAGATAATAAGTTAAAAAGAAATAATAATATCTAATTTGGATTTGTTTGCTTCCCAGATGTTTTATTATCAGGATGTTAAATGCAGAGAAGAAATGTACGATAAGGATATAATTCTTCTTCAGGTGAGGATGTTCCGAATTAATTGGTCATACAATAGATGTGCTTTATATATTGCTTTTATTCTTTAACACTATTTAATGTGCACATGTCTGGTAGATTGGAGCAGCCTATATGGATCCAAACAGCTTCCTCTTGCTGGTACTCCAACGGTATGAGCTGCTTGATGCCTTCAAGAAGTTGGTGCCAACCAGAAAACAGGTACACGGACCTGTCAGGTTCATATTAGAGATGGGCACGAAACAAAAAAAATGGTGTTTCGGTTTTTCGTTTGTCATTGAGAGGTCTGTTTCGGTTCGTTTCCGTTTGTCGCAATTTTTTGGAAAAATTTCATTACCGTTTTTCGTTTTTTCATTTGTCGTTTCTACCCGCTTTTTGCGCGATTTTTAAAGCATTTCTGTGCGCAGGCATCCCCCAACGCCCCAGACCAGAGGGAAAACACTAAAAAAAATGGATGCTGGCAGAGACGCAGTATAGACTAGGTATGCAGGGAGGCTGCAAAGGCAGCGGCGGGCGTTGCCCAGGGTGCAAGGCAGCCGCAGAGTGACTGCACGGCGGGGCAAGGGAAGGTATTCACCGAGAGGTACGCAGCACGCACGCACACAGGGAGGCTGCAGGACTGAAGCTAGAGTCGCAGAGACAGCAGTCCCACCCTAACTCCCACCAGAGACTGCAAGGAGGACGGGGGCTGCCAGAGCTTTTTATGCCCTCTGTGGCTGCCAGACCTGCCCGCCCGGTCTGCAACCTGGGCATGCTATTGGTTGAACATGATCCCATCACATGGCTTGCCTCCATTTTGTGGCTGGTGGCGAAATCCATTTTAAAGGGGAAAGAAAAATACATCACGATGGGAGAAGACAAAAACAAACGTTTTAAGGAGCCCAACCCCCCGGTAGGTATTATCAGACAATATAAATAATTATTGCTGCGTTTTCACGGATGTCCAGGGTGTTTTTCAACATTTAAAGCAGCTCATTTCATTGTGCGTTGCCATTAACGGAAACGAAACGTAACGACCACAATTTTTGTGGTTCTGTTCATTTCGTTTCATTTTTATCACAATTTTCGTTTGTCGTTTCGTTATGCAACGGAAACGACAAACGGTAACGGAAACGAAAAAATGTTCTTTCCGTGCCCATCTCTAGTTCATATCCATAGTTGAAAACTGAGGTATGTAGGAACTTCATGCAATGGCTGAAATCTTGCTACTTAGCACAGCATGTTACACTAGACCAGGGGTGCCCCAACTTTTTGTAAGGAGGGCCAGATTTGGTGGCTGAGAATGTGTCAGGGGCCGGTTGCTCCCCAACCCTGCCACCCCACTACAAGCCCCACCCACTGACCCCTTGCGACCCCACCCGCCTGATCACTGCCTCGCACGTGCGAGCAACCTCACAATGTTCCCGGCTATGCCGGTGGCAGTGGCCCGCCTGTGTGCTGCCCTGCACGCGTGCACCAAGCTTCACAAGGTTCCCAGTGGTGGCGGTGGTGGCGGCGGCCTGCCGGTGCACCTAGCTTCACAAGGTTCCTGCTGTTGCCGGTGGTGGCGGCATGCACACACGCCATGCCTGCACGTGCCCCCAGCCTCAGATGGTTGCCGGCGGTGCTGGTGGCAGCAGTCCTCGCGATGGCTGGCCGCCCAGCCCGCCCAGCCCAGCCCCACAATATTCCCAGCAGTGCTGCTGGTGGTGGCCCGCCCCCTCGCCCACCCACCAAGCCCCACAAGCTTCTGATCACTGGCCGGCTGGCCCACTCAGCTCCTCAAGCTTCCCGGCGGTGTCAGTGTTGGCGGATGATTTTTTTAAAAAAAAAAAACATGGGGCGAAGGAGGGGGAGGGAGGGGTGGGCTGGCCAGCCGCGGGCCAGTCAGAATGGCCTGACGGGCCGGATTCCACCCACCCACCCACCCCGGGCCGGACTTTGGGCAGGCCTGCACTAGACTAAGTTCATTTCAATCAATGGAACCTATGGAAGAGTTGACTTGAAGCCCACTCATGCAATGGGTTTATGCTGGTGTGATTTACAAGATTTCAAATAAATATTTTGCTGAAAGTATGCCGAATACATGATTAGTTGTGCCTCGTGGCGCAGTGGTTAAATGCCTGTACTGCAGGTAAAACTGTGCTCACGACCTGGGGTTCAATCCCAGGTAGCAGGCTCAAGGTTCACTCAGCCTTCCATCCTTCCGAGGTCGGTAAAATGAGTACCCAGCTTGCTGGGGGGGGGGGGGCAATGTGTAGCCTGCACACTGTAATTAAAATTGTAAACCGCCCAGAGACTAAGTGGTATGGGGCGGTATATAAGCAGAACACTTTGCTTTGCTATAAGCACCTATGGCAGATTTTAAGTCACTTTCTGAGTCAGAAATACCTTGTATTTTCCCACCCAGAACTATAACATGAAATGGTTATGATTTTTCACCAGATGTTTCCATACATGCCTGTTGGCAGACCTGTTTCATAAAACACAAACACTAGGTTTTGATTTGATTAATGTACTTTGAAGGGGTCAGTTGACCTCAGTCCAGCATTTCTCATATATATTTTAACAAAACTGCATCCAAGAACTTGATTTGTTTGTTCTATTTTAAATCTCACAGGATTCCAATAAGCAGTGCACCACTTTAATAGAAGAGATGCTTCAAGTTCTTATCTACATTGTAGGTGAGGAAAAAAATAACTTTTAGGAAAAATCAGTGCTAATTTTTTCTTTACCCTCTTCTTTCCAGAGCTATAAATAATCTCATAAATTAATTTATTTCTTGCAGCTGATTATTATCAGCTTTGCTACTGAATGCACGTTTCATAGGAAATTTTCTTATATTTTGTAACACCTGCAGTTTGATGGGCTGACGGCCTTCCTGTCTGAACAAAGCTGTTGTAATGCTTGTAAATAAAAACTGGAAATTTTACCGTCTGAAACCATTGTTACTTAGTGTGGGTGTTAGTTTGCCTATGTATTCCACATATTTTTTAGATTGATTATGAGCCACACATTGCAGCTGTCCAAATGACTATGCGACTTCATATACTGTTTAACTGCAACAGCTGGGAAACTATTCTTCACAGCTGTTTGTGGTTCTACTGTTTTCAGAGTGTAGATGTGTATCTCCACAGAATGACCTAATAGGCATCTCGTTGGCTGGTCCAGTCATTATAAGTGAAGAGTGATTGTTTTCCCCACTGGCTATTGATGGTATGGAACAGGATTGCAGTATTTTTCAATAATACCTCTGAAAGACTGAGGGCTTCTCAATGTGATTGAAGCTGGCAGTGGCAAATGAGATTGCTGTGCATGGGAACTCAATGTGCTGTCTTTAAATGAAAGACAGGACTTACATCTGCAGAAGAAAGATGTAGTGTAATACTATTTCCATTTCTTAGAATTCTTTTAAGTCCTTTAAGACAGAGTACTAATTGACAGTACTTCAACATAGGTCCAGAGCATAAATAGAATATAAATCAGGCAGCCAGCAGGTTAACATAATGATCTCCTTAAAGATGCTTGGCCAAAACTAAGTAACTTCCCTCTCACTTTTATACCCACCATTCCCCTTCATAGACCCTTCAAGGGTATGCCCCAATTGGGAATAGAATTGTCCCAAACCTTCTTGATAGAAGAGTAGTTTCTCAAGAGTAACTTCTTCCCTCTCCTTTCAGCTGAAACCATTTCCTGATAATTAGCTGATATCAAGGACTGAACTCTGGTCTTGGAGATTCCTGTCTCACAAAAATAAGGCATAGATGGTATGGCCTGCCAATTAATAGGCCTTTTTCTTGCCTCTTTCCTGACCTGCTCATCATTCTAGGCACAAACTGTCAAGCCTGTATATCAAAAGGGCAACTGAAACCCCGATCCCCTATTTTCCTGTTTCTTGCTAGAAGTATTGGAGGGACTGCAACTCCTAGAAGCCTCCACCACTTGCTGTGCTGAAAGGGATTTCTGGGAGTTGCAGTCCAGGAACATCTGGGCACCCACAGGTTGAGAACCCCTGGATTAGACCTTACTATATAAAATCACTCTAGAATTACATTTACTTACAGTTCTGGTAATCAATTACAGTAAGAAGTATAAAATAAAGAAAAAATGTGTCTCCTTGTGGAAGAGACTTCCTCCATCTTGGCCATATGGCTGGAGGTTAGACGCATGGATGTACATGTCTGCTCCAAGCTAAAGCCAGAGAGGAAGAGCAAACAAAGCAACAGGAGCAAACCAGACAACCAGACCAAGAAACAAGGGGTTTGTTTGTCCCAAGGCTGGGAAAAAAACTTGGCTGATAAGTTAGCAGTAAGGCATCATTTTAGGTTAGACTGTGAGCACCCTTCCCACTGAAACCTAGTGTTAGATTGCATGCAGGATTGTGTTTTTTCCCAACAGGAAGGGCAGGCATCTCTCTTTCTTTCTTTCCCTCCATCCTCCTGGAATTAATGGAAATTCATTATAACAGAAGCAAAATCCATAAGTGGGATGAAAGAGAGAGGAATGGTCATAAATCCATCAGTGTGTAAAAGAGGATACAGGTATTATCATTACAGCATAATTATAAAGTGAATGAAATTGACATTCTGTTTCTGTGTTGACTCATGATGGCCAAAGTCAGAAACCTGTTGCAACCTCCTCTTTTTACATTCTATGTCAGTTTAGAAGAATTCCTGGTCGGATTCAGCTATCAGCACTGATGTATGATTTCTTAAATGTAGGAAAAACACACCTGCCTTGTGTAAGTTGGTTGTCACCACTCTTTTCCTCTTTTCTCTATCAGGAGAAAGATACGTACCAGGCATTAGTAATGTGACAAAAGATGACGTGACAATGCGAGAAATTATCCACCTGCTCTGCATTGAGCCAATGGCGCACAGTGCTATTGCCAAGTCTTTGCCCAAGGATGTGAGTGATTTCTTTCTTATTTCTCTCATTCGGTAAGCACTTGAAACTTGCAGGCCCTCATTTAGTTTCTGTTCCATGTTAACTGTGTGCTGAATCTCACTCCACCTGTAAATCACATTGTAGCCTTACAATGGGTCCTCTCAGTACATTGTTGTGGCTGAGGTGTGTGTGTGTGTACTATTTGTACTAGTCAGTATGCAGATATGAAATTGTCTCACCATTTCTTGTATGGTGCAGCTTTGTGGCACAGTGGTCAAACTACTGTACTACAGCCAAAACTGTGATTGTGTCCTGGGGTGTCCGAGAAACTTAAAAGGATTTTTGGCAAACACCACATCCCTGTTTATTTCGAACCCACAAACGCATTAAGTCAGAGACTTGTCCACCCAAAGGATCTGATACCAAAACATAAAAGGAGCAATATAGTAAATGCGGTCCAATGCAGTGAAGAGTGTGCAGACCTCTACACTGGAGAAACTAAACAGCCATTAAACAGAAGGATGGCCCAACATAGGAGGGGCAACAGCTCAGGACCAGAATCAGCAGTACACCTCCATTTGAAGGACAAAGGGCACTCGTTCAAAGATGAGGATGTACACATATTAGACAAAGAAGATTGGTGGTTTGAGAAAGGAGTCAGGGAAGCCATTCATGTGAGCATTATTAATTGAGAACTCTTGAGGTATAGAGCATGGACACCTGTCATTGCCCTTCGAATTTCCCTTCCATGGTATAGAACTGAAGGAGGCTTACACTAGGAGATAAAATTACTAAAAATATTGTCATGTGTTCCCCTGCCTTCTGACCAAATAGGAGAATAATAGTACATTTCTATTATCCTTGTAAGACAAAAAAAATAAACCTTTAGGGAAAGAAGCAACACTTCTGTCCTATAGTTAAACAATCTCATATACTTTTAGCTTGCTGTTTTGTGTCATGTTTCATTTTAGTATCTTAGCATTTCAAATGTCATTAACAGGAAAACAATGAGACTGGTTTGGAGAGGGTCATCCACAAAGTAGCTGTTTTCAAGTAAGTACTTGTTCGTTTTAAACTTAATAGCAGATATAAGCCTTCATTATATTTTATAGCTGTGTCTGCAGTAAGCATATTTGAAATGCAATTGCTCCCTGGGTTTAACAGAAAACAACAGCTAAAACAGAATGCTTAAGCAGCAGTACCTTTCAAGGTGTTGTGGACATAGTAATGTGGACAAAGCTGTAGTTTTCATAATTTTGAGAGGGGTCATTTGCTTATTCATTTCATGAGCTGTGTCTAAGATACAGTACATTTTAAGTTAATTGGATTGGATTTCACATTATTCTAATTTTCTGACACTGTGAATTTGGGGTTTGTGAATTTTAAACCATAATCATCACAATTATACCAAAGTAAGGCTTGACACATCTCACTTAGCATGTAATGTGTCTATCTTATATATATTTGTTTCACCTTTTGAGTTGATTTACTGAAATAAATGAACATTTGCATGATATTCTAATTTTTCGAGTTTCACCTCTATATCTGTTCTCTCTATTGGAGAGAGAGAGCACATAATAGCAATGAAAACTGGTGCTGCTATTAGTGACTACACTTTTAATTGTGTATCTTCTGAGTCCTATTATGTAGCAACATACAATAGTACAGTACTACTATTAAGAGATCAAATCAAAAGCCACCATGTATCTACTTTGATCCAGGACAGAAATCCAACATTTTCTTAATCATGGCCAAGACCAGAGTTAATCCTAACCTTTAAACATATTAATTGGCAATCAATCAGAATCTTAGACTCAAAGGCTTGAGTTAATAATACAGTCAGGCTGTGATTCCAGTTGTGTAGATCCTCACTGGGTTTAAGCATAATTGTAATTTTAGCTGATTTAGTCTGAGAGATTTTTAGATTTACATAAATCTTTAAACAAGATGACTATCTCATTAATCTGGGTTATTATCACACTATCCTTCTCTACTTCATTTACCACATTATGTCAGTGTTTCCCTTTTCACTGAGCTGCCTTATTCGTTCTTCTTCATGGCATCTGTGAATTCACACACAGGGTCTTTGCAAATCTCTGCGCAGGCACAAAGACCCTGTGTGTGAATTCACAGAGCGCACTTGAACCACAGTTACAGGTAAGTAACTTCATTTTTTCCAGGTTTCTGTTTCTATTTCCTAATTTTGTTTTTAATTTTTAGGTTCCCCCCCAATAAAGACTATTTCTGAATGCACAAGCCACTGACTGCATTATATTCTTAATATGGAAATATTTCTGCCTTTCCTTTTTTTTCACAATTTCAATAATTGCAACCAATATATTGATAATTTTACTGTATTATCCAATCTCTAACATTTCTTTTGAGCATTCTCCATTCCTATTCACATTCCAACTATACAAAGGAATGGTCATAATAGAGTTTAAGCCTAATTATCTTTTGTTTTTGTTTTTGTATTTTTAATTGATGCTGGTCTAGATAAGACTCTGCTCTTACATATACCAGGAATATGACGTTTGTTTTTGCCTTACTGGATAATTTTATTATAAACAATCAGTGAGATGTGATTTGACACTAAATTGTTTTCTTTAAATGAAGAAAACCAAGTGTATCAGGCCATGGAGTTTATGAACTGAAGGAAGAGTGCCTCAAGGAGTATAATGTATTCTTCTACCATTATACCAAGACTCAGCACAGCAAGGTAAGGATAGAAAACATGGGGTGGAAGACTGAGCTGGAAAACAGTTTTTTCTATACAATAGGACTGTCATATCCATTGGACCAATACATGTGATTTCACTTATCCACTGCCCACAAATATTAAACAGAAAATCCCAGAAACATGCATTTCCAAAGTGTATTACTAGAACTGACCATGAGAGGTCATATAAGCTGAACATGGCAAACACTATTTTAAGCTACATTTACAGAGGTATAATTTCCATATCCTGTGAGGTGCTCATCTCTACTCTGTTCATCATTAGTTAGGCCTCACCTTGGGTATTGTATCCATTTCTGGACACTGCACTTCAAGAAAGGTGTCAAATTGGAACAAGTTCAGAGTAGGGCAACAAGGATGGTCAGGGGACTGGAAACCAAGCCCTGTGAGGAAAGACTGAAATAATTGGCCAGTTTAACCTGGAAGAAAGAAGACTGTGTGTGTGTGTGTGTGTGTGTGTGTGTGTGTGTGTGTGTGTGTGTGTGTGTGTGTGTGTGTGTCAATATGATAGCAGTACAGAGGAGGGCCACGATCTGTTCTTGATCTTCCCAGAGTGTAAGATATACAACAATGGATCAACTTACTTACAAGAACCCAGCCTTTAGCTGAATATCAGGGGAAAACGTCCTAACTCTCAGAGTAGTGCACCAGTGGAACCAATTACCTCAAGAGGGGGTTGGTGCTCCAACACTGGAGGCATTCAAGAAAAATGTGGACAACCACCTGGCAGACATCCTTAGTTGTTTTTTTCCTCCATCAAGCGGGGTGGTGGTGGTGGTGGATTTGATGGCCCCGTGGGCCCCTTCAAACTTCATTATTCTTCTATTTTGTTTTAATTCTGTTTCTATTAAAACAAGAAACTTACTTGTTAAACATGATAAAGGGGAAAGCAAGACAAGAGACTCAAATATGTCCTTATATTTTAGCTTCATCTAGAGTACAATAAGTATTTTCAGTTATGTATATATGATATAATCTATAATGATTTATTCTTTTTATTAAAAAGAATTGTAAATGTTAGGCATGAAAAAAAATAATAAGCAAAAGTATTATATGTGCGAAGAAAACAGCAAATGAAGATACAGTGGTACCTGTGCTTACAAGTTTAATCCGTTCTGAATGCATGCTCTTACATCAAACAACTCTTAAGTAGAGCAGCCCTATCTAAAAAAAATGTAAGTAGAGTGCATCTAAAATTTGTAAGGCAGCAGTCAAAACACCAATAGTTTTTTGCTCTTAAGTCGAGCTGCTCGTAAGGAGAGGTACCACTGGTAATACAAAGGAAGTTAAAGAGAAGCATTTTTTCCTTGAAAACAGGAAAGAGAATGTTATGCTTTGTTATACAATATTACATGGATGTTTAATTTACTAATAAACATTTTTAAAAACTTCATTATTCTATAATTCCAAGAGAGGAAGTTGGAGACGGCTCTATATAGCATTTCTACACCTGTATTGGGGGGATCTGTAGAGGCGGAGTACTTGAAACTGATCCTCTGTGGATTCTGCAGTCCTACTATATTCTAAACTACTTTTCCCCAGCTGGTTCCTTTTAGATAACTTGTACTGAAAACTGTTTCATCCCCACCCAGCAAGGCCATTGATCAATCTTGTAGTAGATGATGGAAGTTCAGACTAAATGCATCCAGAAAGTTTTGGACTGAAGAAGGTTGTCCTAAGCAGACATGTTAGATATGTGTCAGAGTTTATGTCTAAGGGAGAGATGGGGAAATGCTGATTAAAATTAGTGTGAAATGAAACTATATTTCTGTCTCGCAGAAATGTGTAAGCAAAATTAATTTAGAGAGATTGTCACCTGCTTGGATACAATTTGGATACAAGAATGGCCTTGCTGCCAGATGGGTAGTATAAAAGTGCAATAAATAAATAAATAAATTTCTAATAGGCAAGTTATTTTACCCAGTTGTCTATTGTCAAACCAACTTGTAACTTGTTTCTGTGTCGAAAGGGCAGAATGCTAGTTTTGGGAGACTATACAATGGCCATTCATTGTTATTTCTCTGCCATCTAGGTAGCAGCTATGAGGAATTGTTCTGTACTTGGAAAGTGGTTTACCATTCCATTCCTTTAGGACAAATGTTGTGAACCGCTACGCCCACAGTCCTTTACCATTTGTAGTATTAGCTCGGAATTCTGGGTAGTCCAAAACATCAGGAGGGCCAAAGGTTCCCCGCCTCTGCTTTAGAGGCTCTCTAACTGTCCAGTTTACCCAAGGCTACACAGGATGGCTCTTCTCCTGGGAAACACACTGGGAAATCAATCTTCCACCTCTGGTTTTGAAGCCAAGTATCCAACTCACTGAGGAAACAGTTTGAGAACCACTACCTTAGATTCTCTATTGGTTCCCAAGTTAATGCTGATTTTCTTTTGTAAGAGTACAAGCAAACTCAGAAATGACTGCCGTCATGCTATCATTTGAAGTCATTTCTAGGTTTCTAATCTGATGAAAAAGATTAAACTGTTCTTGGACTATAAATCTCAGAATTCTGAGCTAGCGGAGCCAGTGGTCAGCAACTCCAGAAATTGTAGACTTAAGAACACCTGGTGCCTCAAGTTTGGGAACTGGTAATGTAAGTCATGCATATTGACTGGAATCTTATATGGGGAAAATGAGGTGGCTAGATCACCACATTTGAAATTCCTTCTCTATCTCTAGCATTATTTCTGAGAAAGTACATAAGTAGTTTGGATCTTATCTATTTAAAAACCTTGTATTTGTGTCCTGTATGATTTAGTCAAAACCTCCATGTCATTATTGATATTCTGAGAGTAAATTAGTTTACTCTTCTTACAGGCTGAACACATGGAAAAGAAGAGAAGGGTGCAAGAAAATAAGGATGAAGGTAAAACATTAGGGTGAACAATAAAATCTGATTTGTTTGTCAGTTATGTTTAATGGCTCTGTGTGCCAGTTCTAAATGCTCATTTGTTGAAGCACCCAATAATTTAACTCTCATATAGAACTTGTCATCATTTGTGCCATGATTAAGACACATCTTCACTTTGACCTAGTTGCTTCCTCAGGTGCAGCCGTATTGGCATTGTACTTTAAGGCTACTACTACTGGTGGTGAACATCTATACAGCATGCTGCTGTGAGAGGTAGAAGCTTGGGATTCCTCCCACACACTCTGTATCCCATAAAAACTGTAAAGACTATTGCAAACATGGATCCAATTTATTTAAGTGCACACTTTATAAGTATCATTGTATGAACATATTCCAAGTCATTGCTTGATCCTCATAGTCATTAAGTAGCTTCTGATTTATTTTATTTTATTTTAGACTATTTTTACCCCGCCTTTCTCCTTGGAAAAGGATCCAAGGTGGCTTACAGTAATGAGGGATAATATACAGTTCAGTACAATTAAGACATGTTCAGGTATTGAGAACAGGAGATTGAGGTCCATCTTGCAGCATTAAAAGACAACATTACATTAAAGCTAGAAGAGAACACTAGCAGTTAAAAGGAGAGTAACATTCCATGTAAAGTTATGAGTGATGGAAACTAACATTGAAAACATAGCGTCAGTGCACTCACACAAGGTTATAAGTGGTTATAAACACAAAGTCTATGTGCCCGATAGCCGATTGGCAGCCAGTGAAACTGCTTTTATAGGGGTGTAATGTGTAATGGGTGTAATTTATGGTTACCTTACAAGCTAATGAACTCTGTATGATCCAGTAAATCTTTTCAGGGTACAGTATATGCTCTTCTATTTATTTGCAAAGATCTTTGCTGGGCTGTCAGTTGCTGTTTCTTTCATTACTATTATTTCTTCTCTTAACACTAATCTATAGAAATTTCCCATCATCCATTGAAGATTTATTTCTTTTTGACTACAGGAGTACTAGTTTTGCATGCTTCCTTGAGAATGTATCTGATGTAAATCCACACTTTTGCTTTATATTTAGTTAAGTTTTCCAATGTTCTTATCATTATTTTTAAGTTCTTCAGAAACATTACAGAAAATATATTTAGACATGGTAAATGTTTTCATCTTCTTAGCATCTCTGTAATATTTGATATTAAAAGTTAAGGGTCCATACCACAGTCTTCTCCCGCTCTTTCCCGCCCTTAACAATAGTTTTATTTTGTAAAAAACATATTACCCATAGAGATTATCTCAGTATAGCTGTGTTGAAGAAGGTGACAGATGATGGTATGTAAAATACTAGTCACTGTCAGTTAAGCTAAGACTAGGATTACACTGAGGTCCCTCTTTATTTACAGCTGAAACTCGAAAAATTACAATATCGGGCAAATGTTTATTTATGTCAGGAAGTCAACACAAAAGGTGAAACTAATATATGAGAGACTCATTACATACAAAGCAAGATATGTCTAGCCTAATTTTGGTAAAATTGTGATGAACATAGCGTACAGTTTATGAAAACCCCAAATTCACAATCTCAGAAAATTAGAATTACATGACATCAATAACACAAAGATTGGAAATGTAGGATCTCTGAAAAGTATACGCATGCATATGTACTCAGTACTTGGTTTGGGCCCCTTTTGCATCAATTATTGTCTGAATACGGTGTGGCATGGATGCTATCAGCCTGTGGCACTGCTGAGATGTTATGGAAGACCAGGATGTGACCTTCAGCCCCATTGCATTGTTCGGTCTCATGTCCCTTGGCAATGCCCCATAGATTATCTATGGGGTTCAGGTCAGGCGAGTTTGCTGGCCAATCAAGCACAGTAATCCCATGGTCATTGAACCAGGTTTGGGTACTTTTGGCAGTATGGACAGGTGCCAAATCCTACTGAAAAATGAAGTCAGCATCCCCATAAAGCACATCTACAGAAGTAAGCATGAAGTGCTCCAAAATCTCTTGGTAGATGGCTGTGTTGACCCTGGACTTAATGAAGCACAGCGGACCAACACCAGCAGATGACACGGCTCCCCAAATCAACACCGACTGTGGAATCTTCATACTGGACTTGAAGCACCGTGCATTCTGTGCCTCTCCATTCTTCCTCCAGACTCTGGATCTTTGGTTCCCAAATGAGATGCAAAATTTGCTCTCTTCAGAAAAGAGGACTTTGGACCACTGAGCAACAGACCAGTTCTTTTTTCCTGTAGCCAAGGTAAGACACTTCTGATGTTGTTTGTTATTCAGGAGCAGCTTGACAAGAGGATTACGACATTTGAAGCCCATGTCCAGGGTCCACCTGTGTGTGGTGGCTGTTGATGCACTACAGTGAATAGGGAACCTTTTCATATTATTCTAACTTTCTGAGACTGTGAATTTAGGGTTTTCATAAGCTGTACATCATAATCATCACAATTATACCAAAGTAAGGCTTGACATATCTTGCTTAGCATGTAATGAGTATATCTCATATATTAGTTTCACCTTTTGAGTTGACTTATTGAAATAAATGAACATTTGCATGATACTCTAATTTTTCGAGTTTCACCTGTATACTGCATTTTAAATTCTAAAGTATTTTAGAGCTGTTCAACGTGTTTCAGAAGATACTGTTACTCTGTAGTTGGCTTCCCCAGATATGCCAGTATATTATGAAGAGCCAGTGTTTCCATGACTGAGCACCAGTTATGCATTTAGAAAGTACAGTACCTGGTATTACCAGTGAAAATGCCTCCAAATAATAGGTCAGGTGAGACCTTGGTGAGGTATCACCAGTAAGAATAAGCAATACAGAACTGAGAGAAGCAGAGACATGTTGTCCAAGGCATACTGTCCCATCTGCTCTACATAGTTCTGTTAGAACAATTTGCGAGGGGCACTGTATCCACTTCACACCTGCCTGTGCATCATTTTATGGCTGTTTGCATAGCTCTGCACATGCAGTGGTTATGATAGCAGCAACAAGTTACAGTACTGCTATAAAAAGGCTTCTTTTGGGGATATTATGTACCAGTTGCATACACCCTGAAAGCACCTTGAATCAGTGGTAGTTTGCTTTTAATTGATGACAAATGATGATGTCATCTCTGTTGTGTGTGCCAAGCTACAATAGAGGCCAGCAACTGAATGTGAATTTTATTATTATTCATGGTCTTTCTGAAGCCAAACAGATGGGTTTCCCAGCGCGCACACGCATAGGTCAGATTTCCCTAGCAATAGGAAAGGTTCTTAGTCTCCACCCCCTCGCACTGAGCATGTGCGAGAGGGTTCCCGCCCAAACACCTCAGTTTCCTCTTACCGCCGTGCTAAGAGGTAACACATCAGTCTTCTCAGTTGTTACATGTCTTCGTCTATTCTTCAATTTCTTCCGTTTTATGGCCTTATTGCCTCCCTTCAAGAGGTGCACTTCCTGCAACGGCAAAATTCCACATTCTGATGGCCACCAAGAGTGCCTTTGTTGCCTCGGTGCATCACACCAACCTGATTCCTGTAATATCTGCAGGAACTTCGGCGCACAGACCCTAAAAATCACAGTTATCGGTTGACTACTTACCTACTGAAGAAATCTCTACAGCCTCAAGCGATGGAAAAGGCGACTTCTTCTCATGCTGGTTCTTCAAGTCCGTTGAAGCCCAGTAAGCAGCCTAAGGTGGCCTCAACATCGAGAAAAGGATCGAAGAAACGACTTCCTTTGCTTGAGAGACTGGCAAAACTGTTGACCTCTCCTTTGATACCGAAGGAAATAATCGACCTCGAAGTGGAACATCAATCTGAAACCCAACCCTTGGTTGGGAGGCCTGGGTATGAGGCTTTGTTCCCTTCGGATTCCTCTCCTGCAGTGTCAGAGTCGGACGATTCTGACACCAAGCATCCACCAGATATATCTCTTGTGAAAGACCTCTTTGTTTGAGCTTCGGCTACAGCGCTCTCTCCATCTCACGGTGAATCCTCCCATGAGGAGATGTCGATCCACTTGTTGCTGCTATCAGAGCTCATTCCACTAGGACAGTTGCTTCTTTGGTCGCCCTACTCAAGGGTGTTCCCATAGAAGACATCTGCAACTCGGCCACCTGGGCTACACCCAGTACCTTGTGAAGCACTACAGGATGGGTGGCCGCAGGAGGGACTCTACAGCTTTTGGGAGAGCCATCCTATCCTTTGTGATGGTGTGACTCCCCACCATCCTGTAAGTATTGCTTGTAATCTCCCATCTGTGTGGCTTCACAAAGGCCACAATGAAGAAGAACCAGTTACTGACCTGTAAAGTTGGTTCTTCAAGTGGTCCTTCATGAAGCCGCACAGCACCCGCCCGCCTCCCCTCAGGCTGTCACGCCATGTCTGGTACTTACCTGTCACGCTGGTGGTTACGAAGGAACTGAGGCATTTGGGCGGGAACCCTCACGCATGCTCAGTGCAAGGGGGTGGAGACTAATGAACTTTCCTATTGCTAGGGAAGTCTGACCTCCATGCGTTCGCGCTGGGAAACCCATCTGTGTGGCTTCACAAGGACCACTCGAAGAACCCCTTTACAGGTAAGTAACTGGTTGTTTTCCTCTGCCTTTATTTTATTATGAAATGGCCAGAAAATTACTAAGACACTGACTTGTATGTGTTGCTTTCAGCACTACCACCTCCTCCACCTCCTGAATTCAGTGATGCTTTCAAAAATGTGGTGAACGTTCTGAACTCTGATATCATGATGCATATTCTTAGTACAATTTTACAAAGAGCGCTAGTGCTAGATAGTCACTTCTGGACCGAAGGTATGATCCAGATGGTAAGTTTGTCAGCTGTACTTTTTTTCTGGGATGCGGGGGAAGTCGGGGAAGCAGGAGTTGCAGTGACCTTGCTTTCAGAGCCTTGAAGGATAATGCCATACATATAATTTAAATTTTAATTACAGATGAATTTATGTGTCCCTCTCCTAGCATTTAGCTTCCAAGTGTATATATTCATACAAGAATGGTAAAGAAGCATTACTGCTGAACTCAAAAGTTACTAAATACACATTCAACTGTATTATTAATACTCTACAAAACTTAGTGATACGTCTATGGTCATAAACAGGGATGCATTCACAAGTACTTGGACATTGTGGCATGATGGTAGTGGATATATGACAACATTTTCTGCTGTTAAAGCCCCCCCCCCCATTCCAAGGTTTCCAAAGGCTTCCACAGAGCAATGGGGGTACCAGAAAAGGGGTGGGTGATAGGAAAACTTTTGTTAATTTAAATCAAATGTTTCTGATGTCTTATCTGGGTTGCACCGGCACAAAGTTACACAACAGGGTTTTTCCCATGGTAGTTATTTCTTTAAAAATAAATCATAAGTATTATTTATTTATTTATTTGTTAGTCTTATACCCTACCCATCTTCCCAGTAGGAACTCTGGGCGGCTTACAATAAAAATAATAATAATACAAAAAAAAAGATAACAAGCAAGCACAAAACACAAGGGAAAGGAGCAAGATGGCGGGCCAAAAAAAAGAAAAAGAAAAAGAAAAAAAGCCTAACTAGAAAGGTCGCCAAATGACTCCCTGAAGAGGTGAGTCTTCAGGGCTTTTTAAAAGGCAGGCAGGGACTCAATCAGGCGCAGCTCACAGGGTAGATGGTTCCAGAGCACGGGCCCCATCACAGAGAAGGCACAGTCATGTGTACGCGATTTCCGCGCCTCTCTGGGTGTGGCCACCCTTAGTGAGCATGCTTGCGCCAATCTCATGGGTCTGGTCCCAGTTGACCTTTGAGAGATACGCTCCGCCAGATACTCTGGTCCCAAGCAGTGGAGGGCTTTGAAAGTCAAAACCAGGACCTTGAACCTAATCCGTTGGTCAACGGGGAGCCAGTGCAAGTGAGCCAGAACTGGGGTGATGTGCTCGAATCTCCGAGCACCCACCACCAGCCTGGCTGCTGCATTCTGCATCCGTTGTAACCTCCGGACCAGGGTCAAGGGCAACCCCACGTAGAGGGCATTGCAGTAGTTGATCCTCGAGATCACTAGGACCTGCACTACTGTCCTCAGGGAGGCCTCATTGAGCTACTGGTGGATCTAGGCGATCCTGCAGAGATGGATAAAAGCGGCCCTGGAAGCAGCCATCACCTGGGCTTCCAGGGAGAGGGCTGAGTCCAGGACCACGCCCAGATTCCTGGCCCTGTCCGTAGGCTGGAGGGAAACACCCCCCAGCTTAGGGAGGGGACCATTGTACCCAGACAAGGGCGCCCCGAAGAACAGAACCTCCGTCTTCTCACGGATTCAGCTTGAGCCGGCTACCTCTGGTCCATTCCAGAACTGCCTCCAGGCACAGATCAAGGGACCAAACTGCCTCCACTGCAGACGGCGAAAAGGAGAGATAGAGCTGTGTGTCATCAGCGTACTGATGACAGCGAACTCCAAATCTCCCGATGACCTCCGCCAGCGGCTTCATGTAAACGTTGAACAGCATGGGTGAGCTTGCTGACCCCTGGGGCACCCCACAAGGGAGAGTCCAAGTAGCCGACAAGTCATCACCCAGCTGAACCCGCTGAGTCTGGCCGCCGAGGAAGGAACGGAGCCAGGCCAAGGCCTGACCCCCAGTTCCTGCCTCGGCCAGCCGGACCAGCAGGTTACCGTGGTCGACGGTATCAAAAGCAGCTGACAGATCAAGGAGAACCAACAGGGAGGAACACCCCCTGTCGGCCTCCCTGAGGAGGTCATCCTGCAGAGCGACCAGGGCAGTCTCGGTCCCACAAAGAGGTCTGAAACCAGACTGGAAGGGATCCAGGATACGATTAACCTCCAGATATGACTGAAGCCTGACAGCAGCCACCCTCTCGACAACCTTGCCCAGGAAGGGAACAATGGCAATCGGACGATAGCTGGATAAAATGTCTGACGCCATGCCAGGTTTTTTCAGAGTGGGTTTCACCACAGTCTCCTTTAAATGGACAGGGAAACATCCCTCCCTGAAAGAGGCCATGGCAATAGCAGAAACCCACTCGGGCATGTTCCCTTCAGCAGATTTAATAAGCCAGGCCGGGCAAGGGTCAAGGGGAGTGGCTGCCGGCCGGCAACAAGCCATAGCTCTGGAGGCCTCCGCCGGGGATACCGGTCCAAACTCATCCAGGAGGGGGGAACGGAGGGGTGAGGCCCCAGGGATCTCAGAGGGTGGACTAGGGCGACTGGGGGGCAAGTTGGAATGGATGGCCTCTATTTTGGATCTAAAATGGGCTGCAAATTGCTCGCTAGTGAAAACACTAGGAGGAGGCCTCAGCTGACTGGGATTGGAGAGGTCTCGAACCACCCGGAACAACTCCACCTGGCGGTTCAAGGCCTCGCCAATTCTCAGGGAGACATAGGATGTTCTAGCGTCCCTGTTCACACGAAGATAGTGGCCAGTCAGCTGCTTAAGGGCAGCCCTATTCTCTTCCATCTGGTTTGCCCTCCAAATGACCTCTAGTTTCCTGCGTTCTTGTTTCATCGACCGCAGCTTAGCCGTATACCACGGAGAGGAGCGGTCTCCACAGCACAGGAGGCACTTGGGGATGATCCGGTCCACCGCCCCGGTGGTCCCCTCGTACCACCTATCCACCAGGGCATCAACCGGATTGTCTGCCAGGCCGCCAGAAAGCTCCCCGAAGGCTTTCATGAACCTGGCAGGGTCCAGAAGCCTACGGGGGCGGGCCCGAATATAGGGCCGAAGCTCCCCGCGGGGAGGGGGGGCGATCGACAGGGAAAATTTTAGCAGGTGATGGTCCGACCATGACACGGGCAGGGGCGAAATACCCCTGACCCTCAGACAAGAATCTGACAACATGGAGGAACCATGTAGGGTTCATCAGTCACTTGATTCAAAGTTGGGGTGCCACAAGCTTCTCTATAAAATTATTTTGGTTTATCTCCCCTTGCTCTAGTAGATAACAGGAAACCAAGGAATTCTCAAACTTGGTTTAAGTTTCCAATGGCACATATTTATTAACATCATTAAATATAAAAGGGAGATAGCAGACAGGAACAATCCTATTTTCCAGCGGTGACTGAAGTTAGTTATTCTGGAACTTTCTCCTTGCCTCTGTATCGCTTGATGCAATATAATACTACAAATTCTTGGAAGCCCTATTAACACCTTCAAGATTGCTTTTTCTCGAGTGATCCTGATTCACTAGAATACCCTAAGCCTGGAATAAGCACATGTGAGGCAGTGTTTCGTATTTGTTCACTTTGCTGTAGGTTCTTCACCTCCTGGCTTTAGGATTACTAGAAGAAAAGCAGCAGTTGGAGAAAATGCCAGAAGAAGATGTGACCTTTGACTTCTATCACAAAGCATCAAGTAAGTATGTCGTCATATAAAAGAAGTGGCACGTTCAATGTCTTTCAGAAATTAAATGTTTAAGTTATTTATATGGGGATAAAATGAAAGCTGTTGAAACAGAGGAGTAGATTTTAAATATAAGGCAAACTGAACAGGAGCCCACAATGAAATATTGTAAAGCAAAGTGTTCTGCTTATATACCGCCCCATACCACTTCAAGTAGTCTCTGGGCAACTTACAGTTTAAGTACAGTATGCAGGCTATACACTCACCCCCCCCCCAGCAATCTGGGTACTCATTTTACCGACCTCGTGTCAGGCCATGAATTCTTAGAGTCACACCATCTTGTCCTCTTTTCCTACTGTTCTCCGCTTTTTCTAGCATTTTTGTTTTTTCATTGAATGTTGTTACCTTATATGCCAAAAATTAATAGCAGTGGTTTGATCATTTTGACTTCTGAAGAGGATTCGTTTTGATTAGATATAGAACCTATTTATTTGATTTTTCTAGCAGTCCATGGCATCTGTAAAAATAAGTAAATAAGAATAATGTCTATTTATGTTTATCTACTATGGCAAGCCACTCCAGTATTCCTGCCAAGAAAACTCCATGAACATGGGGTCACAAAGAGTTGGTCACGACTGTAATGATACATTATATTAAATAACTAAAAACCCATGCAAGTCATTGGAGTGCATAAGATGTGTGAATTTATTGGTATGCTTATTTTGGCTTAAGTTGAATTAAGTTTAAATTGAAAGGGCCAGATTTTTAGAAGTGAAGTTACTGTTAAGTTGAGATTTACTGTAAATTAGAGTGCACATTTAATTTAAATTACAGCATCACCTTACTATGAAAAAGAAGACAAATATAATCTATGTTACTATTTTTTTCAACTCTAGATTCTGTGTAGTTTAAATTAGAATAAAGTTTAAACCCAAATTATCTGCCCGTTACCCAAAATAATCAATTTACATGGCTGATTCCAGTTATTTCAAGTTGTCAATGTTGATTTCTGGACATGGTTTCACAGCCTCTTCCAGCCTGCAATGGAAAATACCATATTTGCTTTGGAAGTTGTACTAGGTTTTTTAAAGTGTTTCATACTCAATAAGGACTAAGTTTAAAAGAAAGAACAGAAGTTCCTCCCTTTGGTGTTGTCTTTTGGTGGAGGTTATTAATAGCAGGGAATGTATTAGTGCCCAGTCCCATCTAAGGTACTGGGATGAAGGTACTGAACCCTCCATCAAGTTCTGTGATGAATGTTTACGGTACTTTGGTCCTCAGATTTGTTTGAAATTAAGTTCTCATAGTAAACTTCAAAATGACCTCTCTAGACAATTAAACCTTTTTTTTTTTTGCATCCTATTTATATCTGTGATCAAGTTGATTGCTCTTGTTACTGTGTCCTGTAATAGAAATTGATTAATAGACACACATTTGGGTTGTGTTATATCTGATGAGAAATCATGAGCTAAGGAAGCCAAAGTCAATTCAGTGATACAGCCTTCTGTTTGTGGCTTGTTTCAGTTGTTTTGTAAAATTAACATTCCAGCAGTGAGGTTGGACTCGGCAGGGATAGAAGGCAGGTTGGTAATGTTAAAGGACACTCAAATCTAATACGTAAAGTTTAGGTGGAGGGAAGCTTTTATTCTCAGTGATATTTTGAAAACAGAGTATTCTCAGAAGCCCCAGGAAATTGTGAGTTATAGTCCAGAAAATCTGGAGGGCATAAGATTTCGGTCCTTACTCAAAATTATAGCAATGAAAAAGTCCTGCTGTCTTATCAAATATGTGCCTGTTTCTTTTCTTTTGTTTTCGATTCCTGTATGTGTTTATAAAGGAAGCTCTGCTTTGGATGAAATGAGCATATTATTGATTTTGGAAAAATTAAAAGGAACTCAACAGCTGGGATCACAGAAAGAAATGATCAATTGGGTCCTACAGGTAAGCAAGAGAAAACAGTACAAAACTCCCAATCTTTAAACCTAGTTAGTCTTCCCCCCCCCCCCCCACACACACTTTATTATTTCTGATACAGACAAATTGGGAAAAGGGTATAGGGAAACATAAAAAGAAGGGGGGAGTACAAAATATCTGGTCTTGGACTTTTTCATGAACCTCCTGCAATTGTTCTACAGAAAATAATCTTCATGCATTTAATCTCTTCATAGAAAAATCTATGCAGATATATTCTGGGACTATTCTTGTTTTCACATGTAAACTGTAGGGATCTAAGCTAGCTGTGACTATTGAGGGTAAAAATGGGGTACTGATGGACAAGTTCCTGAAAATGTTGACTCTGTCCGGTGTGTTGATACAATATTTATTTGTTTGTTTGTTTACCTTTTATATTTTTATACCATACATTTGGCCTGATGCTACACTGGGCAAGTGAACAGAAGATAACAAAACAATAATAGTAAAACATCAACCCAGTGAAATAATACTGCAATATTATGAAATAAAATGAACAAAACAAAACAAATGAGATAAAAAAATTACCCACTTGGCTTCCTTGAGAGGGGCAAGACTCAGGAATGCATAGGATCCCTTCTACCACTGCAGTTCAAAGGTGGTGGTGGTGGTGAACTCAGTTTAATGCAACAAGCATTGTAATGTCTCTTGAAAAGCTGAGGTCTTGAACTATATCCTTCAGTCTGGAACACAGGACAGAATATATTTCAGGACACTCATCTTGATAGAGAATTGAGGGGACGGAACAGCTGTTCCCTGCAGTGGTTGTGCATTGCTGAAGAGATAGTGGCTGCACTTCTGGGCCGAGGTTTGGTTTGCTGTACACATTTCTTTGGGCCTTTTCACACGACCCCTGAGATCCGCTGGCCACTTAAATTCGGACCATAGATCTTGGGGGTTTGTGTGAGGGTTCGTTTTCTGTTCCTTGACCATTTACAGAAGAATTGCAGCCAGACCTTGGAAACTCATGAAAAATAAACGGATCTTTATTGGGAACATTGGCTTGTACAGTTGTTCTTTCTTTTTGTTTACAACTTTCTCCAACGGGAGATAATATTGGTAAATCTAAACCAGGACTAATAACATTTTCCAATAACAAGTTCCTATTAGGTAACGCTTCTTTTCTTACTTGGGTGGTGGTTTGCGCATCTGGTTCTGTGGATTCCCACATTGACCTCCGCAGTAGGGGTATTGAGGAATTTGGGGAATATTCCACCCCCAGCCTGGGATCCATCCTAATGGATTTGGATCTGTCCCTTTCTTCTTGTCTTTATAATCTTGACTGCAGGGATCCATGCAAAGAGGGGGATTATAGACTGGTGTAGGGAGTGGTAACCCAGTATCCCCTCTCCTCCATATCTCCGTCCTTCTCTGAACTCCCTCCCTAACGTCCCTAACTGTCCCTCCTTGACGGTTTACTCCCCCCTCCTCCCTTGTCTCGCGCCCGATCTCGCGCCTCTCCGTTTGAGTGCTAGCCTCTCGGTACAGGATTCTCTTAGCTTTCTCTTCTGTTTGTACTCCGATTACCCTAACTGCCTTATCAAGGTCTCGATTAACTTGTACTGCTGCATGTCCATAGACTCTAATAGGGTAATCCCCGAACCTGCCACCGACCTGCACCTTTTTATCCTTCCCTATCTGAATCCAGCTTTCTGTCTGTATTCCTTCCTCTCTTGTTTCTCTCTTGTGAATTATTTCAATCTCAGTTTGTGTGTCTATATCTCTAACTTTGATGTCTAAACCTTCTATCCCTTCTCTCAAAACATCCCAGGTTACCACTTTATTAATAACTGCTAAGAACCCAGCAGTCACTTTTGCCGGCGTCCATCCTTTCATAGTCTCTTCCATGGTCTTGTTCTTTTGGTCACACATGACACTGTCTGGCTTTATCCCTTCTAAGTCTTTCCTATATCCTTCCTGTATATCTTCTCCTTCTTTTCTCTCCTGATGCTTGGCTGCGGACAAACCCACGCTTTTGTCATCCGGCTCTCTCTCACAGTTTGTTGCTCTTCCTGCGTCCCCACCCCTCCACACTTCCTTGATCCTGTCTGCGTGAGGGGAGGGAGAAAAAAGGGGACAAAAGAATGCAGGCTCACCTCCATTTGCCGGTCCAAGCCTCCCCGCCCGTCGTCGTCCTGATTCCTTCTCTTAAAGGGGCAGGAGGCAAAAAAACAACAACAAACAGAAGCGAGGAGAGCCGGGCACTCCTTTACATCCGGATCTGGGATTTATTATCACCCTCCAAGAGCAGGTACCTGAAAAGTGCCCTGGGACGTGCTTAGGTGGGCATGGCCGCACTTAATTTTCTGTAAACTCCGGAGCTGGTGGGGAAACAATTTTAAGCTCCGGAGCTGGGAGCCATTTGCGGCGGAGTTTAGGGGTCGTGTACAAATACCTTTTGTGCCTTGATTAGGCCGCTTCTTTTCATGTCCCAATATTACCACATAATTGGTAAGAAGAAGGAAGACGTAATAACTGACACCCCAAAGATAGTTTGCACGGGGCTCATGGGGGTCCTGGGGAGGCAGGGGATAGACGCCTCGGGCCGCGCTGGGGATGGCCAGCCTGGGGGTCGCCCGGAGCCACAGCCCCTTCCTCAGCAGCGCCAAGGACGTGGCAAGAGCAAGCTACGCACCTCCTACTCCTTGCCTGCCTGCCAGTGGCGGTGAACAAAATTATTAAAATACACTATGATAAATTCAGTTAATCAGTAAATAAAATTCAAAGTCACAAAGATTACAAACAGCTAGTGGTGATGAATACTAAATATGTATATTCGGCAGCTACTAAGATGGAATTGTTTAAAAAGACTACCTGAATAGGAAAATTTCAAGGCTTTTATGGAATGGTATTGAAAATAAAATCATATTATCTTTATGGTGTGGCTGTGTTTGATATCTCCTCCCAAACTCCCTAATGTGTTAGTTATCTGGGCCTGAAGACTTGATTCTAGATTGGGAAAGTACAGTCACCAGGCCTGGCATAATTGTGTATATGGTTCAGGGAACATGTACCTCTTGTTCTCCAGATGTGATGTCCTGGCCTTTTGTTCTCTCTGGCGGTTGGTTGCAAAATCAAATTTTATTTATTTTATTTATATAGCATGTAATGCGTACCCTACAAGATTTACAGAGTGAATTCGTTAACAGTTAATGTTTAAAATCTTCCTGTCTTCTATCGTTTACACACACCAGATGTTTCTGCACCTTTGCAGAACAAAACATCTTTGCAAAACATTTAAGATGGGAAGTGGAGGAGTGATCTAACACTATGGCAGGAATTCAACAACTCTGTTCCACTGAGCTGCTGAAGAAGATGTTGCCTGTTTTTGAATTTTAGTTATTAAACTCAGGAGGGCAGGAATAGAGACCTTTCCACTCATCTGCAATGTTGCCACCATTCTGCTGACCTGGCTCAGTTAGAGGGAGCCTGTGATATACAGTACAAGGATTTCTCTGCCTTCCGGCCTGTTTCCAGGCTTTGGCTGTGACTCGCAAAGCAGTATATACCACATGGGACCAGACTGTTGAAAGATTATATACTCCCTCATGAGAAGGTCCAAGTCCCTCAAAGGAATATATGGGAGAAAACCAAATCTTCCAATCCCTGCAATTCTCTGCAAAAGAAACTAAACTAGCTCCTTCTGTGGTCTCCCACTACTAGAGGTATATAAGGTATATAACTGTCTTTAGAAAGGTTTCATCATATAGATTAGGTCAGTGATGGAGAACCTGTGGCACTCCAGATGTTTTGGACTACAACTCCCAGAATTCCAAGCCTGTATTGCCAATGACAGAACTGTGGGAGTTGTGGTCTAAAACATCTGGAGTGGGTTGTTGAGAAGGGGGGTTGACTAGTTAGGCCATGTTTTCCCCCCTTCTCTCATGAATGCATTGTAAATTTTGGCATTTATTTGTTTTTATGTGTTAATTGTAAGTTTTAACTCTTTTAATTCTCCTCGAATGCCATTTGTTAGCATAAAAATGTAATTGGCATTTAATAGACAGATGAAGCAGCAACATTCAGTCAACCCATTAGCAATTGCTTGACCAAAAGAACCCTTAATTTTCCCCTCTAAAATAATCCTGCCTATACTTCCCTTTTCTCTACAATGCCTTTTGCCATCATTTGCTGCGCTTCAGGTGAAGAAGCAGATGGTCTCCTTGAATGCAGAACACTCAGGTCCTTCTTTGGAAGTAGCTGCGTTAGCCTGTCTCAGCATGTTCACAAGGAGAAAAAGAAATGAAAGATGAATACTGTATTGTGCTTCTCTCTCTTTTTTCTTTCCTGCTTTTCTTTTTTCTCTTTAATTTCTCCAAGTACAACAATGTCTGTTGCCAGACCCCTTCTCATCTTACCGTATTCTCCACATCCTTGTCCCTCCTCATCTCTTTTTCCAGGATGCCCTGTTCCCTGCTAGCTAGTAGTTGCATGAGAACATTACTTTTAATTTGGCTTCTTACTACGTAGTTTGAACTATTTCGTTTGCATTAGTGAATTTTTAACTGTACTGTACAATTCTTTGCTAGTAGTAAATTCTCGACTTTTTAGTTACACACTGGCCTCATTTTTCAAATCCCCTTAATTATTAAGTTAGTAGTGCATCTCAGACACTTAGTGGAACCCAGAGATTGTAAAATGATCTTGATCACAACTACAAGCCTGCAAATTATGCAGTTAGGCATGATCAGTAAAAGGTCAATTAATTGCTGTAAAAAAATCTTGCTTGCATGAAGCCGAGGTTGTAGTACAGTACAGCTTTAAGCAGATGCAAGCAAGTCAGACCAGATGCTAGGTAACCTTTATTACTGTAATCACTTACTGTGGGGATGATGACCTCAGCAGGGTCTCTTTAAAAAAAACTTGGAAAAAAGATGACAAAGTGCACAATTGTGGTGATTTTAGTATGTGTTTTTAATAGATCTATGTATGGAGATTATTTTAAAAAGCTCTTTTTCATAATAACATTTGGGTTCCTTATGTCTTCCATAATCCAAAATTAACCTGTGGGATTCACTGCCACAATCTTTGAAGATTGTCATAATCTTAGATTACTGAAAGAGTATTAGTCAAATTAATGAACAGTTAGACATGCTTTCCTATATTTTCTCCATTCAAATATGTAATTTCATTATCATATTAGTGAACAACAAAATGTGTCTTTTGGGCATTTAGTAGCTTCATAATTACACACTATTAATGCAAATAGTCTCTTCAATGCATGGTGGTAGTGCTTTCCAGGTTCAGAATAAAGATTTTGAGAGGAAATAGTTTTAATAGAACTGAACAATGGTGCTATTTCTAGTCCAGCATATTTCAGCCTCATGTCAATGTTCTTGAAGAGAAACCATTGTGCAACCTGACTTAGAAATATCACATGTGACATATGCATTGTCTGTTAGTGTTTTAACCATTAAATCTCTGTTCCCAGATGTTTGAAACAATAAAACGTCTAAGAGAAAAGTCATGTGTTCTCACGACAACTGCTGCAGCAACTGCACCAGAATCTACAAAAGCAAATGAGGTAACTCAACAATAGAAAGAATAATAAGGCATACATAGTAGATCATTCTAGAAACTCTTTTACATATAGGCATATTGTGTACACGAAAGTAGGTGCTAACAGATGCAACTACCCCTTTGTAGTGCATGAAACTCGGAACTCTCTTGACCTGAAAAGTCTTTGTGTGTTTCCGCTTTCAAGGAACAGCTAGTCCGTCATTTTATCCTAGAGGGGCTGTGTATTGATGTGTGTACTTTACTGGCCTATGGTGTATCATTAATCCTGCTTTGAAACAGCAGTTGAATTTGGGACCAGGGTAGCAGATCTTTGTACCCCATCTGGGCATTTGCCTAAGCAGTTGTCTTTGACTTTGCTTCTGAATGGATGCCGATTGCTTAGGATGGGTTATTTGTGGAATGTGTTGGGATCTAGAGGGGAATCAATAGGAATCAATATTTATTTCAATTTACAGAGGCTTCACAAGCCTTAATCCATTATGCTATCACTCTTACTGTATATTATTATAAGAAATACTTATATTATCATTATTTCTTATTGTATTTCAGTTGTCCTTTTGTTAATAAAGAGCTTACTTGGTTTTTTTTCTTTGTTTGTTTTTTCTGCTGCTAAATAAGATGCTAAGAATTCAAGCCAGGGAGAAGGCTGAGAGGAAGAGGAAGGCAGAAGCAGCCAGGCTGCATCGCCAGAAGATCATGGCCCAGATGTCTGCTTTACAGAAGAATTTCATTGAAACTCATAGGCTTTTGTACGAAAGTACACAGGATACACAGGGAAGAGATGTTATGGAAGAGGAGAGGTAGGAACAGAATTAAAATCAAGAATACTAGTGATGATTTTTGTCTTTATGAAAATCTTACTGTAAATAATACAGTATGTACAAAGAGATTAACAGGTGGCTGATAACTAAAAAAGAGCAAAGGCACTGGACCCAGAGGTAAAACAAGGAAACTAAATTAACTCTTAAGCTGCATTCATATTTGTTGTTACAAAATGTTCCAAAATTACAGCATCAAGTAAAAATGTTCATGTGCTAAATACAGCAGAACATTAATGGGCATAGTTATGGCTTTGCATTCCTTTTGTCCCTTCTGCAGCCTGTTACATGTATCCCAAATCTCTTCTGTCAGTTTCCCTAAGCAGATGGTGGAAGACTGAGGAACTTGATCTAATCCTGTTTTCTATCCGTAGAATGACACCATTAGAAATGGCCCAATATATGTACTTCCTGTAACTTCCTTCATTTTGCAAGTCTACACTAATCAATAGAAGTTAGTAATGGCTTTTTCTCTTGTGCCTGTTCAGTAGCTAATTCAATGTGAAAGCATTCATATCTTTTTCATTTGGAGAGCATCAGTTTAGGGACCCCTTCACACGTTATAGGTGGCTTGATAACTCAGTGATTTAGATACGTCTGTAGAGCCAGAGTTTAGGACTTTGAAAGCCCCACAGTGCTTCCTGGGACTTCCTGTGTTGCTTTGGGTAAGCTGCTTCTTCTGGGGCAGCTCCCAGGACTACCCCAGAAGAAGGGAATGGGAAGCCACTCCTGAGTATTCTTTAATCAGGAAAACTCTGAAAAAGGGTCACCATAAGTCAGAATTGACTCAACGGCCAATAGTGATTATTATTTTTCACATGTGGTGTATCTGACGGAAAATATGGGAAAGCAATGGCCTATTTTAAATAATGAGGAACCACTAAGAGATGTGATAGTACCAGTTACAATGGAGAATATAACTTATACATTTTTGATGTATTGCAGAATCTGTCATGCTTACAGGCAGTGACCACACTGATATATGGAGCGTGATTGTCAAAAGCTTGACTGGTCAGATGCTGTTTCTCCCCATAGTAGTTTTAGAAGAGGTAGCCCCGTTGGTCTGTGCTAGCATATTAGGCCATAAGTAAAATAAAAATTAAAATGTGGCACATGAAAAACTAACAGCTGTATTTTAACATGAGTTTTCATGGACTTCCTCAGACATACTGTAAGAGTGGGACTGCATGGTAAATGCATAAATATTTGCCATTTACAGTAGTTCCATTCTTTTGTCTGAGGAAGTGGACTTGTCCATGAAACCTCGCAATAAAATATAACGGTTAGCCTTTATTGTGCTACAACATTTTTCTCCTATTTTGTTATGAGAAAACTGAATTACTGAAAATAGAGATCTTTTCCTTGAACAGATGTTCTCCTCTGCAAACTCCAGTTTAATCTCACAAGGTCAAGGAAGCCTGATTCCATCTGCTTCTCTTCCAGGAGTTGGAGCAGCAATGAGCATGTATGACCTGAGACCTGCTCCCATATTTTCTTCAGTTGCATCCTAGGCAAAATGTAGCTAAACAGGGCCTAGACATACTTTTAAATCATGATATGTTCCAATTATTTCCCAGAAGAAGGATTAGGGAGTTCAGAAAAATGTCAATAGCGTCTTATAGGCTACTGTTCAATACATACCTATTTTGTCCAGCTACTTGAAAGCTGCTATACATAGTCTCAGCTTTAGTTGCAGTTCACTTGGGTGCTAGAGCTATTCACATAAAATTTTTGAAGCTTATCTGATTTTATGTAAATTGGTTGCTTTTCTGTGAATATCTGTTGACTGGAGATCTGATATTTGGAGTCTTTTTGTGTCTTTACATCAGCCCACCAACTATAGATTATACCAGAATTGCCTTGGGGCCAAAAAGAGGTCCAACTGTTACAGAAAAAGAAGTGCTGACATGTATCCTATGCCAGGAAGAACAAGAAGTGAGGCTAGATAGTCCTGCCATGGTTTTATCTGCCTGTGTCCAGAAATCCACAGTCTTAACCCAGCACAGGGGGAAAGTGCTTGAACTTTCAGGAGGTATGTACCTTCTCTTTCTATGCCGCCTCTTTTGCATAATGCTGATATTTTTAAAATCTTATTTGGAACTCTGCTGGATCAAGTTACAGTGCTGTGCTTTTTCTTATAAAGCATTCTGCAACAGTTTTATAAGCCAGCTAATAGGAAATCCTTAAGGTAGCATCCTACTGATTTTCTTTAACCAGCAGAAGATTTCCATGAAGGGAATGGAGAGGACTGTGACTTTAAGCAGTTGTCCTGAGCAGCTCCTTGTGCATCTTTCAGTGCATTTGCCACATTGCTCTGTAGCGGATGGAGCGGGGCATGGGAGCTGCAGGGAACAAGCAGAGGAAAACTTTTTGGAGTTTGCTGATACTGCTAAGAGAAGTTACTAAGTATTGTCACCTGTTGTTAAGTATTGTTAATATTTTAAGTTTTATTCTCTAAAACATCTGTGAGCAAAATTAGATCTTTTTCTCTGATGCCACTAAAAGTCTGTCTGAAGGATCATATCTGCGTATCTGAGGCCCTCCTCTCAGTCCCATTTCCAGCACAGGTATGGCTTATGGGGATGAAGGAAAGGGTCTTTTTGGTGGTAGCTCCCAAGTTACGGAAGTGCTCTGTCTCAGGAGATCAGGCTGGGCCCCTTCCTCTTATCCTTCTGCCAATAGCTGAAGGCCTGTCATTTCAGGCAGGCTTTTAGTAATCACGAATGATTCCCTGAATGCCTTCTTAGAGTTATGATTTTTAGTGTTTACTTGCTTGAACTATTCAGTTGTATTTAGTGTATAGCATAATTGTTCTTAATGCTTAACTTATGTATTGACTTCTATGCCTTTTAATATTGTGATCTGCCTTTATTTCTCTTGTTGGGCGAGGCAGCCTAAAACAAACGAATGTCAAACATAGAGGAAAATTCTGATTTGTTTGTTTTTTTTATAATGCAGATGAATTTATTATTTATTGTTTAATGGCTGCCAATTAAGTCCTGTTGATGCCTCCAACTTGAAAAGGAAACCAAACATGAACCTTAGCAGCAACAAATATCATATTAAAGTTGATAATCTATTATACAGATGTTTTGTACAATGGCCCATTTCTTAATTTATGCAGAATCATAAAATAAGAGTGAGAACTCTTTGTTTCTCTGTAAATATCTATATAAAACCAAAATGTTCAGCTTTAGCAGATGGGGAGAGGGCAAGATGGTTCACAATGGTATATTAATTATCTATATATTTTTCCTCAATAGATAAGATCGATCCCCTTTTCATGGAAGCTGACTTGTCATGTGGAACCCATACTGGGAGTTGTGGTCATGTAATGCATGCTACCTGCTGGCAGAAGTAAGCAGATACATTTAGTAAACTTTATTTATTAGCTTTCTATACAGTCATTTTTCAAACTTCTCTCTTCTGAAGATATTGAGTGTAAGTAGATTGGGATCTACTAGCAGATCTCCAAAGGATTCCTGATTCCTTAATGGTTAACACAGTAGCATAATCAAAATGACACTCCTGCCTTGAATCATTCAGTGGAATTTGAGAGAGCCTGGAATAGTTATAGATGGATTTTCAAGAATAATTAGTACTATTCCATTCTCAGACTCAGTCCCTGGATTCAAAAGTCTTTAATTCTAGTGCTATATATGCCTTTTATGCCAGGTTCTGCTTAGTGGTGCATTTCTGGGTTCTGTTCAAAAGCAAAGCAGTGTCACAGAGAACAAGGGCTAATGGGAACATGTGCAGGTGATACTACAGCACCTTCCCACTGGTCCAGGCATGCCCCTTCCGCCTCCCGCCCCCCAAGTTCTTAACAGGGCTGGTGCTTTTGCAGGCCATCTTCTCGCCTTAGTGGCTGCCCCCCTCCATGCAGGGTTGAACCTAGATTGTGAATGCAAATGTTGGGCATAGGCTGAGGGACAAGTTCTCATTTCAGTCAGTTTTATCACATAGTTCCTCAGCACAACTTTCTCTGATGGTTTGGACATTGCAGTGGATCCAGTTGGTGTCCACAAGACATACTCCGGCAGTTTTGTTAAATTAGCCACAATAAGCCACACAACCTTATAGAAGATCAATAGGATTCTGGCTAGTAAGCTATAAAGCATTGTTGAAGTATTCAAATTATACAATACAACTTCTCCTTTGTGGCCTTCGTGAAGCCACACAGATAGATGGGTTTCCCGACACTCATGCATGAGGCTCTGGACTTTCCTAGCAACAGGAAGGCCCATTAGTCTCCTCCCCCTCCCACTGTGCATGAGTAGGAGGCTTCCCACCCAAATGCCTCAGTTCCCTCTCTAACCACCGCGTTAGAAAGTTCTTCTTTTTTGTCTCCCGTTAGTTTCCTTTTGAGAGAAGTTTTTCTTGCTGTTTTTTTCCTTCTTCTTCTTCTATGGCATTTTTGCCACCCTTTAAGCGTTGTGCCACTTGCACAGGGAAAATTCCCCGTACAGACGGGCACTCCAAGTGTCTGTTTTGCCTTGGAGAGGGTCGCCATCCAGACTCGTGTGAGTTTTGCCAACGCTTTAGCACTCAGGCGGTGAAAAATCGTCGCAACCGCCTCAATGCATACCTCTTGGAGAAGGCTCATAGGATGCTGCTGCAAGTGCTTTCTAAGAGTAGCAGTCTCATTGGCCTCTGGCTTTAAAAGGGGGGGCATATCCCAAATAGAAAACACTAGAAGCCTTCTCTGTTTTCACTAGCCCTAAGCTGGGCAGCTAACCAGGCATGTTCAGATAGCCTTGCAGCAAGATTCTGCTAGAGGAAATAGAATTATCAGTATTAAATTGGGCAAAATTGTGTTGCCTTGAAAAAACCTTTGGGAGCCTTGAGATGAGGAGACGGAACCTCTAAAAGTCATAAATTGCCATTGCATTTGGTGGTCCTGATGCTGCTGATGGCAGCTTGGTGGCCTTTTTTTTTAACCTTTTAAAGGCTGACCCGAAGGGCTCAGTGCTTCCCCAGGCCAAAAGGGAGCCCAGGGGAGCTTTGAAACCTGAAACGGGGAATTGGGTAGTTTTAAGTAGTGTCAATGAAAAGTGTTTGACACCTGATCTGAGTTGCGCTGGGTATGAAATTACACAGTGGAGTTTGTCACCCAGTTTCCCAAGTAGAGATCACTCTGAGACAGGATTTTTGTCGTCTTGTTATTACTAAGAACACAGGGCAAACATGAAGCAAATTCACTAGTTCATAGAAATAAATACCTCAAATGCAAAACAATGGAATAGGCATTTTCATACATGCCAACTGTTACAACTCGCTTTACCAGATTGGTTAAAGAGCAACAGGCTGGTGATTTCCCACTGTGATGGAAATGCCCCAAACTATTTGGTATAAGCATTTTAATACCCTAAAGTACATAATCAATGATATGTTGGTGCCAGACTGTTGCCAGCTCCCAGATAGGTGTTGGTAACTATAGACCTCCCAGTGAGATTAAAACCATGGTTATCTTACCTTTTTGAGCTTCCTGGCCTATTACATCTTTCCTCAAAATTTCTGTGTATTTACAATTTTGGAACGTTTAACAATTCACAATTTTATTTCCATGGATAATTGTATATTTTGGACTTTGAAATATATTCAGGTCTAACATCGTTTTTTGTATCTTGGATGATATTTGTAATTATTAGTATTTTTCCTGGCTTCCCATTTGGTTGGAAGGCCACTGAAACAAAAATACTGTAAGTTACTTAATAAGATCAGAGATGGTCATGAGACTCCCACACCATTACAGTGTCTCATCCATGTTTTAGTTGATTTTATGCCAATAGTCTCAGATAAGGGTTTACTATATTGACCTGAATTTTGCTTTCTGATCCACTTTTGTGCGGTCCTTATTGGGTTTGATCAATAATTGTGGTCTGTAGCATAACCTGATTTTTCCAGCCACATGCTGCTTTTGCTGATCTCCCCAAATATCTTGTAGTTTGTTCAAGACACATACTTTTGCTCTGAGTAGTCCTGGATATTCTTTTCATGTTTTACTTGAGCACCAAGTTAGAACATAACCCAGGTGCATAATGGCAAAATATTTTTGTGCTGAAGAATGCTTATCATAACTGTTTTTGCCTGTTGTACAATAAACTATATTTTGGTTGTCTGTTGGATTATTACAGATACTTTGAAGCCATTCAGCTGAATTCTCGGCAGCGTCATCATGTTGAACAAGTTTTTGACTTGGAGATTGGAGAGTACCTCTGTCCACTGTGTAAATCCCTCTGCAATACTGTGATACCGATCATCCCTGTGGAAACCCAGAAAATAAACAGGCATGTTAAAACTTTTGATTTCCCCATATAAAATTAAAACAAATGCAAAAATAGGTTACAGGCGATACCTTTATAGGCCACTATTAAAAATTAACACCATCTACAGTAGCCATGGATTTTAAGAACATCTAAGAGTTACATCCTGGTAAGGCACATCTTTTACCATGTCTGAACTTCTGGGACCTGCTTTGAAGGAGAGTTATGTAAACTCGAAAGCTTGCAATGTTCCTTGGTTTTTTTATTTTTAATAGTGGCCTATAAAGGTTTCGCCTGTAACCTATTTTTGCCATTGTGTTTTGTGATGGCCACACGGCTCAACCCCCTTTTAACATTAAAACAGAACATTCTATGATTCTGTTCAATTTCTGTACAAATACTCTTGCTAGGTGTGTTGTATCTTAGTAGCTGTTTGAAGATTCCTTTCCACCAAGAAGAAGCGCCAGATTCCATGCTTTTAATCTAAACAATGGCATCATTGCAAAACAAAAAACAATCTGTTTAACTTATTCATTGTATAATAAAATGATTTGTTGTTGTATACTGAAGAGAGTTATTATAAGCCATTTTAAATACTGGGGTATAGGGATTCGACTTTTTTGTGTGTGGATGAAAACTCGCTATCTTTTTCTGTTACCAGTGAGGATGCATTGGTGGTAGCGCAGCTTCTATCCCTCCCAAAGTGGATAGAGATCGTTATGGCACGGATATCTGGTTACAACAAGAAAAGTATTGAAGGTTTGTACATTTCATGCAGAGCATTTCATTTTGAAGGGAATTTAAGAAGCTGGCAAATCTTAAAAACTTGGGATTAGTATCCAAGTTGATGGAATTGCTTCCATCTTCAGAGCATGGAATAGGAGATTTCCTCTGCCCCAGCACCTTCTGACTAAGAAGAGAAAGCTGGTCAAGAAAGACTCCTACTCATTCAATGCCTAATATCAGTCTTGGGCATCGTTTTATTTGTTTTATTCAAAGTACAGTTGCATAGAATACTCCATGGTAACGGCCTTAATTTGATTACAGATAACTCAGGTATCTTTGAAAGTCCTTTTTCAAACTAGAACTTAGGACCTCCCAGGAAGATTGTAAAGAGCTGCAAAAGAAGAAGTCAGTTGTCCCATACAGAGTTGAACATTTATTTTGGTCATGAAGGAACCCGTAGTTTAAAGCTTTCCTGCACTTGATGTTTAGCTGTAAATTACTCTAGATGTATATTGATCTGGTCAGCTATATATTGCCTTTAATTGCTAGGTTCCTAAGGTAAATTGCTACATAGGAATTCTCCTGTTGTCTAGTGGTGATCAGCCTTTCACACTCCAGATGTTTTGGACTATAACTCACAAAATGCCCAACCTATATGGCTAATGAAAAATGGCTGTGGAAGTTTATTTCTAGATTTCTACACTGCCCGTCTAGCCACAAGGCCACTCTGGGTGGTTCACAACACTACAATACAACACAGTATAACAAATAAACAACTAAATTAAAAGAGGCAATGGCAGAAAAGATCTTGAACCTAAAGTGGAACACTGGAGCTATGTCCTGGACTTTGGGAAAGCCTGATTGAACAACCAAGTTTTGAAAATTTGGTTAAAATATTCACAGTGAGGGGGCCAGTCATGTATCAGAGGATAGAGAGTTTTCAGAGGTGAATGGCTACTACCACTGAGAAGTCCGTTATTAGTTTTCTCTTTCTGGGCCTCCTCCCTTAGGGTTAAAGCCCTCAATCACCCATCTTGTGAAGAGCAGGTAACATGGGCAGTTTTTGTTGTAAGGAGACACTCTTGACAGGTACCAAAGTCATAAACTGTTTAGGGCTTTGTATGTTAACATCATAACCTTGACTGGAAGTTGAATCAGAAGCACTTCACACCACCAACAGCAAGGCCACAGCTAATGACCCATATTTAATGGTTGTTGAGAAGGGTTGAATAGGTGGGGCTTTCATGAACCCCAGGCCATTGTACATCTAATGAGCCAATTCAGACCATTGTCTACCTAATGAGCCAGTTCAGGCCATTGTCCAACTTACGTTGGACAGGGCAATGTGAAATCAACGTGAATTATAAATTGGAGGCCTTACCACCAACTTTCCTCAGACTGACAAAACTGCTTGGATGAGTAGTGAAACAAATGGAACTCACAAAAAAGTCCAGTTGCCATGACTCCACTTCCAGATAACCTCACCTGGCTGACTGAGAAGACCTTGAAGTCCAAAACATGTGCAGAGCCAAAGGATGGCCACTCCTGCCTCTCTGATAAATTCTTTTGTTAAGAAATTTAATGATACAATGAATAATTATATTTCTGTTTGTGGAACATGTGAAATTGACTTGCATATTTCTTTATTTATTTAAAAGAAGCAAAACGCATTGCTCCATCTTTACTTGATAAAGAGATGGAAGATTCCTCTTCTGATTTTCACTCTATTCTTAGTTTTGGAGTTCAGCCGTTGTAAGTGCCACTATTCTCATTCTTTTAGATTAATCTTGAAAGTGTATATTGAGTATTGTTTTTTCTTTGATATAAAAGGAGGATTTTGATTTAGATGATATGGCCATATTTTGAACTGAAAAGTTCTCAAGTGTTTAATGCGAGTTGAACTTCCATTTTATAGTATCATATTTTTCTGTGAATAAGACTATTATTTTTTCGTGAATTTCTAGACTAAAAATTAATGGTCATCTTATACACAGAGGTAATCTGAGGGAGAACTGCACGGTTGCGAAGCTGTAGTTTTGACTTGAAAAATGCGGATTGTCTTAAACATGAAGGCATCTTATCCATGGGAAAGTGGAGAAATTTTCTGGTGTATCATTTGACTTTGATTCTTTTTAATTATTTGTATATCTACTGTTCTTTTAGTTTTTGATTTTTCTAAAGTCATGTAAGCTGGTTTGGATTCTTTTGAAGGAAAAAGGTGGGATATAAATATGTTAAATAAATAAAATAATAAAAATCAGAATTCATTTAAAAATTTATGCTGAAGCTTAGATAAGGGCCATTTTCTTCATTATCTCTGAGGACATTTGACAAACAACAATGGCAAAAATAGAACTTTTGACTATGTTTTTTTCTAATTATTGATCATTTTTGTCTTATGTATGTAGTTGAAATCATCTGTATAATTTTTTCTTCAGTATAAAGAGACTTAAGAGTGCGTAAATATCTAAAACACATTTCAGGTTGACATGCTTAGGATTTTTAAGTTGCATAACAGTAGATAGTGAAAAAACTAAACATGATTGTGCATATCTTCTGATAATCCTGTGGTTCCCAAACACTTTAGACTCCTGGCTCCCTTAATTTACTGACCACTGGCTGCAGCCTCCCTTGTGAGAAAGGGCCATCAGAGGTCTCACTGCCACCAGGGAAGGGATCTTGACACTCCTCCTCAGCTATCTCCGCTCCTCTCCCAATTCCACCCTGAATATCCCCAAGGGCTCACCTCCTTCCAGATCCTGATGAAGGGAATCCTCAAGGCCAATCAGCAAGCACCTCCACTGGGGCCATATTGATGGGGCAAAGAGAGAGAAACACTTGCCCTTCACTTCCAGATCTTGTTTGACACAGAGCTATGAGCAGCTCCTCTAGACAGAGCTATTATCTGCTCCTCTACCACCTTCATGGCTCTTGTGTTCCATTCCTTTTCCTGTGGAACCCCCACCTTGGATCCCGCAGCACACAGAATAGTGATAATTTGTTTCTTAAAGCTCCATTTGTAACCCCTGGTTCACAATCTATTCTGCTGGCTTTCTCCACAGAGTCAAATATTCGGAGAGTATCAAGGATATGGTAGTTCTCTTTGCCTCGGCCATTTACAGAATTGGATTAAAAGTTGCTCCCAATGAAACTGATCCACGCGTTCCCGCAATGACTTGGAGCACATGTGCTTTTACTATTCAGTGCTTAGGTAAGGCAGAGGTAGAATTTATTAAGCAACTAGAATCCTAGCTTTTTAATGTACAGTATTAACCATATATGTAGCTGTGTACCTCCAGACATTTTTGAAACACCTGCAAGGCTGAAGGTGCCCGATTTTGTAGGATTGTAGAATAAGCCTCTTTTGCTAGAAGAAATACTACTATTTGCAGAACCATTTTCTGCACGTAGATCTCAAACATATTTTGAGATGACTGCTTGCCTTAGGTCCTAGCAAAATAGCCAAACATCCCTTCTTCAACAGCATTGTTCTCTACGTGGAGAAAGCTATCATGGTGTTTTGCCAAGAACCAAACAGAGATTGACTTAATTGAACCCTAGTTACAGAAATGGTAAATTACAGTCTGGCATGTATCTACCACTTCAGGTAAATTGTGTTCAAGGTGGGTGGACAGACGATCGTGTGAGCCTCGTGCTGTAGTGGTTAAACTGCAGTATTGCAGCCAAAACTGTGCTCACAACCTGGGATTCAATCTCAGGTAGCTGGCTCAAGGTTTGCTCAGCTTTCCATCCTTCCAGTATTGGTAAAATGAATATCCAACTCATTGGGGGTGTGTGTCCTTTTCAGTTTGTAGCCTGCATAATTAACGTGACCCATCCAGAGAGTGCTTTAAGAGCTACAGAACATATACTGTATAAAGGAGCACGTTTTGCTTTTGCTTTCATTAGTATTTGAGCATGAGTTCTCTTTCCTGGATTGGGTGATACCCAGTAATATAATAGTTTGGGGATCACATCAGTTTATATGAGGCCCCAGTTTTGTACTGTTAATGAAGTCTGAATAAACATAGATTCACATCAACATGAAAAAAAAGATTATTGAAACTGAAATTCAAACAATTCTCTACTGGATTGCTACAAACTTTGCTTTTGTTTTAAAGAAAATCTTCTAGAAGATGAAGGCAAGGCCTTATTTGGATGCCTGCAAAACAGACAGGTATGGATGATTCAAAATGTAGTGATTCTTATTACCCAACTGCCGTAGCAAATGCCACATATTATTCATTGGGGGGAAACTGTTTTTTTTTTACCTTACACTGTATTCCTGCAAAGACTTACTATATCTGAAAAATAAGAACAACTAATGCATGCAATATAGCACAGAGACAATAATGACTGTTGTAACCGTGGGTAACAAGTCTGCCATACAGAGAGGTATCTAAAAACTTTAGTTTCTCATAATCGCTATGGATCAAATTCAAGGGGTTGTTTTCTCTGTTGTCTTCCGCCTTCCGTCATAGATATCAAGGAACATTAAACTAAGTCTACAAGATGTTGGTCTAGGATGCTGTCAGTCACTGCATTTTATTTATGCCTTTTAAGTAATTACTTATTCACTTCTAGATACTGCAGATACTTAAACAGAGGCTGGGCAGGCATCCATTTGGGATGCTGTACTTGTATTCTGCATTATAGATCTGACAACAAGCAGGAGATTAGAAAAAGTTACACTACTCCAAGGTACCTAACATCAGTTCTTCTTCGTGGTCTTCTGTGATTGCACACAATGGGTTTCATGTGTGCTCTCAGAGCAGACCTCGGAGTCTTCCAAAGCTTAGGTAATGAAAGAACCTCCCTCCCTATAAAGGCAGGCCCCGCCTCTCCTCACCTCAGTTCCTTCTTTTCCACGCTCCAAGCAGCACCTCGTTGTTACTTCTCTCCGTGAGTTATTCTAAAAGGAAAGATAAAAACTTTACTTTACTACTTTATTTTTAATTTAAGAAGGAACCTCTTCCCTCCCTCCGTCTAGTTACCCCCCTCCCCCTTTTCCCCCTCGGGGGGAAAGGAAAACTTTCCCTTTCTCCCGTGTATGGCGTTTCAGGCGCCGTTTAAACATTGTTCTGCTTGCGGAAACAAACTTGCTACCTCAGACGGCCACTCCTTGTGCTTATTTTGTCTGGGGGAAAACCACTTGCCGGCTGCTTGTTCCCACTGCCGGAATTTCACAAAGGCAACGCTCCGCTCCCGAATAAAGAGGCTTAAATATCACCTCTGGGAACGCTCCCTCGCTCCGGACATGGCCTCCATGGCAACTCCTGCTGAGACCCAGCAGGTCTCCCAGCCGGCTACTCTACCTTCCTCTTCCATGGAAGAGCAATCTGCCACCACCAGACCCAGAAGCCGCAACAGAAAAAAATCCTCAAAGGCCAGCAGACGCGAGCGGAGTTCAGCCGCACGATCCAGCCCACCGCCCCAACGGCTTACTGCGGCACAATTGACTATGGGAATTCCCGAAGCCGAAGGCGGCTCGGCGGAGCGGGTGGCAGAAAATCTCACCACACCGAGAGGCTCCATTCCACGAGAGACAACCACTATAGAGGGAACAAATATCCCCCATGCCGGCCGAGGAGATCGTACAGCGCCGCACAGACAATCAACGCCGCTCGGATCTCAGAGGCGGAGCTCTACTTCACCAGCTGCTCGGCGGCGACACAGGGTGACTCAGACCTCCAGCTCGGACTCAAACTCCCGCTCTTCAAGCCGAGCCGGGCGAAACAGACAGCAATCTCTCTCCTCTTCGGCGACCTCAGCTTCTCAACACGATCGGCATTCTCGCCGACGTCATCACCCGACCTCAAGCAATCAAAGGCGATCTCGATCGCCAGGGCGTCGGCGCCGACGTTCTTCCTCTGCTTCCTCTAGAGGAAGATATCGCCGCAGAATACCATCAACGCCGAGAGCTAGCCCCAGCACAAGGCAGAGATCTGATGCATACAGATCCCAGACGCGCCGATCCCGCCGCTCCCGGCACAGATCGGATTCCTCGTCGGCTACTTCTGCCACCCGTCACTATGGCAAACGCCGACGTCACTATCAAGATTCTACAGCCTCTTATGCTTCTTACTCGGAGGCTTCACTGTCCAGGGGATATCAGTTAGGACAGCCACCTATGCACCCAGGCTACATGGATATGCCTCCACCGATCCTCCACCGACGTCATCGCAGATCTAGGTCAATAGATTCTAGATCTACACCTGTCAGCCATGGGTCTCCACCCAGACGTCGCAGAAGACTACAGAACAATAATGCTCCCTCTACACACAGAGGTGAAGATACTTCTCTGGCGACTACGTCAAGGATGCCTGCTGTTTTGAACACAATTTCACAGGCGGCTAACCTACCTCACCATGCGTCTACAGCAGCTACAGGTGAAACCCAAGGCCCTGCAAACACGTCTCTGACTCAATCGTCAGACCCCTCATATTTACCATCTGAGTCTGACCTGGAAACAGATTCAGGGGAGTCACACCTTTCTCCCTCAGAAGTATCCCAGGAACATCCTTCTACTCCTGATGCTGAAACATCGGAGGAACAGATTCCGTCTCCTACGGAGGACTACAAATCCTACTCTCAATTGATTGCCAAGATGGCCAAAGCTCTAAATCTGGCAGTCATCCAACCCCCCTTGGATGACGGAGATCAGGTTTTCGATGATCTATCGGAAGATCGGGCCCCTCCTTGCAGACTAGCTTTCGTCATGCCTATGCTCCGCTTGATAAAGCAATCATGGGACAAACCATCCTCCGCCTACCAAATACCACGCAGAGTAGATAATCTATACAAGATTCATGGTGAAAACGCTTCCTTTCTTCAAAGACATCCATTACCGAATTCCTTTATTGTAAATTCCACCCAGAATAGAGCTCGTTCAAGATCAACCACTACTCCTTCTAACAGAGAGGGCAAAAAATTAGACATGCTGGGCCGCAGACTTTATTCACTCTCTTCTTTCATCATCAGAGTAGCCAATTATTCGGCAGCTATGGGAGCTTATCTCCGGAATGTTGGAAACAAGTTACAACCTCTGTTAGATCTCCTACTGGAAGACCAACGGTCATCAGCCTTAGCTGCATACCAAGATATAATGACTCTAGCTAAGCACCAGAGATTTGCAGCCCGACATTCTAGTGACGCTGCAGCCAGGCAGTTGGCCACAAGCATCGTACTCCGAAGACATGCCTGGCTCAGATCTACCTCTGTACCAGAGGACTCTAAAAACCGTATTGAAGACCTCCCATTCGACGGTAAAGGCCTGTTCGATCCGCAAACAGATGACATCTTAGATAAGCTCAACAAGCTCAGCAAGACCTCTCGTTCTTATTCTTATCAAAGCAATTACAGATCCTACAGAAGGCCCTGGAGACGCACTTCGTTCTCGAGATACATACCTGACAGACAAAGGTTTCAATCCAACGTGGCATCTTACACTCGAAATCCCTCCGGTCGTCAGCGAGCCCGTACATCGCAGCGTAGACCTGAAAGGGGAAATAGACAGAGTTTTTGACACAACCCAAAATTTAATCCCCTACCCCCAACCACAAACACGGCCAACGCACCTAGCCCCCCATCTCGCTATGTGGAAGGTTATTACCACCGACCGTTGGGTGTTAAACACCATAGCCTTCGGCTACTTCATAGAATTCCATCACTTACCTCCACTGGGTCGAGTCTGTGCTACAACTCCTTCCTTGACTCTTCAAGAAGAGGTTCAATCCCTTCTGCAAAAAGAAGCCATAGAGTCAGTAGACGACAGGGACCTACTCAACGGTTTTTATTCCCGTTATTTCACAATCCCAAAGCGAGATGGGGGCCTTCGCCCGATTCTAGACCTCAGAGGACTAAACACCTTCTTGATAAAGAAGCGCTTCCGTATGGCATCCCTGGAATCCATCATCCCCCTTTTAAGAGTAGGCGACTGGTTTACGGTCATCGACCTCAAGGATGCATACTTTCATGTCACCATTGCCCCTGCACATCGTCCTTACCTCCGTTTTCTCTTCAACAATGTAATCTACCAATACAAGGCCCTGCCTTTTGGCCTAGCCTCAGCACCCAGAGTTTTTACCAAGGTTATGGCCCCGGTTGTTGCATTTCTCAGACTTCAAGGCATAACGGTTTTTCCTTACCTGGACGACTGGCTCCTGGTTTCCCCTTCACGCCGCCAATCCATACGAGACACTGCTCGCACACTCTCCCTTTTAGACAACCTTGGACTACGGGTAAACTTCAAGAAGTCCTCGCTCACTCCGTCCCAACACAAACAATACATAGGAGCCCTCCTAGATTCTACTGCAGGAAGAGCATTTCTCTCTCGAGACAGAAAAGAAAAGGTTATTGCAGCAGTTCGTCACGCTATACGCTATCCCGACGTTTCTGCAAAGCTTGTTCAAAAACTCCTAGGTCTCATGGCTTCCACTACGTCAACAGTTCTCTTTGCCCGCCTTCGCATGAGACCCCTGCAATCTTGGTTCCTGTCAGTCTTCAATCCAACATCAGACGACTCCACGAAACCTCTACGCATCCCCAGGCACCTGTTTCACAACCTGGCTTGGTGGACATCCCCAACAAATCTTTCAACGGGAATTTCGTTCGTCCCCCTTCGTCTACAATATCAGGTTACAACAGACGCCAGTCCTGTCGGCTGGGGAGCCCATTGCAACAATCTAAAGGTCCATGGCCTCTGGTCCAACACTCAGGCAGCTCTCCATATCAATCAACTAGAGCTCATAGCGATCATATACGCATTAAGAGCCTTCCTACCAATCATAAGAGGAACGGGGGTCCAACTAGTGACAGACAACACCACTGTAATGTTTTATATAAACAAACAGGGCGGAACACACTCGAAACCGATGTTGGACTTAACTCTTCACCTCTGGAACTGGTGCATTCTACACAACATTACTCTAGTAGCCATTCATGTCTCCACTCGAGAAAACCAACTAGCAGACTTTCTCAGCCGCCAGACTTCCAGCTCCCACGAGTGGTCTCTCCACCCAGAAGTCTTTCACCAGCTCACAGACCACTGGGGAAACCCCCAGATCGACATGTTCGCTTCCAGAGCGAACGCCAAATGTCCCCAGTTTTGTTCCAGAGCGGGTCTGGATCCACAATCTCTCGGAGACGCCTTCATGATTCCCTGGACAGAATCTTTCCTCTACCTGTTCCCTCCGATTCCTCTCCTACTCAAGACCATAGTCAAGCTCAGACAGGAGAAGGTCAACGCTATCCTGATAGCTCCCTGGTGGCCGCGGCAGATATGGTTCCCGGCCTTGACGACCATCGCAACAGAATACTATCGACTACCTCTTCGACACGACCTACTTTCACAGAGGGACTTCAAAATCCTACATCCACACCCGGACACGCTGCATCTGACGGCGTGGAGAATTTTCCCTCAATAGACGACATAATTCAATCATCAAAAAAACCATCAACTCGAACCCAATACAGTTATAAGTTCAGAGTTTTTGCTTCTTTCGCGGCTACACAGAATTCAAGTCCTATTCCAACTTCGGTGAGCCTACTCTTATCTTTTCTTCGACATCTTGCGTCCCTTGGACGTTCAATTTCGACCTTGAGAGTTTATATTGCTGCCATTGTAGCCCATCAACCCCCTGGTGCGGACTCTGCAGGCCTGTTTCGACACCCAATGGTGAAGAACTTCCTCAAGGGCCTCCATAATATTATACCACATCGGCCTCCACCTACTCCACAGTGGTCACTTACCTTGGTCCTTCGTCAATTGATGAAGTCGCCATTTGAGCCCCTAGCCAAGGCTTCGGATCAATTACTAACACTCAAGACTATCTTTCTTGTTGCCATCACTTCAGCTAAACGCGCGGGAGAACTAGCAGCCCTTCGCGTGGATCCTCCATTTTTACAATTTTTCCCTGGCAAGGTCACACTATTCCCGGACATTTCCTTCTTGCCCAAGGTAGTATCTCAATTTCATGTCTCCCAGCCGCTCCACTTACCAGTGTTTTTTCCTAATCCTTCCACCGATTTAGAACGCGCCTTGCACTCGTTGGACGTTAAACGCGCCCTAGCATATTACTTGGACCGGACGAGATCCTACAGGTCTTCTCCTCGACTTTTCCTCTGCTACTTTGGACAAAAACGAGGCCAACCAATGTCACCTCAATCTATTTCTAAAACTATAGTCCACCTCATTAAGTTGGCCTACCAACTGTCGAACACCCCTCTGCCTGGCGACGTCCGAGCTCATTCAACAAGAGCTGTGTCTACCTCGACAGCCTTTCTGAAGGGTGTTTCCATCCCTGACATTTGTAAGGCGGCTACGTGGTCAACAGCCTCAACTTTTACATCTCATTACAGGCTGGACACAAGAGCACGAGCGGAAACGACCTTTGGATGCTCAGTGCTATCAGCAATCTTACCGTGACTGCCCTCCTCCGGTATGTACAGCTTGTTATTCACCCATTGTGTGCAATCACAGAAGACCACGAAGAAGAAACTGAAGTTGCTTACCTGTAACTCTGGTTCTTCGAGTGGTCATTCTGTGATTCCACACAAACCCGCCCTCCTTCCCCACTCAGTCACGTCAGACTGTCTTCCGCCTATAATTCAGGCATTGGCAGCGACGTAAAAGAGTGCGGAACTGAGGTGAGGAGAGGCGGGGCCTGCCTTTATAGGGAGGGAGGTTCTTTCATTACCTAAGCTTTGGAAGACTCCGAGGTCTGCTCTGAGAGCACACATGAAACCCATTGGAATCACAGAATGACCACTCGAAGAACCAGAGTTACAGGTAAGCAACTTCAGTTTCCAGTTCTGGTCTGTGTGACGCTATCATGTTCACAGCAAAACTTGGACCTCAAGAGACTCAGTCAGGAGCACCATGAATGCTCCCTTTAATAAGACAATTTGTTTTGAAGCCTAGATGTGTTTGGAATCCATGCTGGATAATTCAGAATTTCTGCTTTGTGTATATGCCAATGAAATATGACTAGAAATGAGCACAGATTAAAAAAATGAATCACAAAATTCATTCAAACACTAATTCATCAATTTGTGTTCATACAAATTGATAAACCCAGTGAATACGAGTTGATCAATTTTCAGTGATTTTTGATTTGTCAATTTGTTGAGCTATAAAAGAGCCCCCAAAGCACCTAGAGACAAAAATTTGCAGGGAATCTTCCCTTGATGCTTCCCTACAATCCCTCCCAAGTGTGGTGAAGAGTGGGTTTCCCCAAGCCAGTGGCAAAAGAGCTCTTTCCTAGTGGGCCCCAATTTGTGGGTATATACAGTGGAACCTTGACTTACGTCATTAATCCATTCCAGTGGTCTAGACTTAAGTCAAACAAACGTTTCCCATAGAAAGTACTGGGAAAGCGGATTAATCAGTTCCAGATGATGAAAAAGACCCCCCAAAACAGCAATTTAACACAAATTTGACTTTGATAGGAGATTCCTTCTGGGGATGTAAATGAAATGTCTCTTCAAAGAGAGGAGGAGGCAGTGGAATTATAGCCCACAAGTTATATGCCTCCACTTTTTAATGTTCATAGCAACAATGTCTAACATTTACGTTTTACTGATTTTTAACCTGACGTTCCAAGTTCTGAACAACTCTATGCTTACCATTAGAGTCCCACAACTGTACAGCTCCCCAACTAAAATGCTTCCGTTGTGGACCAGACTTCTGCAGCCAGATTTTTTACAAGACTGAGCCGACTGTCTAACCAGAGAGGCCGGCCCTGAGCTCCTGGCCCTTCTTCTCCTCTGGTGGCAATGGCGGCTTCGGCGAGGCCGAGGACCAGCTCCAGGTGCTCAGAGCTGGCCTCACCGAAGCCGCCGCTGCCGCTGCCGGAGAAAAGGAAGAAGGCAGGAGCAGTTTGGAGGTGGCAGCCGCAATGCTGGGTTGTGGCTGCCGCCCAATTCCAGTGCCTTGCACCGGGGCTCCGAGATGTAAGTCAAAGTCTGCGACTCAAGTCAAACAGGCCCCTACTTGCTGCAAGTCAAATATGATGCAATTCAAGCAGTATGTAAGTCAAGGTTCCACTGTAACTCCGATGTCTGAAACCCAGTCCTCACCAAACTTGGAGGGATTGTGGAGGAGAGTGATGGAAGGCTTCCCTGCAAATTGGATGTCTCTAGGGGGGCTGTTTGGGTGTGCATAACGTAGACATTTGAAACCCAAACCTGACCAAGCTTGTACGGTGTGGAGACTTATGGGAAACTTCCCTGCAAATTTGGTGCCTCTAGGTTCCTTGGAGGCCATTTTGTACAGCAGGGCTGTCCAACTTTGAATAGGCCGAGGTCTCCTTTTTCCAGACGAAAGTGCCTGAGGGCTACTACACTAAAACCTCTACTTATGAATTTTATCTGTTCCGACCATATGCTCATTAAGTAGAGCAGCCCTTGAACTGCCCCGCTTGGCTGAGACAATGGGCCGGCAGACCCAGAGCTTTGCTGGGGCAGTGGTGGCCCTTGGGGTGGGGGAGGTAGAGGTAGAGAACTTATCCCCTCACTTTTGTTATTGATGGCCGGCGGGCTACTTTTGAACCCTTCACGGGCTACTGGTAGCCCCCGGTCTACCTGTTGGACAGGCCTGTTCTACAGTTTTAAAGTAAAAGATTTACAAATTCATCTGTTCGTCAGAAAGAAATCATACCTTAGTGTTTGTGATTCATTACCTTGATGAATTACAAATCAAAACAAATCACCCTTTTTCTGATTCATCCTCATTTGTAATTATGACCTGCATGTTTTCTCTATTTATATTTCGTATTCTTTAAGATAAGCCAGACGTAGTAATTTAGTTGCTGTCGTCTTCAGTATCCTTTACTCCTTGTTTTTACTACAAATGTCATGGAAAGTACCATAGAGTTTGCTGACTCTTGGGTTATGGATTACGTGGACACAGAGTTTCAGGGTGCAAACGTCTGGTCTTCAGGCAGCATTTCTGTCTGTGTCTCTCTCTGAGCTGTGTGCATGCGTGTGTAGGAGTGAGAGAGTGTGTGAGCATGTGTGAGCGTTTGTGATGGTGGTAATACTGCCTGAAAGACCAGTCTTTTATTAATAAGAGAAGAACAATAGTCACAGGAAGACATTCCTCGGTGAGAGGGAAATGCACGCCTATCTCGAAGACCATATTGGCTTGTTATTGATGAAGACCAAGGGAAGGGGCCAAGGGTCACAGAGCAGATGGCCCTGATATCCTGATATCCTTTTTCTCCTCTGGTCTTGCCATCCTGTTTACTGGACATCCTTGTCATCCTGTTTTGCTGCCTTCTTGAGCTTAGCTCAGCACATCGATACCTGGTTGGCCCTGGGGGTTGCTGGGAAATACAGGCCATGCAGACCTCCCAGGCCTTCAGCTGTCTTGTGTGTGCTTGGCCAGTTTGGGGGGTTCAGAAATATGGGGGAATGGAATTCCCACAGCTGACAGATTATTTTATTCTCAGCCATTGAAAGATTATTTAAAAGAAAAAGAAAAGAAAAGGAAAGAAAAGAAAACAGGCAAATGCAATCCTCTTAATAAAACTTTTCTCCTGCTTTTGTTCACCCTCTAGCACAGTGGTATTAAGTCACTGGTACAGTTTACAGCTGCCCAGAGGATTACATTGCCCCAAAGCATGATTCAGCAACATCTTGTGCGTCTCCTAGGAGGTAATTATTTTTGTCACATTTTGGGAAGAATTTTAAACATTTTTGAAAATACCTTTTTCACATAGTCAAAAAGAATGTGGAGGCAGGGTTTGGAATTGATGGCCTTATAGATGGCCCCTTCCAACTTCACTATTCTGTGATTCTAAAGCACGAGGGATTTTAAGGAGCTTTTCTTTGTCCATGGTGGGAAGGGTAGAATCTTATATGCTCTAATACTGTAAACTCTTCCTTCGTTATCTATTTTAGCTTTACTGAAAACAAAACAAAAAATTTAAATCTGTGTTTTGCCTTTACAGTTCTTTTACCCTGTTTAAAGATGGAAAACACACCATCCGTTCTAGATATAGATATGTTTCATCTTTTGGTAAGTATTGAGGCTTACTCTGTATGCATGTTAATCTCATAGTTCACACACTCAAGTCAGGCCTTCTCTTGTTAATCATTAGTGGAGATTATATTGGGATGCCTTTGTCTTATTGTGGATTTGACTTAATATTTCTTCCTCAAATTTAATCGGAGATAAGGAACAGGTATTGCGCTGCACAGATGGTACAACATCAACATTCTTCTTTTCTTGCTTTTCCTGGGAACTGTGGTCAAAAATAAACCCATGCCATTTCTTTATATAAAGATTCCTTGGTAATGGAATAGATGACATAGCACCATGTTCAGCCATGCTATTTTTGCAGTCAACTGTAGCATGAGTGGTTGCAAATTTATATTGATTGCTCAGGGATGGGTATCATCAAGTGAGAACCAATTTACAGTAGGACCCCAGTATCCACTGGGGATTGGCTCCAGGCCTTCCAATGGATGATGAAAACCGTGGATAAGAGAGAACACCAAAATCCCCCAAAAACTGCTGTTTTGTGACAGTAGCCTGCTTTATGATTGCTGCTTTGCAACAGTAGCTTGCTTTACAGCTTCTGTTTGTGGCAGTAGCTTGCTTTATGGTTTGTTTTACAACAGTATTGCTTGGGGGGGTGGCAATGTGTAGCCTGCATACTGTAATTAAAAACTGTAAACCACCCAAAGATTACTTGAAGTGGTATGGGGCAGCATATAAGCAGAACACTTTGCTTTTACAGCTGCCTTTTGTGACAGTAGCTTGCTTTGCAGTTGCTGAATTATTTGTTTTCCTTTTTTCCTCTGCCAACTGTGGATAAATGAATCAGTGGATAATGAATCAGTGGATACGGGGGTCCTATTGTATAGTGACCCTAATAGGACTTTCAGAGTAGGTAAGATACTTAAGGAGCAGCTTTACCAGGTTGACTCCTCCAGTGAATTTCAGTGGCCAAGTGGGGATTCAAAGTTCTAGTCCATCACTCTATCCCACTACACTACAGTGGGAATAAATCTGGTTTTTTTCCAATGTGCAACTCCAGCATCCATGCAAGTGTCACAATCCAACATCACTCTAATGACGGGGCTTTCTGCTCAACAGGGTCTGGAATCTGGAAATGTTATTCCTATATTCTATATTGATTGGCAGTGTCTTTTGCATGCCCATGGGACCAGTTTCTTGTCTCCCCTGTAGGTTGCTGCTGTGTTATCCTTTCCATCTTTGTATTGGGAGGAGACGGTGGACTTGCAACCTTCATCTATTAGTTCTGCCTGTAATAATCTCTACCTCTTCCACCTGGTTACTATGGCACATATAACACAAGTTATTCTCACTACCACAACAGGTAGGTATACCTTTTGTTTTTTAACCTTTCCAGGATTACCGTATATGATCAGCCCCTTTTTAAATGTTCTGTCAGGAACTGTGATGCCTTCCAGTTGACAAAAAATAGCTCCCTATATTTGTAAAGTTGGGATTATGCACTGATATTCTAGAGGTCTAAGTGAGGGGAAGATGAAGTAAAGGAGATCGTTTTTATCAAGAATATTCACTTTACCCTTGCACAGAGATTACAAAAACAGCACACCAATTGACCCTTTTTTTAGGCCAAACAAAAACAAATGGTTGAACGTATACACTTGCCTCATATTTCTTGCCAGCAATGGCTGCTAGCTTATAGACACCTCTGTTTAGGTGTTTCATTGTGGAGCCAACAAAAGGGTCAGTCTGGTGTTGTCAAAATGTGGCTGTGTACTACACCAGAAGTGCTGAAGTTCAAAATAGTGCCCAGATCTGTGTCTGAAAAAAAGGCCTGCTGTGTCCCCCCAAAAAAGTGTCCAAGAGCAATAAATATTCCGCTTCTTGGCCTGCAAAGGGAATGTTCTTCCCTTTCCAAAGATACTTGATGTGCCCTTCTGGGCCATCATACTGCTTTTTCTTTAAATAGAACAAGGTGTGTTTTCATGCATTTCAATGCCTGGAGCCGCTCACTTGGCCTTATACTCTCAGACCTTGCCCATCTGTGCTCTGATTAACAGCATCAGGCTATTTGCCCAAAGAGTATTATAAAATGGGTGGCTAAACAATATCTGTCTGCTTTAACTTCTGTATTTGTCTGGACTTAGACATGGCCTGGGAATATTACTTCTTCCATGTGGGTTTGTGGTACTCTGTAGATAGTGGTAGTGAAGATGTGAAAACTTGTATAAATTATTGGGCAAATGTGTTTCCATATATTATTGAGTAAAATAAGGCAGATAAAATGTTTGCTTTTGTTTTAATCCATGTCTGCACAGAGTGCCCCTCTGCTCAGGTACAGAACAATTCTGAGGAAGCAGAAGCTGCAGAGTCTTTTTGTAAAGAAATCTGCAGATACACCAGTGGGTAAGTAGTTTCTTACCAACACTGATAGAGAGATAAAGAATATATTGGTCAAAATCCCTTTGCTTAGCAAATTGCACTAGAGTTGGCCCATTGTTTCAATGGGGATTTGGTGTCAGTTCGTCCATAAATTACGAGTAAGCCTATTTAGAATATGAAGTTGAGAGAGACCTCAAGGACTGTCCAGTCCAACCCCCTGCCATGCAGGAACCCCCATCAATGGAATGTATGGAGGATTTGACTCACCCAGTCCATTGATTTAATTGGTGAATTCTGGTATGATTTACTGCATTAATCAACAGGATTTGGTGATTGTATTGATATTTCAAATTCCAAGGAAAGAAGGGGAGAAATGTGTTAGCAATCGTGAGGCTGGCAAGGTAGTTTCACAGTGTATAAGGTACATATAATGATCTTGACTGCTCCTTCACACTCACAAATATAGCCTGTACAGTGTTTCACAGTGCAGTCCCATATGAATCTACTAAGAAACCTGCCCCTCTGAGATCATTAGAACTGTGTGTGTGTGTGTGTGTGTGTGTGTGTGTGTGTGTGTGTGTGTGTTCTGTGCCATCAAGTTAATAACTGACCCTAACGGTGCTTTCAAGGTAAGTGGGGTATTTAAGGAGTAGTTTTACCAGTGAGTTTCCATGGCAGAGTGGGGATTCAAGCCCTGTTCTCCAGAGTACTAGTCCATTACCATCCACAACTACTTCTAAGTAAATTTCTATAGGATTGCATAACCTGATAGCAAGGATTATTTCTTCTTCGTGGTCTCCTGTCAATACACACACCTTGGGTATCTTCTGTGCCTGCACAGAGCCAGCCGGAGACTTTTAGAACTTAATTGAAAACACCTGTCGACCTCCTCCCCTATCAGTAAGAGTGGCTACCGTGCCCTTTCAGTTCTTCTCTTGCTGCCGCTTGAGCTGCTTGGAGCCACAGCTTTTGCAGCAAGGAAGTAAAACTTCCTTTTTCTTTTGTCTTAAGCAACTTGTTCTCCTTCCCTAGTTTCCCACCTCCTCCCCTTTCTGGGGTAGGGAATTCCTTCCTCCCCATTCCCTTCCCCGTTTGACAAGGAAACAAAAGCTTTGTGTTTTGTTAGTGAGCCTCTTTTAAACTGCTGTGTATCACAGAGTAGTTTTCCCAAAGCAAATTAGGAAAAGGGAAAACCTTGAGTGCTCATTGAAACCCACTCTAGTGGTCACATAGCCTTCAGGATCACTCATGGGCTGCTTTAGCTAGTGAAGCTTTCTCAGTTCCTTCTTAGCTTGGAAAATTCTCGATTGGCTTGCTCACTGGAAGAGACTAACAGAGCAAGCACAGTAACTCCTCTCTCATCTCTGGGTAATGCTCTCTGCTACTTTGTGTCTTCTCAGGCATGCCTTTGGCTTCCCTAATCGATAATAGAGAATGCTGTGCTCGCAACCTCCAAGCTGAGGCTTGAACCTGTGAAGCGCTATTTGCAGTAGTGGCTTGAACTCTCCCTCTGGGGATGATGTATCAGGTATCCAATCCACTGACCCTTGCTACTTCCCCGCAGTTCAGTGATATTGCTGACTGGGGACGTTCCTTGCCCACTCCAGTGATGCTGCTGCAGGCTCCTCTGAGCCCTTCGTTGGGACCGGTTTCTCATGAGGTGTCCATTGCCTCTGAGCAGGCTTCTTGAAGGAGAGCCCTAGGTCTCATGGTGTGGAGGAACCATATCCATCACTGTTGAGCAGGCTTCTCGTAGGAAAGCCTGAAGTCTCATGGTGTGGAAGGATGATATCCATTGCCACTGAGCAGGCTTCTTGAAGGAGAGCCTTAAGTCTCATTGTATGGAGGAATGATAGCAGCAGCGGTCTCATGCTCCTGTGCCAGAGCCTTGGGCTCGACTCGCCCTTCCTCGGCCCGGTCCCTGTGGATGGCTTCTATCACCAGCTATTTGCACGCTACCCCAGGGTGGCCAAGGCAGGCAGCTGCTTCCCTTGTGGCACCTCCTTTGGCATCGGTTGGTACCAGGGCGTCAGTACGGTGCTGTGGGCAGTCCATGGAATCCCAGGCTTTTCAGCCTTTGTCAATCCCAGAGGGCAGCCGCTTGGGACTAGGACCTGGTATCAAGTTATTATACCAAGAATGCCCCCGTTTGAACATTGGGAGGGCATGGAGCAATTTTTTCCTGTCTAATGGGAACTATTATTTATTTACTATTTATTTATTTGTTATATTTCTATACCGCCCATCTTCCGGACGGAACTCATAGGATTCTGCTTATCGCCCTATGTTTCTAAGCTGTCCCTCCAATTTAATGAATTATTTATTTGGTTTCCCAACAAAACTCCCAAGTGTATATTTTTCAGAACCATTTTCAATAATTTTTGAGAATTCTTGGAAAACAGGGAAGTCCCAATAGATTGGAGGAGGGAAAATGCTGTTCCTATCTTCAAAAATGGGGGGAAAGATGCAAACAATTACTGTCCTGTCAGCTTGACATCAATTCCTAGATTATAGAGCAGATTATTAAGCAGTCTCTAATTATTTGAAAAGCAATAATGTCATTACTAGAAATCAACATGGGTTTCTTAAAAACAAGTCAAGCCAGACTAATTTGATATTTCTTTGATAGAGTTAACAGGCCTGGTAGATGAGGGGAACACTGTGGATGTAGCTTATCTTGATTTCAGTAAAGACTTTGATAAGGTTCCCCATGATATACTTGCAAAGAAGTCAGTAGAATGTGGAATAGATAGTGCTACTATTTATACCACAGATGAAGGGGATAGTAGACTGATTAAATTTGCAGATGATATCAAATCGGGAAATTATTAATTCCCTAGAGGGCAGGATAAAAATCCAATACAACCTTGACAGATTGGAGAAATACAGGGTCCTGCATCTAGGCAGAAAAAATGAATTGCACAGATACACCATAGGATGGGAGACACCTGGCTGGAGAAAAATACCTGTGAAAGGGATCTGGGTGGGAGTCTGGGTGGGTCACACATTGAACATGGGTCAACAATGTGATATAGCAGCCAAGAATGCCAATGCGATTCTTGGTTGCATCATCAGAAGCACAGTATCTAGACCAAGGGACGTGATAGTACCACTCTCTTCTGCGGTGGTCAGACCCCACTTGGAGTACTGTGCCCAGTTCTGTGCACCTCAGTTTAAAAAGGATGTTGACAACCTTGAACGGGTCCAGAAGAGAGTGACCAGGATGGTTAAAGGTCTGGAAGCAATGTCTTACAAGGAGCGGCTTAGGGAGGTGGGAATGTTTAGCCTTACAAAAAGAAGGTTGAGAGTAGATATGAGAGCCATGTTTAAATATATGAAAAGATGTCATATCAAAGAGGGGACAGATTTGTTTTCCCTGACTTCAAAGACTAGGACTCGGAGCAGTGGTTTCAAACTACAGGAAAAGAGATTCAATTTGAACATTAGGAAGAACTTCTTGACGGTTAGAGCTGTTCGGCAGTGGAATAGGCTGCCACGGAGGGTGGTGGAGTCTCCTTCTTTGGGGGTGTTTAAGCAGAGGCTGGATGGCCATCTGTCAGGGCTACTTTGATGGGGGTTCCTGCATGGCAAGGAGGTTGGACTGCATGGCCCTTGAGGTCTCTTCCAACTCTATTATTCTGTGTGAGTGAGTAGAGATCTGTATGTTACAACAGTATTACTTAAAATAAGCTTCTAAAGAACCAGCATTTATTTTCAGAACAGAGGCAGTCGACCTTGGCAGGCCTAGAATGTCCTGTCCTTGGATCATCTGAAGGACTGCGTGGACTACCAAAATGGGAGAAACAAGATTTCTGTCACCCTCTTACTATTTCTTTTATATTGGCCATGGATTTGCACCATGTTTATAACATTTGTTGTGAGTTCGAAGGCACTAAATCCAAGCTTTTAATCTGCGTTGCAGTTACTATAGCCAAAGATGTCCAGGGTGGTATCTGTGGAACTGCATTAAGAAAGGCGTTACACCTTACCTCCGTTGTGCTGCTCTGTTTTTCCATTATTTGCTGGGAGTGCCTCCACCTGAGGAACTCTCTTTGGGTAAGTAGCATTGATAGGTATAACATACCAACATGCATGAAAGCAGAATCAACAGGCCAAAGCAAGATCAAATCAAAGGTTATCTGGAAAATGCTTGCCAAATGCTTCTTCAATGTCACACTGTTGTCTGCATAAAATTTCTAATTTTCTGTTAATACCTTTCTTGTTGTAATTTTCCCCACTATTTTTAAAATGCATATGCCTCTTAAGTGGTCTTTCTAGTGTCCATGGCACTACTACAGTTATTCACCTTAGTTAGAAAATGCCCATTGCTAACTTGTAAATGAATACTTAATGGGTCTACTTGACTTGGGAGTAAAGAGTAGATTCAGAGACATATTTTTCATTAGGATAGCAGCAGCAGCAACAACTGTTAAGGTTACATGTTATCTTAGTTTTGTCCTTTGTGTGATGTGAGCACTTTAAAGGGGGCATGTAGGTAAACATTACACCCTCAAACCTGAGCTGAATGGTTACTTGAGCCACAACAGTAAATGTTCCTTGTCCTTTTTATAATCTTGGTCCACCTCTTCCACCTAAGCTTGCTGTTTCAGAGCAGACCTGAAATCAGGATGTCACATACTACGAAGTTGATTGACATGAGTAAATCTTAAGTAATTGTTCTCACATCTTTCTGCCCGAATGATCTTCAGGCTTTTTGCTTGAGTGTTTTAGAGTTACAAGTATTTTGAATTGCGAAGAAAATGAACTGACCATTTTGTTGTATTTCCTGTCAACTTGCATGACTTTCTTCCTAAAGTAGCACAGTGGATTCCCCATTCTGGCTATTATTTCTAATATCGTTTCCCCATATTTCATGCCTACTTGGCTGATACCCTGTTACTTTTCAAATCTTCATAAAATGCAGCTTTTAATAGAAAAACAATTAGTGGCAGAGTGCTTCCAGGCATGGTTTTAAGCCATGCAATCAAGCAGAAAAATTGAGATGATGTTGTATTGCATTTACAATCCTCGACTGCTCCTTTCATCTTTTTTACTTAACCCATAAAATCTTTTGACAGAAAGGATTGAATAGGTGTACAGTATAGGTCCTAGCCAGTGCTAAGAGATGTGAGACCTGGAACTAGTAAGTATACCTAATAGTTTCTTTCTTTGCAGTTTCAGATGATGGTCATTTCAAGGCACTTTGTGACTACTTATCTCTACCCACCAATCTGTTCTTGCTTTTCCAAGAATACTGGGCTACCGTAGAGCCTTTGCTCCACAGGTACTGTTGATGGTTGGGGACATGGCACTTTCAGTTTTAAAAGTGTGCTCATAACAGCATGGGATTCTGGAGGCTTCTGTTAGGCTTAATATATAATAAATAAATAAATAAATAAATAAGAGTAAAGGGCTCAAGACAGTTCAACACTAGAAAGAATGCCTAAGGCGTCTGGTCAACTGAGTTGGTTCTTTTAAAAAAGCTTGCCTACCCATCTGCAAAGATTCTTGCCCTGTCTTTGCTGCAGTTTTGTTTCAAGTACATTTAAACAGTAGCTACCCACTTACTTCAGTGAAAAGTTATTATGAATAAGAAGGAAGAATATCAGTTTAATTTTGGGAAATTAAATTGAGTTAATTAACAATGCATGTTGTTGTTTTGACTGGAAATTTTATCCATAGATGGTGTGCAGATCCTGCCGTGATCAAATATCTGAAGGGGGAAAGTTGTATAGTAAGGTTAGTTTTACACTTCTGATTCTGGAACTATTATGGATCGTTGTTATGCATTACTACTTGGACTGAATTAGTAGTACCACTTCTGTTTTCTATTGTTAGTACATCATCTCTTAGAGTGACTTTTGTTCACCTTTGTTTACTTACTGTTCTTAGCTTTAATACTCTTTAGAGGCCTATTCACACTAATTGTTTATAGCCTTAAATATTGTATCTACTTTTGTTAACAACTGCTGTATGCCCATTGTTATATAAGTTATATATAA
>JAHTLZ010000016.1:30119490-30133131 GCA_023846285.1 Phrynocephalus versicolor | reverse complement strand
TAGATAGATAGATAGATAGATAGATAGATAGATAGATAGATAGATAGTCCTTCAATGTTGTAAGCCGCCTTGGATCCTTTCTAAAGAGAAAGGTCAGGGTAAAAATATTTTAAGTAAATAAATATAAATAATTTACCTCACATGTTTGTCCATGCATAGAATGTTAAATGCACCTTCTGTCAGTGGCTAGCATTCTGATCAAGTTTGAGAGTCATCCCAGGTGTTTGTAGGTAAATGCAAAACTGTTCAGAGATCTGTTCCTGGATTTCCTGCATTTCTTCTGTTGGGCATATTGCACATAGAGCTAGTTGAAAGTGTGTTTAGAGAGGGATTAATGGCTAGAATCCTTTTGGTGTTTGTGGAGGGAGGGATTGTGTAAGTAGGCGGTGGGACGTGGCCCATCCGTGTGACTTGGGCGCATGACCAGACTTACAACCAGTAGGGGCCCAGCACCTTATCAACTAAGTGCAATTGTTCTTTATGGTATCTGTGAAGGTACACATATGGCTGTTTCTGTACCATCATGTGTCTTGCACCAAAAATGAATTGCACAGATAGATGATGGAGGACACCTGGCTGGAAAATACCCTGTTTCTCTGAAAATAAGACCTCCCCCAAAAATAAGCCCTAGCAGGATTTCTATGTGTTTGTTAAATATAAGCCCTACCCTGATAATAAGACCTAGTGATGGGCGTGGCTATGGTTGTGTGCAGGGCTGACATTCAAGCATATTATACTTAATAAAAAAATACATCCCCTGAAAATAAGCCCTAGTGTGTCTTCTTGAGAAAGAATAAATATAAGACAGTGTCTTATTTTCGGGGAAACACGGTAGTACATGTGAAAGAGATCTGGGAGCCTGGGTGGACCACAAATTAAACATGAGTTAGCAGTGTGATGTGGCAGCCAAGAAAGCCAATATAATTCTTGGTTGCATCAAAAGAAGCATAATGTCTAGATCAGTGGTGGTGAACCTTCAGCACTCCAGATGTTTTGGACCAAAACTTCCAGAATTCTAAGTCTGTATTGCCAATGACAAAGGACTGTGGAAGTTGTGGTCCAAAACATCTGGAGTGCCAAAAGTTTGCCACCACTGGTCTAGATCAAGGGAAGTGCTAGTAACACTCTGTTCTGCTCTGATCAGACCAGACCAGTTCTGCACGCCTCAATTTAAAAAGGAGGTTGAGAACCTTGAACAGGTCCAGAAGAGAGCAACCAGGATGGTTAAAGGTCTGAAAGCAATGTCTTACAAGGAACAGCTTAGGGAGGTGGGAATGTTTAGCCTTACAAAAAGAAGGTTGAGAGGGGATATGAGAGCCATGTTTAAATATATGAAAGGATGTCATATCGAAGAAGGGACGGGTTTGTTTTCAATGACTTCAGAGACTAGGACTCGGAGCAGTGGTTTCAAACTACAGGAAAAGAGATTCCATATGAACTCCATTAGGAAGAACTTCCTGATGGTTAGAGCTGTTTGGCAGTGGAATATGCTGCCACAGAGGGTGGTGGAGTCTAAGCAGAGGCTGGGTGGCCATCTATCAGGAGTACTTTGATGGGGGTTCCTGCATGGCAGGGGGTTGGACTGGATGGCACTCCATGATTGTATGGAAATTCATTAGAACCTACCAGAGTTTCTGCACAAGGCAGGAAAGAACACTAGGGTAGTCTCATTCCCATCACAATGTCCTTGAACCAAACATTTGTGCTTCATTTCCTTTCACCACTGTTGAGTGTTGAACCTTTGGATAGAACTTCAATCCTTAGTTTCCACTTATGGTTTTCCTCTTTTCCACCAGTGTTTCCTTGAATTCTTGAATGAGTCATAAAAGAAAGAAAGAAAGTTACAGAGTTCCTCTGCAAATACCAACAGGATTCTGTCCTTATCTGTAAAGTAAAAATTGCTACGTTATGTTAATTTTTCAGTTGATTACTAAATCCTTCCCTGTAAATATGTTTCTGATCTCTGACTATCACTGGAAAGCTCGTACTCTGCAGGCAATTACTTGTATGTGCAAATCCAACTGTTTAGTGTTCAGTGGAAAAATGCTTCCATAGTTGTTGCTTTCGTGTGTAAATTATACAGTACTTGGAATGTAGTTATCTTTCCCCCCCTGAATTATCCAGCTACCCAAGGAAAAGAAACAAATTGATAACACTTCCAGATGACTACAGTTGCCTTTTGAATCAAGCCTCTCAATTCAGGTGAGAACTGGCAGCTTTCTGGAAGAAGAGTCTTTACCCTTAAAAAAACTATCTCTGTTGTTTTTTTATAAAAATGAATTTTGTACAGCTGTTTAGACTAATTAGCTGTTAACATTGCCATTCCAGATGCCCTCGATCCTCTGACGATGAACCCAAGCACCCTGCCTTGTGTCTGTTCTGTGGGGCTATGCTGTGTTCCCAAAACCCCTGTTGTCAAGAGTTCGTAAATGGGGAGGAGCTGGGAGCCTGCACATCACATGCCATGCATTGTGGTGCTGGAGTATGCATCTTCCTTAAGTAGGTGGCCATCTATTATGTAAAGTTGATTTATTAAAGGGGAAAAAAATTAATGGGAAGAATGGGAATGTGACATATGCCAGAGGTCATGCAATGTTTCTTTTAATTTGCTAGTGGAACATGGATCCAAAAAGATAATCATCATGTTGTTTTGTCCCATGATCATTTTTGAATTGGTAGGACCCATGATACTTGGGGAACTCCATGATATTTATAATTAAATTAGCATAGTACAAACAATACAGTGACTGGCATTGAGCAGATGACTAATCCTTCCTCCCCATGGCAGGGGGCTACCAGGACCTAAGCAATCCACATGGTTTTTATACTAGAGCCTCCTTACAGTGACATTGGCAAGGAAGAATGGAAAACAATTTGGAGGAATACAGTTATATGCTTACCATGTTTTTTGCTGCATAAAATGCACCGGACCATAAGATGCACCTAGTTTTTAGCGGTATGTATGTATGTGTGGAAAAAAATATTCACACATGCGTACTCCGGTCCTGATACATCTCCAGACCCAGTTTACTCTCCACCATGCTGCTCTTGGGAGGCCTGGAGCGGGATGGCAATAGAGTAGAATGCAAAGACAAGCCACCAGCCCTGCCCGGGTCTCCATGCTGAGACATTTCAACGCAGACACCTGGGTGAAGGGGGGGCGGCGGCTTGTCTTCGCATTTTACTCTCCAGCCATGCTGCTCTTGGGAGGCCCGGCTTGGAAGCCTCTGTCCCTTGCCGAGGCCTCCGGACCCGGTGGAGGTCCCAGCCCCAGCGGAGGCTTCCTGACCCAGCTGTTTAAAAAAAATTCCATTGCACGATTGATTTTTTTCATTGAATAGGAGTAAATGACCCTACCAGAGACCACAGAGACGAGAAACAGGCTAGAGAGTAACTCTCCACCATGATGACCAATAGAGATGCTCTTCAAGATGGGCTGAATGATAGAGCTCCGCCCCCTGCATTCACATTCAGCCCATCTTGAAGAGGAGTTCTATGATCATCATGGTGGGTGGTTACTTTCTAGCCCGCTTCTTGTCTCTGTGATTTCTGGTAGGGCCGTTTACTCTCCCTCTTCTGTTCAATGAAAACAAATCAATTGTGCCAGGGTATTTTTTTAACAGCTGGGTCGGGAAGCCTCCACTGGGTCTGGGTCCTCCACCGGGTCTGGAGGCCTCTGCAGCAGCCACTCTGGAAGCTCTCGATGGAAGTATATTCACTCTAAAAGACACACAGACATTTTTCTTACTCTTGAGGGGCGAGTGTGTCTTACAGAACAAAAAATACAGTAGTTGGCACAAGGGGCCTCTCTGACCTGCCAAGCATATTATCACCTTGGTAAAGATAATCAATCCTTGGAACAGTATTTTGATAAGTACAGGATGTCATGCAGTTTCTTTTATGCTCACACCCCCTACTAAGTTGTGGACATGATATCTATGAAATAATATATCAGGCCAAAGCAAAAGAAGAAGCTAGTGGAGTCTAACATGGCTACCTCTTTTAAAACCACTACCATAATAGGTACATGTATTGTATGCAGCAAATTTCCAGTTCACCACAGTGGTATTTCCGCTTTAGCCTTCGTCTGCTGATAGTGACACAACACCTTGTTCACACAAAGCAGGTAGACAAAGTGGAGCAGGTTGCTGTTCCCACCCCTTAAGTCAGGCGTGTCCACACTTCAGCCCTCCAAATGTTTTGGACCACAACTCCCACAGTCATTTGCCATTGGCAATCTAAGCTTAGAATTCTGGGAGTTGTGGTCCAAAACATCAGGAGGGCCGAAGTTTGGACATGCCTGCCTTAAGTCCATATACAAAGGATGCTGAGAATGGTTTCTAGCATGGCCTGCTCTGTAATGCAGTAGATTCAGAGGAAGGCAGAAGAACGGCTGCACTTGTCTTACCCACAGCAGCCCCTCAGAAATAATGTATATTAAGATTAGAGAGACTTTGCCGAATGGAGTGAGTCCTGGTGCAAGGAATTGTAGGGACAATTCCTGAAAATCAGGTGGCCACATCTGTTTGTCTTTGAGCCATTGAGAAGAGGGGAGGAGTGGATGGGTAGGTCATTCCCTCCTGTTTGCCACATTCTGGAAGGTTTTCCTCTGGATTCAGACCAGTGTATTTGCATCACCTTAAAACTGGTTTGTTTAGTAACACTACTGGCTGTAGTACTCCTTTAACTTAAGCTGTTTTCTCCTTCAGAATCCGGGAATGCAAAATTGTCTTGATAGGAGGAAAAACCAGAGGCTCTTTCTATCCTGCACCGTATCTAGATGAATACGGAGAAACTGACCCAAACCTGTTGTAAGTGAATATATATTCTGCTTTTTATGTTGTAAGAAACTTCATGATGTTGTTGTCTACATTTTTCTATAGAACACTTGGCATTAATTATAACTTGGGATCTGATACCCTGCTGACGTTGCAAACACTTTGTATTAAATTTCTTAAACTAGATTTTAGAATCCTCCTGGCTGGTTTTCCACATTTCAAAGAGAAACCCAGGACAATGATAGTGATTTGTTGCTTGTTTGTTGTACAGCCGAGGCTTTTGCTGTGAGCAAAATGTCTCTGGTGACGTTTATTACTGGCCACAGTGTCATTTAAAATGTCATTACCATTTACAGTAACTGTAACTGTGAACTCATCATAGCCAGCATTTTTCTTAACAGGCATTTTCTTAAATAAAAGTCAGATTAAATAAAGTTTTTAAAATGCTATACAGGTTTCTAACAGGTGTGTTCTTTTTCCCTCCCCTTTGAAGCCGAGGTAATCCTCTGCATTTATGTCATGAACGGTACCGGAAGCTTCACTTGTTGTGGCAGCAGCACTGCATCATTGAAGAGATTGCCCGAAGCCAAGAAACGAATCAGATCTTTTTTGGATTCAGTTGGCACCTGCTCTAACTATTGTATACCCACGATTAAGTCTCTTATAAAGTCCTACAAGAATTAATAATAATCTCTTTATTGAAATATGAATGGTCCATCCGAAGCTATTAATACCTAGTCATTGAGATTTGCTTGAAGAAATACACACAACATCCCAAAGGTTTTTATTGAGCAATTAGAACTAGAAATGGCTGGATTCAGCAGACATGATACAACATCGTGGTTTCTACCTGAATTCGTATAACGAGTTTTGATGCTCCAAATTATTTTCTGTCATGCTTAGATGAAGTCTTAATCCAAATATAAAAAGAGATATTTTTTCCCTTTTCTCTTATCAGCAGCAGTTTAGGCAGGGCAAGTGGTCTAATAATTGGCTCTAATGAATCTGGATAAAAGAACCTGAACTTCTTTTTGCCATTATTTGATCTGTTCTTACTCCATTGTATATCTCTTTCCTCATGTAAGCCATAGACTGCTGTTGACTGGGTCTGTGATTTATGCTCAGGCAAAGCCATATGCAGCGTGTTTTGTAAGACCACAGTCCACTAATAAAGCTTTGCAAGTGAGAATTGTGCTAGGCACAGTGCATTGTGGAAGATTTTTGGATGTAGCGGTAGTACTTGGAGAAAGGAATTGCAAGTGCCAGTTTACTCCTTAACACATAAACTTCCATTTGGCATTGATCCATCAAGAATGTCAGAGCTCTGCTGTTTACATAGCGAGGTGGTCCTCTTGTACAGTGTTGTTCTTCTAGTACTTGATGTCCCTTAGATCAGTGAAACCCAAGTGTTTGTATACCCAAGATTAAGCCATGGCTATGGGAGCCAGTCGTCATCTGCGGCAAGAGATACCTTGCTCCCTACGGACCACTGCAGGCCACAGAGTGCAATAAAGCCATCTAAATGTGCATCTGCTTTCTGGAGCCTACAATACCTTCTAGAGACTGAAAACAAAATTATAACAACTAATTTTTGATGGAAGTTAATTAAATATATGTGCAGGTTGGGTTTTTTAATTGACTCTTCAGTTTTTGCTTCTGTGGACATTTCTATAACTGCATGGTTGTCCATCTCTCATGCTGTTACAACACACTGGGCAAAATCCTGTTGCATAATGTTGTGTCTGGCATAACCTGGATTGGGCACCAGAATGTTTAATTGACACCATTAAAGCTTCCTATCTCCCTTTTTAAGGTCCCATGGCACTTTCCTGCTTGTTTTTGCCCTGGAGAAGCCTTTGGGAACCTCAGAAGGGAGCAGGAGAGACCTCAAAATTCAAAAATTGCTGCCAGATTATCACTGCTCAGATTGGGACCACTGCCACCAAGCCAGCAGTGGGTTGTTTGATTTTTAGCTTTTAAAATTCTCCTTTAAGAACCTAAAGTTGAGGAACAGGAACCTTTTAATCAATGTAAATCACATGTTTCTGGCACCTAATTCAGATTATACTGGGTCCAAAGTTACAGAACAGGATTTTGCCCATAGTTGTCAATAGTTCGTGACATTTGACTTGAGCACATCCATAAAAAGTTGCACTGAAATGTTTGAGATGCCTTTTCTTACATGTTGATTATAGCCATCATTATGTTAGAGGGAGCTTGTGATAAGAAAGAAAAATCATACCTTTTGTAACTAGCACCTTCCAAATCATCCTTTTTGTCTAAAACTTAAACCATGCTGATGAAGTTTTTAATTTGTGTGTTCTAGCCCTGCCTGATTCTCTTGCATATGTTTCAGATGTTGTTGTATAGGTTTGTGTAAGATGACCTAAATGGATTTATTCTTGTTTTTAAATCACCTTCCACTTGATAAAATGAGACATGATTTCACACTTAATTTAATCATCAATGTTGGTGCACTGAGTAGATTTTTCAACTCTTTATACAATAGAATATATTAGAATGTTAGTTAATGTTTTATTATTTAGATAATGCAATTTAAAATGTTTACTTATTTATCCATTTGAAATTTCCTGTGGAGTACGAGTGATCTTCAGTACCTGTGGGTCTTTAAAATACCACCCCAAAGATTTGCTGTTTTTCTGAATGTGTTTCATTTTTTTCAAAGATGGAAGATTCTTCTGAAGCTGAACACAGTTTCTGTAACTTCTAACCCTCAAGTTTAGACTGATAAGTAAAATGAGCTCTTAAGAGCTCTAAACACATTCTGAAGTTAGCGGCATGCTAAGCAGCAGTTAGCCAGTGTTTATCCTTCATGGTGGGGATCTTAAGCATGTTCGCATACTGTGACACCTTTGATTAAATGTCCATTTACTCATGCTGACATACTTTGCATTTTACTGGGTATATCATACTTGGATTTGTCCTGCCACAGTATTCGTTCTCTTCTAAACCCTTAGGACATCACACTGCTTTGGGCATCCTGTACTGTTGTTCTGCTCTGTGTGGTTCAAAAAATGGAATAATTATTTCAGTTTTCCCAGATAAAAATGGAGATACAGCAGAGTTTTTAATACAGCACCTTGCTATGGTTCTTTAAAAGAGAGTAGTGAAGAGGAAGATGAGGGCAATTTTCACTGTAAAATTCTTGAATGGCTAAATAGTGTACATACTGAAAACCTTGGGCATCGTCCATCTAGCTCTCAAGTATCCCATTGGTTTCAATTAAAGGGTTAAGCATATTGTCATTTCCCTTTAGTTGAAAGAAGTGGGCTCCAAAATGCTTAATAGTTTGTGCTCCATTAGATTATAATAGGGATTCAGGACTTGGTTCCAAGGACCCAATACTTGGATTCAGACTCAAAGACTTGCCAATGAAGGGTGGCGGGAAGCTTGGTGTAACAAGGAAGCCCTCCTGCTGTTCAAAGTGGGCCTCAGATTTCATTCTGAATGGCTACTACGTTGATGTCATTTTGTATTTAAATGCTTTTGTTTTTATTGCTCACTGAACTTTTAATGTTTCAATTGTTTTAAGTGTTCATTTTAATTTACCTTTGGCTAGTGGGCGGCATATGAGATGTATGAATGAATGAATGAATAAATAAATAAATAAATAAATAAATAGTTTGGAATCCAGTTGTTTATGAAAGTTGCAACATATGCTGTCTTCAGCAGTGTAGCAACCCATCAGCAAAGGTTGGGTATTTGTAGCCTTTAGACAGAGTGAGCAGTTCAGCAGCAGACTCTGAGAGAGAAGAAATGAGGGAAATCAAAAGCCTTTCTTGCTTGGTAATCGGTAGGATTCCAGCGTCTGGTTATGTACATCCATTACAGGTCCAGCTGTTTCTATTGGCTGTCTCATTTGCTGAGGGGGCCTGTCACCATGTACCACCCAGCTGTTTGATCAGGCCCAAAACAATCCTGTAGATACTTGTATGCAGTTTCCCATGCAGCATAAAGAAATCTAGTTGGATTGGATGCTTCTACCCAGACTATTCTGATTTCTGGAAACATTAAGAACCAAAAGAAGGGAAATTGGCAGCCATTTTATATGACTTTCCCAGCAAATAAATTCAAAGTTCATTCACAGCTAAAGGTAAATTATTTTAAATTTTTTCTTTAATTACTATGCAGCTTGATTCACTGTGAGTATCATCTACATTTTGTGAACACGCAGTGCTAATGCCACTGATTTGAATTATAAAGAAAATTAATGGGATTTTATTTACATACTTGCATATATTGATATTCTTTAATTGCAAAAATGTAAATTTGAGCCTTGTATAGTGTTCTTGTTCTTTTAAAATACCTTTATGTATATTTACAAAGGAAATAAAGTAACTTCTCAGATTTGTTGGCTTTTATTTCAGGAGAATTCCAATATGGAAAAAATTCAGTAAGAAAAAGGAGAGCGTTCTCATTACTGATCAGTAGATTCAGTCAGGTGACTGTTATCTTTTGCCACAATACTGAACTTTGTCTTCGTTGAGACTTCTCATTTTCAGTGCCTTTGCCACACACTTCTAAGTAGAGAATTGTTGTTTATTTGGTGTAACTTAGGTGGTTTAATAAGCTGCCTAGATGCCCTAAGCACATCCGATCTCGCTTGATTTCGGAAGCTAAGCAGGGTCAGCCCTGGTTAGTACTTGGATGGGCGACCACCAGGGAATACCAGGTGCTGTAGGAGCCTGGAGTAGGAACTGGCAAGCCACTCCAGTACTCCTGCCAAGAAAAATCCATGGACGTGGAGTCACAAAGAGTCAGTCACGACTGTAACGACACAACACACACACACACAGGTGATTTTAATATAGCCTGTATTTTTTTTTCACTCCCATGCAAAGTATAAGCATCCCCATGCCTAAATACTTATGATCTATTCTTCAGACAAGTAATCTCCAAATTACATAATAATTTTACAGTTTAAAACAGTGTAAACTAAAATCCACACCTTACATATTCACATAGAACAGCAAATCAAATTCCTAACATCTTGTGAATAGGGTGCATGCTCTTGTATGCAGTCAGATATCATCCACTTAATTTCTGTGGTGTAAGCAGTAGTAAGCTAACCAGAAAATGAATGCTTACTCTGATTTCTAAATCTGGAATGCCAGTTTACTATTCCTTTTTTAAGCTAGGATGCCTAAATCCAGAGCAAACCTTGATTTAAAACCTTTTTTTTTAAAAACAATCAGCTGCTCACCATCTTAGGTTGGGATGATACAGTAAGCTTTCCATGTCTACTTATCTCACCCAACCATCTGATTTTTTTTTTAAACCTGCCAATTTATTCTTGGATACTACTGTTTTAGCTGTCTTATTGATTTTACTTGTTTTATCTCTACTGTTGTAAACCGCCCAGAGTCCCCTTTGTGGGAAATAGGTGCGGTATATGTGTGAAAAATAAATAAATAAATAAATAACGTGGGTGCAATTTGGCTATTTTGTACCAGTATGCAGCTTATTCACAGCTAGCATCCCTGCTCAGTATTCTGTGGAAATAGGACATTTGTCTGGCTGCCCCTTTTATGTTTTTATTGCTTGCTCAATTATGATTTAATCTGAAAGGAATAGATTTTATGCTGGTGATTCATAATTCAGTATTCTTGCATCATTCATCCAGCATAGACACAGTAGACCTCTAGTTCTGTCAGTGATAGCAACACTCTGAATGTTTCCATGGAAGAGTCACTATTCAACTGAAATTAGTCACCAGAAGCTCAGCCTGTTTCTTTGGGTTCCATAGTGTCAGAGAGGAAGCTCTTATAAATGTGCTCTATTATTCTAACATGAATGTTGAATTCTTAGTTCTTACAATGCCTTATTTGAAACTGTTCTTTCACATTCATTTCTTTAACCGAGATCCCCTTTGAAACGTCCTAAGTGAATCCTGACCTAGAATATACAGGTGCAATGCATTAAGACTTCCTTTCACTGAACCAGTGACTCAGACAGGCCTTAGACTGATCTGGAATTTTGTTGCAGAAATATGTATGTTAAATCCTTCACACACACACAAAGTCAAAGCCTTTTCTATGATGGCAGAAGACCTTTGTTCTAGACCTTAGCAACGCCCCCTCCCTGAAACTTCTGGTTTATGTTGGTGCTCTGGAAAGTGCTCAGGTGGTCAAAGCACCACATCTGGAGGGCATCAAGCTGGGCAAAACTGGTCTAGTCAGGGATAAACAATTGTGTCTCCCCAAATAGTGTCGGACCACAACTCCCAGCAAATGCAGTAGTGGACGATACCTTTATTGGACAACTAAATCAAGTAGATCCATAGCTTTTGATGTTGATTCACCAGACACTGTTTGTTGTTCATAGCAGGTAAGTTTTCTTAAGGTGAGTTGAGCAGTAAGCAACAGCTTGAGAGGGGACACATCCCCAAACAGAATTTTGGAATTTATCACACATCTCTTCTCCATATTGCTTATTAAGATATGCTGGCAAAGGCTGATCATAATTGCAATCCAACACTACCCAGAGGGAACTATTTTGCTCATTACTGTCGTAGATATTGCTGTTCATAAATCTCCAACCACCTTCTACATCAGGGGTCCTCAAAAGTTTTCAAACAGCGGGCCGGTCCTCCACCACCCAGACACCACTGGGGGCCGGATCACAGTCCAAAAGCAGCTGCGGAGGCTGGCTTGCTCACAAAACGGGGGGTACGTGGGGGGGTTGCAATTGGTCCCAGGGGCCGGATTCAGGACCTTGGGGGGCCGCATCCGGCAACGGGGCCTTAGGTTGAGGACCCCTGGTCTACATTAATAAAAGAAAGGAATAAAGAGCAGCAGCTGGTTTGGGCCTGTAATATTTTTCACACGTGTCTGATGTAATCAAAACCACAGTAAGATCACTGTCAAGTCTCCAGTTTGCTGGAGCAAACCAGAGTTGTAGAGCAAAAGTTAATGTGTGTGCAGATAAGGACAGTCACACAAAAATTAGTTTCAGTAAGCAGTATGACTCCTGAAGTGTGAAAACCTGTTGATGTAGATCAAATATCTTCAAAAACAGCTTACTTTTTTTCAAAGTTTGAACATATAGTAAGACTATACAGGTGAAACTCGAAAAATTAGAATATAGTGCTAATGTTCATTTCAGTAAGTCAACACAAAAGGTTAAACTAATATATGAGATAGACTCATTACATTCAAAGCAAGATAGTTCAAGCCTTAATTTGTTATAATTGTGACGATTATGGTTTACAGCTTATGAAAATGACAAATTCACAATCTCAGACAATTAGAATATTACATGCAAGCAATAAAATAGGGATTGAAAATAGAATAATATTGGACTGCTAAAAAGTGTAACCATGCATATGTACTCAGTACAGTTCTTGGATTGGACCCCTTTTGCCTCAATTACTGCCTGAATGTGGTGTGGCATGGATGCTGAGGTGTTATGGAAGACCAGGATGCTTCAGTAGCAGCCTTCAGCTCTTCTGCATTGTTTGGTCTCACTCCCTTGGCAATGCCGCATAGATTCTCTATATGGGTTCAGATCAGGTGAGTTTGCTGGCCAATCAAGCCCAGTAATCCCATCGTCATTGAACCAGATGACCATGGTACTTTTGGCAATGTGGGCAGGTGCCAAGTCTTGCTGGAAAATTAAGTAATCATTGCCATAAAGCTTGTCTGCAGAAGGAAGCATGAAGTGCTCCAAAATCTCTTGGTAGATGGCTGCGTTGACCCTGGACTTAATGAAGTCCAGTGGACCAACACCAACAGATGACATGGCTCCCCAAATCAACTCAGACTGTGGAAACTTCAGTGGATTTCAAGCATTGTGTGTGTCTCCATTCTTCCTCCAGACTCTGGGTCCCAAATGAGATGTAAAGGTTGCTCTCATCAGAAAAGAGAACTTTGGACCACTGAGCAACAGACCTTTTTTTTTTTTTTTAGCCCAGGTAAGATGCTTCTGACTTTGTTTGTTGTTCAGGGGTGGGTTGACAAGAGGAATACATTTGAAGCCCATGTCCAGGATCTGTCTCTGTGTGGTGGCTCTTGAAGCATCAACTTCAGCCTCAGTCCATTCCTTGTGAGAGTCCCCAACACTTGAATGGCCTTTTCCTGACAAACCTTTCCAAGCTGCAGCCATCCCTGCTGCTTGTGCGCCTTTTTCTTCCACACTTTTCCACATAACTTTCTATTGATGTGCTTTGATACAATAGTTTGGGAACATCCAACTTCTTTTGCAATTACCCTTTGTGGCTTTCCCTCATGGAGGGTATCAATGATGGGTTTCTGCACAACTCTCAGGTCAGCAGTCTTCCCCATGATTGTGATTCCAACTGAACCAGCCTGAGAGACCATTTAAACCAAGCATGTCCAAAGTCCAGCCTGGGGCCCAAATGTGGCCCGATTTAAAATTTTGAGTGGCCTTCAGCCTCTTCTCACTGCTGGCTCTACCTGTCACTCTTCCGCACCGTCCCGCCTTTCCCTATGCTGGCTAAAGACATGCGCTTGCAGTTTTATGGTTTGCCTGCCCTCCCTCCCTCTGTCCATCCCCACAGCCACCCGCCCTGCCTACCTGCTCCTGGCTCCATTGCTGCAGTGTTTTCCCCACCTCCTTGCGAGGGAGGGCAGCATATGCGAGCAGTGGTGCATCTTGGTTGTGTGTGGGTCGATTCCTGGGCCATGCAACAGCCACTGGGCCCTTGACAGCCTTGAAACCAGAGCATTTGCAGCTGTTGCAGATGCGCATGGACCATGCCCTTTCTTCTCCCTTCAGGCTGAATGGTCGGCCCCCAAACATTTTCACCTCACCAAATCTGGCCCTCCTTGCAAAAAGTTTGGACACCCCTGATTTAAACTAAAAGCTCAGGAATCCTTTGCAG
>JAHTLZ010000016.1:30074600-30097375 GCA_023846285.1 Phrynocephalus versicolor | reverse complement strand
CATCTAAAGCAAAGTACCAACAGCCTACTAGTCTAGGGATTTGTGAAGCAGGCAAATTCATAGATGGGGAATATGGAGGCCTCCAGATGCTTTGGGGACTACAGTTTCGATCATAGCATGTCGTTGACTATGTTACCATGGCCTGATGGGAGTTGCATTTGGGTCAACACCGAGAGGACCAACCTCCACGAACCACTCTGGTGGCTCTGAATGCTTGATCATCTATCCACAGATGGCAGCTTAAGTTGTTCATGTAGAAATCTATGAACTTTTAACTGGCCTTCCAGTGCATCCCTAATTGTCATTCTGGGATGGCAGAGAAAACAACCAGTCTCAGAGTTCCAGCATGTATTCATCCCAACTGGATTTCCCTTGTTCAGTGCTGTTTTCTTTCTTACAAGCAGAATAGTTTGGCTATTAGTTGTTTGCTTAGATACTACTTTTTATTGGTGGAAAGGAGGATGCATGACCTACCAAATTATTTTATTGTGCCAGCAGAGTCTGCTTCTATCTCTGCAGGCAATTAAGTTGCTTCTGATACAAAAGAAAATATATTTGTAATGTATTATGCACTTAAACTACAGCATCCGGTCTTCCACTCCTGATTAGACATTATTATATTAGCTGTATGTATTCAATATATATCTGAGCTGTCACTTGAGGTCTTGATTGTTGTTGTTTAGTCGTTCAGTCGTGTCCGACTCTTTGTGACCGCATGGACCAGAGCACGCCAGGTTCTCCTGTCTTCCACTGCCTCCTGGAGTTTGATCAAATCCATGTTGGTTGCATCAATGTCACTGTCCAACCATCTCATTCTCTGCCATCCCCTTTTCCTTTTGCCTTCAATCTTTCCCAACATTAGGGGCTTTTTCAAGGAGTCCTCTCTCCCCATGAGGTGGTTAAAGTACTGGAGCCTCAGCTTCCTGTATCTCACAGTGGCCCCATCAAATACATCTGGGAGCACCCTTGAAGTACCCTGGTTTTAAGCCTGGAGATTACTCGTCTCCATCATGGTTTGTAACCTCTGATGGACTTTTCCTCCAGGAATCTGTCCAAACCCCTTTTGAAGGCATCCAGGCCAGATGCCATCACCACATCCTGTGGCAGGGAGTTCCACAGACTAACAACACGCTGGGTTAAAAAAAATCTTTTTCTCCCAACCCTAGTTTGAGTGGATGTCCCCTAGTTCTGGTATTATGTGAGAGGGAGAAGAGCGTCCTTCTATCCACTTTACTCATGCCCTGCATTATTTTGTACTTCTCAATCATACCCCCCTCTCGGGTGCGTTTTTTTCCAGACTAAAGAGCCCCCAAAATATGTCCTTCCATTGAACATCCAGGGTTGATTTTTTTCAGGATGGATACGTTTGATTTCCTTGCAGTCCAGGGGACTCTCAAGAGTTTCCTCCAGCACAGCCCAAAAGCATAGTTTCTGCGGCGATCAGCCTTCTTTATAGTCCAGCTCTCACTTCCATATATCACTACTGGAAAAACCATAGCTTTGACTATCCTGACCTTTGTTGGAAAAGTGATGTCTCTGCTCTTTAGGATGCTATCTAGGTTTGCCATTGCTTTCCTCCCAAGAAGCAGGTGTCTTTTAATTTCGTTGCTGCAGTCACCATCTGCAGTGATCAAGGAGCCCAACAAAATAAACTCTGTCATTGCCCCTAATGTATGTGGGGCTTTCTCTCCTTCTAACTTTAATTAAGAAACCAATCCCAATGGGATGTAATTATTACTATGCACAGGGTTATACTGTGTTAAAGCATGTGCACAAACCTTTTTAGGGAGTTTGTGTATTAGCAAAATGCAATGTTTTAATTCAATTACCTATACAGTATTTTTAAAAAATTCACCATTCAGATGAGTTTCCAGGGTGGCTTACAGAAACAAGGTGTAAGTAACACAGAGCCAATGCACAAACTTTAATTATGTTAAAATAAAATGTTAAAAAACACCCCAGTAAAATAAACACGTATTTGGCCAGCACTGAAAAAAAATATATCAAGATGGCCTCTTGAACAGGTGTTTTTGAGCTGTTGTTGTTGTTATGTCATTACAGTCATGACCGACTCTTTGTGACCCCATGTCCATGGAGTTTTCTTGGCAGGAATACTGGAGTGGCTTGCCAGTTCCTGCTCCAGGCGCCTACAGCACCTGGTATTCCCTGGTGGTTGCCCATCCAAGTACTAACCCATGCCGACCCTGCTAGGTAGATTTAAAGGACCCTGACCACATTCAATCTCACCTGATCTCAGAAGCTAAGCAGGGCTGGGCTGGGCTAGTACAGTACTTGGATGGGAGACCACCAGGGAATATCAGGTGCTGTAGGTGCCTGGAGTAGGAACTGGCAAACCACTCCAGTATTCCTGCCAAGAAAACTCCATGGACATGGGGTCACGAAGAGTCGGTCACAACTGTAACAACACAAGAACAACCAGCAAGGAAGCCAAGGAAGTATGATCATTACTGTTGTGATATGGGCTCACCTGTTGCTTTCTGACACTGGTTATGCAGGCAACGTTGAGGAACAATTTAGCGGATCAGTAGTGGCTTAACACATAGTTGACTTTTGGCTGTGGGACTCAGGGACGTGAAGACACAATGCAGCCTTCTTCTTGCAACCTAGCCTCAACTATGTTTCAGTGCAATCCAGACTCAAAGGTCCGCCAGCTATAGTGGATTTGGAATGGGCTGGAACCCTGCCTTGCAGGCATAGCTGCTGTTGTGCTGGTATTAGGAAGGAGCTGTGATGATGAAGAGATGGATGAGAAAGGCACTTCCGTGCTCCTGAAGTAGGAACTGGGGCCTTCTCACCTTGTTTTGCATAACAGAATGTCGATACATGTGTCCAAGAGGGATAAAGAAAGGAAACATTATTGTAGTAATAATAGCCCATTCATGTACTTGTCCTTTTGTTATGGAGCTACAAAAATTTTGTCTCTGGAACTACTTTCTCTGAACCTTGTACAAGGCCAAGACTTTGAAATGCAGAGCTGTCTTGAAATTTGGATCCTGAGCAATTTGGATTAGAGATTTGCATTTGGTTATGAAGAAAGGCTAAAACATTTGGGCCTCTTTAGTCTGGAAAAAAGGCGCTTGAGGGGGGATATGATTGAGACATACAAAATAATGCAGGGTATGAGTAAAGTGGATAGAGGGAAGCTCTTCTCCCTCTCACAAAGTACCAGAACCAGGGGACATCCACTCAAATTGAGGGCTGGGAGAGTAAAAACTGACAAAAGAAAATATTTTTTCACCCAGCGCGTTGTAAGTCTATGGAATTCCCTGCCACACAATGTGGTGATGGCATCTGACCTGGATGCCTTCAAAAGGGGATTGGACAGATTCCTGGAGGAAAAGTCCATCACAGGTTACAAACCATGAGGGAGATGTGTAATCTCCAGGCTTAAAACCGGAGTACTTCAAGGGCCAGATGCAGGAGAGTGGTATCAGGAGACAGATATCTAGTCTCATGCGCTCCCAAACACATCTGGTGGGGCCGCTGTGAGATACAGGAAGCTGGACTAGATGGGCCTTTGGCCTGATCCAGCATGGCTCTTCTTATGTTCTTATGTTCTTATGATGTCAGCTTGCACTTGGATTAGAGATAAGCTCCTGGGGGACTTTATTTTCTGCACGTGACTCCTGCTCTGGCACCTGGCTTGTCATGGAACCCGTGGGCCTGCAAATTGTATTGCAGCATCCAATTTGCAATGAGTTTAGATGATTTTGCAATTTGAAGATTCACGTTGCACTACACCTTTAGAAAATAATGCCACAGAACCAAGAGAATGGTATGCACTCTCTCCTTGAACTGTGTACCTCTGAGCAGCATGGTTTTGGTTGTACACTTTAAAAATGAACAAATGAACAAACAAACAAACAAACCTCTAGGAAATGGGCTGGGGGGGAAAGGGCATTGGGCTGACCTAGCATCATGATGTTGGCAATGCAGCAGCCCCTGGCCTGATGGTGGCAGCCTGTCTGGCCCCATCTCTTCATGGCAATTCCATATGGGGCCCTGGAGGCTGACACAGGTTGGGGGAGGGGGTGTGGGTATATCTGTGATCCAGTTGTCTGTGCTTTGTAGTTAAATGTTTGGGGCATAAGATTTGTGCGCAGATTTTGAACTACATGGAGCTCTGATGACCCTAACCCCAGCATCCCTGTACTAGCTGATATCATACTTCAGGCCATAACTAGGTTTCCTAGGTATATGGAGCTAAAAAGGGGGTGGAGAAGGGAAGCAACAGGGGAAGAGTGCCAGTTTTAAATCCTTGTCAACCTAGATAGACATAGAGCTCTATGCCATTATGAAGCGAGGCCATAGTAAGGGTAGTTCTAATTTTTACCATAGATGGTAAGGGTCTGGGATACAGCACAGCCTCGTTGGGTTACTCTGGATCAGGTCAGCCAGTCTTGAGCCACTTTGCTCGTTAGGGCTGCACCTTTAATTTGCAAATAAATTTTATTTTTAAGGAACGGGATATAGCTCATAGCCAAATATATATTTTTTTCACCTAAAATTTAATAGATTCAAGCTCTGGCAAATCCAGAAAGGTTTGGAAATAGATTTTGCTCTGTAACCGTTGAGAACTGTTGCAAGATGAATGTGGACAATACCAAGTTTGATGCATCACGTAAAATACAGATTTATCTATTTTCTGTAATTGTGATCTACCTTTCTCCCTTCTAGGACCCAGGATCACTTATAACATACATACTTGTAACATGCATTTATCATGTTTTGGATCCAACTAAAACATGATATACTGCAGTTGGACTTCTTCTGGTCTGGGTTTTATTCCCACATAGTTCTGTGCTGGACAAAATTCTAGGATTGGTGGCAAGATTTGTCTTCCTTCAGCCAAGATAACATTTCTCTTCCACTATCTCACATCACTATAATTCCACCATCTCCCCCTTCATAGTTTCTCCTTTGCCACTTTCTCAGATATCATGAAAAATCCTGATGCTGCTTTTCACAGGCTCTTTTTACTTAATTAACAGGTGACAGTCACAACAATTTCTCTTATGTCTCCAATTATATTGCAAGCTATGGTTTATAGTGATGGGTATTCAGATAATATTTTACTTCAACTGAAGGTTGTTACTATGTAAGATTTTAAAAAATACCGGTACCTAGTAAACTGCCATGTTTTCAGCTTCGCTTATCTCCCATCTGACTTGTAAATAAATCTAAAAAGCATTAGGGATATATAATGAACAAGGTCTTTCTTTAATTATTCAGGAGATATAACTTTAGATAATATTTGCAGTCACAGAGTGCTTGTTAATCAGTTCAAAACAATAAATCCAAGGGCCTCTACACTAATTCTGTCCATGGTCTTCTGGGCTTCAAGAAATGTTGATAATGTTTTTGCAATAAACAAAAATATTTTAGCATCCCTTTATTTTTAGTGCAATCCAGAATGGGGCCAAGGGGTAGATATGCATCTTCATCCAAAACTTCACCAGGTTATACTGTATATGTTTTTCCTTTATTTCTATGGCAATTTGGATTCCCCCAGCCCCATTTGTCTTTCCAAGAATGTGAAAAATTTCCAACAATAAGTCTAAGCTGTGAGATGAAGTCAGATGCATCTGATGAGACAGGCTATGGTCTGTAATGTCAGATTATAATAAACTTGTTAGACGTGATAGTGCCATGGGATTTTTGTTTGCTTGTTGATAATAGCTACCTCTTTGAAAAATCTGAACCTGCATTGTGTTTCTTCCAAATTACAATCTATGATTTGAGACAGCCTGTCCTTAGACTGTTTTCTGACCTCTAGAATTACTAACAAAGCTGTTTGACCTTAGAATACTCTTTCAAAGCAGAGTATGCAAGATATAGTTTTACAGGAAGTACTGCGGAATGAGACAATTCTCTCAAGCTGTTCCAATGTTAACTGCATTATAGCAATAAAGTATAACGTAGTGCAATTCTGCCTGGAAAAACTGGTTGCATTTATGACGCAGATGCTGTGCAATGGTTACAGTATAATGAAATATTGAAGAAAATGATGATGCTTCTCATTCATCTGATGCTGCACACCAGTACTTCAATGGATGCTTCCTGCATAACTGTACTACGTGTAGCACATATGTCACTAAATGAACAATTAATATATCTTAAGATATTTAGATGAAAGTTGAACTATACCAAACCCTGGTACTGTATATATAATACGCTGTACATGTGTAGCAGGGTACCTATTTTATGTTTTGCTATAGCAATTCCTATGGCATGTAGCTAATTTCATGTAAAAATGATGTTTAAAACCCAGTGATGTTCTGGATCTTCATGTATAAGCAGTAATAGTGAAAATCCAAATAATTCCAGTTTTACTGTTTTAGAATCCCGATACATAGGAGAACTTCTGGGCTGGTGGGAATCTGTTTGAAAGCCACTAGACTCTGCAGTTTGCCCACACTGAGACACACTGTACGCCCTACCATTAGGCAGACTGAAGCAGCTCCTCAGATGGCTGGCTGTGGGTATGTGAAGGTGTGAAGATGCCAGGTCTGTCAGGGTGAAGAAGGAGTTACTTGTCCCCTGCCTGTTCCAGCAGCACCACTTGCCTGAGGCCACCTCTTGGTTTAAGGCTGGTTAATTCGGCATGAAACCTCAGAGCTTCCAGGATATCAAATCTGTCCTGGATTACATATGCAGTACAATAGTATTTAGTACTATACTGCATCATAGATTACTTACCCAATAACTTCTTTGGTAGAACATACTCAGTCATTATGGAACATCATGGTGTTAATTTTGATTGCATGGTAACATGATTATTGAGTCACATTTTCCTCATTGGTAAGGAGTGCTTCTGACTCCTTATGCACAGTGATTTCTCACAGGGTGATCAGATGGGCGTACAGCTTGCTATTTGGTTTGCTTTTTCATGTGGTTTGGTTAAAATTCAATTGTGGCAATTGTGTATGTTTTGAATCATTTTTCTAGCCTAAAAAGTTTTCAGTATATAAACATGCATCCAATGTTTAGAGCACATCTGTACAGTTTTTTTTGTTCATTTGTTTTATAGGCCACCTTTCTCCCAATAAGGGGACCCAAGCCAGCTCTCGATATTAACAATAATAGAAAACAATGAAACTATATGCTACTGAAAACAATGAAACTATATGCACTGAAAGCAATGAAACTATATGCTACTTAAAATACAATTTCATGAGCAGGTCAACATTAAGCACTATTTTAACTTTACAATGGGCATTCAGGGACTCAATCCTGATTGTTAAAAGCCTGCCTGAAGAGATGGGTCTTCAGCTATTGGTGGAAGGACATAAGCCTGATCTTTCAAGGAGGACTCCCTAACCTGGGAGCAGCCACAGAATACTCAGGAGAGGTAGCCAAGTTATGGCGTTTATACACGACCCCTAAGCTCCGCTGCAAATGGCTCCCAGCTCCGGAGCTTTAAAAAGTTTCCCCACCAGCTCTGGAGCTTACAGAAAATTAAGTGCAACCCTGCCCCCATAAGCGCGACCCAGCGCATCTTTCAAGTACCTGCTCTTTGATGGTGAAAAATCCCTGATCCGGATGTGCGGGGCTCTCCTCGGTTCTTTTTGTTGTTGTTGTTTTGCCTCCTGCCCCTTAAGAGAAGGAATCAGGAAGCGACGGGGCTCGGAGCAACTGGGAGGTAAGCCTTTATTTTTTTGTCCCTTTCTTTCTCCCTCCCCTCACGCAGACAGGAACAAGGAAGTGCGGAGGGGTGGGGAGGCAGGAAGAGCAACGAACCCCCAAGATCTCTGGTCCGAATTTAAAGGGCCAGCGGATCTTAGGGGTCGTGTGAAAAGGCTCTTAGTCTGTGCTAGCACCTACAGTACATATCTGAACAGTGTCAATTTTTAAAACTTGGGAATGCATTTTTGAAACAACAAGGTAGGGCTTCAGAGTTGGATTTGCTTACATAACTTTATTGTGTGTGCCCCAGGGCTCAGTCCTGGGACCGGTGCTTTTCAATCTGTTCATAAATGACCTGGAGACAGGGATAAAGAGTGAGGTGGCTAAGTTTGCAGATGACACAAAACTTTTCTGTGCGGTAAAAACCAGAGAAGATTGTGAACAGCTCCAGAAGGACCTCTCCAAACTGGGGAAATGGGCTGCGAAATGGCAAATGCGTTTTAATGTAGCCAAATGTAAAGTAATGCATATTGGGGCAAAAAATCCAAACTTCATCTATCAACTCATGGGCTCTGAGTTATCCGTGACGGATCAGGAAAGAGATCTTGGTGTGTTGGTGGACAGCTCCATGAAGGTGTTGACCCTATGTGTGGCAGTGGTGAAGAAGGCCAATTTCATGCTAGGAATTATCAAAAAGGGGATTGAAAATAAAACAGCCAACATTATAATGCCATTATACAAAACAATAGTAAGGCTGCACCTGGAGCATTGTGTACAATTCTGGTCACCGCATCTCAAGAAAGACATAGTGGAACTGGAAAAGGTGCAGAAGAGAGCGACTAAAATGATTACTGGGCTGGGGCACCTCCCTTATGAGGAAAGGCTAAAACCTTTGGGGCTTTTTAGTCTGGAAAGGGGGATATGATTGAGACATACAAAATAATGCAGGGCATGAGTAAAGTGGATAGAGGGAAGCTCTTCTCCCTCTCACAAAATACCAGAACTAGGGGACATACACTCAAATTGTGGGCTGGGAGAGTAAGAACAGACAAAAGAAAATATGTCTTCACCCAACGCGTTGTTAGTCTGTGGAACTCCTTGCCACAGGATGTGGTGATGGCATCTGGCTTGGATGCCTTCAAAAGGGGATTGGACAGATTCCTGGAGGAAAAGTCCATCACAGGTTACAAACCATGAGGGAGATGTGTAATCTCCAGGCTTAAACCCGGGGTACTTCAAGGGCCAGATGCAGGGGAGTGGTATCAGGAGACAGATATCTCATCTCATGTGCTCCCAAACGCATCTGGTGGGGCTGCTGTGAGATACAGGAAGCTGGACTAGATGGGCCTTTGGCCTGATCCAGCATGGCTCTTCTTATGTCCTTATGTTCTCATTATGGGCCCTTTTCATTTTCAACCACACTTAATGGACAAAATTGAAACAAGGAGCTTGACCCAAGATAAGCCCAAGTCTGGATTCCCATATCAGTTTTAATGCTTTTAAAGAAAGATCGCACTAAAAGCAGTTTCCTTTCTTTTTATTTCCAGAATTTCACTGCAATTCTTCAGCGAATCTAATCTTCAAGAGTGCACTGGGCAAAAAAACCGAATATATAGGACACTTTTGCTGTGGTAAAATAAATTGCTTCGGTTCGAGTTCATCATCGAGTTCATCATGGTAGTCTTAAGATTCAAAGTGTGGACAATCTCGGGGCAGGGGGGAGGGAAGCCGACGTTAACATCAATCTGGCATGCCTCTTGACGCAGCAACGCACCCCTCGGGACACCCTTAAGCAGGACCCGTTCGGCCACGGCGAAGAAAAACTACAATTCCCAGAATTCTTTGCAGATCAGTGCAGTACGGATTAATTTGCGGAGTTCGCCTCATAAGTAGACGTGTTAGGGGGGTGGAGGACAACGGCGTTTCTAAGAGACGGCAGCCCGACGGATTGATAGAAGCCCCTGCCCTCCAATCTGCTAATCGATCGCTCAGGAGCGACCCAATCATATTCCACAGTAGCGGCAGGGTGGGCGGGCCCTGATGAGGGAAATGGGGGAAATCGCTAAAAAGCGAGCGCGGGGATGGAGGGCAAAGGGATAGGAGGAGGAGGAGGAGGAGGAGGAGGAGGAGGAGGAGGAGGAGGAGGGGGCCGGTCGGGGAGCGAGGCGGGCGTTGCGCCCTGCAGGGACTGCAGCTGAGGCGACGAGGTCGGCGGAGGCGAAAGCGACGACGACGACGACACGGAGGCGGTTTAACCCTGCAGGGACGGAGCCAGCGAATGCCTGTCTGAGGGAGCTCGCCCTGACGGACTGTGTGACTGGCGGCCGCGTCGGGTCCTCTGCCTCGCCGTTAGCCGGCTCGCGCTCCCTCAGGCTTCCTTTCCCGAGAGGCTCCGCCGACGAGTCCGTCCCGGCCCCGCAGTCACCATAGAGACGGCCGCGGCGACGACGACGACGACGAGGACGGTGGCCGCCGCCGCCAACACCGCTTCCTTACCGCCAGCCATGGAGAGCCGCCTGCCGCCCGGCTGGGCTGGGCGAAACCGGAGGGCTCCGCGATAATCTTTTCCTCCTCCTCCTCCTCCTCCTTTCCGCCCCCTTCGCTCCTCGGAGGAGCCGGAGAGACAAAAAAAGAAAAAGCGCCAACACGACGCCGGCCCCCTCGGGGGAGGAAGGGGGCGCCGCCGGCCGGCCGCGATCCAGGTAAGGCATCCCCCCCCCCATCCAAACCCTTTCCCCGCCACCGCCGCCCCCGGTCTTCGGAAGAACTGGGCGACAGGCCGAGACTTGAGCGGGCAGGCCTTGAATGGGGGTCGCCTGTTTGGGGGCGTGGGGGGGAAGAAGAAGAGAACAGCCTCGTCCCTCCCTTCCCAGCCCGGATTTAGGGACCCCGAAAGAGCCGGGATGGATGGATGGGCCATCAGGGGAGGGGGAGCGCAAGGCCCTTTCGTCTCCAGTGTGTGTGTTTGTGTGTGTTGGGGGGGGGGTGGCGGCAAGCGTCGCTGCCTCCCCGCATCTCGGTGTTGCTGAGGAGGATGCTTTGGCGATCCTTGAGGTTGATGATGATGGGGGCGGGGGTGGGTGGGGGCGGCTTCTTGCCCAGTCGCCATCCATCCTTCTGGGGCCGGAGCATCCCCGGGAGAGGCGTCTGTTCATCGGCGAGGGAGGGAAGAAGCCACGGCCGAGGTGGCGGCTTCGGGAGATCGGAGGCGAACAGGGTAACCTTCACGGCGGGAGCGGGAGCAGCCGCTCATAATCGCATCCCCCATATTATATATATTCTTGCAAGGGTAGAAGGGGGCGGGGATGCTGCAAGAGAACAAACCTGGCAGAGGAGGAGCAGGGCTGTGACCAGCGCTTGTCTTTCGATCGCCTTCCCGTCCGGCGTGCGAAATTCAGGCTGTGTTGCTCTTGCCGTTCGCTGTTCTTGCTCCGGTATTTGGTCCTCGAGGAGGGAAGTTTTGTGAGCCTTACGGATGAGATTGCGATGCTACAGCAGTTTATGAGCAGTGGATGTTACTGTTCAATTTTTTTAATGCGTCCGTGTAAGATCTGTTTGCCTTTTTTTTTTTAATCTAAGGATTGGCTGATTCAGCTTTTGCATTTGCTGGTGGGAACGTAGGAGAGCTGGGATATTATGCTGCTCCACTTGTAAATCTGTTAATGTTGATACTTCTATGCTTCCTTTATTCATACAAATACTGTATGCCTCTATCGGGGAGACAGATGGAGGCTGTGGCTAAACATTGCTGCCTCTATCAGTATTTGCATGAAGATATGAATACAGATACATAGACTTGCTTTATAAAAGAGACAGGTCTGGCCATATGCCAGGAAGCTTTAATCTGGGAGCAGGGAAAATCTCTTAGAGATATGGTTGATTCATTTAAAATATGTTTAAACACTGCTTTTTTATGTTCTTCAACAAAACAGGAGGATAGTGGTTAGTAATTCCCATCTGCAAGGATGTGTATCATAGCAGCAACCAATCGGAGTAGGTTTAGCAATGTGGATAAAATTTATGTTTACAAGAGGAGGATTTTCTGTTTCAGACCTTCTCAGATGCAACAGAAAAGGCATTTAAAGAATATTATGCGCAGACTGAGTTGATTTTCTTAGAACTACCATTTGACAGAGGGAAAGTGTACAGTATTCTGAAGCTGAAGCTTATTGGATAAATAGGTATATAAGGTCATAGTCTTACTGATTTGAGGGGTGTGGCTTATACTGAACAATAAATCTTTCAGTGACTTGGTTTTAGCTTGTCTGAGGCCCGTTATGTACTGCTACACTGCCTTATGTATAGGTTTTTGCAAATCATTATTTTGTAGCTAATGTTGTAATTCTACTTTCCTCACTGAAACTTGAAAATCAGTTGGTGGGAATCCAAATGTTGGTTACTGTCACATATTTTAAAATTACATTTTTATATTAATAGCTTCAATAGAGTGTGATATCCAGCACTACCTGAGCAGGTTTCTGCTTTCACAACAGAATTCTTCTTCCCCAGGCTGATCATGAATACCATATCTACTGCAAAACAGCCGAGAAGACATGTACTGGGCTCACAAGTGGCTGCAGTAGGGATGGGGGATCTAGTCCATTAATAGGCGCAGTTTCAGTTTGAATGGGTAAGATTAGATATAACCCATACATTTCACATAGTTTTTAAATTTGTATGCTTTTCACATTTGCCTTGCCTGTGCTTAATATTTAATCAGAGGTAGGATCCATTTAATGGACTGCCAGGTAAATGTGCATAGGATTGCAATCCATATTATGGAAAATGATGAAGAAATCCATTATTTCAAAGGACATGTTACTTAAAACAACAGCAGCAAACCACTATGGCAGAAAAGGACTCCAAAATAGGTAATGGGAATATTTTGAACATTTATTGAGTTGCTATCATTGCCCAGTTGATGCATTAGGGTTGTACTTGAAGAAGCTGTTATTCATTGAATTACAATATTTATTTATTTTATTTACTGTATAGTATTATTTTACTGTAAAATCTATTGTTTCCTAGATGGTTACAGTAAAATTTAAAAATTGTAAAATTAAAATGGGTGAAAGTACAAAAGCAGGATAATTAGCCATAAGTAAATACAATAAAAAACAGAAATACATTAAAATACCATTGAAACACATTAAAATCTATTAATATATCAGAGATGGCCTTTAATATTAAAGTGCCTGGGAAACTTAAGCTGTAGTCTGGCAATGGAGTCACAATACTATGGGCTCTGGGATCTCTTTTCCCATATATTGTACTGCATATTCTTCGGGTAACCCCTATGTTTATGAAAGAGAAGACAAAGAAATCTCTCTTGTGAACATAAATGTTGTGGGTGGATACAACTGCATTTTTGTGGCTGTATTTAATTATTTTCAAGATTTTTTTAAAAAAATCTAATTTTAAACGTTTGTGAGCCTGAGGGCCTGTTTAGACTGGTATATAGATCGCCATATACAGTACATCACTGTTGGTACAGTACTGTTTAGTTCAAACCAAATGAGTGTCCACAATGTTTCTATTTAGCTGGATCCATCAGGCCTCTTTAAGAGCCATCGTGCACCTTTCTTGGCACAGCACTAGATCTTATATCCAACTAAAATTCAGTGCTTAGTCTTGAAGAAGAAAGTGCTATCTTCTAACTTGGTGAATATACAACTTGCTTGCACAAACTTAGTTGGTCAGGTGGTTAGAATGCAGGATTTCTTATTGCCGTAGTAGATGAGTATCATCCTCATTTAGTACAAATTATTGTAGCCGCAGCATATTTGTTTGTTACATCAAATTAAATAATGGTTATTTCCTAGACCAGTGATGGTGAACTTTTTAGAGACCAAGTGCCTAAACTGCAATTCAGAACCCACTAATTTTTTGCAAAGTGATAATACAGCCATTTAACCTGAATACAGGTAGCTGTGAAGGGGCAATGTCAGGTGCCCACAGAAAGGACTCCGAGTGCCATCTTTGGCACCCATGGCATAGGTTCGCCAACACTGTTCTAGACTACAGCCTATCCAGAATTGTTGCTAGATTCCTGTCATCCAGGTTTAATTCTGTGTATTTATAGCCAACTAAAAATGGCATATGATTTATTGTGATCTGCTTATTCTCAGTATGAATTATATTTAGCTGTGTCTGCCTGTTGAAAAGCAGATCCTTCCTATAGCTCCCTTATACATTCCAAGCCTTCTCTGAAAGTTGAAGGTTAAAGGACCATTTGAAGCAGATTTGCAGGCTTCTTACAGGGAAGAAAAGGAAAGGAAGATCCCATTGGATGAATGTAGCCCACTTGTTCTTCTTTTTCTTAGTGTTTGTTCCACTTAGTGGTGGAGTTTGCAACTGTATTCTTGTTTTGGCCTTCCACTTGGTGGGTTTATGGACTAGGTCCAGGTGAACTCAGGATAATTTTATGTCATTGTCAATGGTGTTTATTCATTGTTGCTTTGGACGTCCTCTTGTTTGGGATCCACTGATCTCCAGGGTGAGACCCTTTTTGCCCAGAGTTTCTTCATTGGTGTGTAAGATGTGTCCATACCACCATAGCTGGGCTTTGCACATCTTGTCAGCCTGAATGCAGCCCACTGGTCATATAATTTTTATTTAAAATATCTGCTCAGAATTTATTTTCTTTATACTTTGGAAATATAAGAATATTGTTCTTTTTATCGATTGCTTGAGTGACTGATTAAGAGTTATCCTTAAAATATTAACATTTTGTATTTAGTAATATTTGACTCTTAATCAAGAAAATTATGTTTTTTGTGTCTTAGTGATAACATTGGACATGGTTACATTGATCTTAGACTTTTTCTTTGGAAATCTGTTTTGTTAAGTATTCTACTAGCGCTGTTACATTGATTTAAGCAAAAAAAAAATCAACACATTGGATTTCAGTACTTTTCATTTAAATGCAGTTCTGTCGCATGGATCCTGGGATCCTATGCATTGAATGCTGCTACTACTGAATTGTGGGATATACCTGGGGACAGGTAGAATTCTGTCCCCATAATTTGTTGTGGAAAGTTTAGGGATCCTCTGGAGTAGTTTAGGAGGTGATGTTGAGGGTACAGAGGAAAAAGTGAATCAGCAAAAATCACCTCTCTTCATCCTTAGTCAGCCCTCGTATGAACAGACCTTGCCATTTGTGGAAGAGCAATTCTGGATCCAAGCACACCAGTTCTTACTTTGTGGAAATTGCTCAGGCATGACTTTATTCAGACCCATGAATATCTGCACAGAGTTCATGTCACTTGATTACATTATTGGACAATGGAAAATAATTTAGCATAGATATGCTTATTAGCAAATGAGACAATGTACAGTGCATGCTTTTATCCACTTGTACTATGTGATGTGGCAATGTAACTTGGAAAACCATAAAACTAATCTAGTAGTGTGGTTTCTGGCATAGTTGCAGTGACAGTAACAGTATTGATACCTAAATATTAAAGCCGGAATCAGAAGAACTATGTGGCTAGTTACATGAGTCCTAAAGGTGCTTTTCACTTTTGTTTATTATACAACAGGTTATTGTGCTTGTTGGAAAACTGTTTGAAATTGGTAAGTTTTCAAAAGCCATGTTGTTGCAACATGGGATCTGTGGTGCTCAGAGGAAGAAGTATGAAAGCTTTCTTTGGTCATAAGTAAGGAATTACAAGTGGTACCTTGTATAAAGGAATTAATTTGTTCCAAATGAAATTATGTTAAACAAAATTTCCTTTATACAAATTTCCCATAGGAATGCATTGAAAACAGAGTGATCCCTCATCGCGACCATTTTTATGTTGTACACATTCACCCCATAGGTAATGCATGCGACCTTTGATACTTTTGCAATTTTCTTATGTATTTGATACAGATATCTGAAATCATGGCTATAAATAGTATCTGCAGTGCTTTCACGCTCTGAATGGAGATCAAGCAAAGTCAGAACAAGATGAAACATTATTATTGAGACTCTTGCAATCTTGCATTTGTGTGTGTGTGTAAATACAAATGAATTTACTTTATCTCTTGTTTAAGAACATGAAAGAGCCTTAGGTAGTGATTCCAAAGCAAAGCAACTGTGAAAATACTGTTGGTTGTAAAATAATTAAAACAAATCCCACATTTGTCAAAATCAGACAATGCAGAACTATTTACTATGCTTTTAATCCATGCTGCTACTAACTAAAGTTCTATGTGTGATATAGTGGTAGATTCTTCCTCCTCCTTTCCCACTAGAGGTCAGGCAGGGTCATCATGGCCCTGGTAAATTAAAAATGTAAAATACAAAGATGCAATAAAACAAGGATAGTACTGTCATTTTGTGGTTCTATTCCTATTTCAGTGGTATGAATAGTATTGACTTAATGATCTTGGTTCCATGTGTTTCTAATAGAAAATTAAACAATGATATAGTAAAACAAGCATAATGTGCACATGTATATGCATGCATGGTTGCTGACATTTCAGTCATAACTTGATGTGTCATTGGCTTTATATTAATCATGTATGGAAGGAGTCAAACCATACATGTTTATCACAGAATGTCCTTAAGACTTCTCCACTTTAACTGTTTTGTTAAAGATGAACAGACAGCACTGCTCTCTGCAACTTATATCACCATGATATATCCAGCAGAGATTTCTGACAATAGTTCTATTGTTCTGACAATAGTTCTATGTTTTATCCTCTGCTTACAGAGGCAGAGTTTTTAATGAAAGATGTTTGCTCCTACTGTGGAAATAAATCATCAAGATGGCCACAAGGACAACTTGAAGAAGGACAATAATAAAAAAATGTTTTAAATTACAAACATCAATTTGTTTTTGCTGTTGCAACATGCATTGAGAAACCCTTATCATTTAAAGACATTCTATAAGTATACTAAATAAATCAAAAGTGGTGGGAACTCCAACTGGAGAAAGGAGAGATGCTGTTGATGTTTTATTATTGATTTCATAGGAGGATGTACACCTCAAAGAACACTCAATAACACCGTCAGACTCTTAAATACTTCACTCATTGTGACTGTGCAGGCAGACTTTTGCAAAAAAAATGCTGACAAAGAAATAAGGGGACATGCGTGAAGAAATACAAAGCTTTATAAAACAAAATTTTAAAAAGATGGCATGCACATCCCTCAAACAATTCACTGACAGTTGAGCAAGCTCTGTGGTCACAGTGTTGTAGGAAAGAAAGTGGAAAATTGAGATGGAAAGGATGGTATATTGCTTCATTAGAGTCTATGTCCTGGAGGGTGGCGTGGCTGATCGAAATTCTGATTAGGACTACCAATTTTATTTATTTATTTATTTATTTATTTATTTATTTATTTATTTATTTATTTATTTATTTTTGTACTTGTGACTGCCCGACTTTCCCTCAGGAACTCTGGGCGGTGTACAACAAATTGCCAAAATAAACAATTTGCCAAAGAAAAACCTCCCCAACTGTAAATTAAATAAAAAGATAAAACAGAACAAAAAACAGCATACAACAAAGGGATCTGGCAAGAAAGGGCTGGGACAAATGGTACAAACACTGACAAATAGACAGACCATCGTGCATTCAGTAATAACTGAAGCTTTCCCTTAAAGAGCCAGGTCTTCAAAGCTCTCCTGAAAGCTGGCAGCGACTCAGCCAGCCTAAGCTTCGATGGTAGTCGAGTCCAGAGTGCCGGGGTGGCCACCGAGAAGGCCCGGCTCCATGTAGAGACTCTTTGGGCCTCCCTAGGAGTGGCCACCCGGAGCAAGAGGGAGAGCAAGGCTCTGTTTGGTCAGGACAAAGCTGGCCTCTGAGAGATCCACTCTGCCAGATAGTCAGATCCCAGGCCATGGAGGGTTTTGTAAACCAAAACCAGTGCCTTGAACCTTATTTGGGAGGCAATGGTTAGCCAATGCAGATGAGCCAGGATGGGGGTGACACAGTCAAATCTGCTTGCGCCAACCACCAGCCTGGCGGCCGCATTCTGCACCCACTGCAGTCGCCAAACAAGTCGTTGTGGATACAATGCAACATTTTTCTAGGATTCTCTTCTAGGAATATAAACAAGTTTAAAATATTTTATTGTTTTTACTGCATAGTGAGATTCATAGTGGCTTCCCTTCAACAATAATAAGAGTATTAAGTGTTTCAGACATTAGATTGTATGTGAACAACACATCAAAATCCAGACTGCAAGTGACACTCTGAGAAACCTAAGGGACTGTTAGACTGTCATAGTCCCTGCAACCTATCTCTGGAATCCTTACATTTAGGCCCCTGTTGACAGGCCAGCGGTCTACAGGGTAAGCAGGCAGCAAGAGGCACTGTCTCTTATGCAGTGCTTTACTCGGTTCACCGGTGTTCAGGGATGCTTATTTTGGTGGCAGGAGAGTGATTCTGTCCTATACATTTCATGTCCCCTTAGGATAAAGTTTGGCTGCACTGGAAAAATGTCTGTTCTAGAGATGAACAGCAAAAGTAGTAAAATGGTGGTTTGTCTTGGTTTGTGGATTGGTGAAGTCTGCGAAGTACCATTTTTAAACTTTTTTCCTGAACGAACCACAAATTCCTTTGTTCACAATTTTTAAAAAGACAATCCAGTGGGACACATTTGTCTTGCCTTCCAAAGCCACAAGAGTTCATCTAGGAGGAGAGTGCAAGAAAACAAATGGCAGCTCCACAAAAGGACTGCTCCCTGTTTTGTACTGCTCCCGACCTTGTCTGTGTTCTACTTGCTTCCAAAATGGGTTGTATATTTACCTCTGCACTTGATAGATAAGTACCTGATTATCTGAGGAAAGAGGCAAATATATTAACATGTGGCAAGTATAATCTTTTACAGCACGCATACCTGGGTGCATAGTAAAGATGATTGATAGAGCCAAGATGTCTCTGTGAGGGTTCGACACTGGGTCGCCTTTATGTTCCCTTCCACTTTATTTCTCTTTAGAGTCAAATAAGGACAAACACTCTACCGGATCCAAACCAAAATTTATTTCAAGGAGATCCAGAAAATCATTAATGTCTAAAACAAAGTTCATCTGCTCTTCCTCATGTAATAGTGTGATGGAGGGATTAGAGTTCTGTCCAACAAAAGGGTTTTCACCCAGATTTCTCAACTGGCCACCCTTGGGGTTTGACAGGTCATCCCTCAATGGCGATCCTGGTGGAACCAGCAACAGGGGCAGTGGGGTTCGGAAGAGGTTTGCGGTTTATTTTCTGTCACTGATACTCACCCATGAGAGGGGCTTCTTTAGGCACCTTGTTTGATGAACCATGACATTACTTTATTTTCTTTTCTGAGCTCTTTTAGCTCTCTCTTTCCTGATCTGTCCACTCCACTCCTGGGCTTTCCTTTCTCCCAATGGGAGGGTTCATCTGGTTTCCTTTTTCTCCTTTGCTTCTCTGCTTCCTAATGAGGCACCATTAGCTTCTTCCCTTTTTCGTCCATGGATTTTCCATTTATAACCACGTCCAGCCAAAGGTAGGGGACTTCTGACCTCTGCTTGTCTGGCTTTTTATCTCCTTTCCTTTCTTACATCCCTCTATCTCTCCTCCCCCCTTTTTTTGTCACATCTCCTAACGTCCTCTTCCCTCCCTCCTCCCCTAACCCTATCTCCCCTAATTCTAGGGTAGCTCTTTGCTAGATGGGTAGTATAAAAGTCCAACAAACAAACAAATATTCCCTTTGACAGCTTCCTTTTCTGGATTTCCTGCCACATTTCCAAGCCTTTACCTGGCTCCTCCTGTCTTTTCTCCCCGGTCTCCTGTTTCTTCCTTTCCTCCTTAATTGTAGGATTTTGCTTCTCTGGGATGACCTGAAGGTCTTCTCCTTTGGACTTTTCCCATCTTTCTGTTGGGAGGGACAGCACTTGGATTGAGATTAGAACAAACTGACCCTCCTCACAGTCTCCATTTAGGTCCTTTTCCATTGTGCATTTCTGGCTACAAGAGAGACCAAGACCATATTGGATCCAGGCTGTAATGGGGTCATTATTGTGACTCCAGCACTGCACTCACATGTGACATGTGTACAAAAACATGCATGTACTGTACACACAATGAAATTTATTTTATGTACAATAACTAAGTAACATTTAACAGTTAAAATGTTTTTTTTATAGCTCAAATCTTATTTGGAAAAAATCACAGATACAACAGTAAAAATGCTTTGGAGGGCTATCTGTTGGTTAAGAACAGTCCACCAAAAGGTAGAAGTAGTTGCACTGTTGTTGTTTTGTGTGTGTTTTTCCCCAGTAGGATTCTGGCCAGTATATTTTGGTGGAAATCATTTTCTTTCCTTTCCTTTCAGCAAATGTCTCTAGAGACTTTGGTCCACAACAGAGAATTCAAATGCCACAGTAGAGAACTCAAATGGTTCTGATTTTTCATTTATTTTCACTCTAGTACATATGTACTAGTTTAAGCATTTAACACTTTTATTGGTTCATTTATAGCATTTATATTCAGCATTTCTGTTTCCAGAAGCTCTCTCCTCTCTCTCTCAGAGTTTGGTTAATGCCTGTACCCTAGTAACGAGGGAATCCTAAGCAGGTTTTAGTATAAAAAGTAACATTTTCCATAGCTGACATACAGAGATACGCCACCAAAAATCATAATAATTACAAAATTATCAACAAATCAGTATAACAATTAAATTTTTCATTTGGCAGTTCAAAAGCCTACCAGAGCAAAAAAAGTTGTACTTTCATGAAGGAATAATTAATGAGGGTGACAAAAGCCCATCCCTGGTTCCTTTCCCAAAGCTATGACATGGCCACAGTCAGAGCTTTCTCTGTGTTCTTGTTAATTGTACCTCATATAATAGAAGGGTCCATAAGAAGGCCTCTCCAGTTCATCAGATTTGATGATGATATGTACTTCTTTAGGTGCATAGGAATGTAATCCTTTAGGTATCAGGAGTCCTGTAGTTCTGTGACTGTATAATCAGTTCTTATTTTTGCCTTGAAAATAAAACAAGTTAGCATAAAAGAGGAATTGCATTATCCAAAACAATAACAACACAACAGCAACAACAAAAAAGCAATTGGACAAAAGTATTTCTTTCAAATGTGGCAGTGTTATAAGCCAAGTGAACTTTCTAGACAGTTCTCAATGTAGTCTTACATAGGAGATAGGGCCATAGTTGAGTCTTGAGTGGATGTGTAACCATGGCTAAAATCCTATTCCCAAGAAATAGGTGTTGCAGGCAAAGCTAGGTAAGGCAATCTTGACCATAGCTCCTGCCTATCATCCAAGAGCACATCTATGGCTGCAGGTGCTCATAAAACGTTAATCTGATTTTTCATCAGCAGGAGGGACCTGATCTTGTTTTTTCAAGTAATTGTGGTTTTGTACAAAGAGCTTTCAAAAGACATATTCAGATGAAAAGGGATTGTCTGATTTGTTGAAACTGCAATGAGACTTTTTTATTTCTAGAAGGAGAGAAAGCATGGCATAAACCTAAGATTGACCTGCTCATGCAACAAATCTGTTTTGATCATATGTGTACTGAAACAATATAACAGGCATTCTAGTGAATTTATATTTCACATAGATCTTAACTAGAGATTACTGGTTGCGCTTTGTGTGATGTCTTGGTTAACGATACAATTTACAAGTGATCTGCCTGCCTGTAATCTTCCTTGTGCCATAACTGCAACTATAGGTCAAAATGCTTTTCTGTAGCGGTTTATATTAGATGAGAATATCGTGCAGATGCCTGATAGCCAGCAATAGACTTCCAGTGTATGCATGTTCAGCAAAATATTCACAATTTCTGCGGAATAAATAGAAATGGAGAGAGCAAATGCCCTTGATAAGCACAAATATCTTTGTTCTGTGTGCTTGCGTAGGAGATACATCATTTATAAAGCATGCCTGAACATGCAGGACTCCTTCCATGGGTCTGCAGGAACAAGTTAGAAATCCTAAGCAGTACTCTATTGTTTTTGAAGGCAATGCAGTTGAACAATATTACGAAGTAGTAAGATCTGTGGAAGAATGGCTGTGCCATATGTTGTCTGTGGTATAAACAAGTGGTAGGTATACCATACTTCCATGTTTTGGAGTGAGGTATCTGCCCTGTTCAAACTACAAACTATCCCTATCCTATGCCTTTGCATATGGACCTTTGACATTACTAGTGAGTCTCTAGGTTTTAAAAATGTTGCCTTTTAACTGTAATTCTTTATCTAATTGTGTTTAACATTTTAGACAACTGTGGATCTTGTGAGGCGTTCCCTTTTATTTCCCTTCCATTTCTTTTGATGTGAAGCAGAGTTTCGCCCAATCTTCTTTAGTCTTGGGCTAGCCACTGTCTTCTCAGTGAACCCTTGAACTGTGATATAGAGATAGCAATAGATTACCTTCCAGGGTTCATATAAAAATCACTAAGATGGTAGCTGCGTACTCAGTTTATGTCAAAAAAGTAAATAAATCTTGAATTATTAAAAGAAGTAGTGTGAAAACTCTATTGTCTGTTTACATAAACGTCTCTGTCCGGAATATCTGATCAAATATTTAAACACACAAAAACTTGTAAGGTGGCCTCACATTTGTAATGGAGCATATCAAGGTATTTTGGTTCTTGATACTTATTTATACTGAAATCTTCTTTCTTTCAATTCAAATGAAATATGTATAGCTTATTTAGAATAGGAGTAGGAAGAGTCTGTTTTGTCTGTGTTTTAATTAGCAAGATCTCACTTACTCTTTGTTTCTGTAGCCTCTGCTTAAATGGAAGCCACCTCTGGGAGCTGGATGGTCACCAGTGACACGGGCTTTGCATAGCAGCTGTACTACTCCAGGAGACTGCAATGAGTGGAGGAGGAGAACAGCCAGATATCCTTGGTGTGGGAGTACTGGTCAAAGAAAGATGGAAAGTGGTGAGTATATTAAATGTTATTAGTATTTGTCCACGTTATTTATTGTATTCACTTAAAATATTCATGCCTTCCTGATTCTGAAAAAAGACCATAGTAGGTTATGGTATTAAAAATAAACAATATTAAAATCTGAGAAAAATAAACATTTAGAGTATTAAAAGTATTGAAGCATTAAAAGAATTAAAATAAAATATTGAAAACTAGTAGATAAAAACAGAACTAAAATACATTAAAAGCAACAGAAACACAACAATCCCA
>JAHTLZ010000016.1:30054721-30064807 GCA_023846285.1 Phrynocephalus versicolor | reverse complement strand
TTTAAGGACTAATTGCTATATTTTAATGTGAGCTTTTGTGGACATGTCCACTGTCTGAGGAAGTGTATTGTCCGTGGAAGCTCACATTAAAATATAGCAGTTAATCTCTAAGGTGCCACAACATTTTTGTCTTCTTTATTGTTTATTAAATTTTGATGCTGTTCTTGATTGATTTGCTAGGGGAAAAACTCTTAGTGTGGATAAATGATGCAAAGTAAATCCAAAGGAGCGAGTATTACCACTTTTTTCTGGGGAGGATGACGTTATACAGTAAAGAGAGGGACAGACTATTTAGGAGAGCTGAGTTCAAGTCTACCATTAATCATGGAGGCTCACTAGGTGGGTGCCACTGGCAAATTCACTCCTTAAATATTCAGCTTACCTCGAAAACCCTATGTGGTTCACTATAACTTGGGTGTGGCTTAAAAGGACACACACAAATTCACTGAAAATATTACTTGATTTTTTTCTTTAGGGTCGAAACTTGGCAGATCTACGTCGAAGTCAAACACGGGGAACCTTTACGATCAGTACCACATTGCGACTTGGCAAGCAGATTCTGGAGTCAATTGAAAGCATTCATTCTGTGGGGTTTTTGCATAGAGATATTAAACCAGTAAGTTTTTTCCCCATGAATTTGAATCAAAGTTGCAATTGCTACTCTTAGAGTACAGGTGAAACTCAAAAAAGTAGAATATTGTGCAAAAGTTCATTTATTTCAGTAATGCAACTTTAAAGGTGAAACAAATACATGAGTTAAGTAATTAAACTGTAAACCACCCAGAGACTACTTGAAGTGGTAAGGGGCAGTATATAAGCAGAACACTTTACTGTACTGCAGCTATAACTGTGCTCATGACCTGGGGTTCAGTCCCAGGTAGCTGGCTCGTGGTTGACTAAGCTTTCTATGCTTTCAGAGCTGATAAAATGAGTACCCAGTTTGCGGTGTGTATGTGCAATGAGTAGCTTGCATAAATAAATTATAAACTGTCCAGAGAGTACTTTGAGCGTTATGGGGCGGTATAAAAGCAGAACACTTTGCTTTTTGAACCAGTGCTTTAGATAACTAGGTTCTTGGCCATTTGGGGCTTTGATGGTCAAAACCAATGCCTTAATTTGGGTGCATAATGTACATAACTCTGTTTGAATAATTGGGTCACAGAAAGATCTTGTATATTTTTTACAACATGGATTATATGCAATCACAAGAAAGTTTATATAATCTAATACATGTATCATATATATTTGAATATAAATTCTGCTGGATTCAGTGTTTAATCAGACCTAAAACTTTTGTACTGGATTGCAACCTTAAACAAATTAATTGATGGTATTTTGAATTAGTGCTACTATGGAATAGCACTAAATACATTTTGTGTTAAATGTGGATATATGTACAGTGGTACTTTGGTTTATGAGTACAATGGTACCTTGCATAAAGGAATTAATTCATTCCAAATGAAATTATGTTAAGCAATTTTTCCTTTATACAAATTTCCCATAGGAATGCATTGAAAACGGAGTAATCCCATTTTTATGTTGTACAGATTCGCCCCATAGGTGATTATGTTAAGCAAATTTCCCCTATATCCGGAATTTTTATGTTGTACAGATTTTATGTTATACAAACTGTTTGTTATACAAGGGTCCACTGTACCTTGAATTGTGAGTATTCTGCAAACAGCAAAATTTTACTAAAAAATTGCCTTGGTTTGTGAGCATTGCTCCAGTTTGCGAGCAAGGCTCACTTCAGCGCGGGCCCTGTGCTGCCTGGAACAGGCCTCCAGAGCTCATTCCAGGGCCTGTGCAGGGCATCTGGAGCTCACCCCTGCGCTGGGCTTCCCAGGCCTTGGCACAGATTGGAAGTGACTTCCGATGGGGTTCTCCATGGGCCCAGTGATGCCTGGAATGGGCCTGCGGGGCATCACTTCTGGGCTGTGTGGTGGGCTTCTGGAGCTCACCCCAGGCAGTGCTAGGTCCAGTTCAGTTTCCAGAGTCCGCTGTGGTTCCCGGCCAAAGCAAATTTCACCATAGGAATTAATGGAAACTGGGACCCCAGAATGGATCAGGTAAGTTTCCATTATTTCCTATGGGGAAATTTGCTTTGACACATGAGTATTTTGGATTATCAGCATGCTTCTGGAACGGATCATGCTTGTAAACCCAGGTAATGCTATAGTAATATGTAAATTGCTGCTTTTCCCTGTACATATGAGCAGTGGTTATTCATTTTTATCAAAGGGCTTGTTCCCCAATATTATTGTAACATACTGCTATTGTGGTAATATTGATTTGACAGAAATTCTGATGATTTGCAGTTTTCAATTATCTATTCTGTTTAGTCTGTTATGCAGAAAGGATTGCGTAATATGTGTCAGTTGACTTATTTTATCTTAAGGGAACTGTATTTTTCTGGCTTGTATTTATTGATTGTGGAAGAGTACGAATATCTACAATACCAGAAGGACAATGTTGCAGCAACAGAAGGATTTTTGCTACCTTTGATCATATGATAATTGTGAATTGATTGCATGGGGTTTTTTTCTGAGTCATTTTAAATTAACAATATCAAATGCAAGTGGAAATTGTAGTAAATAGTCAGCATGCTGTAAACCTGTCTTTTCTTCTTTTTCTAGTCCAACTTTGCTATGGGGCGTTTTCCAAGTACCTGGAGGAAATGTTACATGCTGGATTTTGGCTTGGCACGTCAGTTTACAAATTCATGTGGGGATGTCCGACCAGTAAGCAAATTTAATAAAACTTTTAATATATAATTTTAAATTTGAGTCACCTCTTAAAATGGCTGCAGGACAGAAAAATGTTGTCCATATACAATATATTCTGCTTAAAAACTTAGAGCCTTACATGAGCCTAATGGCTATTGTAAAGGAGGTTGGATGTAGTTATTTTCTAATTTTATCCTGAGCTATTGACATACTCTGTAACCTTGAGCAATGTTGAATGCTTTGTTGCATCAGCTGTTCCAGCCAGCTGGAAAATAGTTAAAAGCAGAGGCTCTGCTATTCAGTGACAGAATTAGACTCTTCCTGAGACATTTTATAATATATAAGTACAAAATCAGTCTTTTTAGTAATGGAGACAGTATAAAATACAAAACAAGAAATTGCTGCTTTTGCATAACACAGTTTGTTTGTGCTTCATCAATCCACTTATTTATGCATTCTATTTAAAACCTTGAAGGAAAAACCATTGTAAAATATATGTTGTACAGAGTGTTTGCAGAGAAAGATGTGCAGAAATCAGTATATGATCCAAGCCTCTGAAAGCGTTCTATACAAGATTGATTTTGAGGATATTTTTTATTCTACCTGACCTTTATTCTATCCTAGCTAGATGTCAGAGTACAAGCCACCTTTGTTGTTCTATGTTTTCCCTTGATATATGCAAATTGAAAGTTATTATTTTTCCCCTAACATCAAATGGGATATGAATAATGAGAGAGAATCCCATTTTCTTGTCTCCTTATGGTTCTTTCTTCAACTTCTTTCTCCAATGACTGTGAAGATTCTCAGTCATCCAGGTGAGGTTATCTGAAAATTGAGTCATGGTAATTGGACTTCTTTTCTTGTGGGATCGAAACGTTTCACTGCTTATCCAAGCAGCTTCGTCAATCTGAGGAAAGTTGGTAGCAAGGCCTTATGTGTGTATTGAAAATCCCTCTATCAACAGAGGTGGGTGACTTAGACACAATCTGTCCGCCACTTACCACGCTGCCCTTTCATCTATCCCCAAGCAAATCAGAAGCACTTCACACCTCCACCAGCAAGGCCAAGGCTAACAGCCCATGCTTAATGGGTATTTGGAAGGGTTGAATAGATGGGACTTTCACGCACCCCAGGCCATTGTACCTGTAATGAGCCTATGCAGGCTATTGTCCACCTAATGAGCCTCCACTATCCACCTGTTGAGCCTATTCAGGCCAGGTTGGTGTGAAAGCAAGATGAACTATAAATTGGAGGCCTTGGTACCAACTTCCCTCAGATTGATGAAGCTGCTTGGATGAGCAGTGAAACGTTTCGATCTCACAAGAAAAGAAGTCCAGTTACCATGACTCAACTTTCGGATTCTTTCTCCAGTCTTTGAAGACTGTATTCAACATCACAAAATGTATTTTGGCTATTTCTGTTTTATCCTCCTCCTCCTCCTCCTCCTCATCATCATCTTGAACATAAGAGATTAACACTGGAATTGGGTTCAGGTTTTAAGTTTGGTGATTCCGTCCAGCCTGGCCCAATGACAGGAGCGAAGGATGAAGAAAATAACTTTTTATTTAACAATTTTGGCATCTCACATAACATAACTTCTGGTTCAATGCATTCCTATGGGGAAATGTGTTTTGAATGATGAAAATTTTGAATTACGAAATATCTGTTGGAATGGATTGATTTTGTAATTCAAGGCATCACTGTATTTGATTTGTTCAGCAGCTTCATCCAGGCTATTAAGAAATGATGCAAATAGGCAATAAAGATGAGTAATTTGTGAGTTTCTTCTCCAGTTCAAATTGAATTTGTATAAAAGTAAGCCAAGACTTTTTCTCTAAAACATGAAAGTAATAAGGGCTAATTCTAAATGGTTTGCTTTTCTTCATGTTAGGAGACATTACATTTTCATATTTTACCAGTATTATGGTGCTAATAAATATATATTTTTAAATGCTAGACTGGCTGCTGAGATAAAAGTGAGATGATAAAAGGGATGATTAGATATTGATGATCTCCTGTATAACAGAAATAAATAAAATGTTTTTGAACTAGAGAAAAATGTGATCAGCCACTCTTGTTTCTGTAGCCATTTAAATTACATTTCTTGTACAAACATTCTGCAGCAATAATACAAATAGGTTAAAGAGACCTGTACTTCAGTAGTAGAACACTCTACAGTAGATGGCCTCCTCCATACTTTGTACTGCATTTTTACATATTACTGAAAATGAGACAGGCATATAATGCATGATATCTTTCTGTCCTATTTTTTTCCTGTCCTGTGTTGATAGCCTCGAGCTGTTGCTGGTTTTAGAGGGACAGTGCGGTATGCTTCAGTCAATGCTCACAGGAACAGAGTGAGTATTAGCATTCACATTAGTAGTCTGAATGGTACAAATGGAGATAAATGTAGGTGACATGTTCTTTCTTTCTGCCTTTTCTTTATGATTACTTTATAATTGAAAACATAGTTTGAAATTAAAATATAGTGGCAAAACCAAGTATCTGTTTTTGTTACTTTAACCAGAATGAGTGTTCTGGCACAGGATAATATAGTAGTTGAAATTTGTTTTAATTATAGGCATGGATGGTTTTCAGAGTTTACTAAATAATTAAGAAATACAGTAGTAATTATGGCATAAAAATGAATGTTAAGAAAATCAAATTCATAATCAGTAGGAATAAATGCAGTTAAGCGTTCAAAATGAATGTGGAGGATGTTGTAAGGAAAAGCTCTTTTTCCTCTTGCACAACAGAAGAACTAGGGGCACTCCATGAAACTTTTGGGTGCTAGATAAACAAATGAGGAAATACTTTTTCACCCAGAGGATCACTGGTCTATGGAATTCCCTGCCAGAAGAAGTGGTGACAGCTGTCAGCCTTGACAGCTTTAAGAAAGGATTAGACAAGTTCATGGAGAGCAAGGGTATCAATGGCTACCATTAGGGATGCCTAAGGACAACCTCCAGGTTGGAGAGATAGGCAGGATATCTCTCAATACCATTTGCAGGGAATCATAAGCAGGTGAAGACATCTGCTTGGGAATGCGTGTGTGTTGTGTCATTACAGTCATGACCAACTCTTCGTGACTCCGTGTACTTGCACTTGATTAACAGTGGGTTCATAGCCATGTAATAGAGTCAGAATAAGAGATGCCTGGAGCCACTTCTTTAAAATGCAGAATGTAAGAATGTAATATGCAATTAAAAGTTATAAACTGCTTTGGATTTGTTGCATATTAACATTTGGTTTACTTTTTTTCTATAGGAAATGGGACGTCATGATGATCTCTGGTCTCTTTTTTACATGTTAGTGGAGTTTGTGGTTGGACAACTGCCCTGGAGGAAAATTAAAGACAAGGTTTGTTGAGAAATCTACTAGTTGTGAGAAACTGACAAACCAAAGACACATGAGGTTAAAGGAAAAATTACTCATGCAATTTTTCTCATATATAAAAAAGTTAGGAAAATTCTATTTTATTATATTAAGTTCTTTAATTAGCTCCTTAATGTAACTCTATTTACCTAAGTTGTCCATAGTAAAACCCAACGGTGACATAAACTGAACATATGGCCTAAATCAAGTGCAATGCCTGTAGTAATATTGGTAATCTTGGTTTCTCCCCACTCAAAATCATTTCCACAATAGAAACCTTGACCTGATGAGGTTTTCAGGCCTATGGAGTAGAGTTTTAGTGTGTTTAGGGCACCTAGTAAGATGCAGGATTATCCCCTCCCATGTGTACGCATAAAAACTGCTTCAATAAATATGATGACCGTGTTAGAGATGGTCTGTAGTGTCTGGCCAGCTAGCAATCCATGTTTCCTGTTAGAAAGCATTAAGTTGGATTTGAAGAAGTAATTTTTGGCAGAAGTTCCATCCTATTTCATAGGGGTCTTAGACAGATGATTTCAATTAAAAGGAGATATATGTACACAAGAGCATCTATTTCATTGACCTGCATTAAATCTTGCTGGTGAACTTAAGTGTTTATCTCAGAGCTTTGTCTCTGTGAAAGAGTTAGAAAGTCAGTTCTTGGGACCTAATGTATGAAGAAATTGGATTTAATACTTGTTCTTGTTTCCTTAAAATAACATTTATCCTCTGCTGAGAAGTAAAGTGGTAAATATTTTAATTTCCTGCTTTCAGGAGCAAGTAGGCTCGATAAAAGAGAGGTATGACAACCGACTGATGCTGAAACATCTTCCTCAAGAATTCAACACCTTTCTAGATCATATTTCTACTTTAGATTACTTTACCAAACCTGACTATCAGGTATGATTTTTTTAAGTTTTGGAAACCTTTTAATTTGCATGCTTGTGTTGGCCAGTATCAGGAAAGCTCTGCTGGCATAGCTTTCATTTTTGGTTTTACACAATTCACATGCAATGAGACAAAGTTGCACACAAGATATAATCAAAATAGGAACTCGTTAATTGGTGACTGTTAGCTGCTGGTGTCACTCTCTTGTTATGCTATTGAAACTATACAACAGCATTTTGCTGTCGGCAGTATATGTTTGCACAGTCTTTTTGAGTTTTTATAACAGGTTTGGTAGTGTTGTATTACATAGTTTATTTCTATTTATTTATTTAAAATATTTACATCTGGCTTTACTCCTAAAAAGGACCCAAGGAAGTTTACAGTATTAAAAAGAAATAATATTAAAAGAAAAAAATTAATTGCAATATTTAAAAAAATTAAACAGATACTAGATTAAAACTAGGAGAAAAAATACTTAAAAAAAGATTGAAAGCTCAGCAGTCATATTTTAAAACCTTCCCTCTCAGGCTTTCTGTGAGTGACTGGCTGTCTATCTGAAGAGAAAGGTCTTTTTACCTGCTTGCAGAAGGAGACCAAAGACAGGGCCAGTTTGGGAAGGAGTTCCAGAATATGGGCACAGCGATGGAGACGGCTCTCTCCCATGCCTCTACCAAGCATACCTATGAGGGAGGTGAGACTGAGAGAAGCCCTCCCGTGATGTTCTTAAAATCCATGCAGGGTCATAAAGGGAGACACAGTCTTTGGGACAGATTGGGCCCAAGCCCCTTAGGGCTTTCTGGGTTAAATCCTGCACTTTAGGAGCAGTCCTCCTTTCGTTCCGCTAAGGCTTGGTGATGTTTAGTTGAGGGAAAGAGGAGAGGGAAGCAGACAGTTTTTTCCCCAAGCAGCACCTTTTTCGATTGCTCCCCTCCCCCACACTGCTAAGGCTTGGTGATCATTAACCTAGGGAAAGGAGGAGAGGGAAGCATATGATGGAGGTGCTGCTTGGGGAAAAAAAACCATCCCCTGCTTCCCTCTCCTCCTTTCCCTGGGCTAACGATTGCCAAGCATTAGAGGGGATGGAGGAGGGGGGGAAGTGTGCTATGGAGGTGATAAAAAAACATTGCCTGCTTGGCGCTGTTTGTACGAGACAGCCTTAACTGGAAAGAAGACCCACAAAGAGGGCAGGAGAAGGAGAGATTCTTCTTCCCCTTCCCCACTGTTTCCCCTGGATCTGCCCCCCCCTTATTGGGTGGGTGAGACAAAGTTTGGGGGGAGGAGAGGACGCAAAAACTGACTTTGTCCCCGGGAGCTTCAAACTCGAGCTCTGCCACTGAGCAGGTGTAGGTTGTGATCCCTGTAACCAGCCTCAGTTAACGACCTGGTTGCATCATTTTGGACCCACTGAAGTTTCTGAACACTTTCCAAAGTCAGCTCCACTTAGAGCATGTTCCAGTAATAATAGTGACATGTAACTGAAACATACGTTACCACGGCCAAATCAGGTTTCTGCAGGAATGCACACAGTTGGTGCACTAGTTTTAACTGTGCACATGCACTCCTGGCCACTGCTGAAACATGGACGTCCAGACTCAGAGGCAGATCTGGGAGCACACGGAAGTTGTGCACATTTGTTTTCAGGTGGAGTGTAACCTCATTCAGCACAGACTGGATTCCTGATCTCTAGTCGGCCTAACAACTGACCACGAGTGCTTGGTCATTATTTCTTTGCCTAATTAAATGTATACTTAAGTAATCTTATGTACTGTATCTGTTTTCTAAAAGCATTTCAAGCATTTAGGTTATTAGTTTCTCTTTTTAATGTTGTAAGAATCAGAGAAGTGAAATGCATTTAATTCTACAACCTGTTATGTGATGTTCCCACATGTTTTGGTGCTACTCAGTCATGAATGCATGATATGAGCATTCAGGTGCCTCTGCCAGTCAAGAATATATGTTAGTTGTATAGATTAGCATTATTTTCTACTTTCGGTTCATATCTTCTGTTAGAGGATGCTGAAACAGATCTATGCTAACCTAATTATGCTACTGCTAAAGTAAAAAAAAAAAGACAGAAGGTGATATTTGTTTTTTAAAAATATATTATTTTTCTTTTCATCTATTATTCTATTGGCAACGATATCTATGAGGTTAATTCAGTGAGGATGGTTCAATATTTACATCTGGTAATTGAGTTAACACAGCACTTTCTTGTGTGTGCATGGAACCATTTTTCACCAGAAATATAATTCTGTAATGGATAAATGAATGTATCGGGGAGGTTACTGCCCTGTTCCTGTTTTGAAAAAAAATGCAAGGCATTGATTTTAAATTGATTAGATAAAATCCTCCAGCTCCTCATGTTTGTCATTGTATTTCTTTGTGCATGTGCATATCCTGTTCATTTTATTACTCACTCTGCTTGCTAAAAGTCAGGGCTGCCAAACTGCAATAAATCTGTATCTGAAATGCTAGTATGGATTGTAATCATTCCTTAAATATAACACTGTATGCAGGGCATTCAGTTTCTAACAAAAAGAGCTATATTATTTGCCTGTCATACAGTAGAATGTGTTTTGAAGTGATTCTGTTACTGGAATTGAAAAATAGTATTTTGGGTAAATATTTTTTACATGTATCAATTTTCCAGAGTGTTTTAAGAATTATTATTCATTATTTTATTTATGTTTATTTAATTTAACATCCTGCTGTTTTCCCAGTGCAAGTGAAGACAGCTCACAAGATGAATGGAAATAGATACAGCTAAAATAACAATAAGTACCAATATTGAATTGACTACAACTAGTGATAGTAATGATGTACAATATATTGTACAAAATCCTCATTAAAAGAGTGTGATTCCTATTGTTGCTAAGGTTATAGGGGATCAATGCTTAACTTCTTCCACTGTTCTCATGTTTAGGTTATAGTACGTCTTAGTGTCTGTTCATACTGTGCAAATGTGTAAAAATAAATGCCAGCTGTGTCTATTCCTCAGGTGTCTAGTCTAGACACAGTGAAAGTTGATAAGGAAGGTCCCATGGCAGAATATAATAATAATAATAATAATAATAATAATAATAATAATAATAATAAT
>JAHTLZ010000016.1:30011108-30054711 GCA_023846285.1 Phrynocephalus versicolor | reverse complement strand
AGATAGCAAACAAGACCAATGTGGCTTCACGAAAAGCTTAGAGTGGGCCTGAAAAGAAAAAAAATGGGCATGCATTAGAAGGGGAAGAAAAGTCAGGACACAAAGGAGGAGCACAGACAAATAGCAATAATTTGCATGCAAGAAAGCAGAACCTGAGAATGAGCTGAGGTTAGTGAGATACACTGAAGGCATAAAAAAAGCATTCTTTAGGTACATGAGTAAATGATTAGGAGAAGACAGAGAGAAGCAGCAGCTACTCAATAGGGATGGAAAAATCATGACAGATGACAAAGAAAGGGCAGAAGTGCTCAGTTCCTGCTTTTGCTCAATTTTCTCCTAAAAGAGATTCTATGGCCCTTCTGGTAAAACTAAAGTAGAAGTGGAAGAGACAGGATTGCACCTTGAAATTGATAAACAAATAGTCAAGGAATACTTTATTACTTGAAACAATTTCCAATCTCTAGGGAAAATGGACAAGGAGCAAGTGCAGAGTTCCGCACCTAGGCGGAATGCCCCCAGCCATATAGCTGGGGGATACGTGGCTCAACAGGACTGCATGTGAGAAGGATTTTGAACTGTAGTTCTAAATCTAAATAGGAATAAACAGTGCAATGTGGCTACAAAAAGGCCAGTTCTATTTATTATTATTAATTTTAAAAATTGGTTGTATTAACAGAAGTACAGTAATACCTTGGTTTAAGAGTAACTTAAACCAAGCAAATATTTTTCCTAAATTTTGCCTTGATCAACAAGCAATGTCTTGATATACAAGCACTGGAGCAGGTCACATGATCACAAATGAAACAGTAATGGCTTTCCCTCCCTCCCCCTGCTGGATTGTGGTGATTGTCTAGAACAGGGGTGTCCAAACGTTTTGCAAGGAGGGCCAGATTTGGTGAGGTGAAAATGTGTGGGGGCCGACCATTCAGCCTGAAGGGGGGGGGGGAGAAAGGGTGTGATCCGTGCGCATCTGCAACAGCTGCAAATGCTCCGGTTTCAAGGTGCCCAAGAGCCCGGTGGCTATTGCACAGTCCGGGAATTGGCCCACATGCACCCAAGATGCACCACTGTTCGCATATGCTGCCCTTCCTCACAAGGAAAGGGGGGAGACGCTGCAACAACAGAGCCAGGAGCAGGTAGGCAGGGTGGGTGGCTGAGGGGATGGGCGGAGGCAGGGAGGGCACGCAAAACAAAAAACTGAAAGCTGACATCTCTAGCCAGCACAGGGAAAGGCTGGCCAGCAGGGATGTATGACAGGGAGAAGAGGCTGAGGGCCACTCAAAATTTTAAATTGGGCTGCATTTGGCTCCAAGGACAGACTTTCGACATGCATGGTCTAGAATGTTCCATCTCAGGCAGCCTCCAAAGCAGACGGAGGAGAGAGGAACAAAGGTCTCCCTTGCACCAGCCAGGAATGTTTTCAAAGGGGAGCGCAGGTTAGGGTTTTCTTTTTCTTTACAGCTTCACGATATCTCAGCTCTGGACCTCAACTAAGCAACTACCTGGCATTTTTTTCATCTTTCCAAGAACTTTACATCTAAGAAATAACTACTGGCATTTCCATCTTTGTCATGTTTGAACTTTTGGTACAGCTCTGAGGAAGAGGGTGTTGCCTTAGCAACTGTTTTGTTATTTTACTGGTAGCCTAAAATATATCATCTGCTTTTTTTTTTTTTGTATTTGGTTTTTGTGATGGCTACAAGGCTCCCCCAACTTGTTTTGCTTTATATTTTTATTTAATTTGTTTTCAACGTTCTTATTTTTTCAAACCGTTTCTAGTCATGGGGCAGCTAGTCAAGTGTGTATAGCACTTTATTGTGTATTGCACTTTATTATTGTCACAACAAAAATACAGAATAAAATCCAGTTCTTAGTCCCAAGCAGAGCAGATTCCGCAGCCAGGTACATTAAACCATGGTGTGGATATGGACTTCTAACCACCTTCTTTTGTGTTTTGGAATTTGTGTACAGTACAGTAACCCCTCCCCCGGCCTATTGTGGGCGATTAGGGACCCAACCCAACCTGTGATAACTGACAATTTTCAATATGCAGATGCAGGGTTGGGTTGGGACTGGGGGTCTGTTTGAGGCCTCTTGTACTTACCCCAGGGGTCCCCATGCATCCCACTATGCTCTGCACCCACGGAGGTTGGGAACAGCCTTCCGCTGTCCCTTGATTGAGGGGTTTAAACAGCCTTCCCATAGGAATGCACTGAAAAGCTATTAATCCATTCCCTCCGGAACAGATTAAAAGAGGTTTTCAATGCATTCCTATGGGAAACCACGTTTCGTAAGGCGAATGATTTGTGAGACGAATGACCTCGTAGAATGAATCAAATTTGTCTTACAAGGTATTATTGTATTCTGTGGATTTGTAACGATGAATGAAAAAGGGCAGCGTTGGAATAGATCTTAAGAGTAAAGGTGTATCACTCAAGTTGTGTCACAGACTCAGGGAATGTCTGCTTGAACAACCAAGTGTTGAATGCTTGTTTAAATATTCCCAATGACCGGGTCAAGAGGATTTCAGGGGTGGGTTGCTCCACAGGAAAGGGACTACCTCTGAAAAGGCCCAGTCCTTAGCTTTTACTTTTCAGACCTCCCTCAGGGTCAGAGCCCTCAGTCCCCCTATCTGGGAAGAACAGGTGACATGGGCAATTCTTGATGGGAGAAAGCACTCTTGAAAGGTACTGAGGTCCTAAGCCATTTAATGGGGAAGGGAGGTGAGGCATTTTCAAATAATCTTTTAAAAATGCTTTAAAATTACCTCAAAATACATTTATTTTATGATATTTAGCTTTCAAAAACACTATAATTTATTATATTTTTGGCTGCTTGGGTCCCTTTGTGGGAGGATATGCAGGATATACTGTAAATGAATTGAATGAATTGTTTGTTCCTCATTATTTTAATCAGGGGAAAAGGCTTCAATTATGGCAAATTGAGGAAGAAGTTGGCATAATTCTGCTTGCTTTCCTTCCTCTATTGAACTAGCCACGTTTATAGATTGGGGCCAGCAAAAGCCACACATAGATTAAAGGTGTCTTTCTGCCAGTGGAAGGTTTTAATCCAATTGAACATTTATCTTGGCTAAACTGGGGGGCAGATCATATTCACTGACTTTTCATCTGTCTTTGGAGCCCAGTATATCCCCTGAGATACACTACAATATGGAGGAACCTTTGGAAGAGTGGCAGAAATTGTATTGGGGACTGCACAAGATCTGTGGAATCTGCACAAATTATTTTACTCAGTTAGGCCACTTTTGAAATGTTTGTTGTTACAGTGAACTTAAAATGTTACAGTCAGCTGAAAAAAACTCTGGATGAAATCCAGTGTATTTACTTAGATTTCTATACCATCTCTCTTCTGGAGAATGTAGCTCAACTGTAGCATATCTAAAACAAATAACATCTAAAATATGGGAAATCGAATCAGATATAGAATGTCTGCTAAAAATATTTTATTCATTATTTATTTATTTTGAATATTTTTACCCCACCTTTCTTCTTGGAAAAGGACCCAAGGTGGCTAACAGTATTGAAGGACAATATATAACCCAGAACATTTTAAAGACATATCCAAGTTTGAAGAGGGATCTTACAGCATTAAAAAGGCAGTATTAAAGCTAATAACAGCACACAAACAATTAAAAGAAGAACAGTTCCGTTAGGAGAGATGGAAACTAAAATGGAAACACAGGTATTACAATGAATTCAGTCTAAGCAATAATGCATGGTAGTCCATCTAAAAGTCACATAATAGGTAGTCCATCATTTACAGAAAGCTTGCCTTAAGAGAAAGGCAGTGTTTTTTTAAAAAAAGCAAATAGTCTATCTACTCTTTTCCTTGTTTTTACAGCTTCTTATGTCCGTCTTTGACAACAGCATGAAGACTTTTGGGGTGAGTGAGAACGATCTGTTTGACTGGGAGAAGACTGGAGCTGATGGTTCTCTAACTACCACAACAACTTCAACTACTCCTCAGCTGCATACCCGTTTGACCCCAGCTGCCATAGGGTATTTAGTCCTCTTTCATTCAATATCAGTTAATAGGGCATTTGAAATTATTTATAAAACATATGCAGGTTTTCTCCTAAGGATGCTGCTTGCTGATCTAAGGGTAGGCTTCTGTTACGTTAATTCTGTGGCAGGGAGATGCTGGTTTGCCCATGACTGTAGTGCAATGACGAGAGAGCCAGGCACTTTCTCTTAATAACTACATGATGCCAAAAAGCATTCCTGCTTGACTGAGAAAAAAATGTTTCACACTTTTTATAACTCAGTAGATTTCCTCTGCTGTCAACAGCCAGCTTTTCTGCTATGAACAGATGTGTCTGTTCTATATATGAATACAGTATATACTCGAATATAAGCCTAGTTTTTCAACCCTAATTTTGGGCTGAAAAAAGGGACTCTCAACTTATATGCGGGTCAGTACTTTTAGCCACTGAGCCAAGTGCTTGGGTCGGTGGCTAAAAGGCATTTTAAATATTGCGTGCCACTTCTCATGACCCCCTGCTGCATCACAGGGGAGTGGCGTGCAATGTTTAAAATGACTTTTAGCCACTGACCCAAGCACTTGCATCAGTGCCTAAAAGTCATTTTAAACATCACACACCACTCCCCCAGCTCACAAAGGAGGAGCTGCCAGGCCCTGCTTCATTTCCCACCCTAGACTTATACTCGAGTCAATACGTTTCCCCAGTTGTTTTGGGTTAAATTAGGGGCCTCGACTTATACTCGGGTCGACTTATACTCGAGTATATACGGTATATAAAAATACTCATTCCAGGTCATATTGCGATATGGTGTGTTAAGAGAAGCAAATAGCTGAGCTTCCATTTTAGGGGGAAAAACATTGATGGCTGGGATTTTAAAGGTTGTAACCTGTAGTGATGCTGGCATCATTCTCTTAGTTCTAGAGCAGTGTTGGTGAACCTATGGCATGGCTGCCAAAGGTGGCACCTGGAGCTCTTTCTGTGGGCACCCGACGTCGCCCCTTCACAGCCACCTGTATTCAGGTTAAATTGCTGTATTGGCAGTTTGTGAAAAAAAAATTGGTTTTGAATCGCCGTTTGAGCATTTGGTCTCTAAAAGGTTCGCTATCACTGTTATAGAGCATCAGCACTTAAAGGAGAAATTGTGCCCATATATCACCATCTGCTGTATGACTGTTCTATTGTCTTTTGGAAAAGGAGGACTGACTCATGTTATCCTTAATTATCTCCATGCTCCCAAATGTACTGTTTGAAAAAAACTTAAATCTCCATGTCTGTATTCTTTTCCCAGTCCTGTTGTTTGAAGGAATAAACCTCTCTTACCTGTAATTTTACATTTTTAGTTATATTTTCCACTGCACTTTTCAATCAACTAGCATTTAGGATGGTGGCAAGATCACATAATACCAGTCTTCATGTTGTATTGAGTCTGAGGAATATGCAGGAAGATAAAGCAAGATTGATTGATTGATTGATTGATTGATTGATTGATTGATTGATTGATTGATTGATTGATTGATTGATTGATTGATTGATTGATTGATTGATTGATTAAATTTTTGGACTGCACCGACTTTCCCACAGTGGGCAGTTAACAAGTGCAAAAATAAATAGAAAACTGTTAAAAGCCAAAACAAAATCAAACAAAATCAAAACAATAAACAATAAAAACAATAAAAGATTCCGGAAAGGCAGGAAAACTAAACAAAAACAACAGTCAGGAGAACAGCAACAATTCTTATTTATTTATTTTGAACATTTTTACCTCACCTTTCTCCTTGGAAAAGGACCCAAGGTGGCTTACAGTAACGAGGGACAATATACAGCCCAGAACATATAAGACATATTCAAATTAAAAACAGGGAATTAGAGGAGGCATCGTAGAACATTATAAGGTAACAGTAGAGCTGCAAAAAGCACACAAAAATAAAAGAAAAAGGAAAGTAACATGGAAAACACTGGCGTTCTTATGAAATGAATCAATGCAATCATGTATGGTAATTCATATAAAGTTATATAGTAGGAAGACCTTCATTCCGGGAAAGCTGGCCTGAAGAGGAAGGTCTTTGTCTGCTTCTGGAAAGACAGTGGGGATGGAACAACTACTGATTGCCAAATGCATCTTTAAATAGCCAGGGCTTCAGGGCTTTTTTGAAAGACGGTAGGGACTCTGCTTGGCGAATCTCTGCTGGCAGTTTATTCCATAAAGCCCGACTGACCACCAAAAAAGCCCGATTACGGGTGGAAGCCTTACGAGCTTCCCTTGGGGTGGCCACCCGTAACGAGAGAGCCAGCAACGCTCTGGTGGGCCGGGCCAGCTGTATCCTTTGGGAGATGTGCTCTGCCAGATACTGAGCCCCCAAGCCATGGAGGGCTTTGTAAATAGACAGTGGCTAGTGTGCTTATGTGTCCTATTAGGACTGGTAGTATTGCATAGCTGGAGCTCGGGGAGTGTGCTAAGTTCAGGGTCCCAGAGTCAGTAATTTCAGCTGAACAAATCTGGAGCCTAAAGTACAGAATGAGCAAGACTATAAAACAGTAAGTTGTAGAAGGCTTAGTGTTTTATAGTCTTGCTGTAGAAGGCTTAGTGTTTTATAGTCATTCATAAGCTTTCTGTTCTATAAGGCCAGCATTACACACCAGTTCTCCTTAAAGAAAACTCCATTCTTCAGCTGTCCTATGGTTCTCTGTTAGGTAGTCTAAAGGACAGATTTTGAGATCCAGATAACACTTTGACATATTTGACAAGCCACTTGTAGAGTGGGTTCTAATACCTACATGGGAGAAGCATCCCCTGTTCTGAAAGGTTTGCTGTCTTAATTCCAGATTTGGAATATGGCTGTGATTCTTCAGTGGCAAGAGAAGGACTCAGATAGTATATTCAGAGATACTTTTGGAGTTATTTCACTTGCATTTTTCAAGGCCAGTGAAAATGAGGAAACCTCTCCCCCATTAGATCACTTTGTCTAAGGAATCTGGAACTCGTGTGCTCTTCTCCATCCTCTATCTCTGATGAAAAATTCTGGGTTAGGAGAGGATTTAGAATAGTATATTGGTGTGTAATCACTCAACCACGATTAAAGAATTCTTACTTGAGTGGGGATAGACAATACATAATCTTGTGCACCTCTGTGACCAAACCTTTCATATTTTTTTTAAAAGTTGTTTTGAGTATATATTTATAGTGGTCAGTCTTTTCAGGTTTAGAGCATTGCTCAGTTACCCTGATCCATTCCTCTCCAGCTGGCAGCTCTCCTGTGCTTGAATAAAAACATTAAAATAGCGTTCTCTAATGCACATTTGGAAGATTTACTGAGAGCTTGAATTATATTGCTATAATCTATACCTCATGTTTCCAGTGTGGTGTAGTGGATAGAGTAATGGACTGGGGCTTGGGAAAACGGAAAAATTTCCACTCAGCGACGGAAACCGACTGGGGGGACTGGAAATGGTAAAGCCACTCCTTAAATAGCTCACCTAACTTTGAAACCCCTATTAAGATTGTTATAAGTCTGTTCTGATTTGATGGCACAGAAGACACACACATTGTTTCAATCAAATAATTTGATTGAATCATTTAATCAACTTGGTAGCTACGTTTTCAGTGTCGTGGTCAGTTTTCATTATTTTTCATTTCTTTACAGAATTGCTAATGCCACACCAATACACGGAGATTTGCTCAGAGAGAATACAGATGAAGTATTTCCGGATGAACAGCTCAGTGATGGGGAGAATGGTATCCCCATTGGAATCTCTCCCGAAAAATTACCTGAGTCTCCTGGTCATCGTCCTCAGGAAAAGGATGTATGGGAGGAAATGGATGCAAATAGGAACAGAATAAAACTGGGAGTCCATAAAGTAAGTACTAGGCAACTGTTTGTTACTTTGGCAACCTAAGGTTTATCTTAACGATTTTTTGTTTAAAAACACTTTTAAAGTGTTTTATATTGTCTGTTGTGAACCGCCCTGAGTCCCATATTTGGGAATAGGTGCAGTATATAAATATGAAAATAAATAAATAAATAAATAAATAAATAAATAAATAAATACAATAGCAGTCATGATCCTAACATGCTGTCAAACCAGTAATCACAATTTTTATGACGGTCATTTAGACTGTCTGGCTACTAGTTACTGTTGCTTTGTATTACCCCCAGTAGCAAAGCAGTATACAGTACCTTTGAATGCTAGTTTGCGAGGAGTATAAGTGAGAAGGAACTATTATGCTTGTGTTCTGCAGTGTACTTTCTCAAGGCATATGGTTTGCCAGTGCATGAATAAGATGCCAAACTAGACAGGCTGGTGGTCTAATCTAGCACAAGTCTTTTTGTATTATTATATTGAAATTATATTATAAATGAGAAACTGTGATTAGTCTAAAACTGGAAGCACAGTTTCTGTTGCCCTTCTTGTATACTAGAGAAAATGACAGTGTACAAATAAGGTTTACTCTATTTCCCATGTATCCAACACTTTTTTCTAAAGTCATGATGACACTAACAATTAAGGTGTGTCATATACATGAAAGTAAGCCTTTTCTGAGGGGTGAGGATGGGGTGGAGTCGAACCCATACTGAACTTGCTGTATCCCCTCCTTTCTGACAGCCCTTGTTTTTACAAGATTGGTGTCTTCTATTCAGTTGGGAAAGCCTCAGGGTTGAGCAGCCCGTTAAGAAGTGCCTTTCCATGCTGAAAAGAAGCTGCTGATCCTGCAAAAAGCAAAGCGGATAGGAGTCTTTAGAATGTAGAAAGGAAAAGAAAAAATGGGGGTGGTTTTGGAGGAGAAGAACTCAAGGAGGATTTATTAATTTTGAGTCTTAAAAGTGGAGGCGTCTAATATGGCAATGTCTTACAGATGGAAAATACAGTATTTGTTCTTTTTGTGTGCAATGCTATGATGAGCTAACTTGTTTTAACTCAACATAAGGGAGATTCCAATGTTAATTAGTATTTTTGAAATTTGAATGGTAATACAGTGCAGTAATACCTTGGTTTACAGGCATAATTCATTCTGGAAACATACTTGTAAACCAAAAACACTCTTATATCAAAGCAAATTTCCCCATAAAAATAATGGAAACTCAGACGACTCGTTCTGGGGTCCCATAGACCACACACTGTACACACAAAATGCTAAAACTCGCAAAAGAAGTTGACTGGAAGTCTGCATCCACACCATGGTTTAGGTACCTGCCTGTGGAATCTGCTGTGCTTTGGACTAACAACTGGATTTTACTCTGTATTTTTAATGTGACAATAATAAAGTGCAATTTGTAGACCTATACACACTTGACTAGCTGCCCCATGACTAGAAATGTTTTTAAAAATAAGAAAGGATATTGAAAACAAATTAAATAAAAATATAAATATAAAGAATACTAATACCCTAGCCTGCACTTTCCTTTGAAAACATTCTTCGCTGGTGCAAGGGAAGCCTCCCTTCCTCTCTCCTCCCTCTGCTTTGGAGGCTGCCTGAGATGGAACATTATAGACCATCACCCACAGTCCAGCAGGGGGAGGAAGGGAGAGACAGCTACCATTAGCTTACTTGTGATCATGTGACCTGCTCCAGTGCTTGTATATCAAGACATTGCTTGTTGATCAAGTAAAAATTAGAAAAAAGTTTGCTTGTCTTCCAAAATGCTCTTAAATAAAGTTACTCTTAAACCAAGGTATTACTGTATGCAGAAGCCTTATTTAATCCTTTAAAATAATCACGATTAATATCGCAAGAATAGTCAATAATTTCAAAAGCATATTTACAGAAAACATGTTTGCAGCAGAAACTAATTGGTGTAGAAGGCTTTGTTTTGAAAGTTTACCAAATTACAAGGATGAAATACCTTGCATTGAAGTAGAAAAAGGAAAGTTGGGATTGCATAAATTTCCTGTTTGCTATTCATCTTGATTTACCTAATGTTTGACAGATCACTTGTGATATCTTTCTCCTAGGCTGCTACAGAAGAGGAAAATAGCCATGGGCCCGTTAATGGTGTTCTTAATGCACCAAGCCTTGGCTCTCCTATTCGAGTTCGCTCAGAGACCACACAGCCAGATCGGGATCTCCCTCTGGTCCGGAAGTTGCGATCAATTCACAGTTTTGAACTGGAGAAACGTCTGACCTTGGAATCAAAACCAGATACAGATAAATTTCTGGAAATTTGGTATGCAAGGACTTCTTTTGTGTTGAGAATGGTTTCCTTTTCTTTTGTTCGTTTTGTTTATTTTGGGGTGGGTTTTTTTCTACAGTGCTTGGTTTATAGTAAATCATTTACAATTGAACAGTTATTTGGTACAGGGGTCATTGTTACTCAAACTGCTTGAGTGACCTGGCAGTTGTTGGGGCGGTAATTCCATGATGGAGTAGAGGGAGAGATGACCCTGCATTTCATATTGTAATTTGAGAATTTAGGTTCTGATCAGTTAATTGAGCATCTGCTGGAAATAGATGGTGTAATTCTGATGTCTTTTTAAAATAAATTACTTGAGAACTTGTTTGCATTAGAGGGCACTTTGTTATTATCAGCCTTATTGGTAAAGTTGGCATTAACTGGTTGTATCACACATCTCTAATTTCTCTCAATATTCCCAAGCATGGAGAAGAAGAAAAGAGAACTTAATAGTGGCAAGGAATCTGCTGTTGTGGCCATTCAGAAGACACTCAAGCCTGCAGTTTCTTCCTGTCATGAGCATGTTTGGCATTATGACGAAGAATACCTACCTGAGGTTTCCAAGCCTATTTCTGGTGCTTCTCCAGAACAGGCTGAAGGTGGTGTTAGCAATGGATATGTGGCTGTCAATTTGAGCTCCTGCCAGCAAGAGGTGGACTCTAAGGAATGGGTGATTGTGGATAAGGAACAAGATTTGCAAGATTTTAGGACTAATGGAGTTGCCGGGCATAAAACTACTGGTAGTCCATCTGATGAGGAACCTGAAGTGCTTCAGGTCTTGGAAGAGTCCCCACAAGAGGCTAAGCTGGCAGCTTATACCAAGAACACAGCCAAGGGAACAGCATTGGAACTAGGTGTTGAATGCTGTGGTGTTTCAGCTTCAGAACAGCATGCAGATCAACTAGAACTCCCAGTTGGAACTGCTGGCCATCTTCTTGCTGTCACACCTACAAGCCTAATGGAGGCTCAGGCAGAAGGGCCTCTTACGCCAGTAAGTGCACAACTAATAGCTATAGCTTATCTGCTGTATTAAGGGCTTGTGGTAAGTCATGAACCAAAAACACAACATCTGAAACATCATCAAAATACTTTGTAGAAATCATTGTCCCGCTTATAGCCCTAAATAATGTTGTTCTTTAAGAAAAATATAGTAGTGGACAAAGCTTTTTCATCTTGCCTTTACACTTTCTAAGCAGTATTCAGTCCTTTTGCAGTGATCATTATATGGTCCTTTAACTCAAATGCAGGTGGTTGGTTTGGTTCTGAGGACTTCCCTAGAAATGTAGATAATTAGAGGAGTTAACTGGTTGGTGTAGACAATTTATCTTGACATGAATTCAATTGTTATTGTTCAAGCTAAATAACAATATTTGGAAGTATAAAAAAAGACTATAACTCAACTATGAAAATATGAGCTAGGCCCTCTGGCTTTGGCCAATCCCTCCTTCTCAGTCCACTGTTCTGTTCTTCATTCTCTTTCTTTTCCTTTGACCATTTCACTCCTGTGTGTGTGTTGTGTCGATACAGTTGTGACCGACTCTTCGTGACTCCATGTCCATGGAGTTTTCTTGGCAGAAATACTGGAGTAGTTTGCCAGTTCCTATTCCAGGTGCTTACAGCACCTGGTATTCCCTGGTGGTCTCCCCTCCAAGTACTAACCAGGGCTGACCCTGCTTAGCTTCTGAAATCAAGCGAGATCAGATGTGCTTAGGGCATCTAGGCAGCTGTTTCACTCCTAGTCACTTGCTTTTCCTCACAACATGGTTTTCTTTTTAAATTGTCATGGACACAACAACTCCTAGACCTGGTACAGCTTCTTTTTCCTGCCCAAACTGACTTTCTTCTCCTGTTGTACATGCTGCACTACTTGTTAAAAATTAGAGATGAAAACTAGCTTTTGGAAAGGAAATGTATCATCCATTGCAGTCTGTTATTTTGTCCTTCAGATAATGAGAACAAAACATTATAGTGTTATTGAAGGTCACAGCTTGATGTGTCCCTTAACTATTATTAGAGGAATTGGTGCATGCCATGAATTTTGAACTGCTCCTCTATGCTAGGGTCCTTATTAAAGAAAAGCTATGAAGCCTTGCCTTGTATGGTACTTTCCTACAATCACTCTTTTTATTTTTAACAGTGGAAATCACTGAAATTGGAAATGTTTGCTTGATTTTCGGAGAAAACAAGAAGGAAATCAAACATAGCCCCTTTTTCCTTTTTCTTTAAAATCAGTGGGCGTGACAAAAGGATGCAATTTTTGCCACTTCCTGTGCTGTTCAAGGGAATCATCAAACCCTCCCGAACACACTTGTGAAGCACTGTGATGGCAAGAGATATGTATTGGGACCTCCCTCCTCCAGACATTCACTAACGGAAATGCTCTACTTCTGGATCAGATGCCTTTTACAAATGGAAAGATCCCTTTCATTTGCAGAAGGCAAGGTCTGGATCCAAGCGATTGTATTTCCTCATTATTTAACTTTAAAAAAAATAATAAGGATTGATTGCGAATGTAAGCACATTGGTTGAAACCCTGTAGCTTAGAGTAGTAAATTTAATGGCCCTATTGTTGTTGCAAGTTGATTCTGTTTGAGGAAAAGGATTTCAGCTAGTAATTGTTTTTGAAAGCAATTACTTTTAAAAGAAGAAGGATACATAGGATGAGTCTGCTAAGTTGAGAAGGTGTCATTATATACTATTTATCTGGAATTTCTAGAACTGCTAATATTAATTATTTGTAATAGCATTTGTAAGAAGCAAAGTGTAAAGCTGTACACTTATACAGGTAGACCACAACAGAGTGTTCTTATTAATGTATTTGAAGCATCTTCTCTTTTCCTTGCCATGTTGTCCTCACAGCTCAGCTCACTTCACATGCTGCCTTTCTCCATCCCACGAATTTCAAGCCCCATCCTCCGTACCTTGAGCCCTATTGCCCACTTCTCCACCTGTATGGAGCCTAAGCAAGAGCCTGGCTTCCCAAGGAGTCATTCAGCCGAGAGCCAATCTTCCTCATCCTGTTCCGCTGCCCGTAGGCAACTTCCTGTCATTCCTAGTGGAAACAAGTTTCCCCCTGTCATTCGCATCTCAAAGGCACAAGTCCAGCAGGTGAATGCATCTTCAGTTCCATCAAAGCATCTGCACTGTGTCAGTCAGTGGCAAAGATTTGGGCATTAGTTAAGATATACAGTGGTACCTTGTATAAAGGAATTAATTCGTTCCAAATGAAATTATGTTAAGCAAATTTTCCTTTATACAAATTCCCATAGGAATGCATTGAAAGCAGAGTAATCCAATTTTTATGTTGTACGGATTTTTCCCATAGGCAATTATGTTAAGCAAATTTCCCCTATCTCCGGAATTTTTTATGTTGTACAAATTTTATGTTATACAAGCAGTCTGTTATACAAGGTACCACTGTATTTTCGTATTAATGTGAAAAAGTCTTTGAGGAAGTATATATTCTTTTTGGGAGGGAAGGCTTGAATGGTGTCAATTAGAGAAAAAATATATTAGTAAAACTGAGAAATAGAAGAGGTACAATTTTCTAAACACATTTACCCAAAAGAAGGCAAAAGTAATTATCTTAAAGTATCAATGAAAAATGTGAAGTTTTTGCCTTAGAGAATGTTGTTGGTACTGTAAATAAGAATCAGGGCTCATAACTGATTTAAATGATTGTTACTGAAGGTACAGTGATGCCATGAATTACAAAGTTAATCTGTTCCAATGGAATTTTTCTTAATTCAAAACACAGTTTCCCACAGGAATACATTGAAAACCGATTAATCCATTCTGGAGGTCCAAAAGGCAAAAAAGGAAGCGATTAATCGGTTTTCAATGCATTCCTATGGGAAGCCTGCCCCGACCCAGCAAAGAAGGGAAAGACCTTCCCCCACTTTGCTGGGTTGGCGGGCAAACCCCTCAATTGACCTGCAGCCAAGGTTGTGGAGCTGTCAAAATCAGTTGTTCCAATCTCTGTCACCCACCTGCTTTCTGGCATGCTGAAGGAGGTGCAGATCGCCAGCAGTGATTACCCGTCACCACAAGGGCACCCAAGTCCACCTTCCGCAGGGTGCTGCTCCTGTGGTGCTGGGCAGCCTAAGGGAGAGAGACTTTGATCGCAAAGAGGCACTGCCAGCAAAGCTGCGGAAAACCTTTTTGTTATTGAAGTCCAGGCTTTCGAATTTCCCGTGTCCACAGCCCCCTCCTGACATGGTGCAAGGAGGGGGAAATTTGAAAGCCTACTCCCTGATCCTGGCGGCCCGATAGAGAGAGAAGCTTATAGCGTGAGATATATAATAAAACTTTGAAGTAGTTCTGTAACAGATAAAAAATTAACATGTGTTCCAATCACCACAGTTAATGCTAAGAAAAAGTAGTACTGTATTAAGAACAAATATTTTAAGTTTCAGGAAATAACTGAAAACTTAGTATAGAGCAGTGTTGGTGAACCTTCATCACTCCAGATGTTTTGGACCACAACTCCCAGAATTCTAAGCCTGTATTGCCAACGACAAAGGACTGTGGGAATTGTGGTCCAAAACATCTGGAGTGTTGAAGGTTCACCACCACTGGTATTGAGTGTTTGAACCAAGCTGGCCACTGGAACACTCTAGCTAGGAATAATGAAAGTCCAGTTTTATTTTGCTAGTTTTCAGAACTGGGGCCAATATTTAAACTAGCTTTCTTTCAGGGGAGGACATTCTAAATGATACAAAAGTAGTCTTGATAACTGGTGGCAGTTGTAGAGGAACTTCTGTTTGCAATGGCTGTTGAACAGTGTGGATTTCCATTTCATCTCAATCCATCCTACCATAAGTATTGCCATATCTGAAGGACATCTCTATGCAGCTTTTATTTTGCTTTACATTCAAGAGCGTTATTGGCATATCTGATCACACAGTCCATCAATATACTTGGTTTCTTTGCCTCCCTCCCGCCCTCGGTCCCTCCTTCACAAGATAGTCCTGTTGATAGTTAAGTTTCTTTGCCGGTTTGAATTCATCAATGGTTGTAGGTAAAGTGACATTAAATGGTTCAAAAATATTTGTCTTAAAGGTTCTATCAGAGTAGTTAAGTAAATACTGTTTTTTTCCCTACAGCAGCAGGAATCTTTTCTTCTTCCCATTTGGATATCCTTTGTTCCTTTTCATGGTGAAATGACAATGATGTTTTAAAATTCTCTGTTCCCTTTAAGATGGGACCTTTCAGCCAAAATCCTGTTGCACCAGAAATGGGCATGTAAGGCCGCCACATGGTGATTTCTCCCTCTAATTGTCATTTGTGTGATAGCTTACCTGCTTGATTTCACAACCAGAATGCAATCAGGTGCACAAAGCATACCCTGTGAGATGGGGAAACCTTGTCTGATTGGCCTTCCACTGTTCATTTCCTCAAGAGGATACTGGCCTTCATAATCTGAAGGTAGATAGTACAGTCACTTCTCTCACTTGCAGTAGGTCTGAGTCTGCCCAGAGTGTAGACAGAAGTTTGTCTTGAAAATTCAGTTGAAGAAAGGCAGCATATACTGTATAACAAATTTCAAACCAAAGCAGCACTTGTGTATTTAGTTTTTCTCCCTGAAATTCCAGTTTCATTTTCTTAAAAGACAAAACATTGTGCTGTGTATAGCAAGGGAGATGTTTCTAAGGAAGGGAGGAATGCTTAGCTCTAGATTTAATGAAAAACAGAACTGAAGGTGTGATGTCATCACCATTAGAATAGAAATAGTGGCTAGAATCCTGTTTGTTTCCATGTAACATAAAGTTATACAGGTGTAACCTTGCTAAGTATAGTGAAGATTGTTCAGTGAATTATGCTGTTCATTTCCGACCAATTGGGCAATGTGCCAGCGAAAGTGCTTCAGGGATTGCACTTCCAACTTAGCTCTATTGCAGCTCCTACAGACATAACATCAGGTTACATTAATATAGGTTCTCACTGGGATTTGGGCCAGAGTTTCTTATCAGTTTCAATAAGGTAGATAAATAACTTCTGTACTAACTGGAATTTTAATTGAGCAAGCGTTTCACTCCCCCCCCTTGATTTTACTTCTTTAGTTCAGTGTTACCTTCACTACTCTTATCTATTTAATTTATTAGTTATTAGCTACATCAAGTGATGTAGTTATTAGCTACATCATTTAATTTATTGGTTATTAGGTACTTTACTACAACAGTAGTGAAGGTAACACTGAACTAAAGAAGTAAAATCATCAAAATAATAATTTATCATCAAAATAATTTTTATTGACAATCCTCTCTCATTACTTAGCAGGCATGTACTTCATACGAACATGCTGGTGATTTCACAGGGATTTTAATGGTTTCAGAATAATGTCTGTTATAGCCTTTTTTTCAGTAATTCATTTTGCTTGATACCATGAAAACATATGGTTCTTTACCAAGTTATGTTGCATTGTTATGTGTGCCAAAGTAAGTTCCATTGAGCTTAACATCTGAGTTAATATACATAAAATTAAGTTGTACAAGATTGGACCTAAAGACCAGGTGGAGGCTGGGAGAAAAGGTGAACACAAATGTATTTGTTCATATGTCTGTGAAGATTCTCAGTCATCCAGGTGAATTTATCTGGAAGTTGAGTCTGGCTACTGGACTTTTTTTTTGAGAGATAGAAATGTTTCGCTGTTCATCCAAACAGCTTCATCGGTCTGAATACAGCTAGTGCAAGTACTCCATCTTATAGTCAGCTTTGACCTCTTGTCACCCTGGTCTGAATTAGGCTCATAAAATGAACAATAGCCTGAATAGGCTCGTTAGGGAGACAACAGTATCCATAGCCTTAAGGTGAACAACAGCTTAAGGTGCTGAAAGCCATCAAGAATGGGTCGTTAGCTATGGCCTTGGTGCTGAAGGCTTTTTGATTTGTCTGGGTACTTTGGAAAGCACAGCCTGATAAGTAGCAGATAGACTATACTGGAGCCCACCACCTCTGTTGAGGGAGGGATTTTCAATGCTTACATGAATGGCTTCCCTTACTCCTCTCTCAAACCACCTCTCTTCTTTTTCTAATATGTGTACATCCTCATCTTTGAAAGAGTGCCCTTTGTCCTTCAAATTGAGGTGTACTGCTGATTCTGGTCCTGAGCTGTTACCCCTCTTATGTTGGGCCATCCTTCTGTTTAATGGCTGTTTAGTTTTTCAACAGAGGTGGTGGGCTCCGGCATAGTCTATCTGCTACTTATCAGGCTGTGCTTTCCAAAGTACCCAGACAAATCAAAAAGCCTTCACCACCAAGGCCATAGCTAACGACCCATTCTTGATGGGTTTCAGCACCTTAAGCCGTTGTTCACCTTAAGGCTATGGATACTGTTGTCTCCCTAACGAGCCTATTCAGGCTGTTGTTCATCTTATGAGCCTAATTCAGACCAGGGTGACAAGAGGTCAAAGCTGACTATAAGATGGAGTACTTGCACTAGCTGTATTCAGAATAATGAAGCTGTTTGGATGAACAGCGGAACGTTTCTATCTCTCAAAAAAGAAGTCCAGTAGCCATTACTCAACTTCCAGGTATTTGTTCATAATTAAGCATTACTTCAGTTGGAGATGATGACCAATAAGGAATTAAATTTTGACACATAAAAGGACTTTAAAAATGAATTGGTTTTGTGGTGGGTTCCAGAAGATGGCATCAAAATCACATAGATGTTTTGCCAAACTGTTCTTGGTGTGAACTGATCTGAAGGGAATTTTTGAGTTGTTTTAAGCAGTGGTTCCCAACCAGGGGGTTGGGACCCCGGGGGCGGGTGTTGAATGACCATTTCACAGGGGTCACCATGAACCAGTAAAGAAAAAGGCACAAACGGCTTGGGTCTGGAGGAGGGGGGAGGGGGGAAGAGTGAGTTACAGCTTGATTGGTTGGAGGGGATGTCAGTCAATGGCACCGAAGGTTGCGATTGGCTGAGGGTGCCTGTAGAGGGAAGTTCTTATTTTATTTATTTATTTATTGCATTTATACCCCGCTTATCTATAATATATACTCTAAGCGGCTTACAAAACATCGGGCCTCAATAGCCATAAATTACAAAAAAAACACAAAAAAAAACAAATGATGGCACCTGCGGCAGTGGCCTGCCAAAGAGGGCTTGTGGCATCTTCCAAGCAGGTCAAGGGGTCACCACAACATGAGGAAGTGTATTAAAGGGTTGTGGCATTAGGAAGGTTGAGAACCACTGGTTTAAAGGAAGGACGTCAAGGTGACTGTGATTTGCAGTTTCCAAGAGTCACTGCCATAGAAAGGATATATTAGAAGAGAAAAACAAAAATTCAGGCTGGAGCACAAATTCAAAAAACACAGAAAGTTTGTATAGATATAGAAAAACATTGGAAGCCAGTGTAGGGATTTAAAGAAGGTATTGAGTCAGCTGAATAATGAACTGAAAGTTTGTATAATAAAACTTTGGATGAAAGAATATAGTGTTGATAAGGGACAAAAGGGAAGAAGAAAGCTATAGTAGAAAGATGGAGATGACCACAGTATAAAAGCAGTATTTTAGATAGATGGACTGAGACAAGTGACTGGATTATTTTTTAAAAAAGTATTACAGGAATATGTTACACATATTTGTGGCAGAACTAACACGGGAGCAAAGGAAATAGAAAAATGAGGTTAAGATACGTTTTCTTGTCAACAAGATGGATAGCTATTTCACTGACAAAAGCGCAAAGAGGAATAAGTAGTTATAGTCACATTGAGTTTGAGTTTGTGAGTATGAAAAGGCATTCCAGTCAACATTAGATGGCTTGATAGAAATGCAGAACTCAGCAATGGATAAGTAGTAGGATAGAAATCTATCACTGAATTTATTGTGCTTGTACCTGGCAACAGAAGATAGGGGATTTGAGGCAGTTAGTCAGGAAAAATTTGCAGAGGAAAGGCTGTGCAGAGGATCTTCCTGTGGAAATGGTGAATATCACAATGGATGGGAGACATATCATGTGCATGGACTGAGTCAAAAGTATCTTGCAGAACAGAGATAGTAAAGACATTGGCATGGACCAAGGCAGAGTAAGAGCTTCAAAAATGGCTGTGAGGAGATTTATGAGAATGATGCAGACAAGTTCAGCCAGTATTATAGTCACCCATACTGTTGCATTGCCCGGTCAACCCCAACTAATAACTTGAACTTAAATTGTCTTTAGCTATCTTCCAGTGTATTCAGGAAACTTTGCCACATTTCAAACATGCACTGGGATGGAGTGCTGTTGTTTAATTCTATGCAAGGAACGTAACTGTTAGCTGCCATTTTAAACATGAGAAGATAATTTGACAATATTGTAAGAACATGTGGTGATTTCAAAGCTAAAAATAATCAAATCTATAAAAGCATCATTCCCTCTCCCTTCCCCCTTTTCCCTGTAGGTTACAATACCAAGACCATCAATGGCATCTACACAATCTGCTTCTGAGAGTTTTCATTATGGTCAGCAACTAGACAGAAAGGATCGGGATCCTCGTCTTTTGGAACATAATGCTGAACTTCCCTCTCCCAAGGAGAACCAGGCTAGTTCATTGGTGGCAAATGATGTGTTAACTCCAAGTGGTAGCAGAACAGATCTTGTTCTCAAGTTAGATCAAAATCTAGATGCTTTGGATAAGGATGGATGTGTTGGAGAAGGTGTTGGAATCGGAGATCATGGCCAAGCAGACCTTCTGCAAGAATATATGAAAGGACAAGGAGAGGGAGAACTCACAGATCTCTTTGAAGAATGCAAACAGTTTTATGTGGCTTGTGAAGATGCCGTTGACAAACAGACTAAAGAACTGTGCTTAGCTGATCAAGGAAATGTGGAGGATGTGTTGGATAAGCCACCCGCACTTCCAGAACCAGAAGAACTAAAACCATTGACCTCCTGCTCTTGGCCAAACCAGGATGCAAAACAAGAGTTACTGAAGCAGTCAGCAGCTGAAACATCAGATGTTTCTTTATCAAGAAGTACTGACCCATTTGTTCACAAGCTGGAAAACCAAGTACAGATTCAAGAAAATGGTTTCCATGATGATGGGGATATTGATCATGCTGAAGAACTGCAATGTCAAAAAGTAAACCTTGCCTCATGTTTTCACCAAGAAGCAAAAGAGGAGCAAAAAGATCAAAGAAATGGTGAACTATTCCATTGTGTTTCAGAAAATGAAAGTTCTGTTCAGTCCAAGAAGGAGTTAGTTAAGTCACCATTTGTAGCTAGACAGAGTCGCATTCCAGTTTTAGCACAAGATATAGATTCCTCATCAGAGTCTTCTCCTGTTTCAGCTAAGGAGAAACTGTTCCTTAAAAAAGCCCATCAAACAGACTTGGTTAGACTCCTAGTAGAAAAGAGACAACTCAGATCTTTCCTTGGTGACCTCTCAAGTGCCTCTGACAAGTCATTGAAGGAAAAAGTAGTTGCTGGTCCTATGCCACTTTCTGAAGATGTGTTATCCTCCATTTCAAACCTAACATTGGACACTCATTTACACAGTCAAGTAGAGGAGAGTTTTTTGTCACCAAACAGTCCTCAATCTCGGAAAAGTAAAATTCCAAGACCTGTATCTTGGACTACCACAGATCATGTTGGCAATTCAAACTCAGCACAGTTCTTTCCTCGGCCACCACCAGGAAGACCACCAATAAGGCCTGGAGTAGAAGCCAGGTAAGGAAGAACAAGCACATTTCTGAAAGGCATTTGAGTGTCTTAGAAAAATTTTTGTATAGTATCACACAGATTTAAATTCTTCCCCTTGGCAGATAGATCAGGGAGTCCAAAGGCTGAATGTCTCCCCAAGAGCTCTGCAAAAGTTTGTAGACCTCGCGAGGAACATCTGAAGCCTGTGTTTGTTGCAGCTGGCATTTATCCTGGTTAAAGGATAATTCCAGAATGAAACCAATCTCACTCACTTTATAACCCAGAGCACAGAGAGAACTCCTAGTTCCTTAGGTATTTGGCCTCTGATGATGCCGGTCACAGAGTCTGGTGAAACATCAGGAAGAAAAACTTCCAGAAAATAGGCAAACAGCCTGAAAAACTCACAACAACTATCAGATTCTGGCCGTGAAAGCCTTCGAGAATATATTAAGCCAGATAATAATTTTCAATTATATTGATGAGATCCAGTTACATTTGGGTATCAAGGTATAATTCTTTTCATTATGGCAATGATTCCAGGCAACATTAGCTTGTCTAATTCTATAAGCCTTATTTATCTACATTGCTTCTATGTTCCATAAGCCCCAAACTACTGGTACAAAAATATTGAAAACATCCAAAAGTCTTACAGGTATGAAAAAAACTGTAGAAACCAATGCTTAACACAAATCCATCCTTGTAACTTGCAGACATGATTGCATCTAAATTCTTCCAAGTATAAGTTGCAAACAATAGTAAATTTAAAAACAAAATTTAAATTGTAGGCAGAACTTAAATAATGTTATAATTATGTTCCAAAATTGCAGGAGCATACATTCTAAAAATGTAGGTGCTTATAACCTAAAAAGACACATTGGAAAAGCATAGAATCAATCTCTAAAATATCAAAGTTGTTAAAATTAAGAATATATAAAGTTCATTTTTAGCCTTTAAGCTTATTATAAACACTCACACACAAATTATGCACTCGCCCAACCAAATCTATGTTGTCCTTTTCTGTTGCCATAGTTTTTGCTGCTATATGATTGTTGATATCCAATGTGTGTGTTGTGTTACCTTCCTGTGTTGATGAGTTAAATGTGGCTGTCTGTATATACTGTAGTTTTTACTTCTCTTCACATGTCTATAACTTCCCCAATCAGTAAACATTTTCTGTTACACTACCTGCAAGTAAGAGTCTGATGCACCAGCATTTTTAAAATTGGAATTCTATTCCAAACTAGGAAAAGTTCTTGCCAAGATTAAATTTATTTATTTATTTATTTATTTATTAGATTTTATATCGCCCATATGGCACTAGTGCCACCAGTGGGTGGTTTACAATGATTCAACAAAAGCAAACCATATATAATATACAATAGGATAAAATAACACAACAAATGATACATAATAGAACACAATTAAATCAACAAAATTTGAAAAACCTAGAAGAACAAAGGAGTGTAAAATAAAGGATCTGGTACACCAAGGTGTTGTAAAATCAAGAGTATATTAGCTACAGAGCAACTGAGCCCTGTGGCACAGTGGTTAAATGCCTGTACTGCAGCTAAAACTGCTCACGACCTGGGGTTCAATCCCAGGTAGCCGGCTCATGGTTGACGCAGCTTTCCATCCTTCTGAGGTCAATAGAATGAGTACCCAGTTTGCTGGGGGGTGGGGGGCAATGTATAGCCTGCATTACTGTAATCAAAAACTGTAAACCACCCAGAGACTACTTGAAGTGGTATGGGGCAGTATATCAGCAGAACACTTTGCTTTGCTTTGCTTTACAGAAACTGCTAGTAACAGGAATTGTAGACACCACCTATCTGTTATGTTAACATTTTAGAACATTTTATTTATTTCAATACATTTTCAACTCAGTCTTTATTACACTGCAAGGCACTGTTTATGTCCAGGCACCTTGCTTTCAGGACTGGAGAGCTGGCTAATTGTTTTGCAGCTACTCTTAATAACTCCTGCTTAAACCTTATTTTAAAATTACAATGTACATTTCCAGGATTTCATTTTCTACACAAAACCCTTAATTATTTTAGTACAAAATAATCACCTCTGGACACATACACCTGAATATGCTGCCTACATTAGAATAGCTGCAACATCTTTATAGCATCTTTATGCTGAATACTGGGTTCTAAACACCATTCATGTTGCACAGGACATGGTAGAAATTGTGCTAGTTTGTCTGCACTTTTGACTGGCTGCCATTTCTGAAGTGGCAGTAAGAGAAACTTACTGACACACTATATCCAGGGTTTTTCACCGACCCATAGTAGCTATTTGTTTATTTGCTAAATGGGCAGTATACAGGTCTAACAAACAAACAAACAAATAAGGAGTGGGGAAGAGGGATCGTGTTCTATTTGAATTCTTGATTTCAAAGGAAATCTAATAAACCAGTCCAGCTCAATTCCCTGCTCAGCTAGTTCTTGTTGGGTTATAATATTATAATATTATGCATATAATATGCTTATAATATTCCTTGTCTTATAATAGTTTCTAGTGGTAATTTCAGTCTTATGGCTTTTAGGGTGTTAACAATTAACATCATTTTAGGGACGCAATAAATAATATAAAGAATTATAGACTCTGCAAGCTTTCAAGACATTTTTAAAAATATGTGGAAATAACCACTTTTATCTTTCTTTTAAAGGTTACGCAGGTACAAAGTTCTGGGAAGTAGCAGCTCGGATTCAGACCTGATCTCTCGCCTGGCTCAAATCCTTCAGAACGGATCTCAGAAACCACGGAGCTCTTCTCAGTCTAAGAGTCCAGGATCACCACATAGCCCCAAAACACCACCCAAAAGCCCTGTCATCCCCAGACGCAGTCCTAGTGCCTCCCCTAGGAGCTCATCTTTGCCCCGTACTGCTAGTTCGTCCCCATCCCGGAGTGGACGGCAGCACCATGACCAGAGAAGTTCATCCCCACATCTTGGAAGGAGTAAATCGCCCCCTAGTCTTTCAGGTTCTTCATCTTCCAGAAGGTCTTGTCAACAAGAGCACTGCTATAACAAATCTAACAAAAATGGTCCGAAAGGATCTCCTGGCTCTTGCCACCACTCTTCTAACATTAAATCTCCCACGGGGAAAAGCAAATCAGCCAGTAAACTTAGCAGATAGGATCCGAGTGGTGGTGTCAAAGCCTTCTCCATAATCTGGTGCATGTTGTGTCTGTGTACTGTGTATTTAAAACAGAAAGTCTGCAAAAGCAGTTCTGATACTGACTTTCAAAGAGAAACAGCTCTAAGATAAATGGTTGATAATGCCTACTTTGTATAAGAATGTCCACGCATTGTCTAAAAGCAGGCAGCAAGCAGAGGCAGGGACAGAGCATCAGAAAATCCAAGAGGTGTTGAACGTTCAGAACAAACGCAATCTCAGATGGGGGTGTTTTTAAAATAAGATTTTGGTTTTGGTTTTATTTAATACGAAAACATAACCTAAAGTAGCTTTCTGTCAAAAGTAAAAACAAACAACAAACTTTTACAGTGACATCATGATACCTGAAGACACTATTTGGTGACTCAGCTCTGTGTTTGTAGATTTTTGTAAGAGGACATTATTTGGAACAAAATTCCTATAATATTCTCTTTCACTTCTGGCATCACACACCCATTAAAAGTTGCTCGTGGCCCATGTTTCTTCTTGGCTTATGCCTCCTTCCATTAAGGAAAAAACAGAAATTCCTTTTTTGAACCATTGTATATTTAATATGGGCTGCATCTTTGTGTATAGTCAGTGCAAATAAATTAGTGGAAGCCAGTGTCATTTAACATTTAGGTAGCTGTGCATAGGATAAGAAACATAAACTTGAAGAGTTTCAGAAAATAATTTTATATAGCATTATTGACAGGTCCTGAGCATTCTTCTAATTGCTATTCAGATCCAATCGGTGGATACCTTGATCAGTTATCTGTATGTTAATTTCTGGAACCAAGATATTTCCCTTCAAATTTTCATCAAATTTCTATCATTAAGGATCTGGAAATTATCACATCCTGATTTACAGAAGGAAAACAGAAGAGTACCTTAGAAGATTCTTGTGTTTCAGCCTTTGTTAGTGCAATAGCTTCTCAGGGTACAATGGAAAACCACTTTTAAAAGTGTCCAGAATGTACCCCTTGGTGGTGTTTAGTTCATTTAACTTACATGCACTTTTCTTCTCCAATGTAGTCACACCGAAGAAGAGTCAAAATGTTTACACACATATACACAGTTCAATGCTAATTTAATTTAAATTTAGAAGTAAAGCTTTAACCTTCTCACAGAAGAAGCCTTTGTGTGTATGATGCCAGAGAAAATCAGCAATTCCTTTTATGGTTTTTTTTTTAGAATTGGGTGAGAATATTTGGCAGTAAAACTTACTGATCACAAAGCTGTTACTCTCATTTCAGTGACCCTAAACTTACATTGAAACATATGTTTACTTACCCATATGTTCACATAAGCTTATCTACTAGCAATCGAACTACACATAAACATACTTGGTTGTATTCATATGTATGCTTGCATTTAGGAATGTTGAAATGTGGGAAGCAGCACAGAGAAAATGAATGTTTTGAGATTGTCTTCCACTTTCAGAACTGTTACTCTCTGTATAAAGCCAGTAAAGTTTCCCCACACTTTTATTAATTATCTGAAAAAGGAATGACTTCATTGCTGTGTTCAGAAATCATAGTGGATTAGAGTAAAACACAGGAATCTTTTAAAATGAAACCAGCTTTCTGAATAAATACTTGCTACGTAAGATATTAAACGTGAATACTGAATACCTAGGCATGTACTGATCTGCTTGCTATAGTTATATGCCTCTAGCCAGCATAAATTCTTTTTAACTTAATTTTTTTATTTATTTAATCTCATTTGCTGCCAAAATAGTATATTTGGATGGAAAAGGGAATATTTTCTCTTTGAGCTAACACATTTCTAATGCTGCATCAAAGCTGCACTGAATTTCTCTTGTTCTGTCAGAATGTGTTGGGAATTTTTTACTCTTACATGTATATTGTTTCCCGTAAGTAATGTAGCACAGTGTTGAACCATGGCCTCATTCAGGTTTCAAACTTTACAGAGGAATGCAATGGGGAGAACATACCTGCTGTTACTTGAGAAACTGATTCAAAAGACCTAGTCTGTTGTATTATACTGTATAATAGGTGCTATATTGATAGTTGCATGTTCTCCTAGTAAATTATATATTATAAATATTTATAAATACATCTATATGCTTCTCTCTCTTCCCTATTTCTCTTACTTCCATTTGTAACATTATGGACCACAGACAATGCAGTAGTCTTTCAGTTGCGTGCCTGAATTTAATATCCTTGGCCTTGCTGCTTCCATTTTCTGTCATGCACAGAGCTGAAGGTCTCCTTGCCTCAGTTCAGGACTGAAAAGTTGGTGATTGCTCAGCAATTCCGTGCTTGGTATCAGCTTTTCCATTTTGCTTCTGAATTTTTGGATGAAATGAAAAGACTCAGAGGAATTGTTCATTTGATGGCCAAGTTGGATGTATATTCCTGTTTTCTCTCTCTCCCTGTTTTGTCCCCTACACCTTTGCACCCCATCATGACAGGCTTTCATGTTTAATTGTTCCTCATGACGATGCACAGTGATAACAAATCAATACAATACAAAGAATACTAGATGTCCTCTCTGTCCCTGTCTTGTCACTACTGTCCCCTAGTACTGTCACTTCTCCAATTGTGAAGACAGCCTTCCAGGACTCTCAACTCTTTCCTCTTAGGCTATGCGTCTTGGTCTTCAAACTAACAGATTCACATAGGTACACTAACTAAACAAGTTATTCCATTAGTGTGCTTGCAGTTCTACTTAATCTGTCCCCTTCTGAGAAGGCACAAAGTGCTTCCAGGGAATAATTTATTGTGTAGCTAAGCAATTCTGGTTGAATAAGATGTGTGGAAGAGGTATGCGACCTTGGAGTAACTTGCCTTGATATTATGAAGTGGTATGAATTCTTCAGGCTTATTCTTACGGTTCCTTGAGGCAATTAATGGAATCAATGCGTTTAGTTTCTAAGAGCCAGTTAATGGCCTTCCCTCTTTCCTTCCGATCTTTTAAAAAATATTTGCAGTATCTGCAATTTTTACATCAGACATGGTGTTTCTACAAGAGCCATTCATAAACATGTCCATAACATCAGTGTGGCAAGAACCATTCCCCTTGCATGTAAGGAGATGTATATCCCAAAGATTGATGTTCATGCTTTGCTGTCAGGGACAAAACAGTATCTATCCTATGCATTAACTTGAATAGATTGTTGTAGAAAATTTGTTATACATTTCTGTTACATAAGGTATATATATTCTGAAAGTAATACTCAAAGCTATTTTTTGTTGAAATGCATTAGTATTTTCCCCATGTTTTTCTAATGCAACTAGACATAGGTTAAATGGTAATTGTTGAAAGCACAGGTTGGTTTCAGTTTGGTTTTTCTCTTAGGAACTGGACAGATGGTTTTCTGGAGTGTCACTGTATGAAAATCCTGATCAATAGAGAAAGGCAGTGGACAGTGGAATGATACAGAACTTTTAATTTATAGTTCTTCATTATTTATGATTTTTTTGTAATGTATACTGCTTCCAGAACCAAAAAGGTATTGTGTAATAATATTGAGGCAAGACAAGTTTAGCTAGATAAGCAAGTATCCTGTTCAGTATTTAGGTGCATGGAACTCCAACTGCAGAAGTTGTAATCTGACTAGGTCACGCGGTCAGGCCTGTGAGTAATGCGTGACTGGTATATTGTTGAAGCAGTTTCTACAATTGGAGCTCTGTGCATGTAAATGTTGGTCAGGATAGTGGCCATGGTAATATAATTGCACTTACTGTATTACTTTGTGGAATTAATAAGAATTTATTCTATTTTGTCTTGAAGAGTGTCTCTGATTTTAAAAATGTAAATCAAAGGCAAGGCAAAACTAATATACATGATTAGGGTTGAGTAAGGATAAATAAGGCTAATTTATCAGCTTGAGCCAGGACAAGGAACAGTTGCACAATTATTTCTGTACATGCTGCAGGCACTTCCCCATACATGGGACTATTTAGCCAACAAAACTCCTTACTGCAAATCTCCTTTTCATTTCTATGGGGAATGCTACTTTAAATACAATTGTAAACGATAAAGATACATATTGTACAGATGCTCTGAAATGTTGCCACTGTGCTGAAAATTGATTTTACTGCTGGGAGGGAGGGGACCCACATTGGATGAAAATTAGAGATTGATCCTTGCCAAACTGTTCTTTATAGCATTTTTTGCACAGTTTTACGTGTGTTATTTTGGAGCTGCTACATGATGGTGTGTAGTCCATACTTTGGAAAACAACACAACAACCGTGAACTCACACAACATATGTTTCTAGGGCAGCTGACGGAATATGGACGCCAGCAGAAACCCTTGCAGTATGTTGTGGCTGTGATGTAACTTTGCTGCATGGAGAGACGAAGCGGCTGGAAGCCTGTGTTTCTGTAGCACACTTTCAGGAGAACAACATAGCCTTTGTGTTCCCCAAATGGTCATGTGCTGTAGAAAGAGAGATAAGAGACTTTCACAGTTGCTTTTGAGATTTTCTTTTCCTTAACAAGATAATATGGAGTTCTAAATGTATCCTTTAAAATTCAGAGCTCTTCTGATTTTAATTCAACTGGTTAATATAAGTCTAAAAAAAAATCTTGTTCGGTCCTATTCTGAATAGTTTTTAAAATCAAATTCAGTGGAAAGCAACTACCAATAGTTGAAGACCTGCTTTAACTCTAGCCATCTCCTTTTCCTATTAATTAATCTAGAAGGATAAGAGTTTTCCAGTTATACCCAATTCAGTTCCTCCCCTAAATAGACACATTGTCACAATATGTGACATGTCTACAGTAATAATCTTCCTAGAAAACTTGTAGAATTTTTTTTCCTAGAAAACAAAACCAGTAATATAACAATGATCTTTAATAACATTCGGACAACGCTAAATATATGCCAGTGATATTGATTTAAATCCTGCAAGAGAAGAACTATTCCTGTATTTTAAAATTTATTTCTGTAATGTTTCTAGCTTATTGTTTGTAGTGTTAACTCAAGTTGAACCTTCTAAGGAGATAAGCATCTTAGTTGTAGACACTTTCATAGCTAGGCAAAATACATATCTTGTGATTTTTATAGGTTAAGGAATGCAAAATGTGGAACAGATTTGTCTCTAAGATGAAAGTACAGTGGTGAACATTTTGTTGTCTTGAGCCACCAAGTTAAGTGTACTACTGTTCCTGAATTAAACTGCAGCCAGGCTGTCCCTGCAGACATGATCTTTTTTGCATTTCAGTTCTTCCCACCGAGTTGGAGTAGGTCCGTCCTGCACAAATTAGGGATCCAATTGCTACCTCTTTGTGTCATGACATGAGATGTCTTACTGATGAGAAACATCTACATCAGACACATCCCACATTCTTTCTTCATTTAAGCTGGGGATATGATTGGTGCATCCCGCACAAGGCTCATGACTCACTGCCCACTTTTTTGAAGGTTGGGCTGTCATAGCTAATTGAGTTACTAATCTCTTCAATTCTAAGAACAGCCCAGAACTCTTTGAACTTTTAGAATAGTGCCTGAGTCCCTTCTTTTGTCTTGAAGGACAAAGATATAAAGAAGGAGAATTTATGCTTTTGTTTCTTGCTTGCATAGCCTCCTCTTCTTCCCAACTAATTCTGTCTGTAAAACAAGTTGGTGAGGATCAGCGGGCACAGGCCTTAAACCATGTATGTGATCATTTATTATTATGCATGTGTCTTAGTGACCCTTTGACTGATAAATGTACATATAAGCAGGAATATGTGTATAACACACATTTCTCTAATTTTAACCTTCCACTTTCTCCGCAAGAGTCCTACAAGAATAGTTTAAAAACAACAACAAATTGAATAAAATTGAATGGTAAAACCCTCAGATTATAAGACTGTAGACAAATCATCTGTTTATGCCATGTGTTTATATGTTCATAGCTGGCTGTGTACATGTGTGCACGCACGCACGCATGCACACACACACATATATAGATGTGTATTATCTTTTTTTTAACTTATCGCACTACAACCTTATTCTTTCAAGTAGTTTTAGTCTCTGTTCTCTCTCTCTCTAGTAATGAAGTATTTCTTAAAAGTAATGCTGTCATGGCTCATGCTAGAAAATACTTCAATTTAACCTAATGCCTTTTTAGATTAGCAGCTTGCTTTTAATAAGCTCAGCTCAGCTTTCTTGTAGGCAGCTCAATGAAACTTGCTTTTCTGCAATAATTGGTCATAGTGGTATGTTTGTGTTTAGAAAGCACTGTGCCATGATATGAAGAAAGAGTTTCAAGCCTTGGTGTTTCCTCTACCCCATCCCATCAGTATAGAAATTTCGGAAAGTCTAGTGTCCTCAGGCGTTCAGAATCTATATTTTATGAATGCTAAAGATGGCAGCAAAACATCTGAGTAGGCTTGGAAAGGAGGGTTCATTCAAGAAAAAAAGATTCCACAGCAGTGTACGTGGGTTTAGAACAAGATGTTTTCTTTGGTATTACATACTGGGTTTTGTTCCATGTTATGCACTGCTAGGAGTATTCCAAGGGATGTGTGTGTTTTCGGGTTCAGAATTCACCTGATAGTAAAAAAAAAATTGCATGGAACCCCTGTCATTTCTCCATTCTTCAGCACTCAATGCCACTTGTTTGCTTGTTCCAGGGAGTATTTCTAATTCTACAAACCATTATTTGCAAATCAACTAGAAAGGGGACCTAAAGAGAAAATAGGTGTTCTTTTGGAAGCATTTCTTTCACAAAGTATGAATGTGTGCTTTTTGTCTTTCTTCTTGTTGATATACACGCTGCTACTCTGAGGAAGCAGTTTATGTGCCCAAGAATGAATGTACATCATCTTGATTCATCCAAGAACAAGACTGCAGGTAGCAGCACAAGCTTCAGCAGGAGCTGATCTATGTTGAACTCCCTGTGGGTGGCTATACCTCATCTCCCGTTATTAACAAGTTTGAATGTGAGGACTTAATAAGGCAGCTTCCATTTCTCTCAAGGATGTGGAATAACAGTACAAGTTGTTTTTAAATATGTGGCTCAAGATATGTTTCAATTGGTTTGGCTCTTGCATAGCTAAAGTAATGTTGATGCTGGCTTGGTGGACAAAAGCTGCCTTTTTGAAAAGGTGGGGCTTGTTTTTGTTTTGGACCGGTCTTTACATCTCCTGCAATTTGGCTAGGGAATGTGTGGTCCTCCTGAGGTTCTTGGCTTATAGTTCCCATCATCCTTAGTCAGGATAGCCAGTGGTGAGGGATGACCCAGACATCTTTTATCTTTTTGCTCTGGAAGTGTATTAGTGTGTGTCTGGGTGGGCCTTCAGTTGCAGCTGCATACTGTTCCTCAGTGATCGCAGTGTGAGTTTCTAAAAGTTACCTTCCATCTGCTTTCTTGATTAAATATTAGTGCCTGATCTTGTTTTTGTATTTCTCTCTCTCTCTCTCTCTCTCTCTCTCTCTTTAGTTACAACTAAAACTTTAAAAAAGGAAAGAAAGTCTTCAAAACCAAGACAACTTCAGGCTGTTGTCTGAAAATCTCTTAGTAAAACTGAAATAGTTTAAAGTTAGGAGAAAACCACATGCATTATTTATTCAGAAAAGGTTTAGCGGACAGAATCTTACTAGTGATTTATGCTGGCTTAAATGCAACTCATTAAGTGAATTCCTGCTAATCAACGAGTTGACACTTATGTTCCTCATGATGTGCCTATCATGTGAATTGGCACATTCAAGGAATGTAAATGGTGGTTTGTTAGCTAGTGGCAGTTTGCTGTGATAATTTACCCAGTTACACTTATGTCAGCATCAATCCAATGTAAAATGCTGGCCAGCATCTCAAGGATAATGTTCGTGATGAATTTAGGCAAGTTGTTCTGGATACGTTACTCAGTATTGTCAAGTATTCCAGTCCTTTTCTTTTGTCGTCTTGTTTATTAAATCAATTAGATGTGTATATTTTTTGCTACGTCATTCAAGAACAGAAAGTATTGGCATAGTGTCATTGTAATGGTAATTTGTACATAAAGGTGTAGTTATTTATTTTACCCCATTTGTATCATATCAAGGCTTTGTAAATGTTTTAAGTTCTGTTTTCCAAATTATTTTGTATTTTATTTTTATAAACTGGTTCTAAATAAAAATCATTCAGCATGCAAACAATTATTTTGATTAGATTTGTCAGTTTATTCTGTGTTGAACTCAACCAAAAATAGTTCTGGAAATACTGTAATTCAGTTTAAATCATGATGGATGCCGAAATACTGCAGTGCTGATCAGTCAATGATCAGTTTTGAAATGTTGATGACTAACAATGCAGCATTTTAATAAACTTTTTCTACAGTGGTGAAATAAAGATGTACACTTTTCTGCTTGCTTTATTTCCCCCTATTTTGTTCAAGTAATTACTGCTATCTATAGACTGCATTCAGAAAACATCCGCTAAATTCTAAGCAGTGGAGAATATAAATGGATTACAAATATGTGTTGAGATCGAATCGTATATCGTATATATGTTGGGCGCAGTGAAGCTTTACCTTCTTGGGAACTATATTGTTTTAACAATAGGTTATTATTGCCAGTTTCCATCTTTCTTTTAGTTGCCTCTATTTAAAATACTCTATGTGTTATATCTAAGCAAGCTCCTGATAATGAACCATGCCATTTCACATACTGACATGTAAACTCTGAGAAAGAGTTAAAGATAAAAGTAGTCTTTCCTGGCTCATTTCATTTCATGGCATGCAGAGAAGTAGGAGAAGGGAATGCAAATTTGGATCTTTCTTGCAAAAAACTTGGGCAAGGGGGGTGTTATAGTGTTCTTGGTCTTCTCTTTCCACCACTCTTAAGTGTTCTGTCAAAGAGATTAGAAAGAGGAAAAAAGAACCAATTTAGAGCAGCCTAGCCGATTACACTTAGCATACCTTTGTTACATATTTAGGGCCACCTGTGGACTGTCAAGCAAAGAGGAGGATGAGAAAGTGAGGGAGTCCATCATATCTAAAACACCACTGGAAAAGCAGTCTGGAGGATAGGAACTTGGGGTTATGGGAAATGCATATTTACATATATATAGGAAAGATATAGGATAGGAACTTGGGGTTATGGGAAAAGCATATTTACATATATATAGGAAAGATAGGAGGATAGGAACTTGGGGTTATGGGAAAAGCCTATTTACATATGGGGTTATGGGAAATGCGAATTACACACACACACACACACACACACACACACACACACACAAAGACTCATCTATTTGCATGTCAAGGGAATTTGCTGCATCTTTATACAAATAGGTTTTGAACTTGAATTTCATTGATATGGGATCTAACCAATGAGATTATGACCTTAAATGGGCAATTTTCATACTTCTGTAAATTATCACTTTAGAGTTTCAAGAAGCAACTCATCCCACTCATCCCAGTGTCTTAACAGGGCACTGATAAGGTGAACGTTTTGTGGTTATTCGGTAATTTTCAACTGCCTTTGTACACCATATAATGTGTTATGATAGTTCAAAAAACAAAACCCTGGACTTGATAAAACAGAGTGATACACACAGAGATTGAAAGCAATAAATAAATAAATATTGTGATCAGTTTCCCCAAATCAACTCGATATGTGGTGAGCTGTGGTGCATGCTATGAAGACTGGCTGACTGGTCTGAAACAATCCAATAACTCATGTTCATCACTATTTTCAGAGATGAAACTTGATAAAATGTTAATTCTTGTTCATACTGCACTGTAAGTAGTCTTTCAAATCTCTTTTCTGTAAAGCATTACCCTCAATCAACAATTCAGATTACAACTTGAGACGAGGTAATTTCCAGGATCACTAATGTAGGAAACAATTATTATTGTATATGCCATTAGAAGCCTGATATCAGTGACATTTCTTTAATATTAACACAAAGACAAAATGATAAGTGGACATTCCAGAATAAAGAATATTAGGGCAATTAATCTTTTACCTGCATTTGAAATACAGCACAGTACTTTGGAGGCATTCTGTTACTAAGCTAAAACATCTTATTGCTGAAAGAACCGATAACTTGTGTTGGCACTTACAGTAGTTCCTTTTATCATGTAGACTTGACCATGACTACCATTTTAAATAGTCTCGACTTTACCAAAAACTGAGAAGGGTGCATCTTTTCTAAACGTAGTAGACAATGGCCTATATCAGTGATGGCGAATCTATGGCACAGGTGCCAAAGGTGGCACTCGGAACCCTTTCTGTGGGCACCCGACATCTCCCCTTCATAGCCACCTGTATACAGGTTAAATTACTGTATTGGCACTTTGCAAAAAAAATTAGTGGGCTTTGAATTGCAGTTTGGGCACTCGGTCTCTAAAAGGTTCGCCATCACTGCCCTATATCATTCGTAATGCTAAGTACTTATCTAGCACTTTTTATGTGACATCCACATTTATACACTTCTATTTAACCGCTCAGAGTGACCTCGCTGCCAGATGGGCGGTATAAAAATCCAATAAATAAATAAAAAAATAAATATTCCACTTTTCCTTCTCTCAACGCGCCCATGAATGAAACAGCTACAGTACTTCCTCATTTTGAATGAGCAGTTGTTCTTTCTGTGCCAAGTGGAAACACAAATGTTTACTTCAAGTAGCCAATGGATATTTTTCAACTCACAGCTGCACCAGATGAAGTGGGGGCAGTGGCGTCATGTGCTCTACGTGGCATCTAACTTATGGCAACCCAAAAAAGGAAATTTCAAGATGTGTAAGATACTAAAGTACTGTAGTTGTTTTAGCACCATAACCCCCCAGTGAATTTCTATTTCTAAGTCAGAATTTGAACCAAGGTCTCCTGAGTCCAAGTCCATCACTTCCTCCCATTATCCCACACTGTCTCCTAATGCTAGTGTATCTGTTGCTTATTCAAGTCCCACTGGAATAGCCTTCCATAAAATCTGCCTCTCACCCAACTAGCGTAAAGCTACTACTCTAGGTGCCAGACAACATTATAAAACCACCCATATGTTTTAATCCACAACTTTCAGCCAGCTAGGAATGACAGAAGATGGGGCAAGACTGCAAGAAAATAGTTGACCACGGGAGTGGGGAACCATGGCCTGCATATGTTGTCGGATTAGAGCCACCATAACTCCTCGCTATCTGCTTTGCTGATTACAACTGAAGGGAGTTGCAGTCCAACAAGTTCTGGAAACCAGTTGGCCATCAACAGCTTAGCATTACATCCAAACTCGAGAACAAGTGTTTCTCCAGGAGACTCATACCTTTGCAGTGAAATAAATTGTACAGACTTTTTCTTCAAGAATATAGGAGCACTCATCACAGTTATGAAGGGCAATTATTCTTTAATTATGCAGTAAAATGCAGCCTTCCAACTACTGGGTTTTTTGAGCATTTATCCCAAAGGGAAGATGGAAGGCCTGGATATTAGTAACAACAAAGAGCTATCTAGGAAAACATACAAGCACTTGGCTTGAACCTCAAAACACCCTGGTTCTCTCCCAGCCCTACAGCAGATAAACGTCACATGCTCAGTAACAGAATTAGCAAAAGACAACTTTTTAAGGTGCAATCCAATACTCAGTTTCTTGCTAATCTTCAATTTTGATTGCTACAAAAATAAAACAGCCTGAATGACAGATCCTGCGCTAGACACTAAAGAAAGATTCTGCTATCATTTCGTACTGCTTTCTTTTAAAAGATCAAATTAATACCAGGCATATATTGAGGAATCAAATCTCTTTTCTTCCCAGCGATAAGAAAGACAGCAGGGGAGACACCATGTAAGAGGCATTTACCAACTCCAAAAACTGCTGGATAACTAGCAGAGCTTCAATCCAGTGTATGCTTGCTCTTGGGTGAACCCACTTGGATGACAGTGGGATTTCCTTCTGAAAAATCATAAATAAGACTGGTTTCTAAAAGTTGCATTTGTCTCTATCCTGTACTTCACTGAAATTGGTTTCAGAGTAGTTTGTTGCGTTATGTCTCCTACAATGCAAGGCTTTTGCAGCAGTGTGTGCATGTGTGTGTGTGTGGGGGGGGTATATATTTGGCAGCCAAATATATCTGTTCTGTCATGATATGTTACCGGAGCAGGGTACAAACCAGCCCCACCTCAAAAGCGTCAGTAGTCATATATCAACTAAAGTCCTACACATCTGCAAAACAAAAGTAATAGCACCCATTTGGATGTTCCTTTTTAATAGGTCTGTGGGACGGCCTTGGAAATTCTGAAGGACCTGGTTCTTGTGACAGAGAACTGGAGCTGCAGCTGCTGCTTCTGCTACTACTTCCAGCCCCTGGTACTCTAATCCTGTCCTCAGCCAGCGGGGACCCAGGGCTCAGGTATCCTGATGTGGTCTGAGTAGTAACATGAGCAAAGGTAGTAGGGCCAGCATTGTTCTTCACATAAACATTTTTGATAGTCACCAACGTATGCGCCATGACACTGAGACTGTTGTTGAGATCTTGCATCCCTTGCTGCAGCAGCCGAAGATTATGGTTGATACTATCAAAGCCAGACTGGATAGCATGCAGCTGGTTTTGCTGGATCTGCAATAGATCTTCTTCCGTAATTTCGCCAGGATCTATCTGGGGCTGAGTTTTTGATTTGGCTTTTACTTTTCCAGAGGGGCCTCCGTTCTGTAATCCCAAAAAGGGTAGCTGTTCTTGACTAGGAGGAACTATATCAATGTCATCTGAGCTTTCTTCCGGCTCCACCACCTTCACAACTATTTCTTCCTTTAGATTCATCTTCTCTGCACACGGTTGGTGGGATGGGCCAGGATCATCTGTAAAATCTAACAAGGGAACAAAGGGGAGAAAAGATGTAGATCTGCACAATTTGATTTCCAAGTGCTGCTTACTAGGCTAGGTATCAGGCATGCAATATGCCACCTAAATCTAAATTTCTCACCAGTCTTAATGAAGTCTTTCTGAGTTTTCCTCACTTCTACATGTAATGAGAACATAATACCAAACTGAAAGATTTGGTGAGGAAGAGCCTTTAAAATTGTTTTAAAGGTACAGAATTAACCTGAAAAAATAATCACAAAGAAAACCCATAAATAAAAGAACAGCAAAAACAGAAAACTCTCATCCAATAATGTGAAGAAGGCAGCTTCATACTGTATTTCCTTCCCTTAATTTCTATGGAGGGGACAATCTGTATGCAGCAAAAGATCAGAAACAAGGTTACTTTACATTGATATTTGTATCCTGAAGTTTACTTTAGTATATGCTAGGTCAGGGTGAAGGGAATACTCCAATTTATGTCTCAGCGCCTCTACAATTTGGTTTTCAGAGATGCAATGCCACATGGGTAAGTTAATTTTGTGATTGCACTGCTCTTTAGTGGAAACAGGAGAAATGAAGGTAATAATGGTGATGGTAATGATAATGAATGATGCTACAAACTCTTTATGAAGGTCATGTCTCAATCTAAAAACTTTTTAAAAGAAATGGTCTGCATCATATTCTGACTTTATAACAATGAATGTTAATGTTCTACCTGCTCTAAATATCTGAACAGCTTCTAGTTAAAAATACTTTATGATTCAGTATTTGATAGTGGGAGGACAATGGGTTGAGGAAGGAGACAACAGTAAGTGTATGAAAATAGTTTTTTTTTCTTTTGAGAGAATGCATGTTGCTGGTATGATGTAGAAGTTTGTACAGGGTAGACAGCTACCCAACTCACAAGCAACTAACAAACAAGTATTTATTTATTTATTTACCACCCATCTTCTAAATCGTAAAAAGCACTCAAACACTTTCAATAAAGTTCCCACAATCGAACAAGCCTTGTTAGGAACAGCTTGATGTTTTCCATATACAGTACTTGTCCAAGTTCACGACCTCTTAAGGCAGAATGGCAAACAGTGGGTTGTATTGGGTTGAACTGCAATTGCCTCCCCCCCCCATTCATCCTCCCACTTTCCCGTTCAAAAGTAGAAAGGGCTGTAACTGAGCATTAGAGCCCATGCTTGGCCTGCCAAAGATCGCAGGGTCAGTCCTCGGCATCGCGGAGGCCCGCTGGCCAAAGACACCCCCCTCCCGTTTTCAACACTGAAGGCGGGAGGTCCTGCCGGTCAACTCGAATCCCGACCTAGACGGGTTGAGTTCACAAGTGGCCCGTTTTCAAGTGACCTTTTCCACCTTTCCACCGTCACTTGTGAAATCGGTCCCTCAACAGAAGAGGACCCGACTACAAAACCAAAGACAGACTATATGGGGCGCCCCTCGCAGCCGAACCCCAGTCACCAGGGGCGTGTGTGTGTGTTTTTTTTACCGGATCGGAACCTGAACAAGACCCGTGTAAAAAAAAGAGGGGGGGGAGGCTGGGACAAAAAAGGTACCCTTAAGACACTTAAGAGGAGGTTGGCCAAGTCCGGGGGGGGGGAGGAGGAGAAAGTAAAGAGCGACCCCTCCTCGCCTTGGCCCCGATTCTAGAGGGCGGCGGCGAGGACGAAGGGCACCGGGGGTGTCTCGGTGCTTGAAAGGAGCCCCACCGGGAGAGGAAAAGAGGGGCAATATTATAGCCCAGATATTCTTCCTCTCCCCCCCCCGCGAGGGCAGAGGAGAAGTTGCTCCAAGGGGGGGAGGAGGGTGGTGGTGGAGGAAAGTGGTGCTCTTTCTCTCTCTCTTTCTGCCCGTCCTGCCGAACTCACCGATCTCCGCCCCAGAAGAGGCTCCGGGCAAATCCAGGGTGTCGATTCCTCCCAGGATGGGCACCGCCTCGCTGGGCGCCGGCAGCCCCGCCGGGGGATAAGGGCGGAGGGGGTGGTGGGGGTGGGGGTCGGCGGGGGCCCCCGAGGCGACCTCCTCGCCGCCGTTGGCCACCAGGAGGGCGAGCGAGGAGGCGGAGGCGGAGGCCGAGTGGTGGTGGTGGTGGTGCGGGAGGGGGGCCCCGCCGCCTTGGGTGAGTCGGCAGAGCTTGCTCCGGTCTCGGCGCTTGAGGTCCCGCCAGCGTTTCTTGAGGTCCTCCACCTCCCGCGGGCAGGCGGCCACCGGGTTCACCTTGTGCCGGATCAGCTCCCAGACTTTGCGCTTCTGGCCCGGCGAGGCCCGGCCCGGCCCGGCCGCGAAGAGCACCTGCTCGTGCTTCAGCACCTGCTCGATCAGCACCTCCGTCTCCGCCTCGTTGAAGTTGGCCTTGCGCCGCTTGGGCGAGTCTTCCGCCATCCTCAAAAAAAAAGAGGAGGTCCCGCGCGGCGACAGCCAGCCAGCCGGGAAACCCCGAGAGAGAGAGAGAGAGACCCAGCCCAGGGCGACCTTCTCTTCTAGGCCGAACCCCGCCGCCGGGCCCGCCGGCCGCTCGGGAAGCAAAGACCGCGCATGAGAGGAAAAGACGCGCAAACCGCCGGCGCAGGCGCCCCGCTTGTTGACATGGGGAAGGGAGGGGGGGAGCGAGCGAGGGAGGGAGGAAACGCTCCCGCCGCCGCCACTCCGTCCTCTTTGAGCCCACCCCTGTGGCTCGCGCCTCCGCCAATCACCTCCCGCCGGAGCCCTCCAGCCTCCCAATGGGAATCCTAGCCGGGAAGCCCTCTCCGCAAGGAGCCCTGCGGCGGCGGCGGGGCTAAGCCCCGCCCCTTTCCCGGAGACGGAGCCTTCTAGCGTCGTATCTGCCCGAAGCGCGGCGCGCGCGGGTCTTGCTGTGCCGCCCCCCGCGGGTTCTAAAGCCCCGCCTTCCTTCGCGCGGGGGGCGGGGCGGGGCCGGCGCCCGCAGACTCTTCCACCCCCCCACACCCTCCAGTCCAACCACGTCCGGCGTTCGAGCCCTCGGCCCGGCTCTGCCCTCCTTCCCGCTTCCCACGTGTTGCTGCTGCTGCGCTCTCTGCCCCCCACCCTCCCCGCCGCCCAGGAGGTAGGCGGGCGGGTGGGGCCCGGCGCCGTCCCGGGGGGGGGGGCCCCCCCCCGTGCTGTCTTGGGACACCCCCCTTCCTCCTCCTCCTCCTCTTTGCGCGGGAGGCTGCTGCCGGAGCGGCGCTGGGTCCCCTCTTTGGAGGCGTGGATGGCGGCGGTGCTGGAGCTGCTGCTGCGGGACGAGGTGGCCGCCCCGGCGGTGGTACGGTGGCTGACAGCCAGCCGGAGCTCCCGCCCCGCCGAGGTAAGTAAGACGCGCGCCCCAGCGTGCTCGTGAGAAGGCGAATTTTCTCTTTCGGGCCGCCCGGGTCCCGCCAAAGCCCCACGCGCTTGCTTCACTTGGAAAGGGAGGCGGGAAGAAGCCCCGCTGCGCGCACCCCCCGCCGTCCCCTTCCCGCCCCTTCTCCCATGGCGGCATGTCAGGATCCGAGCCCCTCTTGCTTCCTTCCCCCGCCGAGGCGCCCCGGTCGCTCCTCGAGTCGATCCTGCCGGTCGTGCGGAGTTTTCGCGGAAACCCAAGTTTCCGAGATCCTGTACCTGCAGAGGCCGATCCTGAGCCCGTTGCGGTTCTCCAAACTCAACCGCATCCCATCTCCTCTCGAATAAGCAGATCCTGTAGTATAGGTTTTGCAGTCAGGGGGAGGGGGATAGTTTCGTGTCTGTTTTATTTTCTCGATTACGGATTATGTCTTGCGAACCATTTGGAGTGGGGTGGGGTATAAAGATGTTTTTGCCGATTTGCGGGATGTTGCATTAGTATTTAATTTATTTCAGCTAAAAGTTTCAGGTTTTGCTTGGCCAGCGGCGCTTAATTCTTGAGAAGAATTAATACGGGATGATTAGCCGAATTGTTTTTGGTGCTTGAGGCAAAAAATCAAAAAAAGATGGTGATTTATCTCAAGAGATAAGTAGAATATAGTCTCTTTAAAATTGGTTGGATCCATATCAAAATTATTTAATGCAATATACCCAATGTGTATAGTGTACTAGACACTTGGCAGGTGTTAGGAAGACTGGTTTTTTGGTTTCAGCAGGTAGTTCCGAACAAGGCTTATATACTGTACTGCACTTTGATTGTTGTTTTGCTCCTGAAATAATGTTGCTAAGGGACACTAGAGGGCAATGTTTGTGCCTTGCTTAGGATTTTCTTTTACAGTGAGATATGCCACCTTAGACTTATGTTCCTAGATATGCGTTTTAGAGAGCACCTTAGACTTATGTTCCTAGATATGCGTTTTAGAGAGCACATCCTTCTGAATTCAGTAGGTCTGTTGAGTAAACAAACTTATAATCATGCTGAAAGACGTAATCACTTTAGTCTTTGTGACATAAATGCAAGCTGCATGTAGATTGTAAATTCCCTTGTTGCTGGGCGGGGGGGGGGTTAAGCACTGCACTCGACTTTTGGGAAGCAATGTTGAGTGCAGGTAAGCCCTGCACAGAAAATTATCCCACCATTATGTATTTGGACTATGTCTCCTCTGAACTATTTGCATGAAGCAAATAGAAACAGTCCTTGGGCTTGCTTGCTGAATCACTGGTTTGGATCTCATTTCCTTTCTTTTGGGAAGAGCATTGCTTGAGCACAATTCTGCTAACAAAAAGCAGGAAGGCGCTAGCATCACCAATCCCCCTTTCTTTTGCACTCTCTGTGTGACACCTAAATTATTGTCGAATGTGGAGTATTGGCCATCTGTCTAGAGCAGATTTTTTGGGAGGACATACGAAACTGTCATGGAAAAAGGAAATCAATAAAAGCCAGATGCCACATTGATTGCTAGTTGCTAGTATTCTTAAGTTTGCAGTCTTCAGCTGAAACAGTTGGATTCCATTTATTCTATTTCTCTGTAACAGTGAAGAAAAATGGAGGACTTTTGTTTATGTGCTCATAATGTACAATTTTCCTAATGCAGAAGGGGAAAGGTTGATGGTTGGACAGTCTGGTGCCTTCATGGCATACTGAGACACTGACTCATACTTGAACTTTTATGCAAAAATGCCTTTGTTTAATTATGTATTTGATAAATTTATATGATTTTTCTGTCTTGCCTCCAGTGACCTCAGTGCAGCAAACGTGCTGCTGCTTCTCCCAGCTTTAGGCAATGAGTCCAAGGTCACTGAGGCAGTTTCGTGTTTATGTGGAGACTTAAACTTGAACCTTCTAAATCCAAACCTAGTACCATTTATTTATTTATGTATTTATTTGTTTCTAAAAAATTTGCCACCCCATTACCAAATGGTCTCTGGGCGACATACAACAATATATTAAAATAATAAAACAACATGTTAAAAACCATCAAAATAACAAACAGTTAAAATAATCAATATAGAAATAGTAACATCCTGCTATTCATGTGCCCAGCTAAAAGAGCATTAACTAATTAAAATAATGGCTAAATAGGAAGGTCGTTGCCTGGCGCTGAAAGGCCAAAAGTTTCGGTGCCAGGCGGATCTCTGCTGGGAGGGCATTCCAAAGTTGGGGGGCAACTCCCGAGAAGGCCCTGTTTTGACATGCCACCCCCCTCACCTCTTTGAGGGGTGGAACCTTAAGCAGGGCCTCCTGGCCTGATCTTAGAGTACAGGCAGGCTGATATGGAAGAAGGCGGTCCTTTAGGTAGCCAGGTCCTAAGCCGTATAAGCATATTGTTGTATGCCGTATTGCAGCACATTCAATACAATGATTCTAGAAAATGCTTCATCTAGAAAAATGTTTGCTTGCCTTAGACAGGTTCTTTATGTTAGGACTGTCCCACTGCTATAGTAGGGCTTGTACGCCTCCACTTTTCAAAAAGTTCACTTTTGGGGGAATAGTTTTGCTCGAGTGTGTGTTAGTTCACTTGCAAAGGAGCATAGGGGATTTTGTCCTTTCATCCTCGCTGATAGAGATGGGCACGACTCAGGAAAAAAACTTCGTTTTCGTTTTCTTTTTCGGCTAGGGTCCGAGTCGTTTCGTTTCCGTTTTCGCGAAAAATCGGAAAAAATTAGTCGTTTCGTTTTTCGTTTTTTTCGTTATCGTTATACTGGTTTTTTTGGGGGGGTAGCGGGCTCCTGGAGGCACCTCTGTGGGGTGGGTGCCTCCGCCGGCCCGCTATAAAGGAAGGGACAGCAGCAGCAGGCTCCAAGAGACCCCTTAACATGGGGGTCTCCCATCCTCACCTGCTGCTGCTGCAAAATGGCATGCACAACCATATGGTTATGCATACCATTTGCAGGCAGAGTGAGACCTGCTCGAGTACTTGATACCCTGGTACGAGCGTGTCGCCAGCCATTTGCAGGCCAGGCAGTGCCACTGCACCTGCTCAAGCACCTTGTCCCACGAGCGGGTCGCACCTGCCATGTCCCACAAAGAAGGGAATCGTACTTGCGTGTGTAGTGCAATGCAAGTCGATCTGGCTATGGGCTAAGGTGGATTAGGGTTAGGGCTAGGGTTAGGCTAATGACGGGTAAGGTTATGGTGGGCTATTGGGTTGCACCTCTGGGTGCCTCTCTGACCCACTAAGAAGACAGTCTGTGACGTATGGGTAAGGAGTCAAGGATTAGGGTTAGCGGGTTAGGGGGCTAGGGCAAGTTTTAGGGGGCTTTTTGGCACATCCCAGAAGTCTCAGTGGCCAAGTGGCCATGCGATTGGTGAGATGGCTCCAAAAATTTGCATGGTCGTCCCCTCCCACATGGCTGGCCAGGCCACTGGGCCAGCCCATCATTGCACACTGCACAGGTGTAAAATAAAATAAAATAAAATAAAATCAATGGAGGACACAGGAGGAGAGGAGAGACATTTTGTTGCAAGAAAAAAACCACTGCTACTGTGAAAAATCTGGCAGTTCATACATTTCCGCGTGTT
>JAHTLZ010000016.1:29993030-30011098 GCA_023846285.1 Phrynocephalus versicolor | reverse complement strand
TGGGTGGGGGGGAGACCCGGGGGAGAGTTTAAAAAAGTTTTTTCCTGTGCCGCCCGTGCCGCTTGGTTGCGCTTTGGCGGCCGGCGGCGAGACTGGGCTTTTTGCGGCGGGCGAGTCCCACCACCACACCAGAGCATCCCAGGACGGAGGAGGGGGGGAGGCCGGGCGGGGACCTCCAGAAACCACCCCTCTGGTAGGTGCCCTGAGGCACGGCAGGCATTTTTCCGCCTGCTTTTTGGCCGGGAACTGGGCTTTTTAACTTTTAAAAACTTTTTTTTTCTGTGCCGCTTGGCATCGCGCGCGATCGCGCGATGCAAGTAACGAGCACGACAAATCAGACCAAATTGTTCGTTCGTCGGTTCGAGCTCGAAGTCTGGCGGAGTAATTCCCGTTTCCGTTTCCGTAGAGTAACGGAAACGAGTAACGGAAACGGAAACGGAAATACCGCTAAGTCGTGCCCATCTCTACTCGCTGATATGCATGGTCTGAACCTTTCAAAATGCATCAGGTTTGAATAAGGCACACTGACTCCTTTTGACCACCCATGTTGTGGGAAGAAGGGAGGAGTTAGCTTGCCACATTTCCTGGTTTCCCCTAGTTAAATTGGGATCCTGTTATGTTGTACTGGAAAGTTTAAATATTCTTGTGTGTCTTGGTTTTCATCCAAGCAATTTATTGTTGCCATATTTTTTTTTCTTTTTGCGTGTTCTTGGTAGCTTTAATTAAATATACAAATAGACCAGGTGATAACCTTGGTAGCTTTAATGTTACCTTCTAATGTTGTAAGATGACTGTTTTAATCCCCTGTTCTTAACTTGAATATGTTTTAAATGTTCCGGGCTGTATATTGTTCCTCATGCTTGTAAGCCACCTTGGGTCCTTTTCCAAGGAGAAGGCAGGGTAAAAATTTTCAAAATAAATAAGTAGATAGATAGATAACATTTTCTGAGACAATTAAGTGCACGTGAGAGAAAATAGTGTGTGCTGTTTTAATTAATAGCTATGGATGTTTAATTCCAAGGTTTAGATAACTTTAATTGGAATCTCATTTCAAATTCACTTATTTTGCTGTAAATCAGGACAGCTAGCTTTATTTATTTATTTATTTATTTATTTATTTATTTATTTTATTTTATTTTATTTTATTTTATTTTATTTTATTTGTATCCCGCCCATTTTCCTGATGGAACTCTGGGTGGCTAACAAGATAAAACCGAGCAACAGAAAAGAAAAGAAAAGAAAAGATAGCAGGTACAATAAAAATGGGAGAGACAATCCCTCCACCAAGATGAAGCGGGCAGGAAAAAAAATTACCATATGCCTCCTTAAAAAGGTATGTTTTCAGAGTCTTTTTAAAGGCGGGCAGGGACTGTGCAAGGCGCAGCTCACTAGGAAGATGGTCCACAGCGTGGGGCCCACCACAGAGAAGGCGCGGTTACGCGTGAGTGTATTTAGCAGTGCCATAGGCCAGTTTTTCATCTCAAGATCCACCATAGAGGCCACAGCAGTTCTAAAAATGTGAAAAGTGTACAGTATTTCTGGTTTGTAAAATTCAGTTTGACTCTGCTCCCCCCTACCAAAACAGAAATGGTCTCCCCCCATCCCACCCCCCCAGGCATTGGGGAGGGAGGTTTGAGTGACCCAGGGGTCTGTCAAAAGGTGGCGGCCTTTTACATGCAGCCCTTAGCCTCACTTTTCCCATTCTGCTATGACTGTTCATAACTGTCTGCCTTGGGTAGCCTCATTCTAAGAAGAAATGGAACGTAATCCATGTTTGTACTGGTAAACTGAAAAAAAAAGACAATGTTTATTTTCTTGTTTTCTTTTTTTTTGTACAGAAAGGTCACACCCACCCCAAGTTAGCTCTCCTTAGTTCCTTTCAAAAAGACTTTGTGCCTTTTTTGCTGAATTACTTGAGGGAACAGACCCGACGGATATTGACCAATGGACCATCTACCCCTGCTAAAACACCGAGCGCCAAGGTTCTTGGGAGTGCCGCTAGCTATCGCAATCAAAGGCCAGGATCTCAGAGGAGGTCTTCTAGCACAGGAGGGTTTGGTAGTAGTCGAGGGCAGCTTTTTGGTGATACATCACCCTCCAATGCCTGTACCCCAAATACTGTTGACTCACAAGGATCTTTTATTGCAAATGGGTCAAGTTTTTTGGATTCCAGTAGTGACTTCCTAAATGTGGATCATAACACCAGCCCAAATTGTAGTTCAAGCCCCAGTTTTTCTCGCAACGAGAGGCGTTCTGCTCAGAAAACAAGTCTCGGGAGTTATTTTGTCGCTGTCCCTGGGAGGCGAGTCAAAAGAAAAGGCAACAGTTCCTCAGGTGGTTCTGGCCGGCCGTTGGCCCAAGATCTGGGAAGAAGCACAGCTGAGGAAGTGAAGTGTGATAGCCCCTCAGGGGAGTCCTCAAGACAGAAGAAACAGAATGAAGGAACCTCTCTCTTTTCCATTTCAACACCTGATCAGCTGAATCTAAACGACTTGGAGGAGTTTCCACCAATGAGTGCTGCTGGAGTGCCAAAGTAAGTCTCCATGGGAAGATTTCTTAGTAGTCTTTGTCATTCAAATAAAAGAGCAGTTTTGTGTCTTGGTAGAAGGAAGAGCCATAACCCAGTAGAGAGTATACATTTTGTGCTGGCAACGTCCGTGGTCCAATCTCATTATCTCCAGATAGAGACTGGAAAATTCTTTTCTGAAATCCTAGATAAATGCTGCCAGTCAGTGTCAACAACAGTATAAGCTAGGTGGCCAAGTAGTACAAGCCAGAAGAAGACAGGTTTCTGATTCCAATTAAACACCACCAAGTGAAAGGGAAAGTAGAAGAGCTAAAAGTGATTGAAGTTTGAGCCCATGCCATTGTTTTGCTAGAAATAGAGATGAAGTTGATGTGCCACCTTCCCCCCTGCCAATTGTCTGTCCTGGTGCTGAAGTCTGGAACGTGCCTTCTGCTTTCTGGTCTCCAGCTTGCTTATCAGCTTCATCCACTCCCAACCCCTAGCATTTTTAAATGGCATGCTGCCCCCCTCTTTGCTTTCAAGTTCTTAAGCTTTGCTGGAAGTGAGTCTTCTTGATCTAGGTTGATGGTCAGACCAGGTTTTGTGATAAGGTGTTTTGTCAGATGCTAGCTAGAGAAGGTCCAAAGGGTGACTTATGTGAGTTTCATTGGACAATTAACAGAAAATTTTCATAGTAAGTCTGTCATACATTTCAGCTTGTCATTGTCATTGTTCCTTATTGCAGTAAATGCACTCAGATGGTGTCCAGAAAGCCTAAGTGTAGAAGGATAACTGGCTATTGGCATTCCCCCACCCTACCCTACCCCACCCCACCTGGTTTTATTTTTCATTTCAGCAAAACCAAACCCTCTAGAAGAATCAACCCTACTCCAGTGAGCACTGAGCGAACCCTCTCCAAACCCAAGATGTGTTTCACTTCCACACCGGTCGGCAAATCTCAAGCTCTTTGCTTTCAGTCAGGAACCAGTCCTGAGGGCCTCGATTCCTCTCAGGAAGTAAACCTGATCTCCTTTCCTGGAAGCCTTCAGGAGGAAAGAGCAATGCTGAAGAAAGAACGGTGCTTGATGATATTTGGGGAATGGGTTGGAAGGGTCTCCCAGTGCCTCGAGATTGTTACCTGACTTGTAGCTTTATAGAACCAGGCCTGAATGTTTCTTAGGGAATTGGGGGAAAGTGATGTTTTAAATGCTTGAAATAGGAGTCATTTTGAAGGCCTCTGTGTGTGTGTGGCACCTGAGGGGGGATATGACTGAGACGTACAAAATTATGCAGGGCATGAGTAAAGTGGATAGAGGGACACTCTTCTCCCTCTCACAAAATGCCAGAACTAGAGGACATGCACTCAAATTGAGCTTTGGAAGAGTGAGAACAGACAAAAGAATTTTTTTTTACCTAGCGTATTGCTAGTCTGTGGAACTCCCTGCCACAGGATGTGGTGATGGCATCTGGCCTGGATGCCTTCAAAAGGGGGAAAAGTCTATCACAGGTTACAAACCATGATGGGGATGTGTAATCTCCATGCTTAAAACCAGGGGACCAGATGCAGGGAAGTGGTATCAGGAGAGAGATATCTAGTCTCATGCACTCCCGGGTGCATTTGGTGGGTCCAGTCTGAGATACAGGAAGCTGGACTAGATGGGCCTTTGGCCTGATCCAGCATGGCTCTTTTTATGTTCTTTTGTGTGTGTGTCTCTGTGTGTGTTACACTGAAAGAATACACAATTTCCAAGCTACACCTTAAAGCAAAAAGGCTTTTCATTGTGTTACCTGTTAAGAGGACCTAATCTGAGTGACCTTGACCCTGAAAACAACTGTGTTAAACAACTATATCAGGATGGCAATTTGTTCAGTTGTATTGATCTAACTGTAACATACTGCAAGTACAGTAGAAAATTGTTTTAGATGTCACTTTTGACGTGTTGTTTCTCCAAAGAAATTGTTTCATTTTGCTTGATAATATATTTGAAAGAGTCCCTTTGATCTGTCTGGAGAAACAGAGAATCTTTTCTAGAGTTTGTGTGTGTGTATTGTCATTCCTAATGTGTATTCAACTCTTAATTTGAATTACAGATCCAAATTGTTGCATCAAACATCTACCCTACCAGGGTTATCTTCAGATTCTAGTCCATCTGCCAAATCTCCTATTGGATTGAATGGGAGTTTCCTGGCAGAAAACCAGTTGGTAACCTCTGCAGATATCAACAAAGTTTCTTGCAGGAAACAGCTGCAACAGCTGGCTCAGCTTTATTCACATTGCATATCAGGTAAAAGATGAAAAGTGGTGATAGTGAATATTTTAAGGTCATATAGATCAGAGATAATGCTAAAACTACTGACTGATATAAATGACCTCAAACAGAATGCCCCGGAAGAACCAAACCGTTCAGCTGTCCCGCAGCATTCAAAAGCTGATGGAAGGGCAAATGTTGTGATAGATTCTTGAACAATAGCAGGAGTTCAGCATTCTGTGCTCACGGAAACCAGATTCTGGGATCTACTTTTCTGCCTCTTTCTGCTGCCTCATTTTCTCTGTTCCCCCTCTGTGCCTATTGGTCACATGAGGAGGTATTATTCTTTTCAAGTTTCTGAAGCTTTCAGGGAACAATATGAAATATGCCTCAGGGATATATAGGTACAGTAATGTCTTGAATTACGAATGCCTTGAACAACGAACAACTTGAATTACGAAAGGAAATCTGCAGATATAGGAAATTTTTGAATTATGAAAATTTAACCCGGTTTTTTTGGGATACCAAAAAAAAATCAGCCCCCTCTTGAGAGAGATTTGGAGCCATTTTGGAAGGTCATATTGGAGGGTTTTTCATGGATTTCTCAAGTGGTGGAAAGGTAGGGAGCTGATCTCCATCATTTCCCTGTTTTTCCTAACTGTTTGCCTTGCATTTGTTTTGATTGTGGAGTAGGCGGGAGCTGATCTTTGCCATAGCGGGAAGGGGGGATGTCCTGCTGTGCATGCCTTTAAAGTGAACTTTATAAAGAGTTTCACACAAAAAGGCATTTCTGACTTTTTTTCTAGCCTCTGGAATGAATTAATCAGTTTTCAATGCATTCTTATGGGAAATTGCGTTTTGAGATACAAAAAAATGAGTTAAGAAAATCCCATTGGGACGGATTAATTTCGTAATTCAAGGCATTACTGTAATTCCTTTCTTATGCAATTTTCAACAGTCAACCTTGGTGTGTTGAAAATAGATAAAGGAAATAAAATAAATTTGTGCTGCTTTCTAGATCAAGCAAAACATCTTAGTCAACACTCTATTTAAGTTACAAACATTTGTCTTTAAAAAATCTGTCTTATATAATTTACATCTGATAGGTAATATGGCTTCTAAACCTATAATAGGATTAGAATTTTTACAACTTAGCAAATCAAATATCCTTTTGAATGATGTGTTGCATTTCTTTGCAGAAAACCTGGTGCCAAATATATTTCTGGAGTTTTTCTTTGTATTGCAATTGCTAACAGCCAAGGGAACTTCTTCTGTGGAAGATGAAGAGAGTAACCTGGATGTAACTGAAGAATATAAAGGTCAGAAGTTGTGTTAGACATGAACCCTTATTTTCAGTGTGTGATAAAAGCTGAAATCCTGTTGGGAAACTATATGCCGTGTGAGAATTACCAGTATTCCGTGTAAAGTTGCACAACACAATTTCGTCATTGTTACCCAAAACTGTTTAACAAAATGGTATAACCTCTAAGGTTTTTGGCATGTTTTTAGTTATTTGACCTAAATTAACAGGAGGGATTAGGGATGCTTTAGGGTTATGTTTTTTTTTGCTATCTAGTAACTTATATGCTTGTACTCTGTGATAGCTAGTTCTTAACAGAAAAGGTTAGTTTCCCCCCCAGCAGGGTTTATATGTGACTTTCTGTTCATTTTACTTTTTAATTATGTTAACTACAATAAATGTTATTTTGTTTACAGATGCAGTAAAGAGGCAATATTTTTGCAGTATACACAACTGTGTTTACTTTGCTGTTCAGGTGTTAGATCATCAATTTGCGTAAGTGATTTTTTGGGGGGAGTAATCAAATGTGTGCATGATATAGTTTTAAAACAATTCTTTAAACTGGTTTTATTCAAGAAATCTCTTTGTGTCCTGGTGTGTATATACAATTTTGTCATGTTAAAGACTTACAACACCTCTGAGTTACCCATACTCTATTTTAGTTTTTATTATTATTATCTTTTAATTTGGCCACTAGAAGTTGCTATAGAAGAAAGAGCTTTTTTGTTTCAAATACTTTTTCAAAGTGAAAACTCACTTTTTCACATGACAAAACTTACGGTAGGAATGTTTACAGTACACGGCCATTGCATTTAAATTTAAGAAGAAAAGAACTGTGCAAATTAGGCTCTTGAGCTGTGCCCTTCCTTGAGAACACAATGGTTGAGTTGGGTCGACGTCTGAAGGATGGCCCTTGGCCTTGCCTTGGTGAGATTGCTTACCCCTAGGTTTATCAGTTGAATAGTTTAGCTATACAGTAAACGGTCAGTTCCATGCTTGAAAACCTAGGTTATATTGTCTACTAATCTACAGATAGTTGCATTTGAGGCTCTCCTTATGTGGAATGGGGTGTGTGTCACTGTTTTTGAAGTTGAATGCTTTGGTTAGAATGTATATACAGTGGACCCTTGTATAACAAACAATTTGTATAACATAAAATCTGTACAACATAAAAAATTCCGGAGATAGGGGAAATTTGCTTAACATAATCACCTATGGGGAAAATCTGTACAACATAAAAATGGGATTACTCCATTTTCAATGCATTCCTATGGGAATTTGCATAAAGGAAAATTTGTTTAACGTAATTTAATTTGGAACGAATTAATTCCTTTATACAAGGTACCACTGTACAATATAACAATAGCAATGATGACAATGTGCCATCAAGTCTGTTTGGGCTTAAAACGACTTGTTTCAGGATTTCCCAGGTAGAGAGAATGCTCTGAAGTGGTGGACTATTCCCTTCTGGGTGCGGCTTTCCCAAAGCCATACAGACTGGCCATCAAACTCTTGACTCTTGGCTCCGCAGCCAGATTCCCTAACCACGCTGAACTCTCAGCCAGCCTCTCTGTCAGAATAGACCAGTGCATTGTTAGTGGGGGGTTCTAGAGCCCAAGAACGCGGCACCGTCTGATCTTTCAGTTTTCGTAATGGTGTTCCTTCCTTGTTGCTGCGTTCTTGGCAGAATTGTGTCTCATCTGGAGAAAGGGACACTGAAGCTTTTGGCTGAGAATGAGAGGATTGCAGCTTTTTCTCCTGTCCTCCACGAAAGACTTGCAACAGCCTATGAAAGTAGCACAGCAAAGGTAAATGCTGAAAAGCACTGGAAAAAACTATATTTGGGAATTAAACTGATTTCCTCAGCATTGCTGCCACAATTTATGGTGTTTACAGTATTTATTCTAGATCTAATAGAAATTGAAATTAATTTTTGACAACATGGTCGCACATGCACAAAAAGCTTTCCTGTACAGCTAGAATGATAGCTGCCACTAACTGGAGAGGTAAAGAGCATGATGTCTTTTATCAGTGGGTTCAGAAACATGTCTGGTTAAATAGCGAAGCCAACCAGCAGTTTGTGGGTTAGAAAAAGTTGACATAACTGGGGGACAGACAGCCAATCAGTCTCATTGCATTAAGGGTAGCTGATTGTTGAGGTCCAGCAGCTGATGTAAGAGGGCAGAAGGAGTTTTATTTGTATACAGTGGACCCTTGTACAGTATAACAAACTGTATAACATAAAATTTGTACAACATAAAAATTCCGGAGATAGGGGAACTTTGCTTAACAGAATTGTCTATGGGGCAAATCTGTACAACATAAAAATGGGATCACTCTGTTTTCAATGCATTCCTATGGGAAATTTGTATAAAGGAAAATTTGCTTTAACATAATTTCATTTGGAACGAGTTAATTCCTTTATACAAGGTACCACTGTATATATTATTCTGGCGAACTGTGTGTTAAATCAGAATAATTAAATTATGCATTGCTTTGTATGTTGAACAGATTTCCCTGTTGCTGCCTTCGTGTGTGCAGTCAGTTTCTTTCCAGCCAGAAACTGACAACCGATCTAATTTTTCCAGTGATAAGGCATTTCACATATTTAAGAAGCAAAGGTAGGTATTGTTCTTTACAGTTGGATGCTCTATAGTTAGCTAGAAGTATAGCTGATGAGGGAAGCCTGGTGACCAGGGATCTTCGGTTCACAGGCCATGTTTAGGTATAAGTTGTTTGTGGGTGTCGAAGACTGTCTACACTGTATTCTTGAAGGCTTTCACGGCCGGGATCTGATAGTTGTTGTGAGATTTTTGGGCTGTTTGCCCGTGTTCTTAGTTACTTGATGCTACACATTTCCCTTTGCTCCTGGTTGCGTTGAAGAGGGAGGTCAAAAAGCCATAAGGGTATGAGATGGATTTTGTACTTGCTGCATTTGCTGCTCCTGCACTAGCAGCTGGAGCATTTCCATTGAGTCTGCCCAGGCTGCAAGGAATCAAAGCTATAGTTTTCTCCTTCTCCTGTGGAACTCTTTTCCTGCCCTCCTACTCTTTGTCTTCCAGTGGCCACACACAATGTTATCTTGTTCGAAAGTTAGCCGAATTTCTGTTGGTGATGGTTCTATTCATGTATGCATTCTTGGCATAACAAGATACGCCTTTAGTCTTTTCCTGGGAGTAAGTGCCATTGAGTTGCATTAGTCCCCCCCCCCCCCCCCAGAACAGACTTGTGTACAGCCATGGTCACAGTGCATTTGCTCAGGCTTTTTATTCTCTTGTATCTTGCAAAATTCTTGCCAGTTGTAGGTTGTAGTGTAGAATGTTATTCTTAAAATTCTTCCAAGAATAAGCAAAACTCTTGTAGAAACTAGTGAAATATTGGTGTCCATAGGTAAGCAGAAGTCCATGTTATCATGTATATGAGTCGGTGTTACGTTGTCCTGCTGTGATTTCAGATATTGAAGCTAACCAGATCTCCCTTCTTGAACAGAGATATTTTCTATGAGTTGCTCCGTGAATGGGAAGATCACAGTGAAAAACCTGGCTGGGATTTTGAGAAGTGTCTAGGAGACAGGATCAGGTAACATCCATTAGTGCAATAGTTGAACAGCAGTTTTAAGAGTATTGTTTAATTTACCACAGTGCCACTCAGGTTGTAATTTATCATTGTTTCCTAGTAGGATCTGCTGAGCAGCTACTTACTGTGTTTCTTCAAGAGGAGTGCATTTAGATCCTGGATTGTAGCACTTAAGAATAACCACTGATGGTCTCTGTATTAAGGATGGGATGCAGTGATACTTGGGACATATGCTGCAAGTTGAGTCATGGCAACTGGACTTCTTTTCTTGTGACTGCGAAATGTTTCACTACTCATCCAAGTAACATATTGGGACACCTGGTTCATCGTAAAACCATCATCCCAGTTGCCTGACCAGAGTGTAGCTGCAGACAAGTGCATAACTTAATTTAATTTTCAGTAGTTCCTGCACACTAAGCAACATAGTTGAGCATTAATACTGTATATATTTATGGACAGTTGAGAAGGTTTTGTTTACTGCATTGAAAACAAGATGGCTGATGGGGAAATAGTCTAGGAGTGAAGTTGTTTCAGAAACTTCCATTCTAAAGTCCGAATGTTCTCTGTAAGTTAAGGGCAGGGGTTCCATCAGTCAGTCACTACTACTATGTAATAGAGCCTTTATACAGTGGACCCTTGTATAACGAACAGCTTGTATAACGAAAAATCCGTGCAACGGAAAAAATTTCCATCCCCCCTCCCCCTCCCCTCCCTGTCCAAAATGGGTGCAGGCACTCTCTGGGGCTCCTTACCGAAGATGCAAGCTGGCAATGGAGGAGGAGGAGGAGGAGGGCTAGGTCAGCCTGCTCGGCTTGCCTAGGCACTCACAGCAAAAGTTCCTCAGGGGTGCGCGCTCATCTTTCCCTTCCCCCTTTCCGTCCCTCTTTCCCTTCCCCCTTTCCGTCCCTCTTTTCCTTCCCCCTAACCGGGCGGTTTCGCTTTCCCCACCGAGCAGCAGCAGCAGCAGAGAAGCGTCTCTGCCGTCCATTGTTGAGCGCTCAGGTCAGGAGCAGATAGAGAGAGAGGGAGAGGGAGAGGGGAGTGTGTGTGTGTGTGTGTGTGTGTGTGTGTGTGTGTGTGTGTGTGTGTGTGTGTGTGTGTGTGTGTGTGTGCAGGGAAGGAGGAGACAATAGAGGATGGTTCCTAGGCTTGGCCTGGGAAGAATTAACCCTTGTGCTGCAGCACTCCGCCTGAAATCAATGTGTGTGGGGGGGTGTCTGTTTGCATTTTTGCATTTCTCTTCCCCAACATTATACATGTACAGTACTGTAGTTTGTGTCATTTTTCTCTGAACTGGAACGGATTACTCCATTTTTCAATGCATTCCTATGGGAAATTGTAATTTGTATAAAGGAAAATTTGTTTAACATAATTTCATTTGGAACGAATTAATTCCTTTATACAAGGTACCACTGTATATAGAAATCTATTCTCATTTTCTCCCATTGTCTTTGAGGCCAGATGTCTGGCAAAATGTTTGTGAACCTAGAGTATTTAGTGCTGAGAGACAAGATGGATTTTTCCTTGAAAGAGCATTAGTGTCAATGAATGTTTCAGTGTCTTTCATGCCCATTTGGATCCAAACTAATACTTGGCTTTTTCATCAAGGAAATTAGAAGCAGGTGTCATGCTGGCATTGTTGCTCCCTAACACTGCTCTAGAGATGGGTGTTTCGTTTTGGAAGGGGACTGGTTCTGAAACAAAACACGCCAGCACAGCTGGCGCTCGGAATGCAGTCACACCCTCCAGGACAAAATCAACCACTGTCTTGCTTTACCTCCCACTGGGTGAAAATCCAACAAGGAAGCAGCCTCCGGTGCATCATCTTTCCCTCTCGCTGGTGCTGGCCAATCAGGAGCTGTGCAAGGACATGCATCATCCCGCCTCCCTGTCACCTTAGTCAAACCTCTAGGGGAGTTCTGTGTCCAGGAGGACACAGTGGGGCCTCAACTACTGCTAAGCAAGCTCTGTTTGATTTTAACCCATAGTTTTAGGACAACACAAATTTAATTCTGCAGGAAATTATGATGTTGGTGCATTTGGATGAGAATTTAATCTGTTCTGTTAAACGTCTATCACTCTGTATGTAGAACAAAGTAAATTATATAAATACTTTGGAGAGATTCGGAGAAATCTTTCAGTTCATATGTATAGATAGATGTAATTCTAAGAAATAGCACAGATATTCAGTCTTGATTTCTGGTCTCTCTTACCCACTTTGCAGAATGATGATGGCTCACCTTTCGGCAGCATGTACCTATAGCCACTTTGCCCGCCTCTTTCAGAAACAGCTGCTTCAGGTAAAGAATCCCCCAGTATTAGTGCTGAGCTGCACTAATACTTTTATGGTTGTAAAATGTCTTTTGCCCCACATTTAATATCACTGGGAAGCAGAGAAGAAATTTTGTAATATAATATGCATAAATAATTTATAATCTAGGTTTTGCAGTTAGTGTTTTGCATGTAAGCAAAAGGGGAAATAGTGTGATTTGTGGTTTGCAAAAATTATGTCCCCTTAACAGTTTGTCGTTTGAGCTCTGAGTGTTGCTTCTCTTTTGGATCATTTCACATTGTATGGGAGGCCACGGTGGGCATTTGCATGCTTTTTGGGGGATGGCTAGCCCGTTAATACACCGTTTACTCACAGTGTGTGCTGCAATAAATTTGTGGACCTTAGTTGTCCCTTTTTAATGGACTAGCTTATATGCTGCATTTTACACCTGAAACCACCACAGAAACCACAATCACTGATTTTTAAAAACGAGCAGCAGGAGATGTGAATCCAAATTTGCAGTGTTTCCTTGAAATCAGATTGAAATATAATCAGAATTTTCTTTGAGAATCATGGTTTTAGAAGTGTTACTAAAAAAGCAGCAAACCAGAGCTAGAGGTCATTTCTCTAGAAAGAAAACTTTCACTGAAATCCTTTTGCATTGTTATGCCTCGTAATCCAGATGACCATTATTTGACAATGGGATTTCCCCCCCAATCATTTTGCACTTCCTATCTCCTCTTCTGTGTTTGTAGGACCTTTGGGGCTTCCTTTTCCCCTTGGGAAGCCTTTAATTTATATAATATCTTGTGGCATAGTGGTTAAATGCCTATACTGCAGTTCAAGCTGTACTCCTCACCTGGGGTTCAATCCCAGGTAGCTGGATCATGGTTGACTCAGCCTTCTACAGTATCCTTCCGAGGTTGGTAAAATGAGTACCCAGCTTGCTGGGTGAGTGAGTGGCCATGTGTTGCCTGCATAATTACTTATAACCCACCCAGAGAGTGCTTTAAACACTGTGGGGTGGTATATAAGCAGCCTACTCTGCTTTTTTTAAATAGTATATACTGTATATACTTTCAGGAGCTTTAGAGAACTTTGGAACATGGAAGGAGGAGGCTGGAAGCCTTCCATTAATTTGAGTTGAACATTCCTGTCACTGGATGGCAACATCACCCAGTTTGCACAGCATAAATTAATGCAAGAACATTTTAGCCACTGTTTTGAAATGGTGTCCATGCAGGTGCAGGTATAGATACATCCAGTGCTTGCAGTTTCGGAGATGGAAGTTAGTACTGAACCTTGTTGATTACAAGTCATTGCCTTGGTAAAGAAAGTGTAAGCTGAAGGGCAGTGGGAGAAGAGTAGTGAATGTTGGCGTGACACCTGGGTGAGAAAGATCTTATGCTCTTTTCATCTCTCTTTCACCCCACCCTTCCAAAGATGTGTAAAGGCCCAGTTGGGGTTGGCACCAGTTGGGGAGACACCTCCGACCAGGACGTCCTTAACATGCTGGGGTCGGGGGATCTGAGTCGACTGAAGAGGCTGCAAGAGAGGTTCCTCGTTCCTCAGAGCATCAAAGGGCCCTGCCCACCTCCTTCCTTCCCTGGATGCCAGCGGTTCTTCAGGGACTTCATCCTCAGTGCAGGAAGGTGAGCAGACAGCTCGAGCCAGTGGGTCCCCAGATGCTCCTGGACTGCAACTCCCAGAAACCCCTTCTCCAGCACAGCAAGTGGTGGAGGCTTCTGGGAGTTGCAGTCTAGGAACATCTGGGGACCCACAGGTTGAGAACCACTGATTTTTGAGCAAATGTTGGCTTCTGCCAAAGGCCTTTGGCCACAGCACTCAGTTTGGTCTTGTGAACTGCCAGGGACATGGTGGAAGGGGGTGTCTTAGATGAAGGCCTTAATGTGGGTTTGTGCAAAAGCCATCTTTGTTTACAGCTGTTTCTTTGTTGCTATCAGGGTGTATTTTCCAATTACCTCTGGTTTTCCCAAACTGGAAAAAGGCAAGGTAAAATTGCACTGTGCAGATCAAAAGGAGATTTGATTTCAGTGCCGGCATATATATATAAATGAGTTGGTTCTGATTTTCTTTTGATATGGTTCCGCAAAACCACACAGAGTGCAGGTGGATCCCAATATTCTTAAAATGGAGTCCCTGGTTGCTGTTCTTGTGCTTTTAAAAAGTTTGCTTTCAAATTTCTAACTGTTTTAAATATTTAATGAATTTTTAATTATTACTGTAGGTTAGTTTCTTTTTAATTATGGTTTTAGTATTACTTGTTTTAACATTTGAGGCTGCCTTGGGCCTTCTCACTGGGAGAAAAGCAGCCTGCAGATAATGCAGATAAATCAAGGCAACGTAAAGCAGGTTGAAGGGTAGTGAATAGATGTAGGGAGAGTGATATTGGTGGGATATATGTTTCCTTTTCTTCTGTGCAGGTTGCTGAGCTGCACTGAAATAGTTTGCCATGGTTAGCTAAAAACGGATCTGTCTATTGGGGCCAGATGGTTCTTCTGTCCCTTGATCTCCATGGAACAACTATGTAAAACAGAACTGGCTGTTGGTGGGGTGTCCCCAGCAGCATCAATGGGGGGGGGGTCATCTCTGGATCACCATTCCAGGGAGACATGGGGCTAGGGACACACTTTTTTGATTGTTCACAGAACATTTGCTTCTCACTACTCACTACATTCAGCTTTCCCTGAATGATGGACTAGCTACTATGTGACTTTTATACCAATTACCATGCATGATTGCATTGACTGATTTCATAAGAACACCAGTGTTTTCCCTGTTAATTTCTACCCCTCATAATGGATTTTTCTTTTCTTTTTGTGTGCTCTTTGTAGCCCTAATGTTACCTTTTAATGTTCTAAGATGACTCTTCTAATTCCCTGTGCTTAACTTGAATATGTCTTAAATGTTCTGGGCTGTATATATTGTCCCTTATTATTGTAAGCCACCTTGGGTCCTTTTCCAAGGAGAAAGGTGGGGTAAAAACATTCAAAATAAATAAATAATTGGATAAGAGTCTGAGGTTTGGGAAGTAGCATCAGAGTGTGGGTTCAGGAAATCAATATCCCCTTTCAGAACTCTCCATGTGAGAAGCTGAGGACAGAGCGGAGAAACAGGTGTCGCCCTTGAGTTAGAATCATCCGGATACTGCTCTATTAAATAGGTTGGGAAGACCAAAGCATTTCTGGTTGCCAGCTATACTGAGCACAGAGGCTGTTTTAAGCCAATACAGCATTTGTTAGAGACTGCATTTTATTGGTCTTTCACGCTGTGCAGCAAAAAAGTTTTTCAAATGCTTATTTGTATTGAATTTTATGAACTTAATTCTTCTGTAGTTGGTAACCTTGCCATTTAGATACGTGATGTGTGGAGTGGGAGGGAGGGGAGCAGGCTGCTCCAGTTGAGACGATCTCAGGCAGATGGAGGTACAATATCTGCTGGGGATTAGATACATCCGCTAAAGGAAGGGGTGACTAGATAACCCTGAAATCTGTCCCATGTTTTATGCCTTGCCTCCAGATTTCAAGGTCTCGATTGCCCTGCCAGCCAGGTCTGGTGCTGCCGCCGCTGCCACATTGGTCTATCACTAAACAACTATAATACATACCAGTAACTTGATTTTGGGTGAAAGGACTGACGTGGTGTGTGTTTCTGAACAACCTTTGCTCAACCAGAATTGTGGCGGAAGAGGCATCTGGCAGTGATGAAATTCTCTGATCACCTGAAATGAAGAAATCTTTCTCTGTCGGGATTCCCTGCTGCAACTTTCCCCCCTTGCTTTCATCTGAAACAGAGCTTTCTCCTATTTTATTGTTCTTGGTGTGTCTTTTCATTCTTCAGTTTGAGCATCAGGGCTGTTAAGGCTAGACGTGTCCACTTAAAGAAGATGTTTGCCCCTAGACACTCATACATAGCTAGCCTGTAAAGTTCCTTGTGCGGATTTTGCAATAGCTGTAGCCGAGAGGCAGTTCTATGCTGAAATTTTAATTTGCAAGCATAATTGTTTGTTGTTGCTTTTAGTTAAAAGCATTAAATTCATTTGCACCGGGAGAAACAGTAAACTCTTCCCTTCAGTGTCCATAATCTCAACATAAACACGCTAAGCTGGAAGGACAACATCTCAGACCAAGTCCCCATATTCAGTTGTTCTCAGGAACTAGTTGGCTTTGACTGATTCACAGGGCACTTTTAGTTAAATGCTGTCTCAGCAAATGCTGTAGAAATTCTTGAAATTCCAACAGTGGCTTACAAAAATGCAGCAACTGTACAGACTCAAAGTAGCAGGCTCTAAAACTGAAGAAGTGAGGCCTTGCAAAAACGAAAGGCTTGGGGACAAAGATACATACATACATACATACATACATACATACATACATACATACATACATACATACATACATACATACATACATACATACATACATACATACATACATACATACATACTAAGCTACGATTCATCTCCCAAGATCAAGTTCTGTCCCCTATGCTGTTCAACACCTACACAAAACCACTGGAAAAAGTTGCCTAGTTTTGAGGCATGCTGATGACACTCAACTCAATCTCCCCTTCCTGTTTGATTCCAAGGAAGCTGTTCTATACCTAAAGCAGCGCCTCTTGTCAGTGATGGACTGGATGAGGGCTCACATACTGAAGCTTCATCCAGACAAGACAGAGATGCTTCTGGTCATCTGAAAGGTAGATCAAGGAATAAGGTTTCAGCCTGTGCTGGATGGGGGTTATATTCCCCCTAAAAAAAGTTGACTTTCCAGTTTGACTGTGCTTCCGAGTTCAACCGCTTCTAGAGAGAGTATTCAAGAGTGTCCGCAGCAGTGCATACTATAGAAGAGTTTGAGGTATGCTGCTATTGGCCTGCATGGAATTAACTAATTCAAAAAGAACTGTAGTGCTTGAACATGCCCTTCAAGGTTAAACTAAGGTCTTGTAAAGGTATTCTCCTGCTGCTGCTCCCCCTCCTCATCTTTTTTTTTTATTTGTTTGTTCATTTTGGAAAGCTATCAGTTTAATCAGCACCTGATGGACAGCCTGTGCCTGCAGATACTTGAGCTGGATGGTCTCGCCTTAGTGGAACACGAGCCCAGTGACCGAGAAGCAATGGGTGAACAGGTATTTGGCAACGTAACGGAAGCAACAGTTCTAAAAACATGTCCATGGACAACGTTCCATTGGCTCTTGGGACAGGATGCCTGCAATTCTTCCTTTCTGATAATATCTCTAATTCTAAGGAAACTTAGTTTCTAGACTGAAATTGTACAAAGCAAAGACCAGAATCCTACGAATATTTCTGTAGGGTTTGCATAACTGAGATGCCAGGGCACAGCGCAACGGATGCACAACTAACATGCTTCCCATTGCCTCTTCGGTTAGCCACAGTATGTTATGTAGATCTTATGTGAACACCAGTAGGGTCCCTGTCAATATATGTCTGACTATATACTGGATTGTAGAAAACTCAACAGTGCCCTGCAGATGGGAAACAATGGACATGTTTCCCTATCGAAAAGAGTGTTGATGCCATAGAGTACAGTAGCTGTGGGACAACTGCCGTGTTTTGCCATTCAAGCAAAGGGATGTTCAAAATTTTACAACAGAGATTTCTTCTACGCATGGGCTGAACTCTAGTTGCAGCTAGAGGGTGGGCTCATTGGATCAGTGGAGTTTACATAGGTGTCGACCCACCTAATCCCCACTGATTTGGCAGGCCTACTCAGGTCCTGGAATGCTTGTATCTCCTTTCATGGTTATGGGGGCAGAGGGACTGATCTGCACATTGATGAGTTTGAATCTTGCCTTGAGCCATGATTTTAACATTGGTGGTCTTAGGCAAGTGCAATATGCGGAAGGCAAGTAATTTCCCTTCTGCAATATGAGGAGTGATAACAGTAGCCGCACCTACAAGATCATTGTTAAAAATATATCATATATTTGCCAAAATCCTGTTGTGTAACATAGGGAAATTTATATGTTTTAGTCTTTTTCACACCAGTAAATAAAGAGCCCCTGCCAGAATTCTTGGGGGCGTATGCACATAGACACAGACACAGACACAGACACAGACACACAGACACAGACACAGACACACACACACACACACACACACACACACACACACACACACACACA
>JAHTLZ010000016.1:29959647-29988642 GCA_023846285.1 Phrynocephalus versicolor | reverse complement strand
ATAGATAGATAGATAGATAGATAGATAGATAGATAGATAGATAGATATAGATAGATAGATATTTTTGGTTCCAATAGAAAGAATTGTGTCAAGCTGTGTTGAAGGAATGCCTTTTCACGGCAAGAGCTGGATTATCGGGCTGACCACGTGCTCTCTCAGGGAGGGTGGGAGGTTCACCTTTCACCTGTGGAGGTGTGGCTTCTTTTCACTGGTTGCCTGCTTAAGGGGTGTGATGTGGAGAAAGGAGAAGTTGTGGAAAACACTCGAGGAATAAATACCCCTTTCCAATAACAATAAAAAAAAGATCAGTCAAATTTCAGGTAAAAATCCAAAATGCTCACGAATAAATTGCCGGGATGTGGGGCGGGGGTGGGGCCTGTCCAAGGAAATATTCTGTATTCTTCAGGACTCTTCTTACTCCTGTTTTTCATAGACCGAGCTGGGGCAAGCCTTCTTCCACAATCAGCCCCCATCTCTGCGGAGGACGGTAGAATTTGTGGCGGAAAGAATAGGATCCAATTGTGTCAAGCACATCAAGTAAGAGCGGGAAAGGGGTGCCTTGAACGGAGAACTTTTAAGTCCCCCTCTTGGTGGAAACTCACCGCTCTTTCCCTTTAGGTCACTGCAGTAACACGACTCTTTTAACTGGGGGGGGGGGGGGCGGTCAGCAGCTGGGTCTGTGAGTTGAACAGACACACGGCTGTTTTGTCTGGTGTCTTACGCATCCTTTCTGGTTGGAGAATCCGTGGACAAATTTGCACAGTCCATTGAGAATTCTGTGACACTGAATGCTTGTCCAGTAGAACTTTTAATAGTGTGAAATGATTTCAGATGCTTTTGTTCACGGATGGAAAGGTTCTTGCTTGTTTCTACATCCTGAGATCTGGCAGGCGGCTGCTGGGGGAAAAGTCTACCCGGTGGTGTCACACAGATATGGAAGGTTGTTATGGCCATGAGGACATTTTGCCACCGGGCTGCCTTTTTATTTTCCCAGACTTTTTGGTCTCCTGTATCTTATTTTCATGCTACTTAATGTAGATATTTTATTTCTGCAGTTTGCTTTTGATCGTGGTTTACAATGTTTGCTTCAGCTTGCTGTGTTATAATTAGAAATCCTTCTAACTCATCCCCAGACCTTGCTGCACAGTGGGAGTATAAAAATGTTATCTGAAGAAAGGCTCCAGAGAGATACATTATACATTAAACCATCATTTCCTTTGACTAGACATTGGCCTTCTACATTTTTAAGTAGTAGTAGTAGTAGTAGTAGTAGTAGTAGTAGTAATAATTTATTATTATTATTATTATTAGTAGTAGTAGTAGTAGTAGTAGTAGTAGTAGTAGTAGTAGTAGTAGTAGTAGTAGTAATAATAATAATAATAATAATAATAATAATAATAATAATAATAATAATAATAATAATAATAATAATAATTGCCCACACTTGGGTTTTCTGGGATTTCCTGAGGCATAGCTGAAGAAAGAAATGGCTGGGTTTGGCAAAGCTCTATAGGATTTCAAGGGATTATGGGACAGATAGTTTATTAAGAGCTGTACCTATTGGGTAGAAATATTGATTGTTGTTTCTTTGTTTGCAACTCCTAGACTTCAAGAATCCCCTTAATCAGAATTCTGGGAGCTTCAGCCAAAAAATAATAATGTCACGAGTAGATTCTCTGTCCATTATAACTGATTCTTTTCAAAAATCTACCTGCTCCATCCCCACTCAAAAAAAAATCTGAAAATGTTATGCCTACCCATCTGAACTAATGAACTATGAAAGTTTGTGCTTCGTTTTGTGTTTCCCATGAATTGCAATTACAAACTGGACTGGAACCATTAAGTAGGTACCAACAGTAGTAAAGTCTGAATGATATGTTTTGGTTTTCTTTCCTTAACTCTTTGAATCTTGGGGCTCTATAGGGCAACCCTGGTAGCCGAGCTGGTGAAAAGAGCTGAGGTCATATTACAGGATAATATGAAGGCAGAAGAGGCCCATCATGACAGATTGCTGGAGGAGGTGTGCTCCCAGCTATACGAAGAAGGGGCACAAGCTCTCATTCAAGGCAAAGAGTAAGGAGAAACAGCTTCATGGTATTAATCTTTCTGAACTTTCCTAACCTGTTATGTGGCTAACCCGGGCTGTACTATTTGGGAGAACACTAAGTGTATGGCTGGAGCTACTAGTAGGTTAATGGTTTGTTAGGTTCTTTCACCATTTTCTCTTAGATTCCCTCTCATTTCTGGTCTAGCTGTTTCATGCAGAATGCACAGAATTTTGATAGATTTTTGTACACTACATCACTTGGCAAGAGGAAACAGAGCTGCCTTTTGGGGATAGATAATGCAGGAATCAGTAGAAGCACTAATAGTGCACTTTTCCAAGCCTTTGCCCTTACAGTAACCCTGTTTTTACATTGCCTCCTGTGTATATTTATAGATTTTGTAAGAAAAAGGCTCCCGAGGCTGTGAAAATCCTGTTGCCAGAAGAGACGTCTGCAGCAGTATGTATATTTTGAGGCTCTTCTCCGTTTTCCTGTTTGTTGTTATTGTTTATCTACAGTACAGAGTACTGTGCTTTCTTGACAGTGGTGACTAGAGGTGACCACAAATTGGTGGTTTGGTGGTTTGTGCTGGTTCATTTGTTTCAGTCGTTCTCAACCGGTGGGTCGCCAGATGTTCCTGGACGGCAACTCTCAGAAATCCTGGCCAGCTCAGCTAGTGATGAAAATTTCTGGGAGTTGCAGTCTGGGAACATCTGGAGACCCACAGGTTGAGAACCACTGATTTATTGGCAGAAACAGGTATCTCTAGAGCTTCAAGCCCCTGCCTCCTGTGGGTGCGGCCTCTGAGTGTGTGCCTACCAAAGGAGGCGGGGCTTTGAAGCGTCAAACACCCATTTGGCCAATAAACAAACCGGCACAAACCACCAAACCAGTGGTTTGTGCTCATCTCTAGTGGTGACGTCAACATTGAAGTAAGCTGGACAACTCATCGGAATCCTCTGCTTGTTTAGAGTCATTGGACCTGAAATACTCAACTAGCTGAAAAGATGAAGACGTTCTTAAAAACTCAACATCCTTATTCATTCAGTTATTTTACTATGACAACTAAGGGTATATTGGGTTTATCCCCCTGCCAGCAGCATTTCTCATGGTATCTCTGCAAACCTGCATTTTAGTAGCAGTTGGAGGAACATGTAAAAGAAGCCTTAATTTGTATTTACTGCTGTTCTCATAAGCTATCAGCTACCAGGAACCAAAAACTTGAGAGACCAAAACAAATTGGTCCCCCACCCACCCCCACAAGACCAGTGCCCCATTTCTTTCCTGTGTTTGCTGCATATTTTAGTGATTTTTTTTAGGGAGGGGGGGTCTGCTCTGTCACTTTGCCATGTTTGTGTCCCTGAGCTTGCTAGTAGAAATAACTATACCTTTTCTCATGTTGTTTCATCTCAGGTTTTAAACTGCGCAGCAAATATTGCCGTCGGACTAGCGACCGAGAAGGCCTGTGCTTGGCTCTCCGCCAATATCACAGGTAGAGTCCTCTCCTTGTTGGAGAAAAGGCTTGCATAGTTTTGAACAGCAAGCATGTGGAAATTACTAAAAACTTAGCAACGTTGATGTGGCGTCACTACCTCTCTAAAAGCCATTTAAAAAGGATCTGGTTGAACTTGCCTCAAGGAACAACTGAATGCTGCCACTGAAAAAGCTCTGGCCTGAGGCAGGTGCCTCCCTCGGAGGTGGTACACCGAGTGGGACTTTTTAGGATGAATACGACTGAGGGACAAGTTCTGTGGGAGTCAGCGGTCCTTCAGATATCCTAGCCCTGAGTTATTTAAGACTCTTGAGAGAGAGAAAAGAGTGCCTTGAGGCTGATGAGGAAGTGAAGCCTAGGAGCCCCTTAAAGCAGGCCTGCCCAAAGTCCGGCCCGGGTGGCCAAATCCGGCCCGTCAGGCCATTCTGAGTGGCCCGAGGCTGGCCGGCCTGCCCCTCCCTCCCCCGCTTCGCCCCATGTTTTTTTTTTTTAAAAAAAATCTTCCACCGACACTGACACCGCTGGGAAGCTTGGGCGGACGGGCGGTCTGCTGCCACCGGCACCGCAGGGGAATGTGGGTGGGTGGGCAGGCCAGCGGGCCTCTGCTACCGCCAAGGAGGTTTGGGGTGGGCTGGCAGGCAAGGCATCGCCACCGCTGGGGAGCACAGATCGCCTCTTCCAAGGGGCGACCTGTGGCCACGGCTCCCTGTGCTTCCTTTGGTCCCCACTTTCCTTCTTTCCTCCCTCCCTTGGTCCCCACCTTCCTTCCTTCCTCTCTTGGTTTCCACCTCCCTCCCTCCCTCCCTTGGTCCCCGCCTTCCTTCTGGCTGCAGAGCTATAGAGGTTGGGGGTTCAATTCTCCACTGGGTCTCCTGCAAAAAGAGCCTGCCTGTGTGGCCTTGGGCAAGTTGCACAGTCCTGGAGGGGTCAGTGGGTGGGGCTTATGGGTCAGTGGGTGGGGCCTGCAGTGGGGTGGCAGGGTCGGGGAGCAACCGGCCCCTGACACATCCTCAGCCACCAAATCTGGCCCTCCTTACAAAAAGTTTGGGCACCCCTGCCTTAAAGTCATGGCCATGGTCCAATTCCATAGCACTGTCTCCTAAAAACCCTTGTCCTATGGGACCAAGGCCACGATACCACTGTGCCTCATCTTTCCCCACCAAGCTGGTGTTTTGCCATGAGAGGTCAACAGACATACTTCCCCTCTCTCTCTCCTGGTGGGCATTTTCTATTAGTGCTCTCTTGAGTAGCAAGATCAAACCTGAAAACATATTGGAAAGAATCTAAAAATGCAGCATCTGTCACAAAAAAGTGTGGAATTGAATAGGAATCATACTGTCATGCCTACAGTTATAAGTAAATAGGAGAACGTGGTTCTCAGTGTCAAACAGATAAATAGTTTAAAAAAAAACTACTGAAGTAATCGCAGGCATCAAGGGAGCTGCCTCTAGCAAAGTCAGCGCTCACCTCTTTGTAAGCATGTGGCTCTCTTCCTGTGAATCACACCAGGTTCCTATCCGTGGCAGTTGGTGTTGGAAAGCCTCCAAACAGCCACTTCAGGAGACCTTTGTAGCGGCAGCTAGGATGCCTCCTTGATGGTGATTTTTATGGTTTTAAAATTATGTTTTAATCCTCTTGTTTGTTTTTTCTTGATCTGCTTTCCCTGTTTGGTTTCATCATTGTTATTTAATCGTACAGATAGCTTTTCTGGTGCTAACTTCCTTTAATTTCTGTAAAGAAAGGTATTGGAAAGAAACCAGAATAAGTTCTGAGAAGACTTTTAGGGTGGACTTTGGCTGTCCTGCCTTATTCACAATGGGAGTCTCAGTTTTTCATCCCATTGAGCTCTCAATTTATGTGACGAGTCACCTGGACGTGATCTGCGTCTTCTCTGTGTTAGATCGAACACCTGCCTTAGGTCTCATGCTCTATAAATGATTAGAGTGAGGAGGAGAAGCAGAGGTGCCTTTCCATATTCACAGTGAGTGTCTCCCTTGGCTTACAAATGCCCTGTTTCATCCTCACAGCCTTGATTAAGAGGGAAGTAAAGGCCACCTTCAGTCGTATGTTGAAAGGTCAGGTGATCTCCCGGCCCAGTAACAGTGATGATGTACAGAGGACCAAGGGCTGCCCCCCAGACTGCTGCCACCGGGCTGCATTCCCTTCCCAGGTCATCAATGAAATCAAGGTATGTGCCCGCTGCTCATCAATTCTCTTCCCAAGACAGTAACCCCTTCTCAAGACAAAGCCACTTTCCTCTCAACCAATGTGTGACCTCCAGTTTTGTTGACGTAATGGCTGTCCCATTGCTCTGCTTTCTTCTGATCCCAGTCTACAAAGAGGTCCAAGCATTTTGCCCTAAGGCAGTGGGCAGAATCCCAGGGATCTAAGCGTGGTTTTGGTTGTAAAGAGGCTGCAAATTGGGATGCTTGATATCTGGGTCTCTATATGGAATATGCTAAACTCCATCTGACCGTGTTGTCTGTCTTGTTTCAAGCATCATGGCCATTGCATCTGGCCCAGTGTTTGAGCTGTTTTAGAGAGAGAGATGCTTCTACGGTCCTGTTGAAGCTTTCTGGAGCATTCAAAAGGTTGCCTTTTCAGTGATCCTTTGAGCATACTGGCTCAATATGAACTTTGTCTACAGGTGACTCACACAACAACCTTTTTGTTTGTTTCATCTCACATTGCGTTTGGTTTTACAGCATACAGTATATATTCTCCTATCATGTGTACCCGTTCTCCCGCACAAGTGGTGTGGAGGGGCTATAATGCGGAAATATATTGTGGATAGCCTGGTTTTGGTTTCCATCTTATGAAATTCTGCGAAGGAGAGTTCTCTTGAATTCTAGAGTGTACGTGTCTTTTTATGTGTCACAAATGCTGTTGTGCCCAGGATGTCCTCTGTGTCGCCGTGGGCCCAAGGGACGGAGACGAAGCAATCCATTTCACCGACCTGGAAAGTTTGTTGACAAGGCTGAGCCAAACACTTCAATGCAGAAAGGTACACTTCCCTAGAATGTTCCTCTCTGTGTGTGTGCACACACATATGCGCATGCACAAAGAAACAGAAAGAGAGAGAGAGAGTATTTTTGCATTTAATATGTGGACTGTGTGTTAGAGTTCTCAATTTCCAGTCAGCCCAAGTTGGCTTATGGTTCTTGGATGTAAAGTACAGTACAAGTGTGTGATAGTTACAGCTGTGTTGTTTTAAAACACAGTGGATGAGCACCAGGAAAGGATGAGGCCCATGTGTTGAATGGAAGCAGTTATCACCAGCAGTAGCTCCACTCTACAGACCATCCTTGCACACACATACTGTCTGCCTCTTGCTCTTACATTTCCTGTCATCTTCTTCTCTGGGCCAGTCTCCTCAACTGGTTTCCCTCAGGCTGTCAGGAAGGTAAGGAGCAAGTAGGTGGCCAGTCAAGCCCAGCCCTTAGTCCAGGGGTGTTCAAACTTCAATCCTCCAGATGTTTTGGACCACAACTCCCAGAATTCCAAGCCTGTATTGCCAGTGCCAAAGGACTGTGGGAGTTGTGGTCCAAAACAGCTGGAGGGCTGAAGTTTGGACACCACTGCTTTAGTCTCTCTCTGCCAGCACTCAACCATCCTTCCCCTCGCTCAGGGAGTAACTGTGGTTCTTCACAGTGTGGGTCAAGGGAGGGGAATCATGTGATCCTAGAAGTAGTAATTAAAAAGTCATTTCCTTACAGTAGTCTTTAGCAAAGAACCTTGAGTTCCACTAAAAATAAAATGACAGGGGAGGAAAACAGGAGAGCAAATCCTGATCCAGCTATACTGGTCTGCCTGTCTCAATCCTATGAAAGCTGGGGTGGAGGTGGGAGTGTCCCTTGTTGGCATTCCCTAAAGGGGCCAGAATCCTATTGCCAATTGGACACACAGCCTAGGAGTGCAACCAGCACTTTGATCACGAGTGGCAGTTTGCCACTGGGAGTTATGCCATTTTCCCACATGCAGTCCAAAATCAGCAGCCGAAGTCTATCCCTTGTCTTGCTTTAGTCAAGCTGAATGAAGGCAGGCAGCTCAAAATGTGGGTACTGCCAAGCTGTTTGATTAAAACTACCCATGGTTGACACTGGCTACTGAGCAGAGAGAGGTTCGCGTAGGGTGGAAATGCCTCGTAACTCAGAGGAGAGGATGGGGCATGGAAGAGGCCTGTATTGATGGGCCAGCCTATCTAAAGAGCAGCTACCATTATGTGGGAAGCTAAAATGAACACTTTCTTGGGTGTTCATGGAAGAGCGCCTAACATAGTTGCCGCAATGCATAAAAATAGAATATATTGTGTAAGAAGAAGCATAGATCTAAATTATGGTAGTGTGCTGGGAGGATTCATTATCAGATTTCTGTTTTTCAGTTCATATGTCCAACATCAGAACAACAGCTGGCGAAGTGCTCTGTAGAGATGGCTTCCCTTCTCGGTAGGATTTGTAATACTTCTAATTAGTCTTCTTCTCCTTCCTCTTGCTTAGATTGTTCATTTTGAAGAAACAGCTATCTGGAACAGCATGGCCAATATTGTACTCTCAGGGCAGTTCATATAGTGCTAATTAAATGCCATGCTGTATGTTTCTTTTATTGACACAGAGCTTCACTGGAGTTGGGGATTGAACTAGCCTTAAACTACTGTATTTTTCTGTCTATAAGATGCTGCCATTTATTAGACCCTCCCACTTTTAGACCCCAAATAAAATTAATAAATCCTCCTTCAGTTCTTCTCCACCCCCACTGTCTCTTTTAATTTCCACATTCTGAGCACTGTGCTTTGGTGGGGTGGAAGAGAACCCAAACTGGCCTTGCTGCTTCCCTCCTGTGTGGCTTGGGTTTTGCAAGATGGGCTCCATCCAGAGAAAGCTCAGGCTTGAGCAGCCCATTGAGAAATGCCTTTTCACACTTAAAAATGTGTGGCTTTTTCCTTTTCTTTCCGGGAGTGCACTTCAAGCCTGAGCTTTCCCCAGATGGAGCTGATCCTGCAAAAACCAAACCCACCAAAGTGGAGAGAAGTGTTCAGAACAGGGAAATGAAAGGAAACAGAGAGGTGGGGTGGAGGAGAACTCAAGGAAAGACGAAGCCAATCCTGCAAAAACCAAACGACAGAGGGAAACAGCAGGGTCAGTTTGGGTTATCCTCCACCCCACCCTCGGAAAGGCTTACATCCATGTTTATGACGCCCCCTAAATTTTTGTCATGATTTTTTTTAAAAAAGTGTTGTATACATGGAAAAATACAGTAATAGAATTAAAACCCTCATTTGCAGTTAAAGGGATAAAAACATGCTTGTTCCATAACATTAGCTGTAATGTGATCAGAAAGCTGCTTATTTTACTATATTTCTGTCTTCAATACAAGGCCATGCACGAATTTTCAGTGTCTCCTTTATTCTGTTCTCACCATCAACCCATGAGCTTGATTAACCTGGAAGATAGCAACTGGCCCATGATACTGAGGGAGCATCATTGATTTCCTGTATTCTGTAGTGGCACAGTGGCCAATAAACGATGCTTGGATGACCTCCTCAAAAGCATGGTTCCTGGTGTTATCTGTTTTAAGCATCCTTAGTTGTCACCAGATGTTACCATCAAGGACTGCACAGAGCAGGTGGGACAGGTAGCTATTTTGTGGGAGAGTTGTTTCAAGAAGTATTTCTGTCATAACACTGGTGAACACTTGTGGAGCATCCATGTGGGGTGCTCCTCTTATTTCTCATTTGCTGTTCCTGGATTGATATCCACTCCTTTCCAGAAGCATTATTTGGATTAACTTATTCCACCATGTTTGGTATACCATGTATGTTGTGGTTTGCCCTGATCAGCGAAGTAGGAGCATTGCTGCTAAGCTTCCCATGTTCATTCACTTACATCCTCCCATGACTAGTATCACTGGATAGCAGTATCTTCCATGAATGTCTCTAGTCCTCTGTTAGAGCTATGCAGGTGGGTGGTTAGCATCACGTCCTGAGGGCACAACATCCAGAGTTTAGCTATGGGCTGTAAGAAGCAGCCCTTCCATTTATTTCTGCCAGGTCTCTCTCACTGTTCTAATTCACTGGATGATCCGAGATTGTAGAGGAAGGAAAAATGTTCACCCGCTGCTTTTTCTCATACCGTGCCTCCCTGTGTAGCATTTGAGCCTTGGCATTTTAACCTTTCCTAGTTTATCCTGAAATGGGACTGCTCCCCCCCCCACCACACAACAATGATGTTTGTAATTTTGTTGTCTCTTTGGTTTGGAGTCATCCTGTTCTTCCTATTTCTTTCTTTAAAATCCTGAAAGTAGATGGGAAAAGCTGACATCTTCATAGCGTCATTCGTTCTGTGATAAGAAAGAATCTGTACAGGGAATACTAACATAAGCTCGTTTGTTTTAGTTTCGGATCGTATTCCTATCCAGGAGCTAAACTGCTGGGCCATAAAGAAGCAGGAGCCACCACAAGCAAAAAACCACCTCATTTCCAACCTTTTGAAATCCTTGCTCTACATCTGGAAAGACGACTTCCAGGCACCGGTACCCTTGCAGCTGATCTTCAGTAGGAAGAATGCTGCCTACCTTGCAGACAACAAAGAGCGTAAGGTGAGATTTTCCCAAGCCTTTGCAGACAGTTTCCACCCTTTGAGCAAGTTGTACAGGTGATATGATTGATGAAAAGTACCTTCTAGCTACAGCTTCTAGAAACTACAGCTTCTAGCAGGCAGGAAAACAGGAAAACAAAAAGCTTCCAAAGAGTGATGTGCAAGAAACTGTGGAAATAATGGAGTATATGCTTGTAGAGACTTGTGCCCCGGTGTCTTATACCTGGTTTCGCATAAATTGTGTCAGTCTTTTTGTTGCCAACACGGTCTATGCCCATTTCCTTGGCTAAGAAAAGGCTGGTTTCCTATTCAAAGGACACTCCAGCTTTTGAAGTTAAGTTTCATTAGGAATGCACATCACTTGATTTTAATGTGGCAAGAGTTACATGGTAGGCTTCCACAACCCCCAAGTATATTATAGAGGACTGAAAAAAATTTCATTGATGCAGCCTTAAGGTATTTCTAGGTTGCACACCATGCAAACAGTCTAGCATAAACCAGCTAGCCACCTGACTCACTATAAAGTGTATAATTAGGGCTCTGAAGGAACAGGTTTGCAGTCCTATCCTCAGGTGATGATTTTTGTAAGTGCAGTCTAAGTGATCTGTATTTGGAGGAAGTTGTGTCGCAGAGAATCAGTGAAAATTGCCCTCTGTGTGTGTTACTGAATAGCTCAGTGAACTGGGCAATTTCCTGCAGAGCCAGAGATCAGCCATTGGATTCTTTACTACACCCAGCAGGAGGAGAATCTGTCTGTTGTAGCCTTGGGCAAGTAATACAGTCCCATAGCATTCCCAGAAGAAGGGAATGGTAAACCTTTTTGTACCTTGAACATCCTGGAAGATGGGTCATAGTAAGTCAGAATCGACTTGATGTGGTGTTACTGGTTTTACAGCTTAGTATCTTACAATAAACCACTCGGTTTTCCTCTGCTCTGCGAGGGACTGTCATTCTAAGCAGACCAAATTTTACACCCTTTCTGAGCACTTACTAGCACACGAGGCAGCGTGAGTAGATTTTGTTGCCTGTACCTGAAGTGCCTCCAGAAAACATTTAAAAAGTGGCCTTTGTTGATTTGGTTGCAAGTGATACGAACCAGTTCCATCGTTCGCAGTTGCAATGCTAACCCTTCTTATTTGTTTGTTTGTTTGTTTGTTTGTTTGTTTGTTTGTTTATGTTAGGGCTTATATACTGCCCGTCTTCTGGAGTGGAACTCTGGGCAGTTTATAACAAAATGAAACAGTAAACAGGTCAAATACAACAACGTTATAAAATAATAAAGTCAGTTTAAAACACATACATAAACAGAATGGCATAAAAACAATAACGGACCAAAAAAATAATTAACAGTCACTGAACGCCTCCCAGAAAAGCCAGGTCTTTAAAGCTTTTATGAAGGCTGGCAGGGACTGTGCAAGGCACACTTCGCTAGGGAGATGGTTCCACAAGGTAGGGCCAGCCACAGAGAAGGCTCGGCTACGGGTGGATGTTTTCCGAGCCTCCCTGGGTGTGGCCACCTGCAGCGGGCGCACCTGCGACGCTCTAGTTGGTCAGGCCGAAGTTGACCACTGGGAGATTCTCTCTGCCAGGTAATCAGGTCCCAGGACATGGAGGGTTTTATAAATTAAAACCAAGATCTTGAATCTAATTCGGGATGCAACAGGTAACCAATGCAGGCGAGCCAGTACTGGGGTGATGTGGTCATATCGGCGCACACCTGCCACCAGTCTGCCTGCCACATTTTGCACCCGTTGAAGTCGCCGAACCAGAGTCAAGGGCAACCCCATGTAGAGAGCGTTGCAGTAGTCTATTCTCGAGATCACCAGTGCTTGCATAACAGCTCTCAGGGACTCCCCGTCAAGATATGGACCAATCTGGACAATTTGTCGAAGGTGGAAAAAAGCAGTCCTGGACACGGCGGACACCTGGGCCTCCATAGTAAGAGCAGGGTCCAGGACCACACCCAGATTCCGGACACTGTCTGCCAGCTGGAGGGAAACACCCTCCAGACTGGGGAGAGGGCTGCCGTATCTGGAAGGGGAGGTCCCAAAGAACATAACCTCGGTCTTCTCGGGGTTGAGTTTGAGTTTGTTGGTCTTGATCCATGCCATGACTGTATCCAGGCACTGGTTGAGGGTCTGAACAGCCTCAACTGCAGAGGTTGAAAAGGAGAGATAGATAGCATACTGATGACAGCAGACTCCAAATCTTCTTCATGGCTGAGGCCTTCTGGCTTGCACTGAACGACACTGAATGGGCAGCAAATGTTCTGCCTGTTGACAATTCAGAAATCTCCTCCACCAGCAGATACTGATGATTATTTATGTTCCGCTACTGTAATATAAGAGAATCTTTAGAAAGGCATCTTAAGTGCTGCAGTCTGGTGTATGCTGGCTCTGCATAAACAGAACATGGTGTTCTGTTTTAAGTGGTACATGTTTGTGGTAGGTTTTGTCTTTGAGTAGAATTTTAGTTACAGCTGGGTTGGGCATGGGTGATGCAGCCTGTTAGGTAGCTTTCAACGACCATGCTGGTTTTGGGGGTTGGAAATTGGCCCCCACACTTTTGGAGCATGCTGAACCCAAGAAAGAACATATCTAACTAGAGTCATAGGATTGTAAAGCTGGATAGTACCTCAAAGGTTATCAGATTTAAGCTCATTTGAAATCAGGGACCTACCGCTAAACCATTCCTCACACACAAACCCTCTGGTGACTCCACCACTCTCTGTAGCAGGCCAGCCCACTGTCAGACAGAGCTATCAGGAAATTCTTCCTCATGTTTAGATGAAGTTCCCCCCCCCACCTTGTAAATTGAGTCCCTCACTTCAGGTCCTACTCTCTGGTGCTACAGTAAACTGATTTGCTCCACCTTCCATGTGGCAGCCTTTCCCATATATGAAGATAGCTATCCTATTGCTTCTCTCTCTCTCTCTCTCTCTCTCTCTCTCTCTCTCTCTCTCTCTCTCCCCCCCCCCAGCCATTCAGTTCTCTCTGCTGTTCATCATAGGCTTGTCCTTCCAGATCTCTGAAGGTTCCTGATGTTTTCTTCTTCTTCTTCCTTGCAGTGGGATTTGTTCCTCTACCTGCTTCATGGTCTTGTAGAGCATGGCTTAATGACAGAAAAGGAGATACAGAACTGTCTGTACAGCCTTCAGGAACTCCCATGGCCTTCAGTAAGCACTTCAGTCCAGTTTGCTTTTTAAGGACAAATGCATTGATTTCAGAGTCTCGGGATTTTTGTAGGGATTGGGGTAGGAGTGTTTTTATTTTTGAAAACAATGATGACTGACATGACTGACACAGCAGTGCAAGTAAGATTTCAGCCAGTAAATGTAAAGTGACAGGTGCAATAATTAACACTTTGGGGAAGGTTTTAACTGTCTTGCAGCCTGTAAAGCAGGCATGTCCAAACTTCAGCCCTCCTGATATTTTGGACGACAACCCCCAGAATTCCAAGACTGTATTTCCAATGGCAAAGGACTGTGGGAGTTGTGGTCTAAAATATCTGGAGGGCCAAAGTTTGGACATGCCTGCTGTAAAGCATACTCTGTTAACTAGAAATATATTCCAACCAGATACTGGTTTTTTGTTATGCACTGAGCCCTGTGGCGCAGTGGTTACATGCCTGTACTGCAGGTAAAACTCTGCTCGTGACTTGGGGTTCAATCCCAGGTAGCAGGCTCATGACTGATTCAGCCTTCCATCCTTCCGAGGTCGGTAAAATGAGTACCCAGCTTGCTGCCGGGGGGGGGGGGGGAGCAATGTGTAGTCTGCATACTGTAATTTAAAAAACTGTAAACTGCCCAGAGACGACTTGAAGTGGTATGGGGACGGTATATAAGCAGAACACTTTTCTTTTTGTTTTACAGGAGTTCTCCAAGGAACTAGAATCTTTGCTAAGACTATTCATTTCTGAGGACTACATCGCAGAACCAAAGACTCGGGCCTGTGAACTGGTGGGTCAGTCTAGAGGGGCTGTGACAGCACAGAGTTAGTAGAAACACAGCGATGAAAGTTGCTGAAATTGTACTTGGGCATTAATGCTGGAGCGCTGCCATGCCCTCTACAACGGGTGTCCATGTGTTTTAAGCACCTTAATAGGAGATGGAGAAACAGGTGTTTCTGTTTGAAAACAGAAGCTGCAAGATGCAGGATGGGTTGGAATTTACACAGATGTGTAAAAAAATAAAATAAACCAGCTCGAGTAGGCATTCAAAGATTCTCATTTAAGAGAATTATTTTATTCCATAATAGCCCACATCTGGCCTTGAGGGGGGAATCTCCAGCGTGTGACTGGCATTTAACACTGATCAAGAGCTGATGTTGGACAATTCACAGATTATCTCCTTTTAAAAAGTGGAACCATGTCTTAAAATACAATCAATGATTCAATATCAAGCATTGGTTCCAGACTTGTTTTTTTTTTTTAAAAAAAAGGGTTGCTTGTCCCTTACTGAAAGTTCCAGTTTCTTTTTTTCTAATGATGAGGGAAGTCTTACTTCTGTTGGGAAAGTAATATTAAGAGGTAGCACTATTTAATTATTAACTGTGAAATATTTACCATTTAGATTTTTTATCATAAAGATGGAAAAATATGCTGAAGAACTGCAGAGCCTAAAGCTGGTTTTGGGGATGGGGTGTGTGGGGAGTTATCTCCCTATTTCAATGCAACATTGTTTCCCCCCGCATGTGGTTTTAGAACCTCTTAGACTTCTCATTACAAAGGGCAGAAAGATGCCACCAACAGTCTTTAGCAAACATGTGTATTAAAACAAATTCACGAAAGAGACTTTAAGGTGATGTGATGCTCCTTGTAACACTGTCAACTCTTTGTTGTTATTTAATAATGGTTTTAATCCAATGAATCACTGCCTTTTATTACCTGTGTCTAAGTTACCGCTTGGGGCACAGCATGACTATAGTGGGAGAAGGGGGGTCACCAAGATTCACCCTGAGTGATTGGAGGGAGGGCTGGGAGCCGTTTCCCCCCCCCTGAAAACCCCAGTAAAAGGGGGCAAGAGAATAATGCAGATTTCAGTCACTTCAGTCAGTATAAAAATTATTTATTGTGAGGATATGAAAATAGCAATCTTGTTTAAAAGCAGGTATGGGCTAAAAGGCATGGTACAGTAAATGTGCATTTGCACACATTCGGTCAAGGGTTTCACATAAAATTGTTTTGCCCCAGTTTAAGCCTCTTCTTGCCATTCAAGGCATTCACAGGTACCATAGTGTTATACGTGCAAAAGAAAACATTTTTATATAAATAGTATTTTGAAGTATCAAGTATTTCTAAAAAGCATACATTAATCGAATACCTTTAAAAATAATAATTAGCTTCAGCGTAGAAAACCATCTCAAAATAAGCTTATATAAATAACTTAATTTGTAAACATAGAAAAAAAACAATTGTATGCAAATATAAAAATAAACATCTGATGCACTGTACAATAAGACATTATCCTTCAATAGGCACCATCTGTGTTAAAAGTCGAGTCCACCTTAGTTGTTGTTCCGGCAAAAGTCATTTGGTTAATTAACAGAGTGCCATGTCTCAAAAATAAAAACAAACATAAACAAATGCAGCTAGTGATTGTTTGAAATATCTCCCCAAATCAGAAGCTAGGTCCTATTTTAACTGCATGATTGCTGCTGCTGGGGTAAATTTGCAGAATCAACATCCTGCCCCTCCCTGGTAAGAACTCCGGACAACTACAAGGCTTACATTCTAGAGGCTGCACCAGTGGTGTCTTTCTGTAGGTCTGCAGTTCAGTCAGTATCGGGATATCTTATCAAACTACTCTTGATTGTCATCAAGGGGAGTTTATGTGCTTTATACCCCCCTAAAAGATATCTGTCCTGGATTAGCAGCCCGATTCTAGCCATATTCACTCAAAAGTGAACCCAAGGTAATATAACTACTCTGAAATAAATATGCCTTGGGGAACCTTTTCACTTGTGCTGCCAATTGCTGAATAGTATCTGTCTGCAACTGAAGCAGATCTGTGAATTACTGGAGTTTTATAGTGGGTTTGAAGGGTGGGAGGAGGGCAGGATGCTAGTGGCTCAGTCTAAGAAGGCACTTTCACCAGCTCAGGAGGAGATGGGAAACTCTCTTCACCCAATGTTGCATCGCGTATCATTGTAGTAGCAGAGGGGGGAGGTACGGAAACGCAATGATGTCCGTGCAGAGCTGTTTAGAGCCAGTCATGAGTTGCCAGATCTCTCTATAGCAGTTACGAAGCACTGTCATGCGTAGAGATGGGCATGAACTGCTGGTTTGGCAGCTTACCATCCGAACAGGTGTTTGGCCCTCCCAGCCCTGCCACCCCCCTACGAGCGCCAACTCAGAGGCTGTGCCCTCATGACACAAACCACTGAACCCGTCTCTACTGTTAACCTACCCACACAGGCCCTGCAGACAGGCCCGTGAGTTCCTTCATGGCTTCCCTTCTGCTGTGTGAAACCATGACTACCGTGTAGCTTATTATCATGGTTGCTTGTGTTACGTGCTGCAGGAATAGAGTAGCAAAGAGCAAAGAAGGAATATGTGAACAGGTATTCTATCGCTTACACTGTATGATGCAAATAGGTTGGAGTCAGTTCATAGCTCTGATTAAACGCTATAGTAAGACATTAAGCTAGACAAATAGCAGGCTTCTAATTAACCAAAGCAAGCTGGCAGAAAATGATGCAGTATTGGGTCAGCAATAACAGTGTTGTACTACCTGCCTATTTCTAGAACCAGTGCGAACTATGTAGTCCACACTTCACAATGATTAAAACCAGCTGCAAGACACTAGTTTATAGTATGGAGAGGGAGGGAAATATTCAGGTTACTCCTTCATTAGGTTGAGAATCATAGGAATTGTATGAAACATAATGCCGTTTATCCGATACAATCAAATGTTATGACAATCCAGACAGCAGAAAACCCTAAAGTGCAGTTGCACATTGAAAGGAGTGGCTCATGGAGAAGTACTAGTCGGGAACAACTGAGATTTGGACAAGCAGCGCTTAATGGACTTCATGCCAATTTCAGCCTGGCAGAGTCAAGCCCACAGGACAAAGTGCATTTTCATGATTGTTTATCTTCCCAGTCGACAGCGACAAGAGTCCTGAATGGGATTCTTGCACTTGTTGCTGTGGTAGAAGCCCCCACTCCCGCCCCTCCAGAATTTCCAAAGTAATTCATGGATGCTCTGCAGGAAACTATTGTCCCTGCTGTGGCTTCACAGCTGCCTGTATGGATAGGCTTGTGATACAGTGATTTTGTTGAATACCTCAGTCCTTGTTTCTGGCTTATGGCACGCAGGGACCACTTTCCATGATCACTGCTGTTAAATGCCTGTCAAATGCTTAGCAGTTAGCATGCCCTTAGTTTTCCTTGAAAAGTCCAAATGTTGTCCAGCCTAGTAATAAAAGCCATCTTAACTGGGAGGATGCTTCTGAGTGAAGAATCCACTGCAGTAATAAGTGAATACACTGCAATGAGAACTCCTGAAGTAATGAAGGACTCCTGAATCGTGGCACTGCTGTTAGTTGGTGGTAGGAAAATGTGTTTGTGAGCCATGTGCTAAGCGTCCCTAGCTAGCCAGAAGGTGAGCAAGCCGAGCAATCACCAAAGGCTGTCGCTTGACAAGAGAGCCCAGAAGGTTTGCAGGAATGGCTGGGGCGCCAAGGTCCACCTAAATCAAGGAAAGAGAGCTGTGTCAGTCCCGTTATATTTCACTGGAAAAAAACAGACTTAGCTGCAAGTTCCTCCCTAGCCACATGGGAGACACTCACTCAAAGAGGTGATCTGTGTCAGGCACGAAGGAATCTGACCCACTCGAGAAGAGCACCTTAACCAGTGGTTCCCAAACTTTTTCAACTTGCAGCTCCCTTGACTTAACTGGCCATGGCTCCCTCCATGCAATCCTTAACAGGTGGCCAGAACCCGGCCTGATTTTGTTCTTCCACGGATTCTTCCATGGTGTCCCTGGCTGGGTTTGGGAGCCATTAGCCGTGACAGAATTACAAGGGAGAGGCTGGTGGCTTATCTATCAAGTACGTAGAACTTCCAAAAGAGGGAACTATGATACTTGTAGTCCAGAAAACCTGAAAATCCCGTATCTAGTGGGTTTCCAATCGCATGCAAAAATGCACATGTTTCCTGGCTCCTGACCTCTTGCATATTATGTACAACCATATAAAATGGAGCAACTTTATATATGTATTTGAATAAATGTATTTTATTATACGTATGTGCAGACCAAAATGTGTATTTTCTCCTTCCATCACCTCCACTCAGCATGACCAATATGCATTCTGGCTAGGAACTATAGAGGTTATAGCTCAACGCATGTTTGGAACCATGTGGGGAAATCATGTTTCCATAAATCAGGAACTGTATACAACTGTCTTTTGGTAAAGCATACTTTCTCTATATGCTGTACTTGCATAACGTGCTGTGATGAGCACACATATCATAAATACTACAGCAGTCTCAAGTGTCAATTTATTTGTTTCTGTCTTGCCTAACCATTTACCTGCATCATGTAAATGACTTTAGTGATGTCTCTTCCGTCCACTGTATCAGGTTGTAGTATCCAGGCACTGGGCAAGATCTCCCCTCGTACTATGTCTTTACAAGGACGAGGCATTGACTCTTCATAAACAGACTGAATAGCTAGGATGTGTACATTTTCCTGCATATGTGAAAGTACAGTGAAGATCAATGGGAGGACAATGTAGTAGCAACAAGTACAGAATTTCCTAGCTTTATTTTTAAGCCTTAAAGAAGGCTGCTATGCATGTCATCACGCTGAGATCAATAGTTTTGATATAAATATTAGTTCCCACAACTAACCTGTCTGAGCTGAATTCAAAGATATGGATTTGTTTCCACCGATTCAAGTGTATTGTGGAGTCAAAAGATCTCCTACTTCAGTGGTGTTATATAAAAACAAACTATTAAATTAGAACATATGAAATTAATTTTGCATTTTGTACTGGCTTGGGGCTATAAGGAGAACACTGATATATTTACCTCTCTGGCTTCTACGGAGATACAGCAGAAGTCTCTTGGTTGCTTTTGGCAACACAAAGAAGCATCACTCACAACGTATACTGCAATTAAATCCAAAGAGTACAAGTTATGACAATTTATGCACTTACGCATAAGCCTTGTCTAACTAAGCAACCAAGCGGAAACCTCCTTTGTCCCTCCCCTCTTCTCCCACCTGAAATTTGCTACTTCCAACTGCTTGTCACCTTGAGGCAGCAAATACAGTATATACTTGGCTAGAGTTGTGTGTGTGTGTAGTTTTTTTTTTTTTTGGAAGCAGGAAACAATGGACGGAGTGTGGGAATATGTATTCATCCCGTGTGCTGCTTCTCTGCAGCAATTTATACCAAATCACAGCCCTTTGCACCTCTCTGACCCACAACTGCTCCGTAAACAATAAAAGGGAACATTAAAACTGATGGTGACATTAAAACAAGGCAAACACTGATTCACTGCTAGGAAATAAACAGACACTGCCATCTATTTTTAGCAAATGACTCCATACTTCCATCTCTTTAAACATACCTATTAAACGATTTCATTCGTGAATACTTAATTTAGGATTACCATTTGCATAACTGCAAAAATTATTCCAGAAATCTAATTCTGCCTTTTGTAGATAGTAGAATTCAACACATTTCATTTCAAGATACAGGATATGTGGCAATTTTTGGACCAGTAGCATTTTATTGACTTCCATTCTTTGCTATAATTTTGAGGGCTTTCAAACCGAGCTAATTAGAAATAAGCAATACCAGAAAAAGACCAATCGAATGATAGCCACAAACTGCTATCAGTTACGTAGTTAAATTCATATTTACCCAACTCAATGTTACTATTGATTTTCTTATGCACTTGTGCTGTGGCAATGGATTTGTCATAGAGGTGTCTTTTACTAGGATCCTTGAGCAGACACAAGATGGTGGGAAGAGGCCTGTCAATCACTCCTGCCCCTAGGAACCCATGTTTTGTTGCAGATGTTGAGAAGGCTTTATAATAAACTCGTACATCTTTCTCCACACACTGGTACCTGTGATTGAGAAAAACAATATGAAAGTGAGCTTTCATTAAAAATAAACAGGCTCCTAATAAAACCGTAAAGGAATGTTTCACAAAAACTTACTTCCACCCGGCTGCTGCCCGGCCACTGTAAAGGTTCTTCAGGTCATTGGAACACACAGCCATCACCTTTGAAGCAAGGAGGATACATCATGGTCAACAACAACAATTACATTTCAAAAGACTTTAGGAGAAAAAAATGATTCCAAATGTTTTCCAATTAAAATACACAAAAGTTAAAAACCAATAGAAAAATGGTTAATATAAAGCATTGTTATGAATCCTGTCAACTCTTCATGTTTCAGTCAGGTCTGTTTGACTTCAGTGACTAAAATGCTCAGCCTGATAAGGAAATGCTAAGTCTCTCTTCTGAAGAGCATGAAAAAACATTCATCCACGATCTATTGGAAATCGTTGGAACAAAGTCCATGTTAAACAAATCCCCTTCCACCCGGAAAAAAAATTATAAGGTGTCAAATCAGTTCTGACTTGCTAGGTTTACTGTTCCCTTCTCTCTCTCTCTCTCTCTCTTTACACACACACACACCACTGCTTTCCATAGAGCTCATGACAGTCCTTTATTATTGTAAGAATTTTATGATAATTTCTAGATCAACAATGATCAACAGGTCAAAATTATACTGGGCGCAGTTTCAGTCACATATCCAGTTTTCTACAGCCAGTACAGTACTTTCTATCCCAGAACCTATCACTGGAATATGACAGTCACACTTTGTTGTTGAAGAAAACAAAATGCACCTCTTATGGATAAATGAACTTCATTTTTGTAAGCATAACATTTCACCAAAAGATGAACAGACTCTGAGGGGTTAATTACAGGGTAACTAGGTAAAAAAAAGGTAAATGTGTCCCCCTCCCACACACATGCATTCTAGTCGTGTCTGACTCTAGGGGCTGTGCTTTCTCTGTTTTCAAGCCAAAGAGCCAGTGTTGTACTAGTCTGTGGCCATGTGGCCGGCGTGGCTGCACAGAACACTGTTTACCTTCCCCGCTTTTTACGGCAGTACCTGTTTATCTACTTGCATTTACATGCTTTCGAACTTCTAGGTTGGCAGGAGCTGGGGTTAACAATGGGAGCTCACTCTCTTGCGTGGCACCCGGGATTCGAACTGCTGAGCTGCCGACTTTGCAGACGACTTTTTCAGCGCTCTAGTAAATGCAGCAAAATGCTGCTAGATAACAAGGTGTCACTCACATCCCTCAACATGCACTAGTCATCTGAATGGCAAGGAGTACAACTGGCAACTAGTGGCACTTTGCCACTGTAAACTATGCCATTTGCTTTCACTGGTGTAAATAATCAATAGGAACCAATAATCAACAGGCCAGTGTAACTCGTAAAAAAAACCCTACAACATTTTTGGCCCCTGATTTCTTTTCAAATGGATAAGCAACAATTCTATAAGGAAGGAGAACCCATTTTGTTCTCTTTTCCCTTGCTGGAATGGTATTCACATCCAGCCTGGGATCTTTAGCAGCAAGCATGGACATTAAATCAGCTTTTTGTTCTCCTTCCTTCCTTCCTTCCTTCCTTCCTTCCTTCCTTCCTTCCTTTATATAAACTCTTCAAATAGCCATGTGAAAATCATGTCAGTCCCTATTTTGTTATTATATTTTATGAAGCCAAGTTACAGAGTGGACATCTTCAGTAGAGGGATGTTACCAGGCAGATGGCCACCAATGTCAAGCATAATGCAGGGCCCAGCAACTGTGCAAACTAAGGAAGGCTGAATAGCAAACACAGAAACCCAGGACTTCCAAAACGTAACAGCCAACACAAGTGTCTACTCACCTCTGCAGTAGCATTAGCCAAGACGTGTTTGGACAGATCCTCATATCCTTTTACAGGAGAAGCTGGGAAGGTGCTAGGTGAAACATTTAGACTATGAGAATACTTAGGGCTGGAAGCAAGTGGCGAGAGGATACTGCTCCTCTCCACAGAAGAACCCATAGGAAAAAATTCTGAAAGAGACAAACAAGGAATCTGTACAGTTCACAGACTTGAGTTTTAGATTCAATCAGGATGATTCTTGAGCCCAAATCCTTTTGCACTGTGGATGAATGTAACATTCCACAAGTTGGTCGTATGTGATATCTAGTTTGCCTTTGTGCAAAACTGAGATTACTCCCATTGGTTGCAGTGGAGCTTATGCTTATCCAATAACCTCTCAGATAAGTTTGGAAAAATCCCCTCTGTTAACACAAGAGAGTTGTAGCAAGAGTAGAAGGAGCAATAGAATCATGTTTTTGACAGATGCATGATGAATGTACATGATTCAGATTGACAGACAGTCCAACTGGCATATTCACCTGCCACACAACATAGGTTCAAAAGCAACAGGCCCACAATGCATAAATTCTCATCTAAAACACTAGATGTATTCTAAGGTGGAGAATGCTCCTGCCCCAAAATATTTATTCTGCTTGCCATTTAACTTGAGACTATTATCATTATTCGTCATACTAGGCACTCCCTGGAAGTGACCACTTTCTACACTATGTCTAAAAGCTATTGCTTTAAAACAGCTTTTGAATTTTGCAGTGTATAGAACACCTTGGCTATGCAGCAATCAAGGCATTTTGGGATACCCACAACGGATTGGTTGTGTCGTCCTTTGCCTGCTTGCTGTTTTGCTGAGGGAGGCTCAGGCATTGCCTGGGCCTTTTCTGCTGAATTATCTTTGCCTACTCTTCTCAAGTGGGAACTGAGAACATCGTTCTGGAAAGGAATGCACATGCACAGCATTATAAGCCAATAAAGGACTCCTGAAAATTGGTTGGGAAGTGAGAACCTTACAAGCAAGTCTCCTATTGGTTCACTTGGTTCTGAACCGAGCTGAGTATGTCTGCCCCTTTATCACAAGGGAATCTACAAAAGCACTACATTCTTCAATTGAGTGTTCTGTTATGTGCAGCCACCATCTGCTCTCCTGTTTTAACAACATTATTGTCTTTCATTAATTTCATTGTGTATCACTGTAATACTTTAAGTAATGGTGAAAGCATTTCGTAATGTAGAAAAACACATATTTCCTTTTCAGCCAATATAAAACTTTGGTCAATCCATTGTTTAAAAAAACAAGGACCTGTATTTGCCTGAATCATATGAAAACCCATTTTAACAGTGTAAAAGCTAGTTATGCTTATTTTAGATTTGTTTTATTTCTTATTTATCTGTTTTATGTCTATCCCGCCCATCTTCCAGCAGGAACTCTGGGCAGTTTACAACAGGTTAAAAAATCTACAATGAATAACAAAACAACAATACTAAGCAAAAGAGAGGGAATTCCCTCAGCAAGAGGCATCGGGGCGGACTAAGAGAGAAAAATTAAATTAAATTAAATTAAATTAATTTAAAGGTCACCATACGCCTCCCTAAAAAGCAGGGTTTTGAGCGCTTTTTTGAAGGCAGGCAGGGACTGTGCAAGGCGCAGCTCACTAGGGAGATGGTTCCACAATGTGGGGCCCACCACAGAGAAGGCGCGGTTGCGCGTGAGTGACTTCTGCGCCTCCCTGGCTGTGGCCACCCTAAGTGAGCACGCCTGCGACATTCTAGTGGGCCTGGCCTCAGTTGACGTCTGGATGATACGTTCCGACAGGTATTCTAGTCCCAAACCGTGGAGGGTTTTGTAAATCAAAACCAGAACCTTGAACCTTATCCGGAGGGCCATGGGCAGCCAATGCAGGCAGGCCAGAACTGGGGTGATGTGATCGAATCTACGAGCACCCACCACCAGTCTGGCCACCGCATTCTGCACCTGTTGGAGCCTCCAGACAAGGGTCAAGGGCAACCCCACGTAGAGGGCGTTGCAGTAATCAATCCTCGAGATCACGAGGGCCTGCACAACTGTCATCAGGGAGGACTCATCAAGGTATGGACGGATCTGGGCAATCCTGCGGAGTTGGAAGAAAGCGGCCTTAGAAACAGCCATCACCTGAGCTTCCAGGGAGAGGGCTGAGACAAAGACCACACCCAGATTCCTGGCCCTGTCCGTAGGCTGGAGGGAGACTCCCTCCAGACTAGGGAGGGGGCCATTGTACCTGGATGAGGGTGCCCCGAAGAACAGAACCTCATTCTTCTCCGGGTTCAGTTTGAGCCTGTTGATCCTGATCCATTCCAAGACCGCCTCCAGGCACAGGTCAGGGGAGCGTACTGCCTCCACTGCAGACGGAGAAAAGGAGAGATAGAGCTGTGTATCATCAGCATACTGATGACAGTGAACTCTAAATCTCCTGATGACCTCAGCCAGCAGCCTCATATAAATGTTGAACAGCATGAGCGAGATTGCCGACCCCTGGGGCACCCCACAAGGGAGTGTCCAAGGAGCCGACAACTCGGCCGCCGAGGAAGGATCGGAGCCAGCAGAGAGTAGAGCCCCCAATTCCAGCCTCGGCGAGCCGACCCAGTAGGATACTGTGGTCGACGGTATCAAAGGCCGCTGACAAATCAAGGAGGACCAACAGGGAGGAACACCCCCCATGAGCCTCCCTGAGGAGGTCATCTTGCAGAGCGACCAGAGCAGTCTCGGTCCCATGAAGCGGCCTGAACCTGGACAGGAATGGATCCAGGATATGACTTTCCTCCAGGTACGACGGCGGCCATCCTCTCAAACAGAAAACGCATAAAACAGAAAATGCATAAAACATGTGTAAACAGTTTGCTGTCCCCCATTTCAAGAAACACATGAGTCATTCTGCACATGTTTGACATGGCATTCTTTATAGATTTATTCAACTCTCACCACTGGAAGAGCTCTTTGGTAAGTGATCAAGAATATAAAGCTGATGATTTCTGATCCCTGAGCGACCTCTTGCATCTTCTCTTGAGTGTTTTGTCTCTTCAGAGGAAATCTGGTTCATAAAAATAATGAATTTATAATAAGGTACTTGATATGTCAATAATAATAGTCACATTCGAAATTTACAGTTTTTCTATAAGAACATAAGAACAACCTTGTTGGAGCAGGCCACAGCCCATCCAGTCCATCATTCTGTCTCACACAGTGGCTCACCATTTGCTTCAGAGTATTCCCAAGCAGATGTCTTATGATTCCCTGAAAATGCTATTGACAGATATCCTGCCTATCTCTCCAACCTGGAGGTTGTCCTTAAGCATTCATAATCCAAACAATATTTATTTATTTTATTTATATTCCATCACTCTCCCAGCTTAGGAATCGGGGTGGGTCATAATTTAAATTTTGGTTTAGCTATAAGGACAGCAAATTGTAATATTAAAATACAAATCGCATTAAAAATAAGTACTGAATTAAAACAATTCAACTGCCATTTAAAAGTACTGTACAGAAATGGGCAAGAAATTCAAACCCTTCCCATAAAAAGGCCCTTCCTCAATTGCCTGTCATTGGCTAAAGGCCTGGTCTATACAAGCAGCACAGTGACATTGGGAGGAGGAGGAGGAGGAGGAGGCAGCATTCAGGCATTCCCAAGTCCCAGCCTGCTATTCAGCCTCAGGGGAGCAGGCAATCATTTGCACGGAGCAGATAGTGCATACAGAATTTCCAAAGCAAACAAGTTATTTTTGGCAAAAATCAAAGAGAAACAAAACAAAACACAAAACATGCTGCACCTTGAAGACTAACGTTCATATTTTAATGTAACGTTTCATGGACACGTCCACTTCTTCAGGCATATAGGAGCAGAATGAGGTGTGTCTGCTGCTATGTGTCTGAAGAAGTGGACGTGTCCACAAAACGTTACATTAAAATATGAAAGTTAGTCTTTAAGGTGCCACATGTTTTGTGTCTTTTGTTTTGCTTTTCTTTGATTTTTGCCTGCAATTCTTGAAAGGACTAACACAGCTACCCTCTCTGATAATTTATTTTCCTATCCATACTTCATATTCTATATGAACGTGATCACGAGGTGTGCTGGATATGTTCTTAAGTGAAAGAAATATTATAGGCTACATATGCTTGGGTTTTCAGAGGCAGCACTGTGCAGTACATTGCAGAATCACAGAAACATTTATGTTATAGAAAGTATGCGTCTCCCTGCTTGGAAGCAAACGAGGTACCTTCATTTAGCTACCAGGTCGATAAGAGTTTATTGCAGTCCTGGGGTCCATTCAAAACAAAAGAACAAACCAAAACAGCAGACTCGCACTGTTTAAAAGCTTTCCCTGCCACGTTCTATTTTTTTACCTGGTCTTCCTGTTTACTGAGGATATTGGCAGCACAAGTAGCCGTGCTACTACTGTTGTATCCAGATGTTGGTCCTGAAGACAAACTAAGGGTGGAATCCGTACATAGGGTGCTTGTGCTTACAAGGGTCTTCAGCTTTGCTTCCTCCTATAACCAAGGAAGATAAAAGTGGGCCTTTTTACAACCTTTCACCCAATGAGTTATTCATTTTCATTTTACTTTAAGCAACTTGCAGTTTATCTATGGAGGATGGAATGGATGGTTCCTAGAATTGTTTTCAATGGAATGTCCTGACCAGTGTTAAGGTTTGTATAGATGCTGTAAATGTGTTATACTTAACCACTTACAGTGTCCCCATGTTTAGCAACCCCATAAGGGAAGGGCACACAGTTCAACACACCCACACTGACGTTTGCGCTGAACATGTGGAGGTCGGCAGGATAATAGGTGGGGTGAGGTGGGGCAAGGGAGGGCTTACAAGGCCCATCCCAATCCCCCTTTGAGCCTGAATAAGGCTACAATTCCCTGCAATATGTGTGTCCCTACCAACTGCAGGAATGAGGATTTTGCTAATCGGTACCCAATATGAAAAAGACTGCTTTATGTCCATTCCCTAGCCCCAACAGAGATGATCTTAGCATGTCCAGAACTGGAGGGGGGGGAGCCCTTCTGTGAGTAAAAACTGTATGTCGGTGTTTGTGTATGTGCGTATATAACAATGGTTCTGTGTTTTACCTTCTTTCCATGGAACCCAAGGACATTCGTTCCTCTAACTCTGTCCGAGCCAAACCTGCTTAGCCTTTTCAAAGATGCTGCATTCTGTATAAGTCATAAGAATGTAGTCATCGAGTGAAAAACTTGCCTTCTGCAGTTGAGAGAGTATTTGCTCTCGAATACGCCTCTTTTCTTGCTCCGCTCGTTCCCGAAGCTTGTCCCTGGCGCGTGCAATTTCCGTTTTGGTTTCCTCGCGGGCCTTCTGATAATCTCGAAGTAGCAGCTCAATCTCTGAAGGAGGCTGGATTTTCATTTTGGGTTCCTGCACCCTATAAAATAGACAAGCAACATGGTGGCATCCTGTTTTTTAACAATGGTGAACAGAAGACTAAAAACGGTTGTAGACCATTTTAGGCAGAAACAAGTTAAGGACATGTGTGTGTGTGTGTGTGTTTAATGTGCTGTCAAGATGGAACCAACTGGCAGCTACCCTAACAGGAACTTTCAACATAAGTGGTTTTACCAGTTCTATATCCACCTGCCCACTGAGTTTCCAAGGCTGAGCCTGGATTCAAATCCAGGTCTCCTGAGTTCTAGTCTTTCACTCCATGTACTTGACCACACCAAATAATCAGAAGAACCCATTCTCCCATCTTTCTCTCTTTAGTTTTGCCTTATAAAACACACTTCCCATAAAGATTAATGACCACCTTCAAGTCTATTTGCAGGACAGGACAGGTCAGTTCCACTTTTTCTTTTACTCATCTGTCTTCCATTCCTGTGCTGTTTGTTGTTTCTCAATTTGTACGCCTGAACATTTTCCAAAGCTGGAGGAATGTGAAATCAGCTCAAATAAAATGGAACGATCCAGCCCTTGATTGCATCAGTTGAGCCTGTTTTTCCCCTCCTCACCTACCCCTGCTCTACTGGGTGAAGATGATCACATGGAGGGGAGCTGAGGACATTTTCTAATGCCATTCAAGTGCTTCCAAATTCCTCTGACAGTCCCTACCTTGTATCTTCCACCACATCTCGTCTCAACTGCTGTAGGTATTCACGACGTCTGCTAGGGAAATCGACATCTCTTTGATTTGCGTCCAACGTCTGCAATAGATGCTTTTGTGGGCTGAGACTTCGGCTCCTTCTGAAATGCTGAAGCCTTTCCTCTCTCTGTTTTCTCAGTATTTCAATTGACTTCCTGTGTCTATTGTGGGGAACAACAAGCAAGTAGTTCACACCATATTCAAAAGCAAAGTGTTCTGCTTATATACCGCCCCATAACACTTCAAGTAGTCTCTGGGGGGTTTACAGTTTAATTACAGTAATGCAGGCTATACAATGCCCCCTCCCCAGCAAGCTGGGTACTCATTTTACTGACCTTGGAAGGATGGAAGGCTGAGTGAACCTTGAGCCTGCTACCTGGGATTGAACCCCAGGTCGTGAGCACAGTTTTACCTGCAGTACAGGCATTTAACCACCGTGCCACAAGGCTCTATCTATAAGCACTATTTAAATTGTGAATGTAACTGGACAGGAAGATGTTCTAGATACTAGAAATACTGTGAATCTTTATTCAGAATGAAGTTGTTTTTAAAGTCACTTAAGTAGTTTCTTTGTTTAATTGTTCCTGTGCATTTGTTTGATTTGACTATCTGTTTTATTTTATATTGTTGTAAACCGCCTGGAGTTCTTCCCGGAAGACGGGCGGTATATAAGCTCTAAAATAAAATAAATAAATAAATAAGTCCCACCATAACTGTTTTATGTTGTAAAACTGCCCAGAGTGGCTTTCTGCCAGATGGGCGGTATATAAAATAAAATAAAATAAAATAAAATAAAATAAAATAAAATAAAAT
>JAHTLZ010000016.1:29943972-29959637 GCA_023846285.1 Phrynocephalus versicolor | reverse complement strand
ATAAAATAAAATAAAATAAAATAAAATAAAATAAAATAAAATAAAATAAAAATAAGGGTTGATTCTCATAATGTGTCTGGGATTACTTCACAAAATGGGATGTGGTCCACAGAGGGTTTGTGCCTTTACCCGTCAGGGAAGTGGGTGCAAGAAGAGAGCCTGGCCCAACCAGCAGAAAAGTTTCATCCAGGACTTTAGCCAAAAATCCAATGACCTCCAGAAGGTCTGTGGAAGAAGGGAAAACCTACTCTACTACCCCATTTTGGACTTCCAATGCAATTGTAGCCTTATGTGCTGAGGTTTTGTTTATATAGTTTTCATTGCTACCCTGGCACTAGGTGTTACAGATGCTTTACCAGAAGCCGGGACAACCAGCTTGTGATTTGTGCTACAAATAAAACAGCAAACTAGTATAAAATTGTATACATCTGAGGTTAAAAAGAACATCTCAGAATGTTCTTTTTAATCTAGAGATCTGGACTAATTCTGTCAGTTTTAGGGCTTGGGTTGTGCTACAAAAACCTGCAAAACCACCACAGAAGTTTGTCAGAGGTTCCATGGGATTAAGAAACTTTAGAGTTCACAATGAATACAGATAGGATGATTTAATACAGTGGTACCTTGTATAAAGTAATTAATTAGTTCCAAATGAAATTATGTTAAGCAAATTTCCTTTATACAAATTTCCCATAGGAATGCATTAAAAACAGAGTGATTTTATGATGTACAGATTCGCCCCATGGGTGATTATGTTAAGCAAATTTCCCCTATCTCCGGAATTTTTTATGTTGTACAAATTTTATGTTATACAAACCGTTATACAAGGGTCCACTGTATATACATTCCTAAATAACCAGGTATCTGTAATGCAGGGCAGTGAATTATTTCTTTCAAAGTAGCAGGTTTATTTACATTATTATTATTCATGGAAGATTCTCATCATAAGGAGACAAGATACAGGAATACTCCTGCAAAAGGTAGTTTTGTGTTGTATCTCGCCATTAGTAGAACTGTCTGCTTCAAAAGCACCTTTACTGTGTCACCCAGTTCTGAACTATGAGAAAATGTAAAGTCATTTACCTTTCATAGAGTTGCTGTTTTATGGGCAGAGATGTCAAATCCTCGCTAACTCCACTCTGAAGAATCCTCAGTTGTGCGTCTGTTTCACCAATTCCATAAGTTAGTTTTGCTTCAGTGAGTTCCACAGTCAAAGGATGCTGATTGGTATCTAAATGTATGCTCGACATAACCTGGGCACGCTCTCTTCGCAGTCTTTCAATCTCTCTGGCTCTCCTTTCACGGAGCAGGTTCCCCTCCTCTGTTTCTGTAGCTCTTGTGTCACTGGCCTTCCTTTCGGAGTTGCTATAGATATCACTGGCACTTTGAGTCACACCGGCGAAAGGATGAGGACCTCCCCTCACACCGCACCAGTTGCTGAATTTATTATGCAGGGGCAGGTCACGAAGGCTGTAACTTCGAAATCTGTGTGACTTCTTCATGAAGGAGGTATTTTCCTTCAGTAGAATTTCAGTATTACACTCACTTTCAGTATCAGACTGTGTATCAGTGGCAGCATCCGTATTATCTTGCGTATTGATGATTTCAGACACGGGAAAAGGACAAGAGTTTTGATTTTTCCAAGTGGGGCGACATAGTAGAGGAAATGAATCACGTGTATTTTCTGGAATCTCATTAGATTCTAATGATGGACAACTGAACTCATTTAAAGATGTTTGACAAGACTTTTTAGCTGGTAAATAATTACAGTCTCTTGTACTGTTACCATAGTTCATTCCTCCAGAAAAGTTTCTTGTCCTTCCTGTGCGTTGTATCTGATGAAAGGGACATTCTACTGGAATGTCATCATTATGATCCTCAAGTGAGTATTCTCCATGGCTAGAAAGCTCTATAGTGCTGCTTGAATGATACAGTCTTTTGGTGTGAATTGCAGTATGAGTGTCAATAGTAAACTTGTGTTTTTGATTTGAAGAATCTATTCCCGAAAGCTCTTTGGACATATTTTCATCTTCCCTGTTTGTAGCTGTCTTGCATGCTTCTCTACTCTCACTAGATGTCACAGACTCACTGTCTGCCTCCATTCGTGAAGAAGTATCTACCCGTTGTTCCCAAGAATGCAGGTCAAGCCATGGACCTGTTCCCTTTTTTCTAAAACTGTTTTCTGAATTACGATTGTTTTTCAGTTGTCCAGCAGATCCTTTGAAAGAACAAAAAGATTTGTCTGATCTAGGCTGCTGGCGGACTTTACTGGCACAAAGTGTCAAAATTGGGGAAGAGGCTCGGTCAACTAACAGCCTATTTTTAGAGGGAAGTTCCCTGGTTTCTGCAATGCCGATTTTAGGAACAGGCTGCTTATCTTGAGAGCAGTACGCGGGAGAGAGACAGAAGGCAGAGGCAGGACTGTTAACTACGGTGGTCGAAGACTCAGGCCTAGAAACAAATGAAGATGAAACAACATGAGAAAGTTTGGGATTGCTAAGACCAAGTTCTGGTGCAGTATCTAATGGCATTTTTGGCACTTCAGATGATGAGCTGGAGTTGTTCTTTAAAGCAGGCCGAGACCCACAGGAATCTTCTTGAATATCAGCATCATGGCTTCTTGTGTCAGGTACACCCTGCAATATCTGTGCTTTGCTTTCTTCCGTTGTCTCTTTGGACAGAGTTGCTGTATCTGGGTGTACAAGCTTCACAATAACATTTACCTCCTGACATGTCTTCAGTTCACTGTCCAAACTGGTATTGATTTGGCTTTCATTGATCTTACCCTGAGGGTGTCCTAAAATCTCTGTCTGAATGCCTATGTCTTCTGTTGTTTGGGTAGAGCTGTTGGACACAGTGGCTTTCATTCTTTCTTCAACAGCTTTGGGGCAAGTTTGTTCGTTATCTTTAACAGTTTGTAAGGACAGATTTCCTAGTAATTCAGAAGTGTTGTGAAGCAGCTGTGAAAGGTGTAGAGAAAGATTTTGGACACTTGACCAAGAAGAAGGCTCTTGACATGAACTCCTGCTCACCTCAGACTTTCTAGCAGATATATCTGTGTAGCTTCTGCGGTGTCTCTTCTGTCTTTTATGTTTTGCTGGGGCATCTGTCTGTGTTTCCTGTTCACAAGTGAGTGGCCTCTGTTGTTTACTGGATGATGTATCTGACTCAGAAGGATAGAGTAAAACAATTTCATCAACTTGCATGGATGTGTTTTCAGAACGTTGAGAGCACCCCATATCTGGAAGGCTATTTTCACAACTGGAATTGATGTTTTCTGGTTTAGATTCAAGTTCATCATGAGAGACATTGCTATAATGCTTGCTGCTTTCATCTGAATGTGTAGATTCAAAGCCTTCTCCTCCAACATCCCATCCTTGGAGACCATCTGTGCTGCTTATCGTACTAGACAACATTCTTGCATTGGCATAAGAACTGAGGTGAGAATGGAAAGGGGAGTTTTGAGAATTCAAGTCATTATCCACACTGGAACACCTCACAACGGTTTGATTTCCTAAACTCAGTGGAGGAGGGTTACTACAGACATTACTTGCACTTCCAAAAACATACTGTTTCCAACCAATTTTGCAGCGTTCATCCTGCTGCCATGAGTGAACATAAGGGTTGATATCACTTGAAATAAAATGCATTGCATCTTTATTGTCTTGAAGAAGCTGATTGGTTGCTTCCATTTGACAGCTTACTCCTTCATTTCTGCCCGTATTGTATCCAAGCACCGAAATTACATTATTTATGCACCTCTCTGTTTCTGTATCTTGACCACTGTCATTAATTTGGGCACCAGCTAATGGATAATGAACAGGGAAGTGTTCTGGAGGATAACTATCTTGAGAATCATCTTTACATTTTCTTTTATCACACTGATTAGATTTCTGGGCTTGACTGGTGTTCTTTTGAAACCTGGTTCTATATTTAATAGGCACAACACTGTCTGGCGTTGGTTTTGGTAAGCTTTCAATTCTGTGTAAGTCATTTTCATTTGGAGATGATGGCTCAACACTCATATTTAATTCTTCTAATGATTTAGAAGCAAGATGAGCAGCAAAGTCTACTTTAGAAGTTTCTGAAGAACAGTCAGAATTAGACATTACAACAATAGTTGGTGCTGATAAACTATGATTCTGTAACCTTGGCCGTCCATCGTTTTTGCTTCCATCTGTGCTATATGAAATAAAAATGTTGCTCTCACTCCTAAGCACCTCTTTTGCTGGTTTTTCTTGCAAAGTTGAACACCTCCTCCCTGATAAACATGTGAAAGACATTCTGTCATTTATTAATGGAATACTTAGCTGTTCTGAAGAAAAGAATTCATTCTTGCTCTTCATTGCTTCACATGTAATTATATTATTATCTCTGCTTGCAGTAGGGATACTTACTATGGCAACCTTGCCACTCAGTTGTGCTGTACTTTTATCTCCCTGTAAATTGAGATCTGAATTTAAAATGGAATACAAAGTTTTACCCAAGTCTTCTGAACAACCTTTTTGCAAAGGAGCTGTATCCCTTGGTTCTGGACAAGCATTTGTCTCATGATAGATTTTCTCAGATGTAAACATATGAGCGCCACTGCAATCTAAATGAGAATTAGACTCCATTTCAGAGAATGAGAAACATCTATTTTCATTTGCAAAAGAAAGAGAACTTATTTCTGATGCATGTAATTTCTGGTTATGCATCTCGGAATCACCACTGTTACTTTCCTGCACCTGGCTAGTATTCAAGATTTGATTCATGGTGGAGAAAGGAGAGGTTTCTAAAGATGAGGAAGCAATATCTGGGAAAGCCGGGTGACCTACTGATGGATTTTCTTGTACTTGAAATGAAGTTGACAAAGGGGAAGCCAAAAATGTATCCTGCTCTGTGTCAGCAATTGGCTTACACAATGAAGGGTGTAATTCTGGGAACTCAAAGGTACCTGCATTTTTAAATGCAGTACAAATGGAAGAGCCTTCTGTAGGGCATGAAGGAGGTGGTGATGCTTCATCAGAGCTTGCTTGTTTTAAAACTTGGTCAGCTAGCGTATTTCCTTCGTGGAACCTGATAGCATTCTCCGATTGTGATGACACATGCTTTTCTAGGTTATACGGGCAGTCAGGGAAATCGTCAGCTGTTTTTTTGTTTCTAAAGGTTTCTTCCACTCCTTGAATATTTTCTATGCTCTCAGTTACACTGGTAATGTTGCCCTCTGTTGTTGACGCAGGAACATCAACACCTTCAGAGGCCAAATATTCACTTTTTTCAGTGTATTCCCACTTGTCTACTAAAAAATCTGGACATAGCGCTGAACTGTTCAGGTAAGTAGCTGACGATTCAGAACTGTAAGAATTTACATTGTACCCTGAAGCATTTTGCCATGGAGCTTGGACGGCATGCCCTAAAATATTCACTTCATCCTCAGGCACTGCTCCAGAATCAACTGAGCGTCCAACATTGAGATCATGAGAAGATCCGCATTCAACAATATCAGCAGTTTCTTTCTGGCATCCCAAATCTTTAGTCAGTATTTCACTGTTTCTTTTGTATTCTATCTTGATGGATGAGGTATCCTGAGATTTAGCTGTCTGATCATATTGCACAAAGGAATGTAATTCTTTCTGGGTAATATTGCTATTAAAACCCTCTTGGGAAGAACTCTTTGATAGCAAAGGCATTATGTCTTCTATATTTTCTCTGAATACTGAAGAGGGCATATTTCCCCCTTCTAAAGCTAGTGGCAGTGAGTATGATACAGAATTTTCTTTCTGAAGTACGCTGAACAAATTTAAACCTTCTTCTGACTTTTTGTGTTCTCCTCTGTCATATTCTCTGCAACACTGGTCCAAATCATAAACTGTACTGTTGAAAGAAGTTGGTTTACTTTGCATGTCATCAGCAGGAGAAAAAGCTAGTGGTTCATGATATTCTTCAACACATGATTTTGAACATATGTCATCCTTAGCATGAATCTGCGCAGATGAACTGCTTACTGGATCTACCTTCACTTCACCATCTTGTTGCAGCTGCTCTGGAGAAAATGTAATACATTGATTTTGCATAACGGTATCAAGAAACGGATCACTTATTTCCCCTTTGCTAGTGGAACACAACATTCCAGCCTGCGTGTCACCTTTCATTTGTGTTTCATGGTACCGGAGCTGTTCTTCAGTGATAATGCTGCTTAGCATTGAAGGGTCACCCATTGTACTTTCTAGATTTGTGTTTACTGGAGGCAACAAAGGACTATTTGCAGGCTGATGGGGAATGTTTATAATGGCCACAGAAGATAACTCACAGTCTTCATTTATAATCTCTAACGGATCCGTTTGGTTAGCAGGCAATGAGTCATCAACAATACCACTAATGTTCCTTGAAAAAATGCGAGGCAGGCATTCCATTTCTCTTGATACTTTGCTTAATTCAGTGTCACTGTTTGACCAACTGCTATCTCTGTTTTTTAGCACTTTTGGACTTCCACTATTTTCTTCCAAGTGTCCCCTAACATGTTGTGCCTGAACAGTATATGTGTTCTGTTCACTAATGTTTTGGCCTGGTATCTCATTTTTACCCAATTGTACTGTTGGATGTATTATTTCGGTTCCCTCAGGTATATAGTGAAACAATGTTTTCCCAACAAAATGAAGATCACTGTGCTCTGAAATTTTGTTAGTAGAATGATCTGTAGAAAGAGATTTAGGTACATTAATAGTCTCAGTGCTACTGATGTACTTCAACTCTTCAATAATCCCACACTGTCCAGTTGCAACTCTGCTATTACCTGAAACTCTATCGTTACTATTGCTTCTCACTGCCTCATTCAAAGCACCCACATGCCTCCAAGGATTTGCTGATCTTTTCTCTTCACGTGTTTCATTACCATCAGTACATGATTCTAGTAATTGGTGCACATCATTTTGGTCCTCTAGTTTAGAAATGTTGACATCTGCTTCTGTTCTTTCAGTACTGTCTAGATTTGTTCTATTGTTGTCGGTATTACAGTTCATAAAGCCATGAGATGGGTTATCTGGCAGTAATGCAACATCACCATCCATGTGCAATTCAGTTAACTCTGAATTCATAAATTGCTCATTTTCTGTTGCATCATTTTGTTTGTAACTCTCATCGGGGTATATTTTCAAGCTTTTTATTACAGAAGTTTCATTGTTGGTACAATTATTTTTATCTTTTTCATTATAGTTTAAAAAAAATTCTTGCCTGCTTTCTGTGGTTACTGCAGTCACTGTGGATCCAGAGCATGGGATATTTTCCATAGTTCTGTCAACCTGTACATGCTCTGCAACTGTGTCCATGGCATTTTCAATCAAAACAGGTGAGCTAGAACATACAATTGAACAAACATCTTCATCTGCCTTTTCTTCAATTTTATTGTTATTTATAGCAGTTACTGAAATATTAGCAGCAAGCTCCATAGTTGGTTTTAATATACTTGCTTCTTCTTTACTGTTATCAATCAACAGGATTTCCTCATTATCTGTGTATTCATACGCTACTGTTTCAGGCAGGGTCTTGTAACACTTCTCATGATCACTGCTTGCTGACTCAATCCCACCGTAGCTTTTAGAATTTTTGCTGTTCTCTGCTGTTAAGCTTTGTGATTCAATGGCAAGATAATTCTGTAAACATTTATTCTGGCGATGTTTCATTTCCAAAATGTCACACTCCAGCTTATTGACACTAGTTATTAAGTTAGCAAGTTCTTCAGAGTTTATTGTCTTTTGTTTATATTCACCCTTATTATCTTCAGAAATAGATTTTCCAGCACATTTTTCCATTCTAACTGAGTCATTTGACTCTGCATGTGAAGCGAATTTAGCACCAATTTCATAAGAGCAATCCAATGATTTCCCCTCCTCCTTTATGACTACATTAGAACACACTGATTTATCTGTCACCAAATCTAGACCAGTGAGTGGTGTTCCTTTGCAAGAAAAAGAAGTCTTGTTATAATAGTTCCCTTTGCTGCTCTTCTCAACAATATTTTCAGCACCACAACCTATCAAGATTTTTTGTTTCATCTTGCTTCCAGAAAAACCAACATCTGAACTCAAACGAGAATCACTAAGTAAGTTTTTAGTTTGAAATTCAAAATTATTTTGTGAGGGCCATTCTTCATTTTGTACCTGTTCTTCTTCCACCTCTCTAAACGAAGGAACCTCTGATGCAGATTCTGCCAAGACATCTCTGTTTCCCTGCACACCAACATTATCATCAGTGTCAGATGTCTGTACTGGAAAAGGAAACTGATTGCTGGAGTGAAAAGCTGAGTTAGTTGGATGCAATTTACTTTCTGCGGAAATTTCTTCCACAGAGACCTGTTGACACCTTGCTTTCTCCACCACATCAAAATTATTTCTGCCATCTCTTAGAAAATATGGCTTATTAGCAGAATATTTCTCCCCAACATTAGCCAAAGAATCTGCACACTTGGCTAGTGTGTCACATAGGTAGTAACTTTCGACATCAAATAAAGTTATTTTCTCTTTTGAATACAAATATTTAGAGCCTTGATATTTTTCTTCTAGTGAAAAATCAGGCGAATGAACTGGTAACGTTCTGACTGATTTACCAGCAGTGTTTAATTCAATAACTTTTGAGTCTCTCATGCCACTATCAGAATCACACTCCGCATCTCCTTTTTCAATAGTCCTGAAGAGGCATTCTTCAAAATCAGCATTAACACACATTTCTCCTGAAGTATTCGTAATGGAAGCGACGCTGTTTTCCAGATCTTGGTCCTTGGAAATCTCAGAATAAACTGTAGAAGCAGAAAGGCCAAGTTTTTCTGACACTTGAGATGAATTACCAGTCCCTGAAGGTTCTTCCAAACAACTTGATGTTTGTTCAAATACATCAGGAGATCCACCCTCAGACAAATCATCAGGTTGTTGACAAACAGACTTAAGAGAAGATGCAACTTCACAGTAACTATATTTTGTAGGAAATGTAGAGAGAGAAAATGAAGATGCAGTTCCTGGATTTTCAATCTCAAGCTGTTTTCCTGTTTCTGGTAAAGTTAATGATGATGACTCTCCAGAAGAAAGTAGCATTTCAATCTTCCTTGGCTCAGAAGACGGCTGGTGTGGTGATTTAGAGCAAGAGAAAAAGGATATTTCAGCAGCTGACTGTCTGAGATCATCTTTCTTCATCCAGCAGCTTGACTTAACAGAATGTAGCTGTGCTTTCTGAAACTCTGTATGATCTTGAGAAGAAGGCATTGCCTTTATGGGGCTGTTATCTCCAGTGTGTGACTCATAGGATAACCAAGCCGCTTCTGGCAAAACAGGAACATTTTCTCCTGTAAAGTGCAATCTTTCGTCTCGTAGCTCTTCTTGCCCAAAAACACCAGTTTCAACTCTTTTTACTAATGGATGCTGATTATTACTAAGACTATACTGTGCACTAGCATCTAGGTAAAAAGAACTAGTATTAAGGGTCACGTCATTAGTTATTCCCACTATTTCATTAGGGATGTCAGAACTGTGATGTTTGTTTCTCTTTACAGACTCTGAATTTAAATTCTGCAGTTGCCAGAAAACTTCTGCAGGTACTTCATCACATGATTGGAATTTTGATTCATCTGCAAGATCTTCTCCTGAGACTTCATCGGCATCACCTAGACTATCCAGAGAAAAACTTCTCTCATTCACAGTCAGATTGTCTGAAATAGTTGTGTTTCCTATCGGCAAGAGAGGCTGGGAATTACTGTCTTTGCAAAGTTTAACAGGTTCTTGGTGGATCTCAAGAAAATACTGCATATTTCGGCATTCAGTTTTGTTGACTTTTTCTGTAAGAGAGTCTTGGGACATCTGGCTGTCGTCACTTTCGGAATCCTCAAGGCTGACAGTGTCAATAATTTCAGCTGGTTCCTCCTCAGGGTTCAATGGCTCTGCGAGAGCTTGAGCATTATCATATGAAAGAGAGTCCACGGAATAATTGCTGTCAGTATCAGAAAACTCAATGTCTTCATCTTCTTGCCAAGTTCTCAGCGGGCCGGGAGAGCCTTTTGAGATTCCAACATTCAAGGCCTCAGCGCTGCGCCATCTTTTTTCGCCATAACATAGTGGTGCGTGGTTGTTTATATTGATAAGGCTTCTTGTTGAAGATCTTGTCTTCAGGTGTTGCTGCTGTTCCACTGATTGACTGTTTTCCAAAACATTTTTTGGGTTCTTGGCCTTCTGTCTCAGATGCTGTAGTGGTGATTTACTGCATGCTGCTGTTTTTTTCAGTTCCTTGGTGGAATTTCCTAGAAGGGAACCTGGGCGCTTCTTTCTTTTCTCCATTCTAAGCTTGCTACCAGCTTCCTCAGCTTCACTCTTTTGTAAGAGCTTCTCTGCATGCTGGTTTGAATCTCCTAGGGCATTTCCTTTAGCCACTTTTTTCACTGCTTCAGAGTCATTCTTTTTCCTAAAATGGTCAGAGGAACTGGACTTCAAAACCTGGACTTTCAATCTGGTTTGCCTTGGTCTGTTACTGGATTTTTCCATGGTTGGGTTATTCTTACAAATGGAAGTATCACTTCTACTTATCTCTCTTCTTTTATTTCTCAAATATAATGCCTGTTTTTTTATTAGCTGCCTTTGGATTGGGAAGGAACCATTTCTCTCATCACGAATGCTGCCTCTTTTAAAAGTTTCTTCAATTATTCTGTTAAAATGTTCTGCAGACAATGATCTCCTCGGTGGACTGACTTTAGAGAATTTGTAGCCGTGATCTGAGGTAGGTAATTGATTGGAATCCCTCTCCGGGGGGAAACTGTGAAAACAAAAACAGCCATGGAAAATCAATCAGCCTTCCATATTATATTCTTTAAAATATTTTTTTTTAATTATCAAAACATTGCTTTCAAAATTATATCTGCCACTACAGGAATTCTGTTATCAAAATTGCTCATAATTCTGGAAGCTGCAACAGGACAGAAACAATAGATGACATGGAGAACTTCACAATTAGAAGTAGAGTTGACTTCAGCAATAAAGGACAGCTTTCATAGCTTCACAAGTCAGCATGTTTCTGTCTGTCATTAGGCTCTGATTACATGTTAATTTTAACAACACAGTAGGTTTTTAGAGGCACCTCCAGTGGAAAAATGTAGCATTATTATATCTTGACTGTGAAACTGGTCAGTTTTTTCTGTTTTTTCTTTAGGTGACAAGGAAATATGGCCAAAGTCAAGGACAGAACTTGAAGAAATAAGCATGCAAGTCAGCAGAGTGTTGCAACTCTTCCCATTGCTCAAGTGATTTAACAAAAACTCTATTAAGTACTCAGGAAAATAGCTGAATTACTATCTTAATATTTCAAACCTATAGAAGGCCTTAGGTATCAAAATCCTACTAAAGGAACTGGCAGACCAGCCAATCTTAACATGGTGTGAGTTAATATAAGATCAAAGAACTAGTGTGGCATAGGAGACAGAATGTTAGACTAGGCCTCAAGGTCATGGATTCAAATACCAGATTAACCATGGAATCTCACTGGAGGAATGGCAACTCCTTGAACACCTCATTTATTGCAAAACCCTTATTAAAGTTAAGGTAAAGATTACCCCCCATATATGCATGCTATTCATGTCTGACTCTAGGGGCGGTGCTCATTTCTGTTTTCAAGCCACAGAGCCAGTGTTGTGCAAGTCCGTGGTCATGTAGCCAGCATTGCTGCACGGAAACACTGTTTTGCCTGCCCACTTTTTGCAGTGGTACCTATTTATCTACTTGCATTTACATGCTTTCAAACTGCTAGGTGGCAGGAGCTGGGGTTAACAGCGGGAGATCACTCACCTGCGTGGCACCCAGGATTCGGACCACAGAGCTGCCGACTTTGCAACCAACCATTTCAGTGCCTTAGTCCGCTGAGTCACTACACTCAGATGGCATGAGTCAAAAAGGACTTGACAGTACGTAAAATGACAATTTAAAATCGCACTGGATATGGAAGTAACTCAGTATTTGTTGAACTCTTTCTCATTTCTTTTATTTATGCATTGTACTACTAGGTTGGTTTTAATTTCCTTTTTTTGAGGAGCCATTCCGTGACAGGATTGGTAGATAATCTAATTTATTTTTAATATTCCTTAGCGTCAACATTCATTAGTGCCACTAGGACACACCAGACAAAATCCAAAGAAACAAATATATATATATAAATACAGTAGGTGATACCTTAAGGACTAACTATTTAGCTTGAATTCTTACCAAGTATTTGTGGTTGCCCTTTTTACTATGGCTCACCCAGAGCCTTCTTGCCTTTAAGCTTCACCCATTACATATTCAGATGCCAAATGAAAAGGTTTCTCCCTTTTCTTAAACTCTTCTGTTCCCTCTGGTATTGTGTAACTTTGTATGATGTGGATATAATAATTTCTTATTACAAAATACTTAATATCTTCTAAGTTACTCATGATATTAAATGAGCACTTGATTCTGAACAAGCTAAAATTCTATTCAGAAAATGCAGGTAAATGCTAGGAAAGGAAGCATCAATTCAAGGGTGTATAAGAATTGTTAGTAACCAGCTAGAATGTTAATTAGGATACTTACTATTTTGAAGTGATTAAAAAGAAAGTTGCTGTTAAAGTTATGTTGGTCAGACCAGGATATTGCTTGAGAAATACTGCCCAGAATATTTACCTGGAATGTGGTGGCGGTACATTGAAACAGGTGTTTTGTCTGCGCTTTAAGGAGTCTGAAGCTGATCCCGGCTGGGAACATCTGCACTCCCAAGAGGATGCTATGATATCTTGGTTCAGAAAGGGTGGACGTTTTATATTATCTTCATTGATCCAGCAACTAGCTTCTAGCTGCTCCAGGTTTTTCTTGGCCTCCAGCAATTTTTGCTTCTTCACAATCCTTTCCAAATGCAATTTAACCTTCTTTCGACTCAAATGTCTTTCTGCCTTCTTTAAAGAGTATTTTCGTAAAAGCTCTAGCTGTACCAATTTTTTCTTGTTCTGCTCAGTCAAGGAAGGGCCCGTCTCTGATTCCAATGTATTCTGAACCCCTGTTTCTGCGTATGATTTGATTTCTGTTTGAACAGCAGATTCCTGCTGTTGCTGGGCAGCCAGGCGTTTCTTTTCATCAATGAGCCACTGTTGATCTAGGAATAATTAAGATAAAGAATGAAAATCAAGATGACCTATCTGTTTTACCACATTCCTACTCAACCCAAAACACAGGCCATCTATTTGCAGAGAATAATAAACTCTAATACTGTGACATTTCCTTCTGTACTAAGAGCAAGCATGCCTATCCCTGGCAAAATGCCAATCATTCTAGAGTTTTGTCATCCTTCTCTTAATACAGAAAGTTCATGGGATGCTTTGCCTTCTTCTGAGACCAGAGGCCTTGGATGCAGTGTTCCAGTGAGCTCCCCAAATGTTGTTGGCAGCAGCTGTTATGAGAGTGATTGCTGGCTGAGGAGGTGAGAAAGACATGTTTTGAAGAAGGTCCACCAAACAAAAGGACCGTAGGATAGCTGACAATATTGTAACATTTGGTCAACACTGAATGCTAGTTTGTACTGCTACAGCACCCAGGACTATTTCTTAACCAGCTCTTTAAGAGAAGGCAAAGATTGGCTACAGGAGTGATTTCCACATGAACAGGATGGTTTGATTCAATCATTCTAAACAGACCTGGTTGTTCCAAAGTTTGTCACGAGCTCACTCCCTGCCATTAACATAGCTACACATTCCGTCTCATGGCTTCCATGACATTGGTACTCTCTGTATGTCATGGAAGCCATGAGACGGAATGTGTAGCTATGTTAATGGCAGGGAGTGAGCTCATGTGACAAACTTTGGAACAGCCAGGTCTGTTTAGAATTGATTGAATCAAACCCTCCTGTTCATATGGAAATCACTCCTGTAGCCAATCTTTGCGTTTTCTTAAAGAGCTGGGTAAGAAACTATCTGCAATGAAAACTAATATTATGAATTTGACTGTGGGCAGCTTCTTGAGGCAAAGAAAACTTAAAAAAAACCTGATAACTGATGCAGCTCATCAGAAATTATTACAGTCTTCTAAAAAAAAAAAACCCTCACTTCCTCTGCTCCTCAGCTGAGGAGCAGAGGAACTGATTCATTTACCAATATCCTGGAGTGGATTACTTATTAAGCCACTAAGTTATATTAGCAAGTTCAAACCAGTAGACTTCCCTTGGAATGGTTCTAGTGAACACACATGCTAGAACCAATCCAATTCAGAGTAATTCTACCCATACCAAAAAACAAAACAAAAAACAAGGTCTTGCCAAGTGCTCAAGAAGTTATGGGCTGGGCTGGCTTGCTCCAACAGAAACATCATCTGAACACCATTTTTAAGAGTGAATCAGCCCATTCCGGCAGCAGACCAAACAATGGAATAAACATCTATGCAGTGAGCCTTTGAGTAATTTTAGAACACACAACACTCTGCCTGTAAAGTAGTTAACTAAATCTAGCACTTATGAGAAATTTAAGCTTATATATTACAGGAGAGTTAATGAAAACAAACCACTACTACTGACCTTATTTCAAGGATAATAAGAAAATGGCTAGTGAAAGAAAGGATCAAGGGTGGAAATGAGAAAATGGTCTATTAACAAAATTGGCTTTAAAAATAAGAATGAAAAACAATGACAGATTTATGTACAAACTGGGTAAACTACATCTCAAAGCCTTTGATTACCATTGGCTCTAAAGAACAACAGCAAACAAAACAAAAGAACCCCTAAGTCTAAAAAAAAACACAACAATATACTTGTTAAAATAGTGCTAAGCTCTTAAATATGACAAAAGTTAGATCAACATGTCAATCTGTCTCTGGAAAGTAACAGCAATGAAAGAGAGGGAAAAACTCACTTTCTCTGATCTGCTGGTTGATTACAGCCTGATCACGGTCTAGCTCTTGCTCCGCTCTGATCTCGCCGTCCAAGATCTGTTGCTGTAATTCTTGAACATACAGTTGTTGCTGTTGGATCTCCTTTCTTTGGAGAACCTCTTGTTTTTTCAACTTTGGCTGGTATTTTTCAGAAACAGCATACCTCTCCTCACGACTAAAAAATTTGACAAGAAACGTAAATAAGGAAGACAACATATTTGTAGGTTAGCAGGTAACCCTTTAAGTTAGGCAAACACACAATACAGTATTTGTTTACACAGTAAAACATCCAGCTATTAGTGAAGATAGCAAAGAGGATGATGGCTAAGGAGAAGCATACTGTGTGTGTGAATATATATATGTTTGTGATGTCACAGTAAGTAAGAATTCTCACTGAAGGCATTAAATAAAAAGAAAGCTTAATAGTAGTTTATGGATACCAAAAAAAGTCTTTTCTGCCCAGCCACCTATAGTCAACTTAAACAATTTTTCAATGTGTCCTCTAGTTCCACTGAAGTTCATCTTTCTTTGTAAACTTACACAAACCTAAAAAGAGATCACGTTCACTAAATATTTCCAATACAAAGATTTACAGTTCAACTGACTTGTCCTCCTGATTGTTCTTGGAAAAAATAGCCAAGGGCAGCATGTGCTCTTTGTACTTTTTTGAAGAATAAAAACCAAGGAATTTTAAAAGCATTCAATGTTTAAAATATTTTCACGTATCAAAATGTTCCCATTCATCTATCTTCTTCCACTGCATACAGATCAGTGTATTCTCATACCAGAACATTT
>JAHTLZ010000016.1:29927713-29943932 GCA_023846285.1 Phrynocephalus versicolor | reverse complement strand
GTTCATCTTATGAGCCTAATTCAGACCACGGTGACAAGAGGTCAAAGCTGACTATAAGATGGAGGACTCTCACTAGCTGTATTCAGACTGAAGAAGCTGTTTGGATGAGCAGCGAAACATTTCTATCTCTCAAAAAAGAAGTCTAGTAGCCATGACTCAACTTCCAGATTATCCAAACACACTCATATCCACCAGAAAGTTAAACCAACACGTCTTTTAGTATTATGTTTATACTGTCTTTCCGCAACATAAACACACATATACAATTAAATTGGTACAACAGTTCCAGAGGTTTCAAGATTTCTACATTATGTTTTACATTATTCCCTAAAACTGTATCCCAACTGTATGTCTCTTCTTCTCAATACAGCATAACCGAGCAACAAACACAATGGATTATTTCCACTGTGTTTGTTTCTCAAACAAACACGTATGGGACAAAGGCCAGAGTGATGATGGTGGAAAAGAGTGAATCTGACTGAACATGGGTTAAACTCTAACTGTTAGAGCGTCCTGGAAGGCCTTTTCTGTGCCAGTGGCGGTATCTCCCTGTATTTCCAATGTAACTTGTCTAGAGGCTGGTTTAATACCCATTGTAGCGCAAGTCAAAGTCCTTATGATAAACTACAGGCTTAAACGTGTTTTTTCATTGAAAGGCCTGGCCCCGCTAATGTTATTAGATACTTTTCAGTGTGAATGGAAGCATATAACTCTAGAGATATCAAAATTAAGCTACTTTTCTAGTGCACTTGTAGCAATGGGTCTTACAGAAGCCATGAATGCGGTGTAACTGAGAGCCTTTGTACACGACCCCTAAACTCCGCAGCAAATGGCTGCAAGCTCCGGAGCTTACAATTGTTTCCCCACCAGCTCCGGAGTTTGCAGGAAATTAAATGCGACCACGCCCACCTAAGCGCATCCCAGCGCACTTTTCTTGTACCTGCTCGAGGAGGGTGAAAATCCCCAGGTCTGGATTTAATCTGGTCAGTGCGGGGCTCTCCTCGCTTCTGTTTGGTTTTTTTTGCCTCCCGCCCCTTTAAGAGAAGGGGCAGGAGGGAAAAAAAGTAAACAGAAGAGAAGGAATTAGGACGAGGGAGCTCCGGGCAGCTTCGGAGGTGAGCCTGCATTTTTAAGTCTCTTTCTTCCTCCCTCCCCTCATGCAGACAGGAGCAAGGAAGTGCGGAGTGGTGGGGAGGAAGGAAGAGCAACAAACCCCTAAGATCTCTGGTCCGAATTTAAGTGGCCAGCAGATCTTAGGGGTCATGTGAAAAGGCCCTAAGTGCCCGGGATATAGAATTACAGAACCATGCTGGACAGTTGGAGAAATGTAACTTCCTTTTGAATCCTGCTTTTACCATCTTCCCATATTTAGTCAATCTTATCTCATCTAATGCCAGAAGGGCTTTTACACTGGCTAAATTCAATGCACTACCTTCCAAGCTTTTGGAGGGAAGGTTTCAGGGTTTGCTTCCATCAGAATGTAGTTGCCCATGCAAAAGTTCTTATATTGTTCGTACTATCGGGATCTCCGCATGGAGCTTTTATTTCCTATTACCTGTAAATTTCCAGGTGAATTCTATGTACAATTGCTACTCTCTAATAATATCCATCATATTACCAGACAAGTGGCTAAATTCTGTGCTGCAGCAACAGTGACTCACAAACAGATGTATGTGCTGTGATCCAAGATAGATAATAATACTTCTCTCTATACCATAACCCTGGACATGGTTTTATTTTATTTTAATGACATGAGTCAGCTTAGTTGAGTATGTAATTTATGGACCTGTAAGCAAGGTTTGATTTATTATGATTTTAATGGAAGTACTGTATGTATAATTTTGTACTTATTTCAAATTTCAAATTGTATTAATTTATTTCAGATTGTTCGATGTTTTTGGTCTTTGACCGTAATGCTGCTGCTGCTGCTATTACTACTACTACTACTACTACTACAACTACTACCCATAAGGTCCTAGATGGCTTGGGTCCAAGCTATCAAAACAACTGCATCTCCCCATATGAGCTTCCCTGGGTATTAAGATCAACAGGGTAGAGCTTTTTCTCACTCTCACCACCATCACAGGTGCATTTGGTTGGTACTTGGAGAGGGCCTTCTCCCTGACTCTGGAACTCCCTCCCATAGGAAGCTAGTCTGGCCACTTCTCTGCTGTTGTTCCATATGCAGGCAAAGACCTTTTTCTTCAGGCAGGCTTTTCCTCAATGACTTGGTGGTTTGAAGGGGGTTTTAAATGGGCTCCATTTTAAGTTTGTTTTAATACTGAACTTTTTACTACTTTAATGTAATGCTTGCTTAATTCTTTTAAAATACCTGTATATTTCTTGATTTTAGCTTTTAAATACTATGATGTAAGTCACTTTCGGACCCTTTGAGGAGAAAGGTGGGATAGAAATATTGTAAGTAAGTAAGCAAGCAACCAAGCAAGTAAATAAGTGAATGAATGAATGAATGAATGAATGAATGAATGAATGAATGAATAGGCAGGTGTGTGTGTGTGTGTGTGTGTGTGTACAAAAAGTCAAATTTCGTGAAGAAAATTTAGCTACAATGTTATCCTGTTAGAATAAAACACTGCATTGCTTGTGAGGGATTTCTGTGCTATTTTCATTGAGCTGTCAGGATTTTTTTTTGTCATCACCTGTAACTGATGGCAAAAACAAAACAAATCAAACAATAACAATTAAAAAAACAACAGCATTTCATAAGAACATCACAAGATGCCCTGTGTATATATCAGAATGTCATTCTTATTTCAATGTGCCAGTAGCGTGAATGGTTGCTTTACATAGTTCTACTTTCCTCATTTTATTCTTAAAAGGATCCTGTAAAGTACCTTTAGAGAAGTACTGAATGATCCAAAGGATACCAGCCTAATCCTCTAAATTACTGCAGTTTTCTGGTTCCTCAGATCAGTGATTAATATTTAAATAAATCCAAGGCTAAAACATACTGGTAAAAAGACAATGCAATTACTGATGTTCTTCGTCTGTATAATATGAAAAAAACACATTATGGAAATTTATAAGTAGGCCTGATCTGTGCAATATGCAAATCAGACAACCCAGATCGGAACAATGGGATATGACAAACCTACTAATTCCTTTTTTTATACTAAGCAGCCAGAATGGATCCAGCCAAGCTATTTTGAGAAGTTAAGCTTAGAGTCATTAAAACCATGAGTAAACAGCTACATGGTTATTATTAAACACAGTCCAAGCTTTTGATGGTAATATCCTCTGCCATCTTCACCAGGGAAAGCAAGATGGCAGGATATTGCCATTAAAAGTTTGGACTAATAATAAACATGTATTGATAGGACTGGAAAGCCATGGGCTGTTTATGTACAGTGATTGTCATGAAAGACAATCATCATGTAATTGACCACTAAACAGTGTTCTGACTTGCTGGTTAGAGCACAGACAAGGGAAGTATCACATAGCTGGACAGAGATATTCTCTACTATTTACTCACATATGTATCTCTGCTCTCTGTCTGGGTTTTCCAGGTAAATTCATTCAGTAAATCTTCTCTAATGAATTCTACGTATGCTCTGAAAACTAAATGCCTACTCAAGTAAAATGTAACTACTGTATATGCATTAGATTGACTTTCTTGGTTTTATCTGGAATTCTATTGGGTATGACTGTTGCCTCACCTTTTTCCTCCTAGTCCCCAATAAATAACTTTTGTCTACAGTACTGGAGAGGAGAAATATGTTAGTACTTTTCAAATATCTAAAAGATTGTCATACAGATGAGGTGCAGGATCTTTCCCCCCCCCCAATACACTACATGTAATAATGGGTCCAAGTTAAAAGAAGCCAGATTTAAGATGACTATTGAGAAAAGCTTCCTAAGTGTTAGAGCAGTATGACAGTGGTGGGTGCTCCAACGCTGAAGGCACTCAAGAGAAATGTAGGCAACCATCTACCACACATACTGTAATTTGATTTGAATTCTTGCACTGATCAAGGGGTTGGACTCATTGGCCTTCTAGGCTTCTTACAACTCACTTATTCCATGATTTTATGATCATTTTGCCATCTCATCTCAAAAGTTTCCCAAGTGCATATTAGTATTGTTGCTAAAAGACATCTAGTGTTCCAAGGATTTTAAACAAGTTTTCTTAAAAATGCTTCCTGGGCTTTGGGCAAGAAAATCCAAAGTTTTCTTTCTCTGACTACCTGAATGGAACAGAAGAGCTTAGGGCTTCCCAACAAGGCACATAAAATGTTCACGTGAGTGTTCCCATGTGGTGACAGATTATCCATTAATATTCAGGGAAAAGGACTGCAAATTGAAGGCCCACTTGGTCCTAACTAGTCCTTCCTCTCAGAACAAATGGATTTATGTGTCAGAATCTTGACTGGTACCAAGAATTGTAAAGACAGTCAATGGAAAAACCAGGTCCCCTGAGCAGAATATTATAAGCATCCTGTTTATGTTTGTTTTCTACATCACCCACAGCTTCTGATTAAAGGACTGCCTTAATGGAAATTGTGAAAACTATTCCCAACAGTCTAAGTTCCTAAATTTTCTGAAGGCTATAAAACTTAGTAACCAAGTAGATTAACAAATAACTTGATGCAATTTTATTTCAGTGCTTTCTACTTTCAGATGCAACCTCCCAAATTAAGAAGAAAAACTTAGGCCTGATCACACGGGGTGGTGGTGGTCTCTAGTTCATGTGAAAATAAGAACATAAGAAGAGCCATGCTGGATCAGGCCAAGGCCAAGTTTCCTGTATCTCACAGTGGCCCTGCCAAATGCCTCTGGGAGCGCATAAGACTAGGTATCTGTTTCCTGATACCACTCCCCTGCATCTAGCCCTTGAAATATTCTGTTTTTTAAGCCTGGAGATTACACATCCACATCATGGCTTGTAACCTGTGATGGACCTGTGGTATATATACCGGGGCAAATGTCTCAAGAACTTTTGGCAGTACCTACTAATTTCCTCCTATCTGAATCATTATGGCTGCTCCTGCAGAATCGCAATGGACACTGGACAATGTATTCCAACATTTTGATGTACTGTCCAATAGAAATGTTAAAAAATTATTACCTTCCTGGGAATAATGGAGAAAGTTATGCTGCTGGCTGGGAAAATGTTTCAGTCTTAACTGTGTGTCATGTGACTACAGGGGAAAAGCAACAATCTAACTGGGGGACTACTAGGGAACATTTCTCTCATGGGATCGGGGCCTCAGTCCCCAGGCTATAACCAAATCCCCCATAAGAATTAGATATTTAAACATTTTAAAAGAAGAAAACCATATTAAAAAAGCAATTACAACAATTTCAGGGAAAACGCCCAATTTAATAGCTCTTACATAGGAAACTATGCTGATTAGCAACAGCATTAAAACCACTGGCAGGTGATGTGAATAGCACTGATTGTATAATTTCAATGGTACCTACCAGGGGGGGGGGGTGGATATATTAGGCCCCGAGTGGACAGTTGTACTGGGAGCAGAAAATGTGGGCAAGCAAAAAGATGTAAGTGACTTTGATAAGGACCAAATAGTAATGGCTAGACAACTGGGTCAGAGCATGTCCAAAATGCTAAGTCCTGTTAAGTGTTCCGATATGCAATCATTTGTACCTACCAAAGGGAAGGACAACCAATGAACTGGTGTCAGGGTTTCGGAGCTCAAGACTCACTGATGCATGTTGGGAGTAAAGGCTAACCCATCTTGTCTGATCACATAGAAGACCTACTGCAACTCAAATGGGTGAAAAACGTAATGCTGGCCATGATAAAAAGGTGTCAGAATGCATAATGTATCACAGTTTGCTGTGCATGGGGCTGCATAACCACAGAACAGACAGAATGCCCATGATGTGTCTATTGCCAAAAGTACCTACAATGGGATGTGATCATCAGAACTGGACCATAGAGTAAGGGGAAAACGTTGCCTGATTTGATAAATCGCAATTTCTTTCAGGTGGATGATTGTGTTTGTGTGTGCACTGTTTACCTGGAGAAGAGATGGCAGCAGGATACATTATCATAAGAAGGGAGGAAGGCCTAGCGTTCATGCAGACATTACTTTGACATGTACTACTATCCTGAGATTGTTGCACACCATGTACACCCCTTCATGGCAATGGTGTTCCGTGATTGTAGTGGCTTCTTTCATCAAGATAATGCAACCTGCCACACTGCTAAAATTGTTCAGGAATGGTTTGGCCCCTAAATTCCTCAGATCTCAATTTGACTGAGTATCTATGGGATGTGCCTCAACACCAAATCTGATCCATGGAGGACCCATCTTGCGATCTGCAGATCTTAAAGGATCTACTGCTAATGTCTTGGTGCTACCACAAAACACATTCAGAGGTCTGATGGAGTCCATGTCTTGATGCATCATAACTGTTTTGGGAGCACAAGATGGACTTACAGAATATTAGGCAGGTGATTTTAATGTTGTGGCTATCGGTGAATTAACTCTTAAGCAGACCCAAACATCTGAACATAGAAACTGCCACTGAACAAAGTAATATGCTGCTTAACATTCTTATTCGTGATCACCAAAGCATTTACTAATGGCCTCCACAAGAGATAAAATGAGCTTTATGAAGTATTCATTTGTCAAGCCTTGAAAAATAGTTTTTCATAAAATGTAATAGCACTTGCCACAATAAAGCAGAGATCAATAGCTTTTGCTACCTCATGACTTCCATACAACAAAGAAATAATGTACAAAGATTTTTGTCAGATTTTCCTTTAAAGTGTAAAAGAATTGGTTTCTAATATTCTAAAAGAATTTTCTAATATTTATTTGTATCAAGTACTAATAAAAAAGCATATTTTTATATTCAGACCACAAAGATCACTGCAATAAGCTAGTATGTACTGAAGCATTTCATCCTGCTGTTTACACTATAGAATGCCTATAAGGCTCACATACTGATATCAAACCAGAGAACTTGAAAATGACAAGCCGTAAATTTGGGTCTCTCAATCCATAATCAGTTAAGAGTCCATGATATGCAGCTTGCTATGCTTACAGAAAACCAATGACAAAGTACTGTAATACTAAGGTAGAATGGCAGTAATAGAAATCATGATGCTCCAGTAACTATTTCCTGCATCTGCAAACACTCTATGAAAAGCGGAATACCAAGATAAATTTAGAAAAATATTAAATGACATTATAAAAGCAGGCCTCTACATCCCATTACTTTCATTAAGAGCTGTTTTCCTGGTCCACATAAACATTGTCATCCATTACTGGTACAACTTCAGTGTGTTGCAGATATGCTTTGTATTTCAGTAATCAAGAAATACCCTCTAAAACATTCCTTCCAAATTCAAACAACCGATGAAGCATGAGGGTCAGGTAATGACTTCATGCTTGGAAGAGAGAAAAAAATTAGTCCTGCTTCTGTAGACCTGATTATTCTCTAAGAACGATAAGTATAAAATCAACCTGTAAAAATACATTAGGAGAGAAGACAGCCTTTGTGGGATACAATAATATTTCTCACTAGATATAATGATCATTAATGGCAATGATAACAGCAGTGGTATTATTACGACATAGCATATGTCAAGGCAAAATGTTTAAAAATATCACTGACCTTAACCCGAATGAAACAAGAAATTATTAGGAATAGTTCCAGAATTATAAAAAGAGTTGCGTTATATTTCATGCTCTCCCCACCCCACATTACCTTTGCAATAAGAAAACAAAAATCACCCTTCTGCAAAATCCATTTTTTTCTAGGCTGTTTTTGGTATCAGCTTCCTGGGGTCATATTGTGTAATTCCTTCCTCTCTTCCCAAACCACCTCTAAGGCTGATGCAGAATCTAGTGGCTTCTACTGCATAATGCAGTTTTCAGTAGCTATGGCAGCAAGAAGCTGTAAGGAAGATGAGTCCTTTGCTGCAATCATACACTGAGGCTCAGGAAATAAAACTCCAGCAAAAGAGATGAAGCCATCTCTTAAAAACACAGTACTCTTCATTTAAAAAGCAACAAAACCTCGCAGAAACATGAAAAAATGTACTTCTTGCTGGTTTGTTATGCATTAGGCATGTTTTATTTATTTACTTTTCAGATTTAAACAACATAAATAAGGATAAACATAACCACGAATGAGGCTGAAAATATCCTTGCAAATCACTGAAGACGGACACTTAAAACAGTTAATAGTTGGGGTTAACAAGCCCATCCACTAATTTGCATTTTCCTCCAACATATCTCCTCTCTGGCACATCTATCCAATCAGGAATCTCTTCTCAGTACCACACCATAATCTCAGTGTAACACATAACAGCAGATGACTACGGCAGCTGAACAGGACCAGACATGGAATTTAACCCACAGATTTCTGAATGCTAAAAAAGGAGCTCATTAAAAAAAAAAAACTCATTTTAAAGAGAATTTTGAGAGAAGCCTTTCAACTGTGGCTTTGGTCAAATCTCACCTGGAATACTGTTCCCATTTATGGGTACCACAGTACGAAAAGATTCTTAACAGCTTGGAATGATTTCAGAGGAGGTTCCCCATGATGGTGAAAAGTAGAGAAACCAAGTAAAAGATGCCTGATGTAGCTACACATGTTTAGGATTCAAGAGAGAGGGTGACAATGATAACTCTCCTGAAATATTTGAAGGGCTACCACATGGAAGACGGAGCCAACTCTTTTGTGGCTCCAGAAGATAGGGCCCAAACAATGAATTAAATTACAAGAAATGAGATTTCAGCTAAATATTAAAAAGAACTTCCAGAGAACATGGAATGACAATGGACTGGACTGTCTAGGAAGTTGAGGGACTTCTCACAAATTAAATCCATTTGAATTATTTAAAGAGAATCAACAGTATATCCTGATACCAGCAGATAAATTGTTCTGTGTCCATAGTAACTAGATGCCACAAAAATATTACTATCCCTCTTTTATCAGGTCTTGGTCTAGCCTCAAAATGGTAGAGATCAAGTATTGAGCTAGATGACATTTATTACAATTAGTCTCAATATAAGCAAAACAGAGTTACTCCGGATTATTCCCTACTGACTGGGGAAATAGATTATAGGACTGTACTTTCCCATAAAGGTTATGCAAAAGTCTTTTATCAGCTTAGGATAGCAAGCCATCAACATTCCTTTTTCAGAAGACATAGCTGTATTAGTCTACGCAGGAATTACAGGCAAATTCCAACGAAACCAAAAAGGTCACCATTTAAGAACAATCATTACAAATCAAGAATACAGAGGAAAATAGCTGAGATAAAATTCATACACATGATGGACTCTAGAGATAGGCACAAACTGAAAAATGGCAATTCGTTTTGATTCTGTTCGTTTTAGGGTTTGGTTTGGTTAGTTTCATTTTTAGTGATGTTTTTGAAAAATTCATTTCGTTGGTTCATTGATTTGTTATTCATTTTTCCCACTTTACGCGATTTAATCCATTTGACAGTGCAAGTGGGAAAAAACTTTCAAAAAAAATAAAAAAGACGCTGACAACAACTGCACAAACTGGACTGGCAGCATCCTCATCCTCATCTTCATCCTCCACATTATCAGCATCTTCTTCAATCAACAACACATCATCCTTACCGGGCAGCGGCAGCAGTGGCAGGGGCTTTTTTAAAAACGCCGACCATGCGGCCCCTGGGGCCAGGGCCGCGCTGGTTTTAGTTTTTATAATTTTTTCTTTATTTTAGAGCGCCAACACAGCCACCCCTGGGGCTGGGGCAGCACTCCTTTTTATTATTATTTTATTTTATTTTTATTTTTATTGCATTTTTTTACTGCCAACCACATGGCCTGTGTTACAGCTGTAGCACGAGCCGGTCGGGGTTTTTATTTTATTTTTTTGGCCGGCTAAAGGCCGGTTCTGCGGCCTGCAGGCCGGGTCTGGTGCTCACAGGCCGGTACAGGGCCTGTGCACCAGATCTGGTGTTTTTTTAAAATTAAATTATTTTTTGCCGGCTGCGACCGGTTCTGTGGCCCACAGGCCGGGTCCGGTGTTCGCGGGCTGGTACTGGGCCCGCGCGCCAGATTGGGTGTTTTTTATATTTTTATCTGCTGTGGCTGATTCTGCGGCCCGCGGGCCGGGTCCAGTGCTCGTGGGGTGGTACTGGGCCTGCGTGCTGGACCAGGTGGGTTTTTTTTTGGCCAGCTGTGGCTTGTTCTGCAGCCCACGGGCCAGGGCCGGTACTCGCGGGTCGGTACTGGGCCCACACAACAGATCAGGATTTTTTTTCAAGCACTCACTGCGTGGCCACTAAAACAAGGGCAATGCTGCTTTTATTTTTTATATTTTCCTTTATTTTAGGGCGCCAACCTGGCCACCCATGGGGCTGGGTTGGCGCTCCTTTTTTAAAAAATTATTTATTTATTTATATTTTATATTAATTGCATTTTTTTTACTGCCGACCACATGGCCCGCACTACAGTTGGCATTTTTTTTTCTGGTCGCCCCTCCTGCAGCCAGGAAGACCGGACATCCGACCAGGAAGGACCAGCATCAGGTAGGAGACATCTCCAGTGCTGCTATTAATGAAACGAACTGAACCGAACCATTTTTTCGTTTCGTTTCAAATCCACTTTGGGGTTCGTTATTTGTTTTGTTACATAACAAAATGAATAACGAATAACAAAACGAACTAAAAGTTCATTTCGTGCCCATCTCTAATAGACACCCATAAAAGTGGATTGGATATATTAATTTTTTTCTTATTTCATTATCTAATACAATAATTCTGCTCTGCCACTGTTATTTTCTTCACTACTTCAAGCCCATCTTTCAACATAGAAGTCTAAGGCATAAACTGTTTATATTCCCTACATTCCCTTCTCTCACTTTTATATTTAATATTATTCTATCATATTCTCTCACTCTTAAGCTTAAGTGATCCCCCAACCTCCAAACCCCTCCTCTCTCTTCCCTCTTCCTGCTCACCTTCACCCAGATGATTTGTTTTCTGTCTCCTGATGAATTTTTACAACAGAGCTCTAAAACAACCTAAGCCAGATCACTGCATGTAAATGTACCATACACCCAAGAGCCAAAAAATATTTGATATTAAACTGAAATTTCCTTTAACATTTCATTCTGTTGCCATATGTGTGAAGAGGTGGGCCTGATCCACAAAAACTTACATTAAAATATAATAGTCTATAAGGTGCCACATGATTTTGTATTTTGTTATCTTTTGTCTCTTTGGATTGTGCCTGGAATTCCTTTCTGGTCAATCATCTGTCTTGTAACAGCATGTAGTGTATATACCACTGGAATACATTATACATAGAGCTGCATCTAAAGGATATTTGGGGAAACAATTGTATGTATTGATGTGAGTATAGCTTGGAGAAAAGTGCACCCTCCTCTCCACAAGGGCCAGCCAATAAGGAAGGAGGAAGAATTAGCGAGGGGCAAGCAGGGAAAGAAAAGGAGAAGATGGAGAGGGGAGTCAGAGGAGGCAGGAAAGGAAAATACAGAGGAGAAAGAAGACAGAGAGCCTTTTCACACGACCCCTAAGATCCGCTGGCCACTTAAATTCGGACCAGAGATCTTAGGGGTTTGTCGCTGTTCCTGCGTTCCCACCCCCTCCGCACTCCTGGCTGCTGGCTGCGTGAGGGGAGGGAGAAAAAAAGGAAGAAAAGAATGCCACTCACCTCCGTTCTGCCGCCCCGGCACTGCATTCAGATCTCTTAAAGGGGCGGGGGGCAAAAAAAGAACAAACAGAAGCAAGGAGAGCCCGGCAGTCACTACGTTATATCCGCATCAGGAATTTTCACCTCCGGAGAGCAGGTACCTGAAAAGTGCGCTGGGACGCGCTTAGGTGGGCGTGGTCGCACTTAATTATCTGTAAACTCCGGAGCTGGTGGGGAAACAATTTTAAACTCCGGAGCTGGGAGCCATTTGCAGCAGAGTTTAGGGGTCGTGTACAAATACCCAGAGAGAGGGGTGGAAAGTGCATTGCTAGCAAGTGGGGGAGTGGAAGAAGAAGAGCTGTTTGAAGTCGTAAAAGAAGATCCATGGAATGGGGAATGGGTTACTTGCTGATTGTCAAGAAAAGCAATGGGGAGTGGCACAGTAAAAAGGCTTGGGAACCTCCATACTGAGGAAAGACAGAGGCCAGATAACATAGGCACTGCAAACGGGCTTATTTTGAAAAAGAGAGACAGCATAGAGTAAACCAGCCATGTCCCATCAGACTTCACTGATTTGGAGACCATCCCTGCCACCTGGATACTAGGACCCAACTCAATGCCTTTGGGAGCCTTGCAGAGAGCAGAGTTAGCTCAGAGATGCATGGCTGGGCCCTTACGAGACTTTGAGTTCAGTGCCTGTTATGCTCGTTGAGGACAAGTTAGACACCAAACAGAGGACTGTTAAACAAATATGGTATGAATCCCAACCTTTGACGGTAGTGGAAAGAACTATCAGAGACCCAGTTTAGTTGTTTACAAATCCTTTTAATAAATTTCTTTGGAAGCAGAAAAGTTGTCAAGAGAGACTCTTTTGCATTCGTGAGACCTGGGATCGGGAGAGGGTGGCCGTGGCAAACCTCACAAATTGAATGTGATTTCCAGGAGTTAGGAATAGAAATTTGATTGTACAGTACTCCCCCATTTATTGCGGGAGTTAGGTGCCTGATCCACCCACAATAAAGGAAAATCTGTGAAATGCAGATGCCTTAGCAAACTGACCTTGGGCTGCTTCTGCTGGCTGCACTTCCAGAGAGAGGTTTTTAACCCCCTCCTGACACCTCAGCAAACCTTGATGCCAGGAGCTCAAAGTCTGTTTGCTGAGGTGTCAGGAGGGGGTTAAAAACCTTTCTTTGGAAATGCAGCCGGCAGAAACAGCCCAAGGTCAGTTTGCTGAGGTGCCAGGAAGGGGTTAAAAACCTCTTTTTGGAACCCTGCTTCTCTCAAGAAAAAAACAACAATGAGATATGCTGATACCGTAATATATGAACCACGTTGTGGCAGGGAACTACTGTATTGGTATGTATTACGTTCCTCAACTAGCAAACCAGGCAGTTGTGTTACCTTGAAAGATATCTGGTACATAGTGATCAACTGTTGACTGAATTCAAAGGAAGCACAAGGAAGCTGGTTGTGTTCTTAAGTTACTCGGATTCATGTTTGATGGTGATAATAATGTATCATAAATATATCTCTAAAGTCAGACAGAATAACGCAATCTCTCAGGAGTTCTATTTCATTCTCCTATCAACCAACTTTTCTGAGCAGGACTAATAAGAGGCACTATTGTCCCAGAGTCAGCTGAGAAAAAGGGAATAACCCACAAATGCAGATAAATTACATTTTTCTCAGTCATATCTTTATTGAAGTACCTTTCTGTTTTAGCTGGGTAAAAGTTGTAAGCAAGAGAACGGAAACCTCCATCCAAATCCAGCCATTCAAGAGACCTACAACTCACCACAGAAGAGGTCTCACTGATCTATTAAAAGAAGAAGAAGAAGAAATGATGGAGAGGGAAATAAACAATATAGGACTACAATTGCTTTTTTTCAAAAACTTTTGCTAATCTTGCTTTGCAATACAGTTCCTGCCTTAAAGAGCTTGGAGTCTGATTAACTGAATTAACTGAAAGACTTATATGCCATCTTATTGTCCAATATTATCTTATATTAAAGCTGCTGTTAATAAAATAATGCTGTACTAATGAGAGACGAATGCCAAACACTGTATACACAGTGATTTTATTCACGATGTTTAGATATAGCAGGTCAAGATTATCATCTTACATTTAGGATTTTCCCATTGTTTCCAAATGAAATCTGCTAGCACCTAGTTCAGTGTTTTTGGACAAATGTAACACAGTATAACAATATAATATACACAAATAGGGTTTCTTTGGCTGTTCTTGATTTGAAAATGTTCCCAACAGCTGTTTAAACCAACAACCTAATCATAATATTTTATACACACTGAAATTTTCCAATACCCATTCAATGGAGGTTGAACCCTGGTTTTTATTTCTTTAACAGAGTTATGACAGTAGTAAAGAAAGAAGCAACAGAAGAGAAAAAAGATAACACACTCTAACTTACTGATCGTCTTTGTCTTAAAATGGCAGCCTCAGCAGGATGGTTAAACCTAAATTTATGAGTTTGGCCCAGAATAATAAGAGCTCCTAAAGAAAAAAAAAAGGAGCAAAGAGAGCTAAATAAGTAAAAGGCAGCTGTTTGAACTGTATTGCAAATATCTGGCTTCACACAAATATTCATGAGTATCCTATTGCAAAAGCAACATTTCTAACTATAACATTTAAGTTTAAAAATACCATAGGTCTCTGTTAGTATCCTTGTACTGATATTCTAAACATTCTAGAAGGATCTTCATAAATAAGATACTTCTTAAAACCAAATTTGGCATTACCCAAGACCCTCCTAAATATAGTTAGAAGAAAGAAAAAGAGAAAGAGAAACAAGGGTTTGCATCCAAGAAATCAACCAGCTGGACTTGAAGGCAACCATTTCCCTTTATGTCAAGATACATTTTGCCTCTAAATTTGGAGGATGTAGTTGAATATTTCACGTCTATCACAACAATGAGACATTCACTACAAATAATTTTAATCCCATCTAAACCAACAATCCCTGTAGCCAGAATTCAAAGGTGCCTTTAATCCAGAACCCACTGCTTCTTCCAGAACTGGCAACTCCCCCCTACCCCCTACCTCACAGCTGATCCAAATCATACATTAATTGCAGTGCTTTCTAAATTGTACTATACACATGTGTGCTATATGTTGTTGAGTCCCTTCTGTCTTACGAGGACACTAACTGTATTTCCAAGATATGTGAGACTTCCAAAGAGTGATTCAGCATTGTCGTCCCCTACTTAATTTAGGAACAGGAATCTTTATTGTCATTGCCCCCTTGCAGGAACAACGAAATTTTGTAATTTACACGGCCAAATAGCACTTTGAATCCAGAAATTAAAAAATCCTATTATTTTGATTCTTCTGCAACATACTAGCTCACTCTTGTACTATTCGCTGCCTTATAAAATGCAATGATGCAAATGTTAATAAAAAGGAAAACCAAAACCCATTAATCAATGCTAGCACATTAGCAATAAAGGCATTTCTATTTCCATTTTAGCTTTCCTTGGAATACTAAAATGAGCAGACATAAATACTAAAGTTCAAGTATATACTGCATTACTATTTATTTGTCTTAAAATGCACCTTCAAAGCATCAATCTTTGCATTACAATTTCAGTGAATACTGCATTCAAAATATAGAAATTTTCAATTATATTATTTTATGAGAAATATCCAAGCCAACATATAAAATATAAAAACAGTACAACATAGAAGACAGTGTTCATTGAGGATGACTATGTCTTAAATTTGAGTTCCAGTTTAGCTATTCATTTGGAAAATGTACTTTGGTTAAAAAAAGTATTTCTCAACCTCATTTCTCTTTCAGTAACATGAATATAACAATTATTGTGCTCTCATAGGTCACTGTAACAAAAAAAGATTTGATTGGTTCAAAGGACAAAATGAGTTCTTGATGAAATCAAAAGGACCTGTGAATAGTTTTCACCGTTTCACCACACCTAACAGGTGTGGCCAATGATTGCAATTGAATAAAAGCAATAATACAGAAATTACCTTGTGACAGACGGACGGGATCTGTGACTTTGTCACCATTCACAACACAATGTGCTCCCTGAAGAGGTCGCAGGGTCACAAGCCCATGCTGGTTCTCCACGACACAATGGTCCATTTCAATCCACTCGCCCTGCAAAACTGCAAAAATACTGTATATGAATTTCCTTAACTGTTAGCATTCCATTAAAACCCCACTGCTCAATTTTTTAAAACTCTATTATCAAATACAAATATTTATAAGGGTAATAATTTATAATTCATTCTTCTTATTCACCGGTAGTATTATTCTGTAAAATATTTATATTGATTCACACAGTTCCCAGACAACAGAAGATGACAAGTTCACATTTGAAGACTTTGGTTGCTACAAAGAATTTAAATTTCCTTCCTAAATATGTCCAGTTTAATAAACTGTTTATTTTTTAAATCATTCTGAAGTCACTTGTGCTGCTCTATTAATCTAGACTACACTAGTGTCCTAGTTGCCCTAAGCACATTCAATCTTGCCTGATTTTGGAAGCTAAGCAGGGTCGGCCCTGGTTAGTACTTGGATGGGAGACCTCCAAGGAATACCAGGTGC